>JAGPOW010003447.1:22833363-22933799 GCA_030014935.1 Caiman crocodilus
ACTGCCCACGTCCTTCCAGGTCGAGAAGGACCCATCCACTACCACCCTCTGGGTGCGGCCCTCTAACCAGTTGGCCACTCATCTGACTGTGTGGGCATCAACACCACAGTCTCCCAGCTTTGATTTGGTCTTATTTGATTTGGATTTGGATTTGGCCCGAAGCAGGGACAGTGATTCAATTAATTGATGCAGATCACTGTCCCTGATTCTATTTGGCTGAATCTGAATCTGAAGATTCGATACTGATTTGGAGAATCAGTGATTTGGCCATAGACATAGCTTTACATATTTTTTCTACATACCTCAAGGTACCAGGCATAGCTCATGAATGCTATGATGGTGAGGTGGATGGAGTGACCCACAGGAATGGAGGGAGATCCCCACCTGCTTGGAATCAAACCCAGAAGTGGATCAGAAGTAGTTTTGGTACACTTCCAGGTCTGCCATAGAGCATGCTGGGGGCCCCCCCTGCACCCTTCCAGCTCAGCAGTCAGCCACAGGGGTACTCCGGGTGCCCCCTCCCCACAGACTCAGCAGGCACCAGTCACCAACCCAGGGTGGCACGGGGGGCTTCCCAACAAACCCAGAAGTGGACCAGAAGTGCTTCTGGTCCACTTCAGAGTCTGCTGATGAGTGCGCTGGGGGAACCCCCCATGCTCCTCCAGGGACACTCCATCCTCCATAGCATCACAGCATTCATGAGCCACCTGCTACCTTGAGGTATGTAGAAAAAACATTTAAAGCTGTTCCTATGTCTGAATCACTGAATCTTTCCATATTTCATAGATTTTCATATTTCGTAAATGTTAGGGCTGGAAGGGACCTCAGAAGATCTTCCGCCCAAAGGGCAGGAAGTCAGCTGGGGTAATGGATCGCAGCAAGATAAGCATCCAATTTACTCTTGAAGGTGTTCAATGTAGGTCCTTGAACCACCTCCAATGGTAGGCTGTTCCAGACCTTGGGGACAGAAAAGAAATTCTTCCTTATGTCCAGCCTGAAATGGTTTTGCAGTAGTTTATAACTTTTCAACCTTGTCATCCCTTGGGGAGCTCTGGTGAACAAACGCTCCCCCAGATACTGGTGGTCACCCCGATAAACTTATTGGTGGCCATCAGATTACCCTTGAGTCTGCGCTTTTCCAGGCTAAAGAGCCCCATAGCTCTCAGCCTGTCATCGTATGGTCTGTTTTCCTGACCTCTAATCATGCATGTGGCTCTTCTCTGGACTCTCTCAAGCTTCTCCACATACTTTTTGAATTGTGGGGCCCAAAACTGGATGCAGTACTCCAGCTGCAGCCTCACCAAGGCCAAATACAAGGGAAGAATAATGTCCCAGGATTTGCTTGAGAAGCATCTATGGATGCAAGTCAGCGTTTTGGTTGCTTTACTAGCCACAGCATCGCATTGCAGGCTCATGTTCATCTTGTGGTCAATGATGACCACCAAGTCTCTTTCTTCCATAGTGCTAGCCAATGTAGCCCTGCTGAGCCTAAAGGATGCTTCAGGTTTTTCCTCCCAAGGTGGAGAACCTTGTATTTTTCAGTGTTAAACACCATCAGGTTCTTGTCTGCCCATTTCCTGAGCCTGTCCAGGTTATCCTGGATTGCCCTTCTGTCTTCAGGTGTGGATGCTTTGCCCCAAAGTTTGGTGTCATTGGTGAACTTGGCCAGTCCACTTCTGACTCCAATGTCCACATCATTAATGCAGATGTAGAACAACATGGGTCCAAGGACAGAGCCTTGGGGGACCCCACTGGTCACAGGGCACCATGACAATTGACTTATGTCAATTACTACCCTCTAGGTCCAACCACGGAGCCAATTTCCCAGCCAGCAGATCATGGTGGACCCAAGGCCACAGTTGGCGAGGTTTGCCAAGTGGTGATCATAGGATACCAGATCAAAGGCTTTTTTGAAGTCAAGATATATTCTGAATCTCTCTGAATCGATATGGCGGGTTCCGATTTGATTTGGAAAGTTTAAAGTTTGGTTCAATCAACCTCTGGAGTCAGAGATTCGGTCATGGAATTGGCTGAATCTGGAAGTGGACCAGGCCGGGCTGAATTTCTGCCGAATTGAATCAGAGACTGAAGCGTTGCACAGCCCTAACATACACACATATAATCATTATATATTACGGTGGCAATATAGATTGCTAAATTCTGGCTCCCTCTCAGGATAAGGTTGGCCACCCCTGTCCTAGAGGGTAAAGAATTCCCTGTAATAATAAAGCTTCAGGACAATGGGGCAGAAAGAGATTTACAGTGAAATGCCTTTAATGGAAACTTCCTTTCCTTATACCAAATCTTAAAGGCATTTTCAAGCTATAATGAGATTCAACAGATGATTCAACAGTTTACAAACTGCACTGAGAACTTCAGTGTGCTGAAAGTCCATGAAACACAATCTTCCATTCTTTGTAGTCCACTCTTGAACCACAGAGTGACATCCTTGGCAATGTTATATTCTACAAGAGTTGCACAATTAGATAGTGAATGCCAGCTTTACATTCCTCTCACACTGTTCTTGACTCTAGTCTTTTACAAATGGATTCTTCATTAGACTGAGTCAAAATGGATGTCAATAAAATGAAAACAATGGATAAGCATTTCCCAAGCTTTGTATATTGTAAACACTGATATTTTCTTTTTTGATATAAAATTTCAGGATGACCTACCTAACTCTTGCTAATAAGTGGAGAGATGAAAGCGAATGTTATTATGTCGAGATTAGAGAGGTTAAGAATGCAGCAAGTTAACATGTACTCATGCCAGTTCAGTGAAATGGCTAAGTTAAAGTCTATGAAACTGGACATTTTTATTGCCTTTTACATTCACTTTTGGTTTGTCAGTGCTCAGGAATAAAAACGTGCTTTGGCTATTAAGATATTTGTGATCTGAAGTCTATTCTGTTTGCCAAGAAACTGAGCACCAAGTGAAATGTGGTACAATTTAATCAAATTAACATTGAAGAGTTAAAATCAAAAGGACCACAAATGATTTTTTGTTGGTAGTCAATAGAAAGAAACTGAAGTAAAATGTAGAAGCCTTAGTAGATATTTAGAGAAAGGTACTGTTATAAAAGTATTGTTATATCAGCATACTATATAGAAAGGTAACTTTTTCTGTAACGTATATCGTTATAAATACTCAATGGATTTAAAGGAAGCCAGTTCCTAAAATTAATATTCACATTGAATGGAGCTGGGACAAAAACATTATTGAGGGCAATAAAATAAGAAGTGTAACCATTGGCATGCTGGCTAAGTGATCATCTTAACTCCAGGACTTCTCAGGCCAGGCAGTTGTACCATAAGAGAGCATTGCAAGTGAAATTTTACAATAGAAATTTACATACATGGCAGTGTGTTAGACCCAGCCCAGAAAACAGATTTGCTTCTGGTACTGAAAAACCTTTGAGTCTGGACTGTTTGGGCCTAATTTTTGTTTTGACACCATCTCTATTCCTTCAAATTAAACAACAGAGATTGTATTGCAACTTTTGGAAGGAATACAGATAATCCAGGGCCCTCATGCTTCCTGTAATTGCAGATCTACTATTCTGGATGTTGTAGAGTAGGGGTGTTCAACCCATAGTCTACAGAGCCACTGGCAATTCACCAATGGAGATCTCCCAGGACTAGGACATTTGGCAGTAGGGAATGGTGGAAGCTTTGCATGGCCAGATCCACCCCTGCTGGACCTTATGGGCAGTACCAGGTCCATCTTCTGGCTGATCCAGCCACTGGGCTGGATTTTTCATGCAGGGCAGGTGTGGTGGGGGGCCTGATCCAGTTGCATGGGAAGCAGCCTTGCCCAATCCAGATTGCTTTGCACCCCTCCTTCCCCAACCAGAGAGGGGCCATTGCTGCATGGCCTATGTTTGGGGCTGAGCCACTTCCCACATGTACAGACCAGGGACAAGTTACTCCCACTCCTCCCACTACACATCTGAATTGGGGCTAGGCTGCTCTGCTTTGCACCCCTCCTCCCCCACACAGCTGGATCGGACCAAGCTGCTTCTCATGTGACTGGATCAGGCCCCCCACTGCACCTTCCCTGCATGCCAAATCCAGCCCACTGGCTGGATCTAGCCTGCAGATGGACCTAGCACTGCCCCTCTGGTCCATGCAGCAAAGAGTTTGAGCATCACTGTCATAGAGCGCTAAGGCTCATGAGTGTGTTAACCAGCTGTCAAATAGTTAAGTCATATCTTTGGTATTTAATACATTGCCAAATGTTAAAACAGTAAATACCTCGAAGCTGTAGAATCCAATTTCAAGCTGGACTTGAAAAAAAGCTGAAAATTTTCATTGGATGCCAGTTAATTTTACCAAATAGAGATTACTCTCCTGTGGAAGATTTACATCTGTAATGATATACATTGATTCTCCCTATGTGCAGGCTGTTTGGAAGAATGGCAAGGAACTCTCTGCCTCAGAGCCAACCTGCTGTCCTGGCTAGCATATGACAGATAGAAACACTTGCATGTTATTTGATTTTTGCATACAGCTGAAAGTGGAAGGCTGCCACAGGAAAAATCAACATCACAAACTGTGATTAATATGAAATAACTAATTGGATCAAACCTCTGGAGGAAGTACTAAGGCTTAGAGATAAGAGAAGCACAAATCTTTCTGTTTGTTCTGCTTAAATGAAAGACTACTATTGTTTAAAATTCTTCTTATTGGTATGCTACATAGCCTGTAACAAGATTTTCCCACCTTCATTTTGTTTGCAAAGGTTTAAAAGGGTGACCTTTCCAGTTACTTAATGAATATGCCAAATACCTAAATATCAATCAAATGTTTCCCTTAATAACACATTAGTTTTAATTTACTTTGCCTTTTGTAAAGAGAAATTTTCAGTCTACTGGTATTTGGGTACCATGCTTAGTTAAAGTGTCTGTATGTGTCTGGGGGGTAGCAAATGTGTACATGTACATCTGAGAGAAAGAGATTTGATCTCGGATTCATGTTTATAATGTTCCTAAACTTCTTTATAGATACTGATTAAAGCACTGGGTCTGGCATCGGGAACTTGAGCACAGTTCCTTACTGTCACACACATTTTCCTTGACTTAGGGCTTGTCTACATGTGCATTTAAGCGTGCCTAAATCTAAGTGGGTTTAGGCAGGCTTCTAAGGGCGTGTGTAGATGAAATGAGGAGCATGTGTGCACAGCATTTTAAAATGGGTTCGATGCTTTTGCATTGCTTTGTTGGTATTGGTGTTTGCATGCGTCGGCGGCATTTTGCGCGTTAATTCCAGCTGCTGTAGCACATTCAGCACAGTAATGTGCCTTAAGTGCCTTTGGGGCACAGCAAACTAAACACCTTTGAGGAGTTTGTCTGCTGCCCTACAGTGTGGAGTGAAGCGCTGGGCTCCGTGTGGCTCAGGGACTGTGCAGGCAACCTGGCAGCAGCCTGGGAAGGCAGGCTTCACTGAAGGAAAAAAAAAGCGAATACCACAATCTTTTTTTTTTTTCCCCCCCTGGAGCCTGCCTGCCTGCATGAGCTGCATGGGGACCCAGTCCTTCCCTCCACAGCTGCAGCGCCCCCAGGACCGCCTGAGCTGGTTACCTGCAGGTGAGTGCTGCCATGGGGGGCGGGGGGGGCCGCCGTGCCGCTGCCATAGAGGTAAGCACCGGCCCCCACCCCCAGCCCAGGGACTGTTCCACCCTCTGGCAGCTCACCTCCCCTCCCTGCTGCTAGAGAGGTAGGTAAGACACAGGTGTACGCAACACAGGGGTTTACTTTGCCCTAAATTGAAGTGGTGCTTTTAAAAACCCACTGCTTCAATTTAGGGCTCCTGTTTAATTTACACATGCACTAAATGTGCAGGCATTAAATCGCATTAATGCTCTGTGTGTAGCCCGACTTGGGACTAAAGTTAGCATGAATAGCCTAAAATCACCATTTTTAAGGTGCATTAAGGGCATGTGTGTGTAGATGCACACCCACAGTGGGCATTAACTTAAACGAATGTGCGTTAAAGTGTCCTGGGTAGACATGCCTTTAGAGAAGTCATTTTTAGTTTCTCTCTCACTTCGTTTCCCAGCTGTAACAATAGGATCTTAGTAATTAGTCTGGGGTTCCTTTTCCTTAGGATCTTATATATTGGTTGGTTGGTCCTCAATATGACCATTTACTTCATATAACTGGAAGGCCTGGACACAATGTGGTGGGGCTACTTGTAGCAGGGCAGCCCCTATAAAATACCACAATGTTGTAACCTCCAGAATTAGGTGTGTATAATATATCCTCAAAACCCTAGCCCCCGCTGCCTTGTTGGTACTCCTTGGTTGGAATAAGACTAAGAGACAGAAATGTGCTCTTGCTGAGGCATTAAGCAGCAGCCAACAGCAGCTCTTATCTGTTGCTTTCTGACAGACACTGCAACTATTGAAGCAGTGAACATCTGGCCTTGGTCTGGCCCTTGGATTCTGTCTCAGTGGTCTAAGGGGGGGTGGTAGGTCTAGGGCAGCCTCCACTCCTCCTTAATGGGTGCATCTACATGTACAATTAATGCAAAGCAATAAACTCAGGTGCATACTGCGCCAGACTTTATTGCACCTATGTGCAGAATTTGCACATGCTATAGTCCTGGGCACAAGTTGAGCTATGATGGCATAGCCCCAGCTGGTAGAGGTTTTGTGGGGGGTCAGACTGCCAGCCTAGGTCTGCTCTGACCTGGCACAATGTGCTGCAGAGGGACTCGGTGGAGCACAAGGATGCTTCAGTGAGGGGCTAGCTGGCAGGCAGCCCCCCCACTGAAGCACCCTTATGCCAGCCAGCCTCATCAGCATCTACACATGCATTGCCGTGCAGTGAATAATTCTGCTGCAGGCTAATACTTAGATTTACAAGTTTTACTTTACTTCTTAGTTCACTGCAACCTAACAGGGCTGCATGTGTAGATGTGGAGACTTTACTATGGAGCTAATTAGGTAGTTTAGTAATAAGCTTCTCATGTAGATGCACCCACTCTTGCCTAAGTGTGTGCGGTGATGGTTACAGGACTAGATAAGGTGCATAACGAACCTGAGACAGCTACCAAGGTGTCCAGTCAGCCCCTTTCGGGGTAGCTAACTTGTTTCTCTTAAGGAACGCCCTAGAAAAGGTGGGCCAAAAAAGCCATGCCCCAACCCAATCTATCCTGACCAAAATAAATATATTGGTTATAGATTTGAGCATACATAATCAATTACTTCCTGGTCATTGCACTGCTAGGGCATCGGCATCTTTCCTGCCTGTGGCATGCTATATAGTATTCTTGGAGTTTCAGGTGTTAAGTTTTATCGTTGTGTTTGATGGTTTGAAGTGGCAATTTTGGAGATTCTTTGGGATTATCTGCAAATCCAAGAGAAGACTTGGTAGCTCATCTTAACATCTACATAGTGATATGCAGGACTTGTAGAACTGGAAATGGTATAGCCAGAACTTGAAGTAATATAAAACATACAGCTTCCTTACGGGGGCACTGGGTTTAGTGCAAGGACGTTCTGTGCAGACTTACCCAAGCATGCTGTCTCCAAGGCAGAAATAGTATAGGCATGTTAGCATGGCGTGTCACTCAGGCAGAAGTAATTAGCTTCTCAGCAGCATACTAAAGAAGGTATGTGCTTTCCTTTTCCTCAGCATCGTGGAAATATTTGAGGGAGTCCAATTCAGGAGGGCCCTACCTGTCCATTTATATACCTGCTTTTGCAGCCCAATTTTGGCACCCATGGTCCATCAGTGGGGCATGGACAATAGCTTGAGAGCCACTGCTGTAGAGAAAGCATGGTTTAATGGAGCAAGAGTAGATTTTCTTAGGGTGTAGAAAACCTTATTTTTGAATTAGGGCACTGGATAAAGTGTGTCTAGGACTGTACTAATTCACATTAGTGGCTCAAATACCTTCTGAGTTATTGCTGTGAAATACATTATAAGACTGTAGAGGTGCTTCAGTTTGAGTGTATAAAAATGGCTATATCTTCACAGTCATTCAGAGCTTACCTCTGGCTACCTACCAGCAAATCTTATTTTGCAAACACAATAGCATTTCCCTTAGATGTGAAAAGCCAAGATGGTAGGTGGGCCACACATCTATACTTTACTGGTTTCTGAAGAGTAAAATAACCTGTTTATGAACAGGAGTCTCAAGCTGTACCAACCATCTTGCAGCCAATATTTTAGTCTCTTATTTTTTGTTTTACTACATGCTACAGCACACAGATGCAGCCTTCGTAGTGGAAATCAATCTATCTACAAGAAGCCTCAGGTGCTAGTACAGTCCACTGCTTCTTTGATTAAACTCTACTAAAGCATAATGAGCTGGAATGCCTCATTATTTCCTTGGCAATGTGCACTATAGCTTTCATCCAAGGAAACCTTTTATCAGGGCATTAGAGCTACGCACAACACATGCTAGATGCAGAACATTACCATCCGTAGGACATGAAAATATTGGTATAGCATCCAACTTTCTTTACTTATAGAATAATAGGCACACTTTGGTTTCTGTGCCCAGCTCTGATGGTAGACTTTGGCTTCCTTATGTTTTAGATTTTCCTTGCAAATATTCAAAACTGTGCACATTGCCAATGATTTTACACAGCTCAGCGGGGGAAACATTTTCTACAAAATCCTGCATTTTGTTTTGAGGAAACAGACTTCTCAGAATCTGGAGAGTTGAGCACAGTCTGGCCTGTTTTAATCGGATACATTTATGATCATTACAATTCTCCGAGTGCACCTTTATGCGTCAAGTTTGCATGATTATGTTCAGATGGCACCAAGCAATACTGCCCCCCTGGGGAGAATGGGCAAGGTATCAGTTTGCACTCTCTGCTCCTTTGAGTGCTGGTTTTACTTTTTGACTCAGATTTGCACAATATGGTTATAGTAGCAAAATAAATTTCAGTGTGACATTATCCTCTGGCAATCCGTGGCTCAGGCTTCCTCCAAACACGGAACAGAAGGAGAACTGTCATGTTAACATTTTCACTGACTTCAACCTCCTCCTTTTTTCAGTGTTGTGCATGAAATCTGCCTCCTTCTTCTAGTCTATTGGATGATACTCCTGCATACATTGCTTTCTTCTAATATGGGAAAGCTCAGACTTCATGTGAGAAGGGTTTGGTTTTCAGAATGGCTGTTTCTGTGAAATGTAAGACGATTGATGGTTCCGGTGAATTGCAATGTGCATCATAAATGCTCCTCAGCTTTGGGTGTCTGATTCCTAAGTTACACTCTTGTGAATATGAATAAGTCTATTTACATCATGGGTCAGTGCTACCCATATAACAACAGTCAAACCTCAGCATCTAGTTTTGATTACAAACAGGATTTTGGGGGATGCAGAAGGGAAATTTCACTGACGTGTAAATATCTGCTAGTTAGGCAGCAGTAAGTTGAGTTCTTCTGAACAATATTTCACATCACTCTGATCCAGAAAGATATAGTACTCAACTTTTCTTGTACGGGACTCGTTCGGTAATGGGCTTTGATGAGAGGTGTTTTGTGGGAGCATTTGGGTGGAATGCTGTTTAAGCTTCGTAACTAGCCAATGGCGCTTTTTCATGAACTGAGCAGTTTAACTTGCCATTGTACCCCACCACTACAGAGTAGTTATGGCCAATGCACTGCTATAGTGCTGGACCTAATGCCAATGTCCCTGGCTTCAGGTTCCCTTGAAAAGCGATATAGTATATAATCTCCTGTTAGTCCTACGGATGCAGAATTCTCTTTCTAAGGCCAGTTGGCCTTTTTGTTGCAGAGCCTTCTGTGCTCGTGGAAGCAGATAGAGAGGGAGGAGGCCAATACAAGCATCCTCTAGAGAATTTCAGCTCATACCCTATCACTAACAAGATCAAGGCTGCCCTCTTTCTAAGTCATACGCAAATTATCTGGCCTAGTCATATTAGCCAATTACAGAAAGCAAAATGGAAAAGCTGGTCAGAAATAGAAATAGCAATGAACCCAACAATTCTTGTATCGGTGATATAAATTAGTTTAACAACTTACCATGAGGATCAAAATGCAGCTAACAAAATGTTCAGGGAGTTTATGGCTTCCCTGCCAAACAACTGAGGTAGAGGTTAGAAACTAAGATTTAAGCTACCATGTCCCTCCATTGTTTGTGGGATGAATACTGTGAGCAAAGCCAAGAAGTGTGTTCATCTGAGAATCAGCAACAAGCCTGGGCCAAATTTTCAGCTGGTAGAAGATGACATTGCTTTCCTGCTATCGGTGGAGCTGAGCAAATTCAATGGAGTGATGACTGATTACTAGGGCTGCATGAAATTTTGCTGGGTGTTTCATTTCGATGCTGTTTCAATTTGTTTTGAACTTGAAATGGAGAAATCAAAATGGAACAAAAGGCTTTGAAACAGCCTTGAAATGAGGGCAGTCGAAATGTTTCAAAACTTCTGAAATGTTTTGAGTTTCAAAACTGGGCTTGCTTTCAGGGAAACAGATTAAGGCGAGGGAGGGGGAAGATGAGGGAAGGACTTCTCTCATATTGACTGTATAGCTGGCCAGTGACTGTCACCTTCCCTGAGGTCCCTTCCAATCCCAGTGCTCTGGGGGAGGGATGGAAAAACAGCTGTGACTTAACATACACACACACACAGAGTCACATGTCACTAGTTTGTCTTGTCAGCAGCTTGAGGTGCTGTTTCCCAGAAACCCCTCCGCCTATCTCCTTGAAACCTGGTAGGCTTCATGGCTTCAGCAGGAGCAACCATGCCTGCTGCTTTCACCCCACTGCACCTTAACACACACATGTGACGTGAGTTTTGCTTGTCAGCAGCTTGAGGTGCAGTTTCCCAGAAACCCCTGCACTTATTGCCCTGAAACTTGGCAGGCTTCATGCCCTCATAAGGGGCTACCATCCCTGCTATTTTCATTGAAAATCTGCCAAGAAATGACAAAGTTATAGGCAGTTATGTGCTTCTCCATTATAGCCTCTGGGTGAAACAGCAAAAGAGTTTTGACTAAATGAAACAGAACAGTGCTTCGAAAGGGAACAAAACTCGAAACGAAACACTGTTCCATCAAAACGTTGAAATGGAAGTTGAAATGAAATGGTGTCATTTCACACAGCCCTACTGATTACCACCTGAGAGTCTATTCTTGTAACTCTACCTCCAATTTCTTCTCTATACAAGCAACAACTCCTGGTTCTGGAAAATGGCGTATCACTTTGACTAAGTGCTGTGGTGTTGGGGAGTTGGTCAGCATTATGGTGAGGTGCCAGACATACGCAGAAGCAGCGCTTCTGGAATTTGGACCCCCTTGAAGACAGAGTTAATGAGGAACCCAGCAAGTTGAACCTCACCAAGCTCCCTGGTCCTTTCATATGTTACCAGTTTTCCTTCAGAAGGATACACAAAGATCTTTAACGTGTCAACTCAAATTATATACATAACCTTTCCATTAATATATGGTTATTTTTCCCTTAAGATCCTCTCATTGGTTTTTAACAGCTAAAAGCTAGTGGCTAATCTGTTACTCAGAAGAATCTCCTAATACTGTTGGCCTGGAAAGCATGGGACCTGAAGGCAGGAGCTGAACCTAATTTGTTTACTTAGTGATATAATTATGAAGCTGGATAAATAGTGGTAAATTCTAGCAAATTCATGTTTTGGGTGACCTATAATTATTTCAATAATTACTCAACAAAAATTGCTCTTCCTAAATGTGTTCGTATTCTTTAAATCTTCTTATTACAATCTGGGCAGATGATTTAAAATTTGCTTATAATAGCTCATCACAGTTGAGATCTGCTCAATTTCTCCTCCTCTTCCTTTTGATCAAACAAGCAATTGAACATGGACAATTTAACCAATATAGATTTATTGTCTAACAGGGACAGAGTATCTCTTAGGGGCACATGCTTAACCTTTTCCAATTGCTGACACACACCAGCGGTTTTATTGTATATCTTAGCCAACATTTTGCACCTCCCTCAATTTAACATTTTAAGTAAGAAGAGCCAGCTGAACCCTCCAAAAGCAACACTGGCACATATTTTGCCTTTCTAAGAGTTTTTGTCTGTACTCCTCATTATTTGCTATTGCTTATGTAAATTTCTCATAAAATCAGAAAGCAGAATATATAGCTTAAATGACTATTTATCCACCTTGAATAGTCAGAAAGACAGGTTTGCTGAACTTTGTTAATGTGCTTTTTCAACAACCACTTATGAATAATGTGTATGTTTGTAGGAATCGGTGCATAACAAAACAGCCTGTGTGTAGAGTGGAGAAAGAAAATGAATGTTTCATATATGAAAGTGCAAAAATATTTATATCAGCTCTATAAATCTGAGACTTTGCTTCCAAAGGTGTATGCCATATGCAGATACCTAAAGTAACGCTGAATGTGCTGAAGTAGGAAACAATGTAGCTGGGTTAGCGTGGCTCTAAGCTTATCAGGGCAACTTGCGTTTGGTGCAAACATGTCTACATTGCTTCCATCATCTGTGGTAGCTCATTTAGACCTAGTACAGGTATCTCTGTATGGCATTGCACTGTACTGTGTGATATACCCAAAGTCCAATCATGGTAGTTTTGTTTTTATGAAGTTGCTGATTAGCTATTCCATGATCCTAGTCTATAAGAATCCATGATGCTGGTGATACTCATTGCATGTTTGAAAGTAGTTCAGATGTACAGAGCATATGAGCAAGGATTTCAGTCACTCCTGTGTTTATGAAAACCAACCAACAGTCAAACGTACATTGGCATTTCTTCATAACGTCGTAATACTAGTAGCACATGCAGTAGAAGAAAATATGGAGCCTGTTTTTTTGGAATGATGTGCAAAAAAACTCCTGTGCAATCATAGTGTAAACTTGTATGAGAGCTTGCTTCAGTTGTATATGTAACAGTTACGTCTGTTTCTATTTGTCCTCAACTGTACATATTCATGTGTACAATTCCTCACTGTAATAAAAATTCTTATCCTTTATGCATGCAGTTTAGGTGCACTTTATGCATACGCAAGTCTGGGACCCTGGCTCACAACACAAGAAGTCCACCTTGCCTGGGTTCTGTTTTGGCTTTGGTTGCTTGTGCTAACAGATTTTCACTGTCCCACTTTTGTTCAGAAATGTATTTAGTCATTTCTGAAAGGTGTGCTGTTCTCCATGATGCAGAGACTTTTGTTACCCTATATCTAAACAATTTTTTTTTTTTCCAGAATTGGTTTTTACCTCCTGGAAAACATGCCCTTTCAATTTCATTATTCTACACAAGCTTGATTACTTTAATTCGATCAAACCATGACGTTTCCCCATCCAAACTCTACTTTCTGCAGTTTGGAGGAAGTCTTAAATCATTGAAACATAGAGGCATTTTGGCACTGTCTTATTCCCTTCCTGTGGAGGAACTGCATTATGACCAAGGTTGCATATTAGTGTATGCAGAGAGTTTAACAAGCGCCAGTGGCACTAATGCTGGCGTCAACTACTTTGATTTATAGAAAAAGGATCAGCAGAACACAGCAGGGTCCGTATGATTAAAACCACAATGTTTCATGTGTAGCTTTGCAGGCGCCTTCGAGTTAAAAGGTTTCTCACAGTGAATGCTATTTGAGAGTGCCTAGAAACTATATGCTATCATTTGCATTAGGCTCTTATAGCTAGATAGCAACAGACAGTTAGCATGCCTCTTTTGTAGCTTTGGGGATTTTTAAAAATAAAATAATTGCCCGATAGAGTATCCACTCCATATGCTACATATAGTCAATAGCCCCTCTCTTCATAGCCTTGATTTTGTTTTCAGGTTCCCAGGCAATATTGTATATCGATCTATATGTGGCCATATTTAGTGCAGCATCGTGGAATTGTGTACGCAGTTTTTCAAGGATACTCTAGCTGGAGTTCTGTCCTCCTCTCTTCTGTGCTTTTTGAAGCTTCCTTCATGTTCGCTCTCCTTGCTTTGACCTTATCAAGTAAGCTGGCATCATTTAGCATGTCGGGGCACTGCCAGCGTTTGAGTAACGTCCCTACGGTGCATGTTTTAGTCTTCTCACCCTTTCTTTCTCCAGCTGGGCCAGATGTTATGAAGCAAAACATTGCCCTTCTTCCCCGCCCCCTCCCCAACTCCTCTATCTATGAACATTACAAATGAGAAGTCTTCAGCTATTCTCCGTATAATCATTAAGGTACCAGAGAGAGAAAGAATAGATAACCACTTAAAAAGAAAACAATTTGGGGAAAAGAAAAACTAGATGTAGTGAACAAGTCACTGCTGTGACAGCCAAGAGATTAAATTACATATAAAGTTTTTTCAATACCTGTTTTTTTTTTAAAATCTATATTACCTTAATCTTTCCAGATTATATTTGTTTTTCTACATGGTGAACATCATAGATGGGCTCTTAACACAGAATTCAAATCTGCTTTCCAAAAACCTAAATATTAGGTTGTATTTTTGTGATTCAGGTGCTTCTGTGTGATATAGACTAGCAGATCTCCTGACTCTTTTTTTTCATATTTGTAATGTATTTTCTAAAGGTGTGTGTAGACAAAACAATCTTTTCTGTTAACGTTGACACGACTGTGTTTGTGTTTGCATGACCTGGGATTTCCCTTTGCCCTAAAGTCCATTTAGTGCCTTAAAGTAACATTACTTGGAGATGTGTTAATTTGTGGTGCTCTCCTGTTACACTGCTCCAACTGTGGATTTGTTTTTGCAAACAGCCAGAGACTTCAAAGACTTTTAATTAAGTCCTTTCACCATGAGGGGGTGCTGTGTTCTGGCCTTTAGCCAGTAGGTGCTGCAGAGGTGTAAGGCAGAGGTTGGCAAGTGAGGCGAAGGGCCTGCAGGCCTGAGCCTATTACCCAGACCCCCAAGGTCTTGGCCAGCAACCAAGAAGAAAGCTTCTGCAAGGTGTAAGGCAGAGATGGGCAAGGGGGGTGAAGAGCCTACTACCTAAACTGCGGAGCCAGGAACCAAAAAGAAGGCCTCTGGAATTCAGGAAAGAAACTCAAGCCTCAGCTTCCTTTGTGGAAGGCCCAACTTGTGCTTCTAGCCCTCTGCAGCAATGAATGGAATGAGCTTGCAGAACTTGTTCAGCTCATGCTGATGCAGCACATGGCCAGTAACCAGGAGGAGGGCAAGAAGACTATATGAAATGGGTCTGCAGAACGTGTACAAATCAAGATAATGCTCAGGCCAAAGCCAGTGAAGAAGCCTCAGTGGTGGTCATAGCTCAGAAGCACAGCTTCCTTTGTGGCCAGTAACAATTAAAAAGTTGCAAGAGTGCAACAGAGAGGTGCAGAGGTAGGCAAGTGGGGTGAAGAGCCCACAGGCGTGGGCCTACTATCCGGACCCCGGGAGGGAATTTGTTGGAGGTCTTGGCCAGCAACCAAGAAGAAAGCCTCTGCATTTGTGGCCAGCAACAATCCTTTAGTTACAATTCCATAATGTGCTCATTAGCAAATAGGGCCAGCAATCAGGAGGAGTGCTAGAATAATATGAAATGGCTCTGCAGAACTTGTGCAACTCTTAGCATACTTGAGTTGATGCTTGGGTCAAAGCCTGCAAAGAAAGCTTCCACAATTCAAGTAGTGGAAGCCTCAGTAGTACTTGTGGCCAGCAACCAGGAGGAGGAAGTAATACAAGTTCAGTAATGGTAGTATTTAAAGAAGAAGGGTATATATCTCTTCTCCATGGGAGTAGAGGGACCTAGGGAGGAGCTTGAACCAGGAGGTGGGCATTTCCTCCCCTGTCCATGGGGAAAGAGGCAGGGAGGATACTTAATCACCTGCCTTATGCTCAGCATCTGCTATAAGTCTATATAACAAATGTCCACTTTTTATAGGATTCCTTGTTGAATTTCAACTCATTGAAAAGATTGCTTTCTAGCCAGACTGGGCTCTTGTTCTTCTGTTGCACTATTTGCTCCTGCACTCTTAAGAAGCCCCCCTTAAAGTACAACCAGCTCTCCTGGACTCCTTTTCCTCTCAGACTGGCCTCCCAGGGAATCCTGTCCACCAGTTCCCTGAGTTTGTTAAAGTCTGCTTTTCTGAAGTCCAGTGTCCTTATTCCACCGCTCTCCCTCTTTCCTCCCCTTATGAAGCAATTATTAAATTATTATAGTTGTATTCTGATGACTCACTGGTTCCCTGCTGGGTTTGTGCAAAACATGTAACTTTGAGAATTGATGACTATTAAATAGTCAAAGGGTATCAAACAAATACTGAGACCATAGCCATGGTAGGGTGAGGTGGAAAAGGAAAACTTTATGGGTAGTGTTTTGGTGGGATCTGTTAGCCAGGAAGATGTTTTCTACTGTTAGATTCCTACCACATTTGAAAAAAATGACTTTATGAATATTTCCACTGAATAAGCATTATTGTATCTAAGACATACTTGGTTCCATCCTCAGTTTTGCTCCCTAATGGAAACAGTCTGCAAGATTCCAAATGTTGGCTAATAGCTCAGGTTGAAAGGAATAAAAGCATAAACAAAATGACTGAAAGTACTTTAAAGGCATCTGACAAACACAGAGCAGCCTAATAGTAAAAGGCTGAAGAGAGAGAGCAATAAATAATCCAGTGCTAAAAGGAGCATTAAGCAAATGCAGAAATAACCAACACTAAAAGACTCATCTCAACCATGCAAATCATACCATGGATCTGTCTAGATTAAACTCTCTTACTTGTGTTGAGGTTTCTGTTAATCTTTGACACCAATACATGAGGAAGGCTCTACTTAAAGGATCCAGATCATTGCAACCTTCACATATCAGTCATCCCTTTTTGTGGTTGGACCCAATCCAACCTCTGAAGTGAAAAGGCCACATAATCTATGGTCAGCACTGAGCTCATACTAAAAAAGGAGGGATCACCCTGCTGTCCACCATAGGAAAGATCATGGCGAGAACCCTCCTGAACCATCTCCTTCCACTTGCTGAACAGTACCTACTGGAACGTCAGTGTGGGTTTAAGACATCAAGAGGCAACTGACATGATTTTCACTGCTCACCAGCCGCAGGAAATGCTGGGAACTACATAAACCTATCTACATAGCCTTCTTTGACCTCACAAAATCCTTTCACTGTCAACCAAAAATCACTGTGGAGGATCCTTCCAAACTATGGTTGCTCACTGAAATTTGCCATTTTTCTTTGCCTGCTCCATGATGGTATGTGACTGATGGTTCTCAGTAATGGATCTGTTGTAGATCCCTTTGAGTTTAAGATAAGAATAAAACAAAGCTGAGTTCTCTGTCCACCACTCTTCTCAATTTCCTTACTGTGATGCTACATCTGACCACCAACAAGCTTACAGTTGTAGTAGGTGGTAACATACTTAATCTCAGCCAACTCTAAGCTAAAACCAAGATCATTCTGACCTGAGTCATCAAGCTCCGATATGCTGATGGTGCTGTAGTTTGTGCTTATGCTGAAGCAGACCTTCAGGCAATCATCAACATCTGTACTGAGGCATGCAAGAAAATGGGACTGATGCTTAACATTCAGAAGACTAAGGTCCTCCATCCAGTAGTCCCCAGCTCCAGTGATTCACACTCATGGAGAGACTCTGAAGGACATTGAGTATTTCCCATGTCTTAGAAGTCATCTCTTACAGAAGGTTGACCTGGATGAAGAAATCCAACCTTGCTTCAAATGTGTAAGTACAGCTACTGGACACCTGAGGAAATGGGTGTTCAAAGATCATGATATCAGATCCAAAATGAAGCTTATGGTTTATCAAGCAGTTGTGAGCCCCACCTTATTATGCAGAACTCAGCCATGGACAACATGCAGGAAGATGATTCTGATTCAATTTGGAGGAGATTCAGCCCAATTTGGCAGCCATATCTCCGAATCTGAATCAAATGAGACCAGTCAAAAGGTCTGAATTGATTCAAAGCCTCTGAATCGATTTGGAGAAGATTCAGAGATTTGGGTAGTCCCTGCTTACCGCCGCAGGGAGCTGGAACTGGGCTCCGTGCCAGTAAGAGGGGAGGGGAGCTAGACCATGGGGGGACCCTCCACCAGGCCCTATCCCCTGCCTGCTCCCCCAGCCCTCCTGAGTGCCCCCCGAACCCCACCCGCTCTCCCAGCCCTGTCAATGGCTGCCCTGTCCAGCCCCAGTGTCCTTGCACTTTAAAAAAACAACAAATAAACCCCCCACCTTCCCCTGCAGCTGCTGTTGGGGCTTCTGGGGCTTTTGGCAGAGCCCCCCCCATGTAGCATGGGGCAGTGGCGATTGCCCCCCCCACCTGGCAGGAGCTGGTGAGTTCAGGGCTTGCTTTTTTTTTTTTTTTTTTTTTTAAAAGCTGGGACATCTGGGGCTGGGCAGGACAGCCATTGACGGGGCTGGGAGAGCAGGCAGGGGATGGGGCCTGTTCAATTCAGAGATTTGGATGATTCAGCGGTGGTCGAATCTCTCAATCGGATTCGGCTGAATTGATTCAGGGCAGTGATTCAAATCACCGAATCAAATCACTGTCCCCAAATGAGTCAAATCTGAAGCGAATACTAGCTGCATTGCCCAGGCCTATTCAATGTATAAAAAAGGATAAGGGAGTATTGCCATCCCACTCCTGGTTAATTGGTTTCCTGTGTATCCTGTGTGTTTTCTAAACCTTCTGTTCTCTAAGGAAGCCACACTCAAGTGTCTAAATATAAGCTTTTTTGACCTCATCTTCCTATCTGTTTTGTATAGCATCCAGGATGAGTACTGATATAGATGTATGGTTATTTTTGCCAGTGTTTTCAAGGGAATATACAGGCTATGTCAGAAAAGACGTTGGAGAATCAGACCAGCATTCAATTATTTTTTTCTGTCTTGCTCACATAACAAGTGACATTTGAATTAATATTCATATTGAAGGAACATCTGAGGGGCTTTGGTACCACAACAAGAAAAGGCCAGTTATTTTTTTTAGATCATGAAAAAGCTGCAAACTGCAAGAACAATTGGGCATTCATTCTCTTTTGTTTCACACCTTCCAAAAAGCACAATTGATACAAGTCATTTGCATACTATTTTGCTTTCATTCAAGGACATTTAATTATCATCAAATAATATTATTAGGTTATGGAGCAATGAGCTACAATGTGGAAATCCACTATAGTTAAGGCAGAATAATGAAACCTGCTAAGTGAAAACTATTTATAAAGTGATCAAAAACACTGGTTAGACTATGTGGATGACATACTAGCTACCAGAAGATAGTTAGCCACTCACCATATGGGGACTAATGGAGCGCAGTCAGTGTAATTTTGGAACGTGTTCATATAATCTGTTTTTCCAAATAGGGGAATATACACCATGCTGCCTGTTGGGCCTGTTTATTCAGTAATATAATTCCATGGCCTTTGTTTTCATATGTTTGATGTCTCTTTCTTTTCCACTCTTTTCTTTTTTCATTCTGAATTAGCAGCATCATACTGGGAAGCAATGTTTTCTTTTGCAATAAACATTACTGCTTTATTTAAGTAACCTAGAGTATTACTGGGACAATACACCAACTGGCAAACATTTTGTGCGGATGAGAGGTAATCTACTGATGCGCCCACCTCCTGTTTTTTTCTATGTGAAAGTAAGATATGCACATAGATTAATCTCAATTGAGTTTTGTTTATGTGAACTGAACATACTTCTGAATAGCTTTGCATGTTATTTGAGCAATATTGGTTAAGAAGAAAAATTCTCTAGCAATTAATATCTGGCTTCGTATGGCTCTGCATTCCAGTTGGTCATTAATTATACAAAAAATGCTCTACACAGAGGTGATTATTACTGTTATAAACTCAGCAGAACATCTCATGTACTGAGCACTGCTGCAGCTGAGTTTTTATTCTTTGCACTCATTTTTACTTAGCCTTTATTTACCAATTCACTTACCAATCAGTACATTAGTGACAAAGCCAATGCAGCAAAGTAGATTGGATATCAGGAAAAACTTCTTCACTGTTAGAAGAGGGAGGCCTTGCAATGGACTGCCTAGGGAAAATGTGGAGTCTCCATCACCAGAGGTGTACAAGAAGAGGTTGGACAGCCACTAGTTGGGGATGATATAGGCATAGCTATGCCTATGTTCTGCTATGGGTATTTCCCACGCTGCTGAGCTTTCCTGGTTGCCTCATGGGTTTGGGATGGAATCCCATCTCCCTTCCCCTTTCTCCTACATGTTTTGGGGTTTTTTATTGTTTTTTTTTTTAATACCATCCCCAGACACGTTGGGTATTTGTTGCAGCCAAGGCTGGGGATTTTGACTGGGATGTACTAGTCTCCTGCTGGGACTTAAAGCCAGAGTTTCCTGGCTACAGGGTCTTGCCTCTCCATTCAGGGTCAGACTGATTGCCATATTTGAACTGAGGAAGGAATTTTATCCCTTCCAGATTGGTATGGACTGTGGGAGTTTTTGCTTTCCTCTATAGCAAGTAGTGTGGTCCTCTACTTGGGATCTCTTGGGTGTATATTCAAAATCTTCTTGCAGAAGCAGGACATTGCCTCCTGCTTTACCTGAGGCTGCTTAGGTTGTCATGTCAGGGTTGATGGGAGTTTTACTAAGAGGTTACATGATGGACTTGTACAGAATGGTTTAAATAGGGATGATCCTGCCTCAGGGACAGGGTTCGACTAAATGACCTATAGAGGACCCTTCCAACCCTACTTCCTTATGATTTCTATGCTTTTGTTTATTCTATTCAAATAATTCTACTGCAACCCTTGCTATGGTTTTTGAACACCTACCAGGTATGTATTAAGTGTTGTGATTAGTGTCTGTCATCTGTGATTCTTTTGTTCAGCTAGAAATTTGTGTGTGGATTTAAACAATAATTTTGCTTGTATGTTGTTCGCTGGGTTTTGATTGACAAAGGTAAAGTTAAAGTGTATTTGGCACATGGGATGGAAAGTAGAGAGTTTGGTGGTCAGTTTTCTATCCTTCAGACCTAACGTCACATTCTCTTCCCTTTATTGTACCAGCTCTTTTTACCTTTTTGTGGCTTATTAGAACTGGCTTCTGTGGATTTTCAGTGGAAAAGTAGTCCCAAAAGGTTGAAGGCAAAAAATATACAGTTTCCCATCCTGCCATTTCCAGATTTCAGCATCAGCAGGCACTCAAAACTCCTGGAGTTCGGATTCCATCCACAGGCAGCCGTGTGATATAATTTATTTAATAAATTTAAGCCCTATATTGTTACTGTTTAGGTACTTTGGTCCCAATACCCTTACAGGAAAGATCATAGAATCATAGAAAGGGTTGGAAGGAACCTCAGGAGATCTTTTAGTCCAAACGCCTGCTCAAAGCAGGACCATCCCCAACTAGATCATCCCATCCAAAGCTTTGCCTAGCCAGGTTTTGAAACTCTCCAAGGATAGAGCTTCTGTCACCTCTCTGAGTAATCTGTTCCAGTGTTTTACCATCCTCCATGTAACAAAATTATTTCTAACATCTAACCTAAACTTCTAGTGTTTCAATTTGAGACCATTGCTCCTTGTTTTGTTATCGGCCACCACTGAGAACAGCTTAGCTCCATCCTCTCTCAAACCTCTCTTCAGATAGTTGAAGGTCACTGTTAAATCCCACCTTAGTCTTCACTTTTCTAGACTAAATAAGCCCAGCTCCTCAGTTTTTCCTTGTGAGTCATGTCCCCCAGCCCCCTCACCATTTTTATTGACCTCTGCTGGACTCTGTCCAATTTGTCCACATTCTTTCTGTAGTGGTGGGCCCAGAGCTGAACACAGTACTCCAGGTATAGCCTCACCAGTGCTGAACAGAGGGGAATAATCACTTCACTTTACCTAGTGGCAACACACCTACCAATGCAACCTAGTATATCATTAGCCTTCCTGGCAACAAGGGCACACTGCTGGCTCATATTCAGCTTTTTATCCACTATAACCCCTAGTTCCTTCTCTGCAGAGCTGCTGCTCAGCCAGTCAGCCCCAGCCTGTACTGGTGCGTGGGATTGCTCCATTGTAAGTGTAGGACTTTGCACTTATCCTGTTGAACCGCATGAGATTCCGTGTAGCCCAATCCTCCAATTTGTCCAAGTCACTCTGAATCCAAGCCCTACCTTCCAGAAAATCTACTACTCCCCCCAGCTTGATGTTATCTGGGCTAGGGACAGACATTACACATAAACTGGTGTAAGTGATCAGAAACTGGTTTAAACCTGTAATAGAACACAAGTTCAGGGAGCATAAACCAGTTTAAAAATGACTGAAACTGGTTTAAGATAAACCTGAATGAATGTAGTGTCAGACTTAACTGATTTGGCTCAAACTGGGTTATGAAATGTCTGTCCCAGACCCCTTCCTGATTTAAGTTAAACCAGAGTTCCCAAGCATCCCAGATGGTTTGCAACACTGGGCTAGGTTGGCCTAGGCTGGCTGGACTGTGCTTTCTGCTCCAGAGCGGGGCTGGCCCTGCTCTTCCTCTCCCTGGACAGAGGTCCAGCAAAGACTGCAGGTATAGCAGTGTCTGCCTGGCTTCCCCCTGCCCTTCTTCCACCCATTTCCTGCTTACTACCCCAGCAGGGATCCCCACTCCCTCCCATCTCCCACAGAATGGACCACAGCCCCACAAACCTTAGGCATGTGGTATGCTAGCTAATGCTGAGAGGTGTCTCTGTGTCTTTAATTTCCCTGGGACAGGCAGACAAAACAATGTCTGCTTACGGCTTTTTGAGGCTAATCAACAGGTCAGCTGGTAATGCCCTTCTGTTCCTTCCTTGGAAAAAGATGTTAAAGAAGAGCTTGAACTGATGAGAGAAACTTTTGTTTTGTTGATGGGCTAATAAATGCTGTTATCAGCTCCCTGCTGGCTCCCTCACGTGTCAGGTTTGCAGACAGTATGAAGAAGCAGGGAGAGGGAGATTGAAATGCTCAGTATCATCAACAGATGCATGCACTGCACTCCCTACCCTCCTGCTTTGCCTCAGAGTGCTAGCCCGGGGCTGGGGACTGGGAACATTTCTGTTCTTTGAGCAGTGAGCAGGGAAAAGCCTGGGATGGTGCAGGCAGGGTAGGGGTTTACACCCATCCTCAATCAGAGTATTTTGCCATGGCCTGGCCATACGCCCCTCAGCTTAGTACTGTGAAAAGGAAGGGAGAGCAGCTCTAGCACCCCCTGGTTTGTAGTCTGAGCCACTACAGGCATGTGCCTGCATTTCCCCAGTCCAGAGGGAATGTCTATGCAATTGCAAACTGGCTCAACCTAGCCAGGTTAGCCTTACCTACAAACATTGAATCAGTTCAGGCTCAGGCTTTTTAAATGTCTGCCCTTAGCCCCGCAACCTTGTTGAGGATATATTCTATGCCATCTTCCACGTTAATGTTCCAGAACCTTCCTCCTCTGACGGTTAGAAATCAGCATTTAAATTCAAGCCTATACATATTAATTTTTCTCCAAGTTTTCCTAACACTCACTCCTTTCTTTCCCTTTGACTTCCATCAAGTGTCTTATTTCAGATTGTAAGGTGATACGGCAATATTTGTGGTTTTGAGAAATGCAAGATTTGAAAGGAAGAGCAGGTCTGTCAGGCATGTGCTTATGGGTACAAATACATCTATGAGGAATTCTCCACCATTACCTGTGAAAGCAAACTAGGCAGAAATAAACTTTTTGGGAAAGAGATCGGTTTTACATATTATAATGCACTGTTATTGAGTGGGGGCTCTCAGTGCTTCTACAATACAAATCTAACAAATCATAGACTGTGTGGGGGAAGCGGTAGAGTAAGAAAGAAAGATATTGTAGAGAAGAAGGGACATTAGATTTTGGTGCACACAGGATGCAGGGTAATTTGTCCTCAGGAAGACTAGGGAAGATCCTCAATGTACTTGGCAAGGAAAAAGACTGAGGTTGACATTGCAGCAAGCCTCTGGATACAGACTATCCAATGTACAATAATTACCAATAACAACATTTTGGAAAAACATTAAATCTCCTGCTTCAGGTCTTAATCCAATCTGCCTATCAGAGATCAGGATGCTGCTTTTAGGGGTCAGATAAACTCTCATTGCTTACAGCAGAGTTCTTACATCTTCCTTTGGATCAACTATTATTGACCACCATTAAAAACAAGCTCCTGGCCTACGTGGACTTCAGATTTGATCCAGTTTGAAATTCCCCTGTTCAAGGCCGTCTTCTCCCTTTTTTAGAAACCCAATATATCCATCTACAAATAACTAGCTTCCTACCTTTATGTATGTGAATTGACCTATGAAGCTAAATAAAGATCTGGAACTAGCCATTGGGCTAAGTAGGTTAAATTTAAAAAAAAAAAGAAAAAAGTCATCTTGCACATTCAAGCTATGTGGCTGTCAGAGAAATCTCCTGAATAAATACATGCTTTGAAGCAGATATACAGAAGTTCAAAGAGACTGAGATGAAGAGATCACCAGTTTTTACTATTCCTTAATAGGGACACTCCCTTGGGGGCAATGTTTAGGACAAAATAATTTCTGCTGTACAGAAAGGATAGGCCATAAGTTTCACGGGTGCACTAGGCTGGCATAGCCAAAAGCCATGGTTGCTATTAATTCCAGCTCATAAACTCCTGGCATTACAGAAAATAATAATGGAGACAAACAGCAATGAAAGAAAATGACTGTCAGTGTTCAGGAAAATAAAAGTGGCAGTGATAAGAAAAGCCGGAAAATAATCACAACTGCCAGAAACAAATAAAGCAGCAACATCAAGGAATACCACGGCATGAAGAGACATTTACTTAAAAGAATTATTATTTTTCTGGCATGAATACAGGTGGCTAAATATTTAGGAAAATGTCATTCACACATCATTTGAATGAATAATTCTTCACAGATCAGTGAATATTAGTTTGTAAATGTATCTGTATGCAATGTGCCCAGCATACTTTTGGGTGCTATTTAAATAATAATAATAATTAGTATAAAGCTGAATTTTTAGTCTGAAGCATATATGTGAGCTGTGCTGTTATTATCATATTCATTATACCAGGGCTGACCAATTTCTAAGCAGCAGGGGACTGAATCCAGCCCAGCACTGCACCCCTCCACTGCACCACATGCCTGTACCTCTTCCACACTGCTGCACTGTATGCCTGTGCAGCCCCTGGGTTACCCCTAGCTCCCTGTCATGCACCACACTGCTACATCCCCTGAGTAGCTGCAGGAAGCTGAAGCCAGAGGGGAGAGGGATAGCCTAGAGACTCCCAGGGCTGTTGCAGCTGGAGCAGCATGGGAAGTGGTGACTGACTAGGAGCCTGAAGGCTTCAACCTAAGCCCTTGTGGGATGCATGCAGCCTGCAGGCTGCCAGTTCCACAGCCCTTCATTATACCATACTTGCAGCTAAGTAAGGCAGTAACTTAATGTCTATCCTGCTCCTCCTGATACCAGGAAGAGATTTGCTATACATTTTCATGCAAACATATTCTTAATGTGTATCCCTTCAGAATGATACAGGTTCAAACTGTAGTCTCAGGAAAAAATGAGATGAATTTCACAGCCTTTGCTAGGCATTTCCCTGTCACTGGAATATCCTTTTGACACCATGTTTTGTCTACTCCGATTGATGTACCTCGTAAGCAACAACTCTGCACCTTAGTAAAGATTTAGGTAAGAAGTCAACTCAGCTTCCAAAAGAACTATATCATAGCTAACAACAAACTTTTCCCATCTAATTCTATATTCCCTTCAACCGAACTTGTAAATGTGTCTGTAATAAGCATCACCTGGTAATTCTCAACTGCAGCTTCACTGCCAGCTAATTTCCACTTTTGTTGCTAGTGTGATATGGTATATAAGGGACCAATCTTGAACGTTACTGGATGGTGTCAGCACCTTGTGAGATTGGACTCCATTTGAGAGCTAATGGGAGATGTGTATAGAGATGAAGAGCAGAGGAAGCCACAGAAACATGACTCATTCTTTTAATGTAAGAGGAAAAAAAAGGTGAATGACCAAACTACCTGCTGTCCTTTTTTCATTTACAATATTGCAGCTGACAAGTGATCATAGGTTAATTAAATTCATTTAATGAGAACTTTTTTGCCTTCTGTTAATTAACCTTCCTGCCAGAGGTTATTATTCCCTGAATGATCTGCATTACAGGGTTTTTTTCATGTTTTGGGTTACTGTTCCTCACACTTCTCTTTACGTCTCAGGTATGATTGGCATTCAGATGATAGCAGATGAGATCTGGCATTCATTGAAAATAGGTAAGTGCCCCATAGAAACAAAACGTGAGAATAATATATGGTAGAAGAAAAGATCTAGTATTCAATTGTTGGTACTATTCTGAATTCTTGTATCACATGTATTGACAACCTACTGGAAGAAAATAAAAATAAACCCCTCCAAAAATCCCTTTAACAAAGCAAGAACTACATTAATGTCATGACAAGTTATTCAAACACAGCTTAGAAACCAATTTCATTCTCATATTGTTGGGTTGCTACTTTAATATGTTTTTCTCCTATGTGTAGCACATTCTCAGCATAATCCAAATTTGGCGTAGGGACAAATCCTAATGACATTTGAAAACAAGGGAACAGAGAATGGACAAGCTTGCCAACCGTTTTTAGTTTGTTCATAGTTCAGTTTTATTTACCTTATTTCTTTAGAAATATAACTGTTATTTTCTTCCTGGTTTCACAAGGCATATTTGCATCCAAGATGCATTCTCTGAGCTCTCAGTGGTGGTGAAGCTGACATCATTTCTTTGAATTGAGCACCATATGCTTAGTTTTATGTTTGTTCTGCTGTCTCCAAACTAGTTCCCAATAATCTCATTGGCTGGGTACCTGACAAAGTATTGGAAAGGTGTTTAGTACACAAACAAAATACTGACAGGAGAAGTGATAAATGTTCTATTTGTATTAAGAAATTGGTTGCATTTTATTTTAAGAAACACACAGTCACTCAGTACTTGTTAGCATATATGACTGGTTAAGGTTAAAAAAGAGTCTAAAACAATGGATAGCTGATTTTGCCATTAAATAATTTTTGTTAGGTTTGTTTTTAGAAATTGCAATAAAACACTTAAGGGCAGATTTTTCTAAGGTATTTAGGTGCTTGAAGGTGCAATTAGGTGCCTGGAGAGATTGTCCTAAAATACTTACCATATTTATGCAAGTATAAGATGAGCTCCTCATCTTAATTTTGCAGGGAAGGAAACCTCATTAAATACACTGTCTATCATTAAACTGCTGCTAAAAGCAGCATGTGCTCAGTCATAGAAACCAACTATGAAGCTGATTAAATGCAGCCAACAGTGAACATGGCTATAAAACACATGGTCTATATTGGGCAAACATGCTGATGACAACCTTTTTATGTGTGGCCCTAGAAAAAGTGGGCAATTATTCCTCCAGAAGGGAAGAAGCACCAGATTTGGAGGTACTGTAGTAATAGGCTGGCACTCAGAGAGACTGTACCAAGCTCTGATACCCTCTCCTGGTGCCAAAAATGCTGGTGGAAAACTTTCTTTTTGGCACTTTTTTTTTTAAGTGGGCAGGTGTTTCCTTAGCAGGAAACTGGCACAGGGCCTAGAGGCACTGCAATACCAGGCTGGCATTGGAAGGGCCAGAGCTAGCCCTAATACCCTCTTCTTGGTGTTAAAAGTTGCTGGTGAACACAGCCTTAAAAGTATGGCTGAGAGGCTGCTTCAGCCATAGTCAGGAAGTAAGGGCAGGGGCTATGGGGTGGAGGTGACCCCTTGTCCTGGGTATGACATAAAACTGCACCTTGCCAGGGAAGGGTGGTCTGGTGGCATGGGAGCCCCCAGGAAATGCCAGGCCAGTTACCTCCCCAGTGAAAGGCACCTTATAACCCCAGCCCCACATCCCTGGTGGTGTTCAAACAAGCAGGGGGAGCCCAGGCTCATGAAGGAGCTCTGAGGCAGAGCTCAGGTCAGAGGAGCTCAGGCCATGCCCAGACAGAAGGGGAAAGCATGGGGGTACAAAAGAGACCCTGAGAGAGGGGCAGCAATTAGTAAGACACAGAGAGGGGCAATGAACAGAGTGGCCCTGTGAGTGTGGGTGAGTGAGCAGGCCCAATAGAGGTACAGTGGCCCAGCGAGGGGCTTGGAGAGAAATAGGCCTATAGTCATAGACTCACTCAGTCAACGCTCAGGTAAGGGTAGCAGGAGAACCCAACAAACTGCATCGGAGCTGACTGAGGTGAGGAGAGCTAAGCCTGAAGCTGGGTGAGACCACGTGGGATGAGAGGGCTGTATGAAAGAGGCTGGGTGAGAGCCAGCAGAGTAAGTGGGACCCCGATGAGCAGAGACAACCAGAGAAGGGTGCGGGGCCCTGCCCCAGATATAAGTAAGCTGGCAATGGATTCGGCAGCAGGGCAGCGGGAGGGTGCTGAGTGGCTGGACACGAAGCCAACAGCAGCACAGAGTCACTGTGCCACTCCACCTGGCTCCATGGGGCCCCCAAAGCATGGGGCCTGAGGCAGTCGCCCCTATTTGCTTACCCCCATCCGGATGGCCCAGCTGGTGAGAGAGGCATAGTGTGTGAGTGGCCCTCCAGGGCTGTAGAAAAGAGTTCCAACTGTGTGCCTAGTTTGCGCTGGCCATAGGTCAGAGAAGTAACACCAGAGTAACATCTGTGAGGCATTGGACCTGTGGAGGGGAGGTTGGAGCAGTTATTAGGCCCTTGTCAGTGGGGTGAGTAATGGGTAGCCTCCCGCCATAGTGACAACTCTCATATTTTTTCCATTAAGGCACGGCAGACGAGTGAAGCGGGAGGTTACCCCAAAAGCAGGACAGCCAGCAAAGACCCGACGAGGAGACCACCCTGTTACAGCAACAAAGAAACAACTGCCTCATGAGGAGGATAAAGTAAAGAGAGAGCTGTAATGTTGATGTTTGAAGTATCTACATAACTAGGTGTTTGTGACCAGGAACCTCTCTAAAAGAATCAGAAAAATGAAAGAAAGTAACCCAAAATAACATTTAGGTAATGATCAAACAAAATGATACTGAGATGCTTTGAGGTGATCATGTAAATTAAGGTGTATCTGTTAGAGGTGACTTTTTATGGAGGGTGTCAAGGTAGTCATATGGACAAGGCCTGCTCTTATTTAAGCAAGCCAACTGTTCCTCTATAGTGGTATTACCTCTGAGTAAGGGCTGAAGTTAACACGATGAACTTAACACACGGATAACTTTGTGAAAGAGGAAGCAATAAACTGATACCATTCAGCAAAGTTCAGCAAGATTAGTACTTTCACTAAAAAGTCCCTTAAGGGGTAAGTCACTAAGAATTATTTGCTCCTAGATGCTCTTTATTTGCCATTCTAAATATTAAGCCTTAAAGGGACCACAGCGACATTCCAGAGGCACAGATAGCACAACAAAGAAAAGCTAGAACATCAGCTAATACTTAGAAAAATGCCACCCATGGAAATGTTTTATGTTTTGTTTTGAATTAGCATTTTCTTGCCCTTAGTTTGGTTTCCATGCAATATTTTTCCCAGCATGGTCATCTGGATTCTTTAAAATTACTTGCGCCTCCTTAAAAAATACAGGAAAAAGTAAAATATTTCTATATGTAAAAGCCTCTCTTTATTTTGACTTAAGTGAATGGGAATTAAGCATCTAAGAAACATGTTGTATTTACTTCAATAGAAGATGATGTCCAATACTTACAGCTGATATATGAAATACTGATAAATTCCCTGCAGCCTGTTCCTCCCTGCCAATTGGTGATACATAGGGAGTGCATGCAGGTGCACATGCACCCCATGAGATTGGTGGAGCACCCGCTGAAAGAAGCATCTACAGGCCGCCGCTGCTCACCACCCCCCTCACCCTGTCAGCAGCATACGTGGGCAGTCGCTAATCGCCGCTGGCCACTGCTGTCAGGGTGCTCACCAACCACTGCAGCTCACCACCCCACCACCAACACCATCATGGGTGCCTGGGGAAGCTCCCCGCTCAGCCTGCTGTCAACACCACCGAGGCTGCCTGTGGGAGCTCCCTGCTCCAATTGCTGTGCCACCCCAAACTCTGGGGGCATGCTTCCACCCTTACTGTGAGACCCTACTCTCCCTGAGCACATGGAAGTGAAAGGCATATCTGAAAACACTGACTTTGAAATAAATATACCTGTAGTCATTTTCATATAAGTAAAGTACTACAAGTATCCATAGACTTGGTTCATCCACAATCATGCATTTCATCTTTTTTGAAACCACTGCACATTTTAGCACAGGAACTGCATGAAGACACCTTTAAATAGCACTTTAGTACCTACCTGCATATACAATTATGCAATACTGTACAAACTATGCATGATATTAATCATGATTTACCATATAGTTCATTAGTAAGGTCAACAGCATTTCAAGCCATGGTGACCCCATAACCCAGCGTAGTTCAATATGTATGTACTCCAGACCTTTCCTCCCCAAGAAGATCCATGTGCTAATTAGCCCACCATTCATGACTGGAACTGGGTGTTCTTTTTACGAGTCCTTGGCTCCTCCAAAATTTATATGCAGGTGAGGTGCAGGGCAACCCAGTCCAGCTCCATCTCATGGAGGGCAGGGCCACACTAATCATATAAGTTGCTGGTGAACACAGTTGCACATCATTTCCTCCTGAGCAATCACTAACAGCCACTGCGCACATGTAGGGCTGCAAGGCTGATGGCCCATTGAGCATTATGAATATTGGCCAATGTATCAAAATTACAGAAACACATTATGATGAATTACATTTTGCTCATCTACTGTGAAGATTTCACTGTGATCATTATCCCCTTGAATGTCTTTTGCTTCCTGTGGTGGTCTAATGACTTCACTCTGAGTTTCCATATAAATCACGGGAGGAACAATGGCAGGGACCTGTCACAAGGGAAATGTGAAAAGATTGCTGCACGTTGCTGTTGCTGCCATTGTTGTTTTTTGTAGGATTTAACAAATGAATGAAACAGAAGTTCATTCAAATCCCGAAGTGCAAACATTATAAGTAGTCTTAGGTAATTAATGCTAAGTTCACTGTCAGCAGAAGCGCAGTGCAGCTCACCAGCTTTGTTACCTCACTTCCAGATGGTCAGTTTTTCAAAATTCAGTGATTTACCTCACAATATAGCTTCCACGTGTCAATATGCAGAAGTGCCATTTATTATATACGTGGTCTTCAAGTAAATCTTTAAATGTGCTGACTAATTAAGTAATTAAAATTCTTTTGTATACAGCAAACAGAAAATACAGTAATAATGCTGCTGAGGGACAAAAGCAGCGCTGCATGCTTGTGACGGTGACTGCTTTCATCACTGCTCTCTGAATGTAATACTGCTCTCTGCTGAATGGAGAGCAGCCATTGCCTAGAGGATAAGCATATCAGATAGCCATCCCTACTAATAGTAATAAGTGATTTTTGTTTAGGTCAAAAGGTATAGTTATGTCTGTCTGAAGCAGAGTTTTTCCCCCAGTGTTGTATATGTGTGCTATAATTGGTGTCCATGTTGCCTTTGTGCATATACCCAATGTTGAATTAATCCAAAATAATGAATGTGCCTTCTCTGAGGTTCCCAGACCACAAAACTTCAACTGTATACACTGCACATAAATGAAGTATCCAGAAGGTCAGAGAACATTGTCAGCATCTGCTGCAGAAAATTGAAGTCTCCATAGATCATGGACCCCATTGGGCTGTGCCTGGAGGAAACGCACACTTTCTCCTTGCAGACTCTAGCAGTAGTAATCATCCCATGCTTGCCTGCTATATCTTGTTGTCACTTCTAGGTATCAGGAGGTGTTCCCTTTTTGAGAATTCACTTCAAGGATATATAAGGCTTGTCTTCTCTGGGGCTTCAATCTCCCCTTACACCAGTGGCAATGTGTCAGGGGTACATGTCTGCTCCCCGAGCGTGCTAGTGCACACCCTGACTGTCTGCGCTCGCTGCTTAGGTGATGGGCAAGGGGAGCAGGTGGGAGTGCTGGTGCCCTCCTGTAGGTGCCGGCTGGGGAGTGGAGTGCCGTTGCCATAGCCACAGCCATTTCAGAAGCGGCTGCAGTGATTAGCTGCAGTGATCGGCTGTCTCGCAATTGGCCACGGGGGGACTGTCCCCCAGTCGTTGACTCCATGCTGCCCAACTAAGGCGGCACCAGTTGCCCATGCCTTACGCACCAGCCAAACACCAACCAGATGTTGCTATATGGCAGTTCATGTTAGCCACCAACAGATGTTCTTTTTCTTTGCTGGTCTTTTCTTTTCTTTAGCTCAGCATTTCCTTTTATGCTACTTTTTAGATGGAAAATGTCCAGGCAAACAGAGAAACAGGTCTGCTCATGGTTATGCCAGACAGAGAATGGTAACTGTCGGCAGACAGCACAGGTTAGGTAAGTATTGAACAGTGTCAAGGTCCTGGAATGCTAGACCCTTTCTATTTTTTTTCTGTCTTCTTTCTTTTTCACTTTGAAATCAGTTCTTTCCTGGACTCTAAGAACGCTCCTCAGTGAAGCCAGTCTTTGGTATAAACAACTGGCATCCCAACGTAAGCAAAAGTAAAAACCATGAGAAAATATATATACCCCATGGTTAGGCAGTGTATTTACTCATAGCTGCCCACAATTCTTACTCTGTCCAGGGCTTCCCTGAACAGTGAGATAGGTAAAGGACTGGCTTAGAAGCCAATCCCAGAGAGTTGTAATTGATGAGATGACCTCATGCTGGAGGGTGGTCTTCAGTGGTGTCCCCCAGGGATTGGTGTTTGGGCCTGTGCTATTTATCATCTTTATCAATGACTTGGATGAGTGGGTGGAAAGCGCAATGATTATGTTTGCGGATGACACCAAGTTGTGGGGAAATATGGGCACATCAGAAGATAGGGTAAGGATCCAGGATGACCTGGACAGACTGGTCCTATGGGCTGAATGAAATCAGATGAAGTTCAACAGGGATAAGTGCTGGGTCCTTCATCTGGGTAGGAAGAACTTTCACCATAACTATATGATGGGTGGTAAGCCACTGACTGGCACAGCATCTGAATGAGCCCTGAGTGTAACAGTTGACCAGGAAATGAACATGAGCCAGCAGTGCGATGAAGTCGCCAGCAGGACAAATAGAAATCTGGGGAGCATCAGCTGATGTATTGCTAATAGATCTAGAGAGGTGCTTCTCCCTCTCTATTGGGTGCTGGTGAGGTTGCCGCTGGAGTACTGTGTCCATTTCTGGGCACCACACTTCAGGAAGGATGTGGATAACCTCAAGAAGGTACAAAGAAGAATCACTGGTACGATTCGGGGCCTGGAGGATAGGTCCTATGAGGAGAGACTCCGGAAGCTGGATCTGTTCAGTCTGAGTAAGAGAAGACTGAGAGATGACCTGATAGCCACCTACAAGTATGTGAGAGGTGAGCACTAAGATCACCTTCAGGAAGGTGCCCCTTGGGAGGATGAAGACCAATGGACATAAGCTATTTGAGGAGAAATTTAGGCTGGACATAAGGAAAAACTCCTTTTCTGTATGGATTCTGAACTAGAATCTGAAACACACTCTCAGCAGAGGAGGTGCAGTCACCATTCTTGGAGGTGTTCAAGAGGAGGCTAGACAAGCCCCTTGTTGAGCTCGTTTGAGCCCAATAAACTCCTGCCCATGACAGGGGACTGGACTTGAAGATCTTCCAGGTCCCTTCTGGTCCATGGATTCTATGATTCCCTTCCCCTAAAAGGTTTCACTTTGCTCAGCCTTTTACTCTCTAAATTACTTGGTGATATATCAAATACAAGGAAAAGAAAAAGTAAAAAAACAACCTTTCTTTGGTTGAACTGTCTTTGGCAGCTCTTTCCATCTGGGACTTGTTGCAGATGGACCTTGCAGCCCGCCTTCTGAAGCTGGAGCTCTCCTGAGCTGAGGGATCTATTCTCCCTCTCCTCTGCTCCATCAGAGCCTCCACCCTTGCTGCTCTGACTGCTGGGATCACACCCTTGTTTACTCTCTCCTCTTCCCCAAGGCTTGCCTCTATAGAAGGGCATCAGATGCTGTAGATGTCAAACCTGAAGGAGCAGAAGCTCCTGAATCAGTGTTCCAGCGGCTGTGTTTCTCCTTCCATCTTTCTGGCTTCCTGTCAATCTAGTAAGTTTCTTTGCTTTTTCTCAGACGAGATGGGAGAAGCCTCTTCACAAACATCTATCCATACCCAAAAGAAAACAAAAATGTGAAAAATATTATGAGATATCATGTGTGCAATACCATTATACCTTTTGAGAGCTGAATGCAAGTCCTCCTTTGCTGTTGCTTTGACTTAGTCACTCTATAGGTAACCATCACTCCCGTCACTCTTAATTCTGTACAATCCCTATGTTAGGCTACGAAAATCATTTACCCATTGTACCATTCTTTGAATGGAAATTGATTTACATATGAGTTGATAGGCAAAAATGTATAGATAATTCAAATTCTTGCCAAATCTAGAACTGGGCAAATGAATGCTGACACTTTTTTACCAAGAATGTAGATTCATGTTCACAAAAATTTCTTGAATTTGTGCCAATTCGATTAGTCAAAATAGCCCTAACAAACATTTTTAAAAGTTTTGAATTTTCAAATGAGGCAACTGATATTTCTTAATGGAAAATGATGCCTTATTTCTAAACTCATTTAAATATTACTTTAAAAACATCCTACCCCCTTATGTCTGGAGTTACCATGCGCTTTGATGTTTCCCCAACTTAACTGAATTAGTTGAGGCCTGCTTTACCTTTTAATTTTTGAAGAACATTTAAAAATAGGTATTCAGTCCTCTGGGTGGAGAGGTGCTGTAATGGAAAAGGCAATCATAGATTTCAGACTTAGGTATACATTTGGCTTTTCTTGTGCGGTTTCCCTCCAGAAAACTAACAATTTATGTTTTCCTATTATGCAGTTGGTTGCCATTAAATAAAATTCATAGTTCCCCTGCAACTATGTCCTATCATTTCACTTGCTGAATTGCTTAAACCAGCTCTGTTCACTTGTATCTCTTTTGTCAGCCACTATATTTTATCTTTTGTATGTTTTAGTTCCATGTGCTCACATATTCCAGCCATTTGAGGTTAACAGTGTTTTGAAGACTAGAGCTACAGATATACCAATTTTAAATGGAGATCAAATTTTTCCATTTCTATTTCTGAACTCTTTGGCAGTGGGGGAACTTTATCTAAAGCTTGTCAGACGAGCTTTACATGCTGATACATGCACGGATTCTGGGTCCAGCTCCCTGTGGCAGCGAGCAGGAACCGCCCAAATCGCTGAATCTCTCTGAAGCTCTCTGAATCTTTTCTGAATTGATTCAGAGAGCTTTGAATAGATTCAGGCTTTTTTTATTGTTCTCCCGATTCGATTTGGATTCGGACATTCGACTGTTGAGTCGGGCCAAATCTCCTGTGAATTGAATCAACACCCGAAGCTTCGCACAGCCCTACCTTAAAGTTTGAATATAGGTGTGTGTTGATTAGGGAGATGCAAGCGCTTAGTTCTTGGTAACTTTATAGAAGTGTTCTTCTTTGGCTGTTGTTTGTTTTCATGCTTAGCCCCATGTCGGGTTCTGTGTTTTTAATTAGTTGCTGTTAACTATTTTTAATTTTTTTTTAAACTTTTTTTATAATAAGGGTAAAAAAAGCATCTCTCTCACACACAATGATTCTAGAATAATGAAGCATTATGTTGTCATGGATCTTCCTGCTTGTTCAACTGCAGCTAATTAGAGGGTCAGCACTTACTGTTCAAGTGGAACATGTTCAAAAATACTTTGGCTTGACTGAAACTTGTTATTTATCTTCTGTTGCAAAGGATCAGGAAATGGACTGTAATCTAAATACATATGGGATGGACAAACTGACCCTCAGCCTACTGGGTCTCCATGAAGGGGTAAGCACATTGGCTATGTGTAATGTATATAATAATATGTATAATAGCATACAATTGCCTATCTATATCTATTGCAGAATTTTTCTCAATACTTTCTTAGACATGGATCAGCTGTGGAAGTAAATTTTGAGTGCTCAGCTGAGAGACAGCCTCAGCAAGTCCCAGATATTCTGCACACAATTGTCCAACTTTCTGCTACACAAAACAGCCAAAACATCTAAGCACAAAAAAATGGATGACAGACGGAAGTGGTCTGTACCCACTGTCCTTTTGTTTTGGGGTGGATTTTTCTTTCACTCTTTACATCCTGTTAAGAGGGATGAACAATTAGTAGTCCCCCAAAATAGTTGGAGCAGGGAAATAGGTCCAGATCGGGAACATTTGCTTATGCTGATGAAGCGTTCTCTCCATAAGCAGTCCGACTGGAATCAATGTGAGCATCTGCTCGGTATTGCAAGTCAAGGAGTTCACAAGCTGGTTTTGAAATCATAGTGACCTTCACTGTCCTAACTCCCCACTGGTCAGCTCTATCCCATCCTAAGTAAACTGGTGATTCGCTGCCCTGCATGGTTCCTTAGGGGAAAGCAGACATTCCTCTGAACAGTTGCACTGACTCGGTATGGTCACTATTCCATTGGGAATATTTCCTTCAATAGGTTGTGGAAGGAAAATATATTTAACGTGCCATTCTGGGATGAATAAATACTCTGAAAATGACATCGGAGGATTTTAAGTTCTCTCTCCTGGTAAAAAGGTGTTATCTATTCTCCCTGTTTGCCCTGCAAACACAGCTTAGACTGAGAGACACAGGCAGTGTTCTTTTTTCCTCGTCCCATCACCAGTAACATATATCATTCGGGACAAGTTATGTTCTCAGTTATACCTGCATAAGAGAGCCATCTTGGTGAAAATTTTATAACACCATTCTCTTCAAATGATTCCCTGTAATCTCACTTGTACAACCTTATTATCTTCAGGGGCCTTACACAGGTGTAATTGCTTGGAACTGGGCATATAATTCTCTTGAAGTGGGAAAAGGAGGAATAAAATCCAGCTGTTAGTCAGTGGCCCTGCAGGTCGAACAAGAGTACGTGCTTGTAAAAATGTATTTTTATCACTGAAGTCAGCAGATCTGTTTTTAACTGCACAGAGGTAACAGATCTTTTTATTATGACGGTTCTCATACCATTATTTTGTAGTCATTTTGGAGAGTACAATCGCATGCTAAATGTTTTGGGAAGTTTCTTACTGTAATGGATTTCCCATCTCGGCAAAGCTAAATGAAGTGGTGGTTATGACATGTACCACAGATGACTCAGAAGCCGTGAACACACTTCTGTGCATCTCGGGTAGGAATATCCTTCATCTTCTGTTTGCTGGCTAGTTAGAGAGCAGTCATATATTGGAGAGATCAACCTCATTTATTTCACCCAGTAATTCAATTACCCTTTGCTTGCTCCATTGTAGATGTCCTCTGAGTCTCATGTTAAATGAGAGGGCAAGTATAGCATTCAGTATCTTTTCAGTTACCTTTTTAGAGTGCAGCTGTCAGATTAGATATGTAAAATTTCATCCTAGTTACTAATGGTATTGAAATTAATAAAACTGGTGGAATTAAAAAATGTAATGTATCTTTTGCTGTTTGCCCCTTCTCCCTCCATTGCAGGGCTACCATTCATAATCTCTGCTAACTTTGTGGGTAAGAGGGGCCCTGCAGGTGCTGATGCAACCTACAAAGTGCTCAAAGAACGGGAGAGAAGAGGCAAAATCACAAAGAACCTCAGAGAAGTCTAGCTTTTTCTCTTAGGAACTTCTACTAATAAAGCTGCTATAAAGCTTTCACCAGCATTAATGACCCTTGCTTTATGAATATAATTGCCAGCTGATGCATATGCAGAGTGATCTTGCCCTGGATGGTATTCTGCTTGCCCTGGGCTCTAGGCAAAACGGTAGCTAACCGTATGGTCCAATGCATTCAGAAACAGTTCAGTGAGCCAGTCTGACAGTGCTTCATGTCAAATATGAGAATGAGATCCGATTCTTCTTCTGGTCTCTGAGGGACACATCTATGCTGCATGTTTCAGTTGCGACACTTCTGAACACATCCCACCACATCCCAAGCCCAAATATACAAGTGTGAATTTTCTCTGGGGTAAACCAATGTATTGGGAGTGGCTGTAGAGCCATAGCTGGCAGGGAAGAATAATTCTGAAACATCAGGATGGCTCACTAAATTATTTTGAAACACATTGGAGTTGGTGGTGTAGATGCATGGTCAGTGCCATCTTGGCTGAAGCACACTGGTAGCGTGGTGATGGGACCTGAGTTTCCAGGTTGGCAACCTAACGGAAGCTCCTGCAGAATGTAATAGAAAATGACTACTTAATTAAATATTTCTGAGGCCATGAAAATCAATTACCATTACATTGCTGCCTGTTGGTTCAAGGGGCCTACAACAAAAACAGATGGGCCTTTAATACTTTATTGCATTTTTAAATAATTTCTGTTGAAACAGAAATCCTGTTGTTTGCATAACTGTTACATTTTATAGGATATTTCCCTGTGAGCTGAGCTGCTAGGCTGTGAAGGATGGAGCATCTTGTACAGTGCAGTTGAAAGCACCTTTGCTTTGCTGAGTAATCACATAGCAGAGCTCACAAGTTCAAGGTGGAATCTCCCCACTGTCAGTTACAAACCCGCACAAGTGGCAGGATTTAATTTAAGGGTGACAATTAGGAACGCTCAGCATTCGGTGTAACAGAGAGCCTGGGACTCTCCGGGACTTCAAGAGAAGTAGCCCAGAGAGGGAGCACCGTAAGCCAGGCAGGGCACAGCTGCAATTGGGCTGTCAGAGTAACTGGGCAATGAGATCAATTAGATTGCACCTGTAGGTAGGCCAGGGTAGTCTCTTGACTCAAAGGGGGCAGGGCCCTGGGAGGTATATAAGCCCAGGGCCTGAGCTAGCAAGGCCGTCTAGCCCTGCAAGCAGCAGGATCTGCTTGTGGCCAGGAAGGCTACCAGGGAATGCTAGGTTAACTGTTGTGCTTCCTTGGATGACCAAGGGAAGCTCTGGGAGCTGACAGAGAAATAACCTAGAGCTGGGAAGTTATGCTGGTACCAGAGGTGAAGGAAAGGTTTCCCTTTTAAAGGAAAATGCTCTGCCTCTCCAGAAGGGAGCCTGGGAGCTTATTTCTTGGTGATGGCAGGGCCAGATGAACCCGTTACTGGGCCCTAGGCAAACAAACTCATGGGCCCCTCATAAAGATGAAACTTTTATATTACTTTTTTTTTTCATTCAATTACAATATGTAAAATAAGCAAAACTGGGCCCCTTCTTCACTTAGGGCCCTAGGCATGTACCTCATTTGTGTATGTGTTAATTTGGCCCTGTGTACCGGTGGTTTGGGTTGGGACTATGAGGGGTGGTTTTTGGAGGTCCCATTAGTGCCCTAGGGGCACATGATCACCTTCAGCCTTGCCAGGGCAGGCTCAAGGCTGAATGAGTGCTGAGCCTAGAGCAGGCCTGCAGAGCCTAGAGTGGGGCTGCAGAGCTCAGCGCCCGAGAAGAGTGGAGACGGGGGCCAGGGGCCTGGCATCCTGAGAGGGGCGGACACAGGGGCCAGGGGCCCAGTGCCCAAGAGGGCAAGACCAGAGCTGGTGCTTCAAAGCCAGGCCCAATATAGTCGGCCCAGGCTCAGCCAGACAAAGAGGGTGGAGGCTGAGCAAGCCAAAGCCCTAACGAAGAGTGATGGTACAGCAACACTTGCGAGGCATGAGACATGGTGTAGGAGTGGATGGAATCATGTAATTAGCCCCTGAGACTTACAGGTGCCCTGGGACACAAACAGGCAGAGAAGGCGGTGCAGGTACCCTAGAGGCAAAATAGGCCATAGGTTGCATAGCCATCAGGGGATGTCATGGCTGTCCCTGGGACTCCAACGTGCTACATAGATTAGGCATTGGCACGAACTTTTAGGGAGGAATAAAGTTTTGTCAATTTAGCAATGTGGTTGAAATGGTTTATTTGCTTTGCCTTCTAACATGTTCTATTTTATAAAATACAGCCAGAGCAGGTAGAAGTATGATGGATGATCACAAGGGTTCCAGAAGTTTGCTTTCAACAAGCTGTTTCCTGGGGGTGAAAAAGGAGTTTCATTTCACCCCTTAATTCATGATAATTGATGAGATGTTTGCCAACACCTGGAGGCAGATTTTTACCTGATATAACTTGTTATAACTGCACTGAATTCAACATAGTTATGACAGTTTACATATGCTAGGATCTGCCCCCATATGTTGGCCAACGTTTCATGAATATTCAAGGGTGAAATGAAACTCTTCTTCCACTCTGATGCAGTATTTATTAAATTCATCTCTTTCTCAGAAAGTTGAGGAGCTCTGTTCCCTGAAAACCACACCTAAGAACGGCATCCTTTAAATCCACAGTTACCTATCTTCCTTTAATTTTTAGCATCTACCATCTTTGATGTTTGCAGTCCCCTGCATCCTCCCTAAAACGGATGGGCAGATGTGTCATTTGGATAACAACAGCATTGCTCCTGCTGACTTTCTCAGCTAGGGGATCATATCAGATGAGGAATTGATGTTTAGATTCTAATGGAGCCTAAGATAAAGGGAAATATCTCTTGTGGCAGTATCCATTTTAGAAGAACACTGCTTATTTTTTGCAGAGCCATTTAAAGACTTTTTTGGTGAAAATACCCATCATTTCATTGTATGAGATTGTATACTCTTCACCCTTGCAGTTTCATTTAATTTTAAATTTTGACAAAATGGCTATTTTTCTCCATCAGCTTGTTAAAAAGGCAATTTTGCTGTTTATTGATTCAAAAGCCATTTTCATTCAAAAATTGGAGTCATTTTGGCTTGCAAGTGGACCTGTTTGTGTTTGAAAAATGGCCCATTTTCACTGGAAAGCTGGCAAGAATGGCAGAGGCTCATGTTTTTGGAACTCAGTTCCCTGGATGCTTTCCTGGCTTTCTAGAAGGGTGCACACTTGTGTGTATTTATTTAGAAAATGTGTCGCTCCTTGGAGCATATGATTCTGGTGCATCAGTTCCAGAGTGTTCTATTCCTTGCTTTAGGTTTTGATTATATTTAGGCAAGAGTTTTTCTTCCTGCTTATGTAAGGAGGTAACATGCAGTCAAGAAAAGATATCTGGGAACACAATACAGTCCCTGCAAATGAGGAATATGTACAAAAAATAAGAATTCATCTGATTCTTTTGGAGTGAAATTAGGGTACAATAGATTCTACAACAAATGCCCCTTCAGGGAATTTGTACTTTTCAGATTTGGTCTTCCTGAATGTAAAAGGTTTTGCTTATAGATTGCACGTATAACCTCCAATATAGTTTTGATAGCACAATTTTTATTTTTATTAAAAGTTAAGAAACCACTGATTTAATTGGACCTGTGTTTTATACTGGCCATGTAAGAGCACTCATAGGTGAAACATAGTCCTACTCCTGCTGAAGTCTAGAAGAAGAGAATTCTGGTAAGTATCATTTTCAGAGGTATCCTGGGAACTGTCAGTTTGGAATCAATGCATACTGGGGAGGGTGCAGGGATATAAAAGTTTCCTGGGGGAATTATAAGGGATGTGGGATCTTGTAGCGCTTGTCTCTTTGGAAGAGACGAGTTTAATGCTGAGGGAAGAAAAATCTTTTAGCTTTTACAAAAAAAGATTAAAAAAAGGCAAAGAATCTACTTTTCTTCATAGGTAAGATTCCCTCTGTAGAACTGTGACAGTGGAGGATATCTGAAGAAAGGAGGTTGAGATCAGACTTGTAGGAAGTCCAAGAGATGAACCAAAAAAGATGACACTGGATGTTGAAGCAGAATTTGTAACACGTGTGTTAGGGAATGGAGGTCATAACTTAACAAAAGAACATGAGAAGAAATCCCTCCATCTGTTTCCCAGGGCAGTTGAATGGAAGTTGGCTCTTGTCTTTGAGGTTTTGAGATCAGGGAGGTGCTCTGGATTTTAGCTGAACGCTCTCTAGACTGAAGAACCACATTAGGACATGTTGGGCACTGTCTACATGTTACTATGTGGTGATGTTGCTATGGTGCTGTGCTTTAGTACTTCCTTCCTTGTGAGGGAGTGTGAGAGCCTAGACAAAACCCTTAACAGGTAATGCTGGGACCATGGACCAGGATGTTGGGACCAGGACCAGGATGGTCAAAAGGGCTAGACTACCGACTATGAGGGACACCCAGAGCTAGGGGGTCTGTGGTTCCAACTGGCCTGGAGGTGGGCTGGGGCCTGTGTGGCCAAAGGTCCCAGAGGGGAGCCGTGCCTGAGAGGAAAAGAGGTCTGGGGAGCCAACAGCCCTGCATGATGGTGGAGATCGAGTCCGCCTGATTTGGAGGGATCTAGTTGGGGTCCAAACTAGAATGTTATGGGGCCCAGTGTGGGGCTGGAGCCATTAAGAACTTATAATGCCTTCTGCGAGGCATGGGACATGGTGTAGGGGAGGTCAGAACCATGCATATTACCCTAGGCATTGGGGCACTAAGATGGGCAGATTCCCACTTATTACATTGAGTTTATTAAACATCAAATCATGGTAAGACTGGGCAGACTGCCCTTTGGATAGGTGGGCAGGCCGGTGTTGAGTACTGGCCCTGAGCAGGCCCCCTGTCACAACTTGTTTATCCCAGAAGAAGTGGAGTTTTATGTTACCCAAGTATTTTGCTGTCTGAGAGAACCTATGTGCTAAAGGAGAAGCTAAGATATCACCGCATCCATTTTCTAGGAGAAAAGATTTTGCTATGGTAGGTGTAGATTGATATACCTAGAGACCTTCCGCTTTCTGAAGACTATGATAAATGTACATCCTACAAGGGGAAGGGGAAGGAGAAAAAGAATTAAATGAGACCTGCCCCCGCTCAATCAACTTAGTCAAAAATAATTTAGGTACTCTGGGAATGGACTTAATAGAAAAAAACCAAGGCATCGCTTCTGGATATCGCCTCCTAGACATGCACAGTGTTTAAGAAGGCTGTACTCAGAGTTTGGAAATTTGGGCTCTACAATGGCTCTGTGGTGGTTTTGCTTAAACACCTTCCTAAATGAGTGACTCCCTCTCACTATCCAAATTGACTGGTCATCAGAATTACTGGGTGGCATTTCATAAGAAGTGACAGTGTATTATGTCTTATAAAAGATTTCCTTTTATCCCTACAGGAGCTCAAACCATTGTCTTTTAGCCAACATGCATTGTAATGTTAAATCAGTCAGTGGTGCCAGGGGCTCAGATTTAGGGTTGTGTCAAGTAGTAGGGGTCCTGCACCCTTCTGGAATCGGGATGGAAATGGGCTATGAACAGACAGTACTGATGCATCTCTTCCATCTCCCTTCAGAGAACCTCCTTCGGACTTTTGGGTTTTTTCATACATGTTATCTCCTCACAAGTATATGCACAATTTTCTCATTACATTTAGAACAGTGTCACCTGTTCCATGTATCTGCACAGTACCACATCAGGAGTAATTGTAATATTATTAAAGTAGGATACAGCATGTAAAGTGCTTGGAGTGAGATCTGAGCAGTCCCTTACACTGCAAGAAAACTTCCTCCTTTGATTGATATGGTATTTCTTGTAGCAATAAAATCAGACATTCTGTTTGTATTTTTTGCTGCAGTTGCACATTGGGTTGAAGGCTTTATGAATTCCTCTACAATAACTCCCAAATCTCTCTCCTCATAAGCGTACATCTTTCCATTGAACTGACACTCATTCAGTTTATTCTCCATTTCACAACACTGATCTGTCCTTTGTTTGCCATCTACCACTCCAGGTACATTAAAGTGAGCTGGTTTTAATACTGTGATTTATTCTGATTGTTATAGAAGTATTTCTGTGGCTTACCACTGTAAAATTTTTTCTCTATCATTTTGGATCCTGGTCCTAATTAAATGTCCAGCATCTTCATATGGAAAGATGGATGTTATGGAAAGGACTCATTTCAGCTCTTTCAGTTTAATTTCTCCCTCCAAGTTTCTGTAGAGAGACATTTTACGCCTAGCATTTTTCATTTGTGTAGAGAGTTGAAACGAGCTTGCCAGCCAAGATGGTCCCTTATACTTGATGCTCATTTTCTTTTCCTTTTGCTCATCTATTTTTCACTTGTGTTAGCTTTTTTATAATTTACTCAGTCTTCCAACTTCCCATTTTTTTTTTATACCAGTTGTTTTCAATTATGCCTTTCTCTTCACAGTCTTTCTCTTCCTGTCATTTAAGGAAACACTGATTCTGCCTTAGCTGATGTTTTCACACTTGGACTGCATTTCAGTTTTTATGCTCACCCATATGTTAGCATTTATTTGGATACTTTGTACTAATATTATTTTTCCTATTCTGAACAATAATTATAATTTTCTCTGTGTTATTTTCTGCCTTCTCGAAGTCCCATTATGCTGGTAGCTCATATAAAGATAAGCAGGGTCTCTTTCCTATGCAGTTGAGCTGGTCTTGAAGTGCTGAGTTCAGACTTCAACATCTGAAGTACATACCTGAGATTTTCAGTTGAGAATGAGAGAGAGACGGCAGTAAAAATCTGCAAAGGGGAAATGCAAGCAAGTGGAATGTGAATAACACTGAAAAATAAAATAACATAATATTGCTTCAGGGGTATAGGATTTTGGAGTCCATTCACTAACTCTGCTATGAACACTATGACTGTTGGATCCTAGCTTCATGCATTTTAACTCCATCCCAGGCAGATGTCAAGTTGCTAGGATGCCAGAAGGCACCCTGTTAGTTAGCAAAGCAGTGAGCTGTGGAATCGCATAACAAGCAATGAAGTTGCAGAGGATGGTTTGAGGAGCCCAGGAGGATGCTTTTTTGTTCTTCAGAGACTGTTGAGTCCTTTACAAGCTTCATGAGGTCCAGCATTCGCTGAGGAGCCTAATCCTGATAACTCAAGAAAGATTTCTAATTATTTGCGATAGGGACATGACTGATTGTCCGGGCCTTAATTTCAACTCTGGTACAGAGATGGAAAAGCATTTCTGGATGCCAAAGTCTTCAGTTATCACAACTCAGATAGTTTGCTTGTTCTGACTCTATTGGAAATGCAGTGGAATAAATTCATCGTTGACTTTACAAGTGTCTCGGTTCTACTGATACATAGAGGAACGGTGCCCTATGCAGCAGGGGTGCTACCCAATGCTCCAACTTATGATAAGATTCTGGGCTGCTCAAGCCAGCGTTCTTCGGACTATATTGCTCCTGGACAAACCTGGATTCCTTCCAGTCACTAAAATAACATTCAAGAAAATAATTGGTGGGAAAAATAACAGTTGATCTTGAAACTGCAATGGAAAACAAATTATCATGTAACCTTAAGCTACTGTGTTTCTTGTGTGCCTGCCTGTGTCGCTTCCTTGTCTGAGTCTCATTTATTTTGCTTTCTCCCCTTTCACTTTGATATCGATACCCCATCCCATTGTATTGTCAGTTGTATTTACTTGGGCTGACCAGTGCAAGTTCATGTGGCATTTTTAAAGAAATGGTTCTCTCTTCCTTGCTCTGTTTGGATGTGAAAATCCCCACATGCACGGTGTACAGCCTGACTCCAAATTTTCCTCATTGGCCATTTAATTTAACGTAAACTTTGTATTTGCTTACTCTGAATTAATGGGTAGCTTGAGGGCTCTGTTACTGTACAGATCAGACCCCTTTTCATACTGATTTCAGCTCTTGGCTTTGCAAGTGACAGTAATTGAAAACCCCCAAAGATCAAGGCTCTATTATTTTCATTAGCTCCCTCATATATGCATAAATCCTTAGTCTGCCTACTTTGGAGGTGTAAGAACAGATCTTCAGGATATTGCACCCATATTTCTTTCCCCTTTTTCCAAGCTGTTTCCTCTAGCCAAAGTTTGCATATGTCACATATCATAAATCGCTGTCAATGCAATATTATGCAAAATGTTTTATTGGCTGTGAAATTCGACTGCTGTTATAAAAATGTAGCATTTCATGTATCTGTTTTCAGTACCAGTTCCTAAACAGTTACTTTAGTGCTTGGAGTTTTGAATAAGAAGAAGTACTCTGTTCTACTAGAAATAGGTCAGTACGTCTTATGGACTAGTTTGATAGCCCTTCTAAACTCTACCGTGCTGTTTAAAGCAGTAGGATTCATATCCTCATGCTAGATTAATGCAGCCTTCAAGGCCAGATTCTGCCATACAGATTCTAGGCATGGTCAGGAGGGGAGACTGAAACCAGGATCATCGGAACCAAAACTACAACTCATTTAGATGTATGAAAATGGTAGACTGTTTCAGTTGTCTGGGTCAGATGCTATAAAGAAACATAATGTTGCGAACCAGGCCTGTGTCTTACACTGAGAAGTATTTCGGAGCCTGTATATTCAGTCTCTGAGGGGAAGTCCCTATGATTTACTCAAAAGCATCCCTTTTTGCTGGTGAAATGGTAGCATTGCTAGCCAATGACAGGTGTTTCATTCAGATTTTTTTGCACCAGGAAGTAGACATCCTGTTTGCTTGAAACGCTCTGTTTAAAATCCCTTCTCATTTCATTGCTCATTCCATCTGAGGAGTGACTGCAGAACTGGATGGGGGTCTTGAGAAGAAATAGTCCTTACGAAGTGATGGATAGCATAATGTAGATTCATAGTTTACTGGTTACTGTAGTGGGCTTGTAAACCAGGTACCTGAAAGTTCCTGTCTCACTAGAGCTTGGGGTTCTTCCTACCTGAGATCTATTCCAGCTAGGGTGACCATCTTTTTAAAATGTGAAGGTTGGCAGTATGGCTGGAGAAGAGCTGAGTGGGGCAGGGGTCGATGCGGGCTTCCTGCTGCAGGCTCAGGGCCCCTGGGAGCCCTGTGCTGGCTGTGCACCCCTGCTGCCATGCAGGACTCCTGGGGGAACAGCAGCAGGGTGGGGAGCCCTGAATCTGCAGTGAGCAGATCGCATCCACCTCTGCCCTGTGCACAAATCTAGGGTCATGTGCCCCCCTGGGGGAGGGGGGAGTGCAGTGGCAGTGAGCCACCCTTCCCCTTGCCCTCTGGATGAGCGGACTGTGGCTTTGTCCCAGTCCTCACCCAGGCTCCAGGGCTCCATGCACTGCTCTGGCTGAGCAGTGCCCCCAGCCCCTACCCCACTCCATTTCTCACTGCAGGGGCCTCGATCTGCCACCCCCAAGCCCTTCCCTCCCATAGACTTACCTTCAGGGAGCTTCTGTCCAGGCTGCTTAGCTATTTTGCTGGCCACATGCATGTGTGAGGGCATGCATGTGGTGCCCCCTATGTCCTGCTCTTGGCAGCACAAAGTATCCCCTTGCAGGCTGGAATGGTGCCAGCCTGTAAGGGGAAATTCAGATCCCTACATGACGTGGTGCATCCGTGACAGAGACTATCCCAGAGTCACACTGCCCAGCACTGGGACTTGATGATCCCATTCTGGGACTGTCCTGCCTAATTAGAGATGGATGGTCACCCTACTTCCAGCCTTGTGCACTCAGGACCATCTAGAATTCACAATATGTTATCTTGCAAGTCTGACTTTCCTGTAACTTTTTCCTAAGGTTGCTTTCATGGAACGTGATTGCCTAATACTCAGAGGAGTTTTACTCCCAGGCCCCTACCTTGCAGCAAAGCCAAGAGAATTGCCTAGTGAACAAAGAAAAAACTCTGCCAGAACTTCTGCCTGAGTCTAACTTTATCCTTACAGTTTTAAGTCACTGACATGTTGAACAAAAAATAATAGGCATTGTTTAAAACCAAATCAGAATAGAATCTAACAAACTACATGTTTGCGTTTACTGCAGCAAGAACCATAATGACTTGTTTTCCAGTGATTTTCCTAAGTTTTGCTTATCTTCTGCACTTCCAGTCTGGAGTGGAGGGAAAAATGCAGCTGGCAGACACTGCTTCTATTTTTGTTTGTCCCCTGCTGCTTGTGTTGTGGCTCACTCCATCCCTTGTGTGAAATAGCCATAGTCTAGGAAGAAATGCACAACTTTGCCCTCAGTTGTTCAGCCTATCAAACCTGCCTTCTGCCCCAGCTACATTTTCTTACTTTTTTCAGCAAATGCTGCCGTGCCTTTTGTCCCAGAATTCTGCCTTTTCACATGCACTGTGCTCAGTGACAGCTTTCTCAGAGTGGTGTTGAGGCATAAGTCTGATATACCAGCAGTTACACTTCATTGCTGGTACTTCATAGTTTCATAGTTGGTAGGGTTGGAAGAGACCTGAGCAGATCACCAAGTCCCACCCCCTGCTATGGCAGGAAAGAGTAGTGGGGTCAAATGACCCTGGCAAGGTGTCTATCTAGCCTTCTTTTGAAGACCCCCAGGGTAGGAGAGAGCACCACTTCCCTTGGAAGTTGGTTCCAGATCCTAGCCGCCCTGACTGTGAAGTAGTGCCTCTCGATATCTAGCCTGAATCTACTCAGTCAACTTATGGCCGTTATTCCTTGTTACTCCCAGTAGTGCTCGGGGGAACAGGGACTTTCCCACTGCCTGCTGGTCACCCTTGACCAGTTTATAGGCAGCCACCTCTTGTGGCCTTCTCTTGTGGAGGCTGAACAGGTTCAGGTCTCATAGCCTCTCTTCGTACGGCCTGCCCTGCTGCCCCCTGACCATGCAGGTGGCCCTCCTCTGGACCCTCTCCATGCTATCCACATCCCCCCTGAAGTGCAGCGCCCAGAACTGGACACAGTACTCCAACTGTGGTCTGACCAGTGTTGCTTAGAGGGGGAGGATCACCTCCTTGAACCTGCTCATGATGCATCTGTGGATGCATGACAAGGTGCGGTTAGCCTTCCTGACTGCATCCCCACATTGGCTGCCCATGTTCTTCTTGGAGTCTATAATGACTCCAAGATCATTTTCTGCCTCTGTGCTGATAAGAGGGGAGTTCCCCAACCTGTAGGTATGCTGCTGGTTCTTCATCCCTAGGTGTAGTACCCTGCACTTGTCAGTACTGAATCTCATCTTATTCTCATCAGCCCACCACTGTAACCTGTCCAGATCCAATTGCAGCCTGTCCCTCCCTTCTAGCATGCCCACTTCTCCCCACATCTTAGTGTCATCTGTGAACTTGAACGAAGTGTTTTTCACCCCCTTGTTCAAGTCGCTGATGAAGATGTTGAACAGTGCGGGCCCTAGGCCTGAATTCTGGGGGACCCCACTGCCCACATTCCTCCAGGTCAAAAATGACCCATCCACCACCACTCTCTGGGTGCAGCCCTCCAGCCAATTGGTGACCCATTTGACTGTGTGGGCATCAACACCACGATCTCCTAATTTTTTAATGAGAATGGGAATGAGAGACAGTGTCGAAGGCCTTTGTAAACTCCAGAAAGACTATGTCTGCTGCGACACCTGCGTCCAAGGATTTTGGTCCTAGTCATAGAAGACCACCAGTTTGGTCTGACAGGACCTGCCTCAAATGAACCCATGTTGGTTGCCTCTAAGCACACACTTCCCTGCTTGCCCCTCACAGATGTGCATCTGGATAATTTTCTCAAAGAGATTCCCCAGGAACAAGGTTAAGACTAACAGGCCTATAATTTCCTGGGCCCTCCTTCCTCCCTTTTTTGAAAATGAGGACCACATTGCCCCTTTTCCAGTCCTCTGGCAGTTTGCCAGAGCACCATGAGTGGAGGTCCTGTAACATGGCTAGGAACTTATGTGAGCAGTCAGACCTGGCTGCCTACTCTTCCCAGCAAATGTCCAGATAGTTTAGGTCACCCATGATGACCACATCCTTTGACTTAACTGCATCCGTGAGTTGACTTGAGAATTCCTGGTCTAGCTCTTCTCCCTGGTTGGGTGGTCTGTAATAGACCCCCACCATTAAGTCCTTTTCCCCCCAACCCTCTTGTATTCTGACCCAGAGCACTTCAGTCTGCCCCTCCTCTGACCCAGTGCTACTTGTTGAGGATTTCTCCTTGACATAGAGCACCACACCCCCACATTTCTAACCTGTTCTATCCCTCCTGTACAGCATATAGCCCTTGAGGTTCACCGCCCAGTTGTGTGCTGGATCCCACCAAGTTTCAGTGAGCCTCACTATGTCTGGCTTTGTGTTAGCTAGCAGGAGGACAAATTCCTCCTTCTTGTTCCTCATACTATGAGCATTAGTAGTGTAGAGGCATTTAAGGCCTCCTGAAGGTGTATGCACTACTCCCCTAATCACAGGACTATCCAAGTCTCTTACCTGCGTATTTCTTGTGCTTGTCATCAGTCTTTTGTTACTTTTCCCTCCACTTAACACAATCCAATAATGAAGTACTTTCAAATCCACACGGGTGATTCCTTCCCCTCCTCCATCCAAAATCCTATTCTAACTGGAGCAGAGTTTCAGAAATGGCAGTAAAATAATCCCACAATATTTTGCAAGTATTACTGATGAAAATATTGCAGTGCTGTGAGGAGTGGAGTCAAGTCAAGAATAAAGATGATTATTCATGAGCCTCCCAATAAAAACCCTTTGAAAAGGAGAAAATAATTGGCAAATCATCAGTGATCTTGTCAGGCCAAGCCAGAGGAAGTTTAATTGGGACTGATAATTGACATATTTTTAAAAATGTGCAGTGCATCAAGTGTCAAAATAAATGAGTTTGGCTGTAATTGGCTATTTGTAAGGGTTGACATTATTAGCAGTAGAACATATACTATCTATTAAACAAGCAGTTACTTGCAGACTCTATTTTCTCCTGTCATCCCTAAGTTTCCCCCTTTTTATGCCTCCCCTACTGTTTGAACTAGACTATTTGACAGTCTCCATAGGAGAATGTCCGCTGACTTGCCACCTCAAGCTGGGAAATTAACATCTATACCACTGGACTGGCATGTAGTCATCATCTAAAATCCAATAGGACTCCAACAGTTCGCAGCGTCATACTATTTGATTGTAATAATAAGTGTTTAATAGGTAGTTTCTTTATCTATGGATTTTTTTTTTACTTACTTTCCTCCATAAATTTAGTTTTGTAATGGAATCTTTTGTCCTTTGGCTCCACTGCAGGGGAAATAAAATAATAATCTATTGCATGCTAGGAGTGACTGTGATGGAGTAGAAGAAAAATACAGTATAATAAGCTCCTTGTAATGAAACTTAGACACTTTCCCTGACGCTTAGCCACTAGCTTCAAGGTGACTACTTATCTCAACTTGTTTATTTTTTTGCTTCCATAAACACAACTTTGGGTCCCTATGCTTCACTGTGTTAAACAATGTGTGGCTAACCAGTATTCAGACACTTTCCAAGTGTAGGCAAACATGTTTGTATGGCAGCCTCTAAGATGGGGTGTCAACAGACCAAAAAGTGAGGATCTTCAGCACCGCTGTGGGATTCTCTAGCACTTCTGCTGAAGGACTAATTCCATCAGTTGGCAATGGAGTAAAATGATAGCCCATTGATATACATTTTGCCACACTCTTGAAATCACAAGTAGTTCACATACTAGACAACTGTTTATCTGAAAATGCATATTGTAGTGTTGTGTCTTCTAGCTAAGTGAAAACTATTCCATGTGACCATAGAAGAGCAAGTAGTTCACATCTACATCCATAGGGTAAAAATTTTCCCCTCAAAGTTATCCAGTGAATAACAATTGCATTGGAAAAGGCAGTATCTATCTGAAAAGGACATTCTAAAGAATACAAGAGCTAGAATGAAACGAATGTGATATCAACAAGTAATTCAAATAGCACTATATATGAAAGTGTCAGGAAATTTTCAGGAATCTGAATGTTTGTTGTGAAAATATATTTTTAAAATTATGTCCAAAACACCCTTTTATGGCCTTTAATATGTATGTCAGGCTTGCCATAAATCATTTGCAATGAAATACTTTAGGTAGACAAAAATCAGTCTGAGATTCCAGTGTGAACTCTGCTAGGCTGAAAACTACTGCTGATATTTATTTATTTAGCCTGATAGCCTCTTCCACAAAGACCTGACATATGATTCAAAGAGAAATGCAGACCACCCAGCAGTGGAAATTTGAAGAGAAAATATAGGTTTCATTCTAGCTTTTTTTGGGCAGGTTGTACTTGGCCAGGTAGTACTGTGGCATTATTCTGAGAAACTCAGCTATCTGGAGCCAGTAGAGAGAAGGAAAATTTTCCTCTTGTGAGGATTCAGAGGGACTATGGTAGGGGCAATGTCCCAAAAGAAAACTTACCATGGAGCTGCTGAGCTGGCAGGACACTGCCGAGAACCAGAAGTCCGGTGGGAGTGAAACCATGGCAGGGGAAAATGCCACAGCATCAAAAGGAGAAAAAAAAAGATTGATGAGCCCAGAAAGAGCCAGGATCGGCTCTAGCCCCAGCACAGACTGTTTTATGGCAGCGTGCTGGTGCCAATTCACCACCCAGCCCCTTGAGGATAGAATAAAAGCTCCAACGGAATTGGAGCAGGGAGGACCGGAAGTAAGGCTTCTGGTGGGGCCAGAAGAGCCCCAAAGAGGAAAGAGATCCAGGGAGGAGCAGTGATGACTGCCCCAGGAAGAGGCACCTGGATATGAGACAAGCCCACAAGTGCTAAGGTACTTACCGGAACAGAGCCATGGATCCTGGACATCTCTGGACCTGATTGAATCATCAGGGATCCTGCAAAGGAAAAGAGAGCTGGGAGTCCAGACCACAGCAGATACACAGCCAGGGAAAGTAAAGATGTACCAAGAAACAAGGTAACCTGGGGACAGGAGGGACCATAGGTCAATCTCACTACAGCCTGGAGCCCAGGGCAAGTAAGGTCCAAGTCCGATTGTTCTAAAGTTAAAAGGCCAACACAAAATTACCACCATGGATCCACCCTAGTGGTGTGCAGAAGATAACAGCTTACGGTTGGTGTAAGGTGGGGTGTAGGGGAGGCGGAGCCCCATATCAGGAAACCAGACAGAGTTAAGGAGGGCGCCAGAGAAGGCAAGACATAACATCCTACTCCCAATAACAAACCTATTTTTCATCAAAGATGTGGCAGGTGAGAACCCCTGAAGGCCTTCCAAGATTAATAAGCCAACATCAAGCTACCCATTTCCCAAAGAGATGGTAAGCTCCAAAATGTCCATAAGAGCCAGACATACTAGTGAATGCCACAGGAAGTTTCAGGGACCAACAGATTATTGAAATCAGGCAAAATGGTCCACAAGATATGAAACAGATTCTTGGTTAGCTCTTGACATAAATTAGTCCATGTACTTCTTCACTCAGAAGTCAGTTCAGGGCCTAATCTGAAATGACTGAAGGATCCTCTTCTGGCCAAAACAATTGCCTTCTCTTTGCTCTTGAGACACGAGTTGGTCAAACCTGGTTCTTTAGTCTCACTTCTAAAGAGAAATGCATAAGAAGCTAATGATGTTTCTGAGTTCTTTTTAGGTTTACCAGCTCAACAAGGACATCATCATCTTTCTGCAGACAACCTGCTGCAGAGAGGTGCAATGAGCAGGATTCTTGATAGAGAAATGCTTTTAGTTTTGAAAGAAGTATCCTGAATTTTCCAAAATGACCGGATAATTTGATTCTCTACATTTTTGGACTCCTAAAAGGGACTTCTTCAAAAGACTTTATACTCCAGTATTTTTTTTAAATGTAAGTCTCAAATTTGGCAGAATGGCATGGGTGTTATATAGCACATGATTTCAGTAAGAAAGTTCATGTGGACTTTGAACTTTAGAAGTTTACTATCCTTCCTCTGCTTTTGTTTTAACTTTTTCTAGGACACCATTTATTTTTGAGTGATGTTCATTGTATTTTTAGAGCATCCATCTCAGTGGATAGCATGCCATCTCCTAGGAAGTACATATACTTCTCTCAAGAGAAAATAGTTAATGGTTCTGTGAATTGCAGTTTCAACAGTGTGAACAGAAAAGTGTCACTGCTCTAATACATTTGCATTTTTCCTGATTCTAGAATCCTTCGTTATGCATGAGTCACTACCATGTGCCGTATCTGAACTTGCACAGCTTTGGGAGGGTGCAGGAGGAGAATGAAAAACATGGATTGTTCTCATTTCCATTTTTGTTCTTAGGCATACTGTATGATGTTATGTGGTAAAAGCTTAACTGAGTCACAGAGAGCCTGTAACGACCTTCTGGTTAACCTCGTGAAAGCATATTTGACATAAACATTTAGGCACCTGCTACTTTGTTTGTATCTGACCTTGTTGAATCTTAAAGCACAAGTAAGTTGGTTCAAACTAGGCCACAAGATCTCATAGGTTTTGTTTCTTCAGTGCTACTGACAGGTTCTAAAAAATTAATTGGGCACACACTCCTTCTCCCCCTCCCCCCATGCCACTCTCAAGTGCTAGTTACTAACAGCTTATTTCCCACACAGCAGTGACAAATCTTCAAAATGTTTACCCTCCCCTGGATCCCTGCAATAAAGGTTCTAAGAAGAGAAGGATCATTATTGTTTTCAGACAAGACTACTGTAGATGTAAAAAAAAAAAAAAAAATCCTGACAAATGTCTGCAAGTGGAACAGATATTTGTATATTTCATTGTAACTTACAAATGCATTTAAAGAAATTATCTATTATTTTTAGCTATTGCATGCTCAGATTGCTGTGATTTGTGACTCTGATTTTGATTCTTCCATTTTATTAGTATATGCAAGTTCTCTTTTTCCTATTATGCTAATGTTATAACAAGAAATATGTTTTAACTTGAATGCTAAAATGAGACTGAAACAAAACCAGAGAACTTAATCCCCCTACAGTTTGATAGCCTGGGCCCAGATTTGTATCTGAGCTCTGTTAAAGGAGCTAATCTGTATTTGGATGCCAGTTTATTTCTAGGTAATGGATGTGATGGCAGAATAATTGAGGTGACTTGCTATGGCACCAGAGTTGTGCCTTCTAGTCCCAGTCTGGACTTGTAGTAAAGTCCACCCCTAATTCTAAATGGACATCTGATCTTTCTGGCTGGGGAATCAAAGGTTCTAAATGTGTTACTAATTGTAACTTTCCCTTGTATGCAGTTGGCTACAGAAACTGGTGGGCCTTAACCACAGGAGGTCACTGGATTCAGGAGGACCTGTAACCTTGACTGTATACTTATAGGATTAGTTAGTTGGGTATAACATATACAGTATTGATTAGTTTTGTGATGAGATCAGGTCTTGTGCTTATATCCAGTGCTTTTCTTAAGGCCTAGATGGGTAGGACCCTTTGAGGGTCTCTCATTTCTGTTAGAAACTTTTTAAATTTTTAACCTCATTGTTGCAGAGAGTCTTGAAAGCATGGCCTACTTGCATCTCATTTTATGCTCGAATTTAACCTACTGCCCTTTCTGGAGACTAGGAGGCAAACTCTTCGCAATGATGCATTTCCCCTACACAGTTTAATTATGGGTGTCTTTGCCCTCTTTTAGCAAAGCTTTTTTGCTTAAAAGTCTCCAAATCATAATTATTAGAGATAGCAGAGCTATCATCAAATGACAGCTTGCTTTTGTTATCCAGCTATTCTTTCCATGTCTTGCAGTAATGCTAGGAGCCCTATTGTGATGGGTAGTGTATAAACACATTGGAAGAGATTACGTAGTTTCTACCCCAAGCACAAATAGAAAAGATAAAGGACAGGAGAAAAATGTCTATCGTCTCACTTAGAGATGCAGAATTTAAGTAATTTGTTCAAGGTCATTAAGTAACTGTTTGAAGGTCACTCAGGAAGTATGTGGTAGGAAACTAAATCCAAATTCTGACTACTCACACTCCAGCACCTTGCTAAAAGACGATTCTTAAGACCATGAGAAGGTAATTTGTATATGGTAAGCAAATGTATACGATTAGTTCTGCTTCCTATAATCGGTTGCTGTACCCATGTATTCCAAAGCGTTCTAACTGATTTAGATCATTCTGTTTAAATAATAGTGTTTATAAAACCTTCAGGACCATTTTTCCCTGAGGTGTTTAATAGGCTGACACTGTTCTTAGTGAGTGCCAATTCTTTAAGAGCTCCAGTAGTACATCATTTCAAGCTTATTGCAATAAGTACCTGGACAGATGAAAGGTTTGTTTCATTCAGCCCTTGCCAAGAACCCACTGAAGTGAGGGAGCTGATGGACAAGACATAACTGTACACTGGAAATTCCTTTTCTGTATTGACACCTATTAGATACTGGGTGTAGCTTTCTTTGAGAGCTGCTTTATTTTTGGATGGCACTAAATGTAAATGGGTGGCAAAAGGTACAATTTCTTATGGCTTCGATTTCGAGCCTCTTTTGGATTCTGTTGTAGGCCATTTGATTAGTCCCAACACAAAACAAAATATCAAACTTTTTGTAAAATAGTCTGTGGATTTCATTTTCCCTCTCCTCTATACATTTCTCTCACATGGAAAACACTGTTTCAGAAGCTTCCTAAAGCTGGTGGTATCTTTTAAAAATTGTTAAGGAAGAAAAGAAAAATACCTACGTGTTCAAGCACAGATATAAGTCAGTCTTAGTACATTTGGCACATATACCCCTGTGGCACTGAAGGGCATAAGGCACAGAAGATGGGCTATCTCGCATGAGAATTTAAAAACTTAAGACTGGCTTTACACAGAGAAGTAAGTAAAGTACTTTACCTGCTTCCTTGCTCCCTAAAACAGAGTGGTGTAGAACAGGAAGAATCTCGTGTCCATCTCCAGACTTGCTGCTGGGAATCACCAGTGGACCAGCTTAGCAGTTCATTGAGTTCCACCAGTAGGAAATGATTACTGTGGTAAAGCAAGCATAGGATCTGTTTTTAATTGGTGTGAGGACTATAGGAAATGGGTGGACTAGATAGTATATTATTTAGTACTGGTGTGCAAAGCGGGCAGTATTCAATTCGGATTTGGACTCAGCCTGATTTGGGGGACAGCAATTCAATTCACTGATTTGGATCACTCTCTCAATTCAATTCGGCCGAATCTGAATCTGAAAATTTGACTCTGATTCAGAGAATCAGTGATTTAGCCATAGATACAGCTTTGTATGTTTTTTCTACACACTTCAAGGTACCAGACGCGGCTCATGAATGCTGAGATGGCGGGGCAGATGGAGCATCCCACAGGAGTGCAGGGGGGTCGGTGATTGGCTGTGAGGGCGCCTTGGATGCCCTCCAGACCCAGGAAGCACCAGTCACTGAGCTGGGGGGCAGGAGAGAGTCCCCTGTGTGCTCTGCATTGGAACCAGAAGTGGACTGGAAGTGCTTCTGGTCTACTTCCGAGTCCACTGCTGAGCGTGCAGGGGCCCCCTTCATGCTCCCATGATATGCTCCATCAGCCGCACCATCTCAGTGTTCACAAGCCGCACCTGGTACCTTGAGGTACATAGAAAAACATAAAGCTGTGTCTATAGCCGAATCACCAAATTTCTCCGAATCTCGGAAAAGAATCTTGGAATCTCAAGAAATCCTGAGAAGTTCTGTTGTGTGTCATCAGTTTGAGCCTGCAGATATGGGACTATCTGTTCTCCATACATGCCTAAATTTGTAAACTAGATACAAAAAAAAAAAAAAAAGATCGTATTTTGCACCCAGTCACCAGGGTTCATAGTGATAGTCTTCATTTAGAGGATTTGACTAGTAGATGGACCAAGAATTATAAAATTCCTTATAAGCAGATTCACCAGTACTTACCTTCCATGCGTCTCACTGGGGTTCCATCCTCCTGGCACCTGTGAAGTGTAGTCAAGAACAGTCACCAATCTGTTACATTGTGTACAAATAGGAAGTCTCTGTTTATATGCAAATAGCTTGAGAAACTGCTATAATGAGAAAAAAAAAAAAGAGAAAATGCATGACAGTTTAAAGGAGATTGTTAAATGTTGCTGCAAGACAGCTAAGTTTCTTTAAAGCTTTACAACATAGCTTTCATTGTAAAAGGAGCCAAACATTGCTGTCATTCATAATTGCGCTGTAAGCTTGAGACATCATGGGTCTGATTCCTCATGGCTCCATCAGTAAAAATCAGGGAGTAACTCCTTTCTAGCCAAAGTAGCTAGTGTGGTGCAGGGGTTGTTGGTGTGATCAGAACTGAGGGAGAATGGCTTTATTTAATTATGGTGTAGAGGATTCATCACGAGATACTCAAATCTATCCGTTCACACATTGAGCTTGATTTGTGTTTGAAGCCTAAACCTTCCCCTTGGTGACATGGCATATGTGAATTCAAAAAAGCTGTTTGGATCCTTTTTAGAAAGTCACAGCATACAGATTTCAGAACTCCAAGTGGCACAATCCGGTTTTGGCTCTGATCATTTTAGAGATACCAAATTTGGACCCATCATTCTCGTTGAATCATCTGTTCTGAACAAATTGTCTTCCATATTCAGTAATGAATCCCACCTCTTCCACAAACTTCATTATTTGCAAACATTCACCTAACAGTCTGACTCTTGCTTAGAAAAATGGAATTGTTTCTGTATCAATGACTTTGTGTACATCTGGCTAACTTTTTATCCCTTTTACCATGCAGTATGATTAGGCACCTAAGGCATACACAGACTTAGACATACCCTGATGTAATTTACATTGGTTTGGAAAATAAGGTCAATTATACCAGCATCAAGAATGGACAAATGAGCCTCTATCTTAGGCTGCGTCACACAGCAATTATTTCAGTGTTTTTTTACAAAGTGGTGGTGGAACAAGTAATAGGCTGTTTGCCTTGAGCAAAAAGCTACCCCAGGATGGACACTAATGAATGAAACCTTACCTGGTCTAACTTACACTGGTAGTATTTTACCACTGATTCATCCTGGAGTATTGTTCCACCAGACTGACCAAAGTTAACTTAGTTTGTATTGTCTGTTTGCTACTCTTTTACACAAATAAAATGCCAAGTACTTCAATGTACATATGTTCATCTGTTTTATGTCCTGAATAGCATAGTATGTACTGCCTGCCTGTTGCAAAAAATGGAATTGTTAATGAAAGTCATTAATACCAAAACAAATAAAGAATATTACAGTAAGAATTTTCAGACAAATCATCATCCATTCCCAAATGTGTGAGCTGGGAACAGAAATTACACATAAAATAGTGCAAGTGATTGGAAACTGGTTCAAATTTGCAACACGACACAAGTTCAGTGCTCACTTTCAGTGAAACCACTTTCAATATGGCTGAAACCAGTTTAAGATAAAGTGATTTAAGTTAAATCAGTTAAGTCTGATACTGCATCCATCCAGGTTGATTGAACTTCTGTCCCAGTTCCTCCACACACCCCCAACTCCAATTAATTCACAGTCCCCTAGCATCCTTGCTTTTGCCTTGCAGATTGGACAGGTTAGCTCCAGCCCAAGCTGTCTGCTTCAGCTGAGCAGGGGGGCGTGCTATACCACCCCATGGCTTCTGACCTGGGCTATGGCAGGCATGTGGCCGAACTTCCCAAATCATAAGTGAATGTTTGTTTATTTGCTTATTGGTTCAATCTATGCAGCGTAGAGTAACCTATAACGATTGAATGGATCTAACCTTGGGCTTTTTGACTGTCTGTACTTAGCTGTGAAATTCCAGGATAAGTAAACATTTTCCCAATTGGGCACTAGTATCTGTATCCATAAGCAAGAAATAATGATTCCGCCTCCAGTAACATTAGAGTGAGAAAGCTGTTTTATTTCTAAACATATGCAGAAACTGCTTTTAGCTCTTCCCAACCAGCTGTAATAATATAACACATTAGGTTTTACTTCAGATCATGTCAGCATTGTTTTTGTTAGTCTTTCAAGATGAATGTCTGATTTTCTAGGTATATTTATTTCCTCACACTCCTGCTATGAGCTATGAACCAATTACATCTCCATTTTTTTTTGGAGTCCCCACATGACATAGAAGGATGTGCAGGTGGCTCTAAATGAAATCACTCCAACAGCACTTTTTGCTCAGGGGATGGATTTAGAAACACAGTATTGCAGCCTGTGAAACAAATGTGGACTCATGTAGCTGCAGCCTAAAACACATTTTAATATTAACTAGGTTAAATGTCTTTAAAACATTAACATGTTTGCATGATTCAGTATAACAGAGATAGCTCACGGAGCTTAAACTCAGAGGAACTTAGGTATTACGTTCAGTTGTTTGCTCCCTAAAAGGCAGTTAAACAAAGAAAAGTACCAATAAGCTCTGAATATTTTGAAGACCATTAATCACTGAGTGGTTTTGGTTGCATGCTTTGTTTATCGTGCTAAGTTCTGCCTGTTTATTTGGACAAAACTTTAAAGAGGCCTACTATTCAGAAGAAAAGCACATCATGCCTTTGGGATTTCTCATGTTGGGTACCCAATATTGTTGACAGCTGGAAAATTGAGCTCAAGTCCTTTTTCACTACAGCAGATTGAGAAGTACAAAGCAGGCGCAGCTGGTGAACTCAGACTGGTGGGGCAAGTGGAGTCACACAGGAGTTGGGGGTGGGAGGGTTTCAGGCAGCCAGGCACTCTGGCCGGGAATGGGGAGGTTGCAAACCCCCCTGCCCTGCCCTGCCCTGCCCCCCACTCTCCCCCACTCCCATGTGCCACTCCACCTGCCCCACCAGTTTGAGTTCACCAGCCATGCTTGGTACAAAGGCTCTTGAGTAGGTAAGGGAATTGATGGGAAGTGTTTCCTCCTATGGTTAATGTGTACCGTGGAGCTCTTTTTTGTGACTCACTTATGTAGTGACTTTAATTTAGCTCATATGGTTTAAAATATTAGTTAGCTGTACAAGGGCTAAGGGACCTTGACTATGTGTTTGGGTAATTACTAGGGCTGTGTGAAGCATCAGTCCCTGATTCAATTTGGTGGACATTTGGCCCAACTCAGTGGCTGAGTGTCTGAATCCAAATTGAATCAGAGGACCCTTTAATCTCTCTGAATCAAATCGGAACCCTCTGAATCGATTCGGAGTAATTTGGAAAGATTTGAAGATTCAAACATAGAGACAGCTTTAAATGTTTTTTCTACATACCTCTAGGTTGCAGGGGCTCATGATTGCTACGATGCTGGGGTGCATGGAGTGTCCCACAGAAGCACAGGGGGCTTCCCAGTGTGCTCAGCAGCAGACCCAGAGATGGACCACAAGCACTTCTGGCCCACTTCTGGGTCTGCCTGGGAGGATGCAGAGCCCCCCTCCACCCCTGCCAGCATGGTGTCTGGTGCCTCCTGGGTTTGGGGAGGCACTTGAGGTCCCATGTAGCTAATCACTGAGCTGGAGAGGTGCAGGAGGGGTGGGTGGTGGTCCCTGGCGTTCTCCCTGGCAGACCCGGAAGGGGACTGAAAGTAGTTCCAGTCCCCTTCTGTATTCACCACTGAGCATGTGAAGGCCCCCTCCACCCCCCCCACTCCTGTGGGATGCTCCATGCACTTCAGCATTGCAGTGATCACGAGCCATGCCTGCTACCTTGAGGTATGTAGAAAAAACTTTAAAGCTGTGTCTGTGTCTGAATCCGATTTTCCAAATTGGCATTGCGTCTTCAGATTCGCATTTGGCCAGATCGAATCAGGACCAGTGATCCGAATCAATGAATCAAATCACTGTCCCTAATTTGTGCTGAATCTGAATCAAATAGGGCCCGCTTTGCACACCTGTAGTAATTACCCCCTGTTAAAATTTGTTTGCTTTTGTTGCCTGTAGATTAAAGTTAGCCTGACTCATTGATATTTGAAATCTAGACATACGGTAAGTGAACAGTTAATGAACAACTCATAGACTGAGTTTCAAAATTAAAAACTTGATTAGATTTGATTTGGAATCTATTCCCTAACTTGATCAATTCCATAGGATCTATAGGCATTCATGTGAATTTGTGTATTGAAGAGAAAAGATAGTGACAGTCCATCAAATGTTTTTTCCCCAGCAGTATTTTGTGAGTTTTAAAATGTTATACACTTACAGTGAAATCGCTCACTAGACCAATTGTAGCACAAAAGCAATCGGTGTAATAGTTCCCAGTTCTTCTGTTCGATCAAGTAGGATTAACTTTGAATTTTTTCACTATACTTACTTTCTGTAGTTGTTAAGCAGCTACCTCTGGGCTAGATATTCAAAAAGTCTGAGGCAGAAACAATCTACGTTTTGTGTTTTTGAAGTACCCTAGGTTAGTTTGGGAGAGCAGAACACACTTTGGTTGGGGAGAATTGGGGGAGTGGCTGTGGCAGGGGGCTGGGTGGGATGGGCATGGAGGCTGCCTGCACTGGTGTAGGCCAGGAGCTTGGGGGTTCTCTAGCATGCTTCCCAGCATGCCCTGCTGACTCCCCAAGCTTCTGGAGAGTCCCAAGTACAGCTGAATTGGCAGGCCATCCCTGATAGGCTGCCAGGGACAGAGGAGCAGTCCTCCCTGCTGCTGTTCTGTCAGCGCCTGCTTGAGGCATGTTCAGCCCTACCCTATTCATACCATTAAGGGTGCGCGAAATGGGCCCTATTTGATTTGGATTCAACCCAAATCAGGGACACTGATTAGATTAATTGATTTGGATCACTGTCTCCTATGTGATTCGAAGAAATCCAAATCTGAAGAGTTGATGCTGATTTGGAGAATCAGTGATTTGGATAGAGACTCAGCTTTAAATGTTTTTTCTACATACCTTGAGGTGCCAGCCTGGCTCATGAGTGCTGCAATGCTGGGACAGGTGGAGCATCCCACAGGAGCGTGGGCAGGACCCCCGCGTGCTTGGCGGTGAACCCAAAAGTGGACCAGAAGTACTTCCAGTCGACTTCTGGGTCCACTGGGGAGCATGTTGGGCCCCCCCGCCATGCCCACCCAGCTCACTGATTGGCCATGGGGGAACCCCGGGTGCTCCTCCAGACCCAGGAGGCACAAGTTGCTGAGCTGGGGGGGCTGTGCTGGGGACTCCCCCATGCTCCTGTGGGATGCTCCATCTGCCCCACCATTGCAGCATTCATGAGATGCCTGGTACCTAGAGGTATGTAGAAAAAACATTTAAAGCTGTCTCTGTGTCCGAATCACTGAATCTGTCCAAATCTCTCTGACATATTCAGAGGGCTCCAATTCAATTCGGAGAGATTAAAGGGTCCTTTGATTTGATTTGGATGCAGAGATTCAGCCACCGAATCAGACTGAATCTCTGCCAAATTGAATCAGGGACCAAAGCTTCGCACAGCCCCACAGACCATCTCATACCAATTCAGACTCTAATCTCTACATAAGGTTGCTGTTAGGTCTGGCTCAGAACAATTGGACTCCAAAGAGGAGGCAGCTGGGAGCAGGATAGCTGGGCAAGCAGCAGAAAGCTCTGGCTTTGTGTTCTGATTTTGGGGAAGGGGGAGAAGAAGGAGAAAGGGATCCCTGTGTATGGGGCCTGGGTCTGGCAGCAGCCTCTCCCCACAGTGGATCCAGTGCCCTGGTAATCTTGTTTCTTATCTGTAGCTTCATTGCCAAAGGCAGCAGTGAACAGAAGCCACTGAGCAGCAGAGGGCATCTCTGCCTAACCCAGGCTGTGCTGTCTGGGATCTGCCAATGTTTTGGGGCTCTGGGGAATCACTTGGGGCTCAATAGCCTGAAACGAAGTGAGGGAGAAAAGTAAGGAGTAAGCAGCTGCGACTCCGAGGGGGAATTTGCAGGATAAGAGAGGGATCTAGACTGGGCTGAGGATGTCCAGGGCTCAAAATACAAGTAGAAGAGCCTGTCTTCTGAGTGTCACTGTGGGAAGGCCGGACAGGGGCATCTCCCAGGAGCCATAATATGGTTTGGAGGAATCTGAATCTGAAGATTTGATGCTGATTTGGAGAATCAGTGATTTGGATATAGACACTGATCTATAGAGAACAGAACATACTTTGGTTGGGGAGAATCAGGGGAGTGGCTGTGGCAGGGGGCTGGGTGGGATGGGCATGGAGGCTGCCTGCACTGGTGTAGGCCAGGAGCTTGGGGGTTCTCTGGCATGCTTCCCAGCATGCCCTGCTGACTCCCCAAGCTTATGGAGAGTCCCAAGTGCAGCTGAATTGGCAGGCCATCCCTGATAGGCTGCCAGGGGCAGAGGATGCTGCAACTGGGAGGCATCACCACGGGCCACAACCCTGTTACACAAAGGACTGCATGGAGGGGTGGGTCCAGAGGGATGCAGTGGTGCAGTTGCACCCCTCATTGATTCCTGCTCAACCCATGTTTAAAACCAACCCCCTGCTACCAGTCAGACCCAGCATCTTCCACCCCAGCTGGAGAGAACTTGCATGGTGCTGCACTACTGCATGGGGGAACTTTGTGGTATGACAGGCAAGCTCAGACTGCAAATTGATCTCGTGCCAGAGCTGATAACAACCTTATGTAGAGATTAGAGTCTGAATCAGGAACCTCTGGTTCCCCAGAGGTTCATAACCAGGAACCTTTGATTCCCCTGAGCCCCAAAACATTGGCAGATCCTAGAGAAGAAAAAGAAAAGGATCTTGGAATCATTATTGATGCCCAAATGAACATGGGCCAACAGTGTGGGGACGTGGTCAGGAAAGCCAACCGCGCTTTGTCATGCATCCACAAGTGCATCTCAAGCAGGTCCAAGGAGGTGATCCTCCCCCTCTACGTGGCACTGGTCAGGCCACAGTTGGAGTACTGTGTCCAGTTCTGGGTGCCGCACTTCAGGAGGGATGTGGACAACCTGGAGAGGATCCAGAGGAAGGCCATGCGCATGATGGGGGACAGCAGGGCAGGCCCTCCAAGGAGAGGCTATGAAACCTGAACCTGTTCAGCCTCCACAAGAGAAGGCTGAGGGGGATCTAGTGGCCTGTTACAAACTGGTCAAGGAGGACCAGCAGACATTGGAGGAGTCCCTGTTCCTCTGAGCACTACCAGGAGTGACTAGAAATAATGGTCACAAGCTGGCAGAGGGTAGATTTAGACTGGACATCAGGAGGTGCTACTTCACTGTCAGGGCAGCTAGAATCTGGAACCAACTTCCAAGGGAAGTGGTGCTGGCTCCTACCCTGGGGTCTTTAAGAGGAGGCTGGATGAACACCTTACTGGGGTCGTTTGACCCCAGTGCTCTTTCCTGTCATGGCAGGGGTCGGACTTGTTGATCTGTCAAGGTCCCTTCCAACCCTACAGACTATGAAACTATAATAGGGTCTATCTCATCTGGGTCTGCTGTGGTTTGTGAGGGGGCGAGGAGGTGTGCAGGCTGGGATCGCTTGAGATCAAGCTGGACATAAACAGCCCAAACCTCTGTGCTCTACCAAGCATCATTGCCAGCAGCAGTGGCAGTGACAGCAGCTCTACTCTCTGCCCTGCTTCACCATGGCCTCGCTTGGGGCCGGGCTGGGCACCCACCCACACACTCTCCTACCTGCCCACCCACACCCCGAAGCCCCACACTCCACTGGGCAGTGGCAGCAGCTCCGTTCCCTGCCCTGCTGTGCCATGGCCCCACATTATAAACTTTAGTTAAAGTGCCCCTGTGACCATTTTCAAATACAGGACATTGAATACATGAGACACTGTGGCAGCTCTCGGGAGCTGCTCTAATTAAAACATGCCATCCCCACACCCCAGAGCACTTGTATCAGCACACTTTGATGGCAAATAATGCGTAAAGCCAGAGTTCTCAGGTAAAACAGTTCTGCATTTGAAATGTGAAAACTCCACAGTGATGAATGCTTAGAGGGTTTTCCTAATATAGTGACATTTATTTTAAGAGCAAAGGACTAGGCATTCCAATAAATCTACCTTGGCCATATTTTAGAAACTGAATTTTATATGTATTAGTGGAATGATGGTGCTAAACTGTGTCCCACTGAAGATTCCTTCTTTTGCTAATGAAATTGCAATTATTGTGCTTGTTAGAGCAATGATTTTTTTTTACTAGTTAGCAAAGTGGGCACTTAAACCCCATCCTTTTTAAATCCCACTTAAACCCTCCCACAATTTTCCTGCTCTTCTTCTGCAATAAAGACCAAAGGCTTGATCTTGCCTCCATTAAACTTTATAACAGTGCTCTCCTACAAAGCCCTCAAAGGTACTAGTGGCAATTCAGAGACTGCCACTAGGTACCTGCAGTCCCAGAGCATGGGCGGGTCATTCTTTGAAATCTCCGTTCATTCATTATATAACTGATCTTGCATCTTAACATCCTTAAGTACAATAAAGTGACTGCGGGGACAGAATTAAAGAGCAAGGCCTTGCCTTAACCTTAGGTTCGTTCTACTTCAACATTGTCTGCTTTCTTACCAGTGGCAGACCATCTTGAGCATCCTTGTGAATATTACAAAGGTTCTTAAATACTTTAGTGAATAAATCTGGAGTTCTGTCCACTATGGTTAATGTATGCCAAAGAAGGAGAGTTTCTGCAAAGCAGGTTATGTTGGCTTCTTGTTTTTGTTGCTCTTGAATCAATGGTGGTCTACCTCTAGAAGTATTTTTTCATTTTCTCTGAAGGATCTAAGTTGTGGCAGAATCTTTACTGTTTCCCTTAGTCGAAGTATATGTTGACTTCCTCAAGAGGCTTTGAGCTGTTTAAATAATAATGGGTTGGATCCCCACTGATTGGAATCAATGGAGCTATGTTAATCCACACCACCTGAGAGGCTTCTCCAGTGCCTGTAGTATTGGTTTGTATATGAACAAGTGTGTATAGGGTGACTAGGAGGGAAAAATATAACCTGCAGATACCTGAACACTGTAAAAACCAAGAACAGAGAGAAACTGGTGAGGACAGTTTAAGGGGCTAAGTATGGGGAATGGGATGATGGTAAGGATAAAGTGGGTAAGACCAGCTGTCTAGATTCATAGATTATAGAGTCAGAAGGCACCCAACAGATCATCGTATCTGACCCCTGCCCCGGCAGGAAAGAGGACCGAGAGCCAGGTGATTGTCAAGCCTCCTCTTGAAGACCTCCAGGTTAGGTGATAGCACTACCTCTCTTGGAAGTCCATTCCAGTCTCTGGCCATCCTTACTGTAAAAACTGTCTTCCTAATGTCTAACCTAAATCTACTCTTCACTAGTTTGCACGCATTATTCCTAATTACTCCCTGGGGTGCTCTGGTAAACAGCGCATCCTCAATTCCCTGCTGTCCTCCCTGATAAACTTGTAGGCAGCTACAAGGTCACCCCTACGGGCCCCAAACTGGACACAGTACTCCAACTGCAGCCTGTCTAATGCCACATAGAGGGGGAGCATCACCTCCCTCAATCTGTTGGTCAATTCATCTGCTAATACATGACAAGGAGTGGTTGGCTTTGTTGATGGCCTTGTTACACTGCTGGCTCATGTTCATCTTGGAATCACCTATGACTCCAAGATCTCTCTCAGCCTCTGAGCTTCTGAGGCAGTTGTCCCCCATCCTGTAGGTGTGCTGGGGATTCCTCCTTTCTAGGTGGAGTACCTTGCATTTATCTTTGTTGAACTGAATCCTATTTTGTTCCACCCATCGATCTAACCTGTCCAGGTCGGCCTGTATCTGCTCCCTGCCCTCTGGTGTATTAACTTTGCCCCATAACTTGGTATCATCTGTGAACCTAGAGAGGGTGCTCTCCACACCCTCATCCAAATTGCTGATGAAGATGTTAAATAACACCGGTCCAAGGACTGAACCCTGGGGGACCCCACTGCCCACCTCCTTCCAGGCTGAGAATGACCAGTCCACCACCACTCTGGGTGCGGTCCCTAAGCCTAAGTCTACAAAAAACTTAGTGGACCTTAAATTTATTGGTGGTTGAGGAAGGAAACAAATAATAAAAGTAGCTTTCTCCAGTAAAATGCATCATGACCGCTACTTTGTCAGATTAGATTTCTCAGTGTCTGGGCACATGCGGTACACCGTGGGACAGGGCCTGAACTGCAATCACACAAACTCCAAATTAGAGCTGCAGCAAGTGACTCTTGACACAAATTTCTGGTAGGGAAAAATCTGTATGGTTTCACATGCAAATAATACAGATGGGCTTGATTTGATATATTCAGTATTCATCCTGTTAATCTGTTTTGTATACCACTTTAAAAAGATGTTCCCACTCTAGTTTCTACCCCATATACTCTTGTTCTTTTTAGTGACTTGGGAAACCTTACAGATAAGAATATATAACTCAGGAGGAGATAGCTTGGTAAGCTGAGCATTATGTCTGATGTAGTTAGACTCCTTAGAGCCATTTGCTCAACTCTCATTTGGCCTGCCTCAGTCTTTAGACTTGTAGGATAAAAATATGTGAGCAAGTCAGTTTGTTCCTTAGTATCAATATGAAATCTTCAAAACCAACTCATTTTTACGTGAATAATCTGTGCTGGTTTTTTTGCAAGACTATTGACTTCCTGAGTGTAAGTCAAAATCCTTTCTCCTCACTTATATCTATGGCATGATTTTATTTCAGGGCAATAGAACAAGACCATAATAGCAGTTGGGCAAGCTCTTCAGAAAAATGCAGCAATCCAGAGTGTTGATTGACTGGTCCAATTTTAGGGACCTTAGACTGGCGATCATTAGTTATAGTAACCTGCCAAGAAATACAGATGTAGTAGAAATGTTCTATTTCACATAATTTTATTATATTTGCCAGAAAATGGCAGCTTGTCTGCTTCTCACTTTCAAAAATATTTAATGGTGTAGAGCTAAGGTCTCCTCTTATTAAGGCTTTGTTTTCTTACTGAAAACACATATAGCAGCTTATATGGTAATAACTGTTATAATAAATAATTAAAACTAAACTGCAGCTGTCAAAATAAGGGAGCAAAGGACATGAAGTGATGTATTGCTTTTGCTTTTTTAAATTGTGAATTTTTGCAAGCAAGTGTAGACTAATTCAAGGTTGGTTTAGTCATTAGTGCAAATGAGAAAGCTTCAGTTCCACCATCTATCTTGACTCTGGATATTTGGAAAATTTTCGTTTTCAAGAAATGTAAAATGAACAGAGCCATTTTTAGGAGACATCAGGATCAGGACACAGAGCTGCCTGGATTGCTTTTGCATTTTCAAAGTTGATCTATCGTAATAGTGGCTTGCACTTTGTGCAAACCTATTAAAATGAGTAAGTGCACTCTGATCTACTATTCAAGTCATTTTTTGGCATGCAATCATTCATCATAAATGCACATAAAACTGGAATTCAATTAATCAACTCATACAATATGCCTGTCTCTTGCTATTTTTCCCTAATACATTTTTTCTTTGAATAAAAATGTAATTGTCGCTGCAAAATATCAAACCAGAGCCACATAACAAATAGCTATGGATTTGTAATTAAACCCAATAAAGCCTAAGATGAAGTATAAAAGGCAGAGAGCTAAAATCCAATTAAAACTTATTATGAGAAATACAATGCCAGGTTTCTTCCGGGCAGAGTGCAACATATTCGGGTTTGTAACAAAACACTGTTATTGGTTTTGATAATAAAATCCAAGGTATGATTCAGTGGGTATGAGGTAAATAGCTAATGGCAATAGAAGACAGTGAAATATTGGAAAGAATCGAAAACAGACCCATTATCTTCTATTATAATCAGAAGCCAGGTACTCTTATTTCTCCCCCATACATGTAATGCCATTTGGCTCTGAAGAAGCAAGTTGTTTATTTTTGTCACCCAAGATGGCATGTGACATGACTTGCATTTATTTTGGGGCGAGGCAGGAGGTGTTTCAGAAAGTCATAGATTGCAAGGCCAAAAGGGACCTTGGAAGATCATCGGGTCCAGCCCACTGCACCAAGCAGAAAGATAACTGGGGGTCAGTTGACCCCAGCAAGGTGACTGTCTAGTCTCTCCTTGAAGATTTCTAGGGTATGCAACTGCACCAGCTCTGGAGGGAGCTTATTCCACAGTCTGGACATGCTGACTGCAAAGAAGTTTTTCCTAATGTTGAGCCTGAATTGATCTTCCAGGAGCTTGTGGCCATTCCTCTTGGGTTTCCCCTTGGGTGCCCTGGTGAACAGTTGCTCACAGAGCCCTTGATGTGTTCTCCTAGTGTAGTGGTAAGCTGTAGAGCTGTACAAAATGGGCCCTATTCGATTTGGATTTGGCCTGAATCAGGGACAGTAATTTGTTTCGTTGATTCAGATCGCTGTCCCTGATTCGATTCGGCCAAATCTAAATCTGAAGATTAGATGCTGATTCAGACACAGGCAGTTTTAAAAGTTTTTTACTACATACCTCGAGGTAGCAGACACGGCTCATGATTGCTGCAGGGCTGAGGCAGATGGAGCATCCCACAGGAGCATGGAGGGCTCTCCAGTATGCTCGGCAGTGAAGCTGGAAGTACTTCTGGTCCACTTCTGGGTCTGCTGGGGAGTACGCTGGGGGCCCTGCCGTGCCCTGCCAGCTTAGCAATCAGGTGCCGGGTGCCTCCCCAGACCCAAGAGGCACCAGTTACCAAGCCAGGAGGACCCAGGGGGGCCCCTTCCCCTTGCACGCTCTCCGGTGGGCCAGGAAGTGGACTGGAAGCGCTTCTCGTCCACTTCCAGGTCTGCTGCCGAGTGCGCTGAAGAGCCCTCCCATGCTTCTATGAGATGCTGCATCTGCCCCAGCCCACAATCTGCCAATTTTCTCATGAGGATATTGTGGGATACTAGATCAAAGGCCTTTTGGGAGTCAAGGTGTACAGTGTCAACATGCTCTCTCATGTCCAGGTGGTGAGTTACCTGGTCATAGAAGGAGATGAGGTGGATAAGGCAAGACCTGCCTGTGATGAAGCCGTGTTGGCTGTCGTTCAGAATCTTAGCCTCTGCAAGCTTATCACAGATAGACTCCTTGATGAACTTTTCTAGGATTTTCTCCAAGATGGAAGTTAGGCTGATTGTCCTATAAATACCTCCCTCCTGCCCATCTTGTGGATGAGCACAACAGTGGCCCTCTTCCTCTTCCAGGGACTTCTCCAAAGCACTATGAATTGTGGAAGAGTTTCATCAGGGGTTCCACACTGACTTTGGCCAGCTCCTTCAGTACTCTTGGATGAAGATCATCCAGTCCCACTAATTTGTATATGTTGAATTTTTTTAATTGGTCATATACTAATTCTATGGCAACAGTAGTAAGGCAATTATTCCTACTGTGCTCATCCTGTACTCTACCTGACATTGTTTTCCCCTTGGTCTGGTGAAAAACCAAGGCAATGTAGTCATTCAGGAGTTCAGCTTTCTTCTGGGTGCTGGTAACCAGTTCTCCTGAGCTATTAAGCAATGGCCCCACACTCCCATTTGTTGTCCTTCTGTTTCCTATGTACCTAAAGAAGGACTTCTTGTCCTCCTTGATTCCCATAGATAATTTAAGTTCAATTACCACTTTAACCTGTCCTATCTGTTCCCTGCAAACGCAGGCCATTGTGGAATAGTCCTCCTTGGGGCCTGGCCCAAGCTTCCATTGTTTATAAGCCTCTTTTTTCTTTCTTAAGGGGACTGTGATTTCCCTGCTTACCCAAGAGGGCTTCCCAGCCCTTCTGTTACCTTTCCTCTACATGGAAATGGACTTCCTTTGTGCTTCAAGGATCATGTCCTTAAGGACCACTCTTTGTGCACACCTTTTGCCTTCAGTCCCTGGTCCCACAGTATATCCCTTACTAGTGACTTAAGCTTGTTGAAATTTGCATTTTTGAAGTCTAAGACTTCAATCCCACTATCAGATTTGTCTGCCTTATGTTGGACAGTGAACACGATGGTTTCATGGTTGCTGTTGCCCAGACTTTTTTAAGTCAGTCACCAGGTTGCCTCATTTGGACAGGACCAAGTCTAGCAGAGTGTCACCTCTGGCTGGCCCACGTACCAGTGTCAGGAATTGCTCGATGACAGATCAGGAAGGATCACAACCTATCCAACTTGGCTAAATGTTCCTCCCAGGAGATATCTGGGTAATTAAAATAACCCATGAGAACCATATCACATGTATATGCAGCCTCAGTCAATCTGGCGAATTCCAGATCAAGTTCCTTCCCCTGGTTTGGTGGTCTGTAGTATACACCTACAGATAGGTCTCTCTCACTGCACCCCTCCACCCCCACTGCAAATTAACCCAGAGGGTTTCAAGCTGTTCATTTCTGGAGTCAGTGTTGGCCTCCAAGGAGGTGTACTGCTCTTTCACACAGAGAGCAACAGCACCATCTTTCTTCCCCACCCAGTCCCTTCTATACAGGTGGTAGCCCTTTATAGCTATGCTCCAGTTGTGTGAGGAATCCCAACAGGTCTCCGTAATCCCTACTAGATCATAATGCATACTGGAGTGTAGGAGGGATAGCTCTTCTTGCTTGTTTCCCATGCTCCTGGTGTTAGTATACAGCAGGGGCAGGCTATTATTTCAGGTGGAGGGCTGCTTACCCAGTTTTGGCAGGCTGGAGGGCCACATGGGTAGCCCACCTCTTAACAGGTGCACCATCTCCTGGTTACCATCTTGGGACCAATGTACCAATGTTTTGGGACCAATGTCCCAGAGCCAGCCCTGGTGGGGCCCAAAGCGGGGTACAGGCTGGCAGGGTTTGTGGAGCCAGGCTGGGCTGCACCAGCAGGGAGAGGGGAGAGATGGCCTGGCTCCATAGAGGTCCTGTCAGCTGAGATCCCAAGCTCCTGCCACCCTGCTCTGGGCCCTGCTGGCACTGGACCCAGGACATGGGTGTGGGCCCCATGCTCCTGCTGTCTCTCCACCCACTCACTCCCAGTACCCCCCCCAGCACTGTGGTTCAGGCAGGGGGCAGCGTACAGCTCCAACCCCCTGCTTGCCAACAGGGAAGAAGCTGGTGCTGAGCATGGTAAAAAGCGGCCCTTCGCCCACTGGGCAGTGTTGGCTGCTGCCGCCCACCCGGAGCTTGCATGCTGGGCATCCAGGTGGCAGTGTCAAACAGTGCTTGGCACAGCATTCAGGGGGGCCACAGCTGTTGTCACCATGCACGGCCCTGACTAGTGACCCCGGAGCTTGTGTGGGGCCCAGGCTGGCAGTAGGGCCGGGTTACAAGGTGGTGCTGAGCGTGGGTGGAGAAAAGCATCCCCTCGCCTGCCCCGTGCCTTGTGCTGCAGCCACTCACAGCCTGCTTGGGGCTGTCTGTGCCTGCTCAGGACAGGCCCACATGGGCTGTGAGTGGCTACAGCAGGCTGGCCACAGGGCAGGTAAGGGGCCTCTTTCCTCTGCATTGGGAAGAAGCAGGGAAGGAGCCCAGGGAAAAGCTGAGCATGGGGGTGGAAAGCAGTCCCTCCCCCACCCCATGGCTGGTGCTTCCTTCTGTAGGCAGCTACAGCCCACACAGGGCTGTCTGCAGCAGGCACAGGCAGCCCCACATGGGCTGTGAGTGGCTTCAGCACAGGGCACCAGCCATGGAGTGGACAAGGGGCTGCTTTGCCCCTGCACTCAGCTTTTCCCCAGGCCACATTCCCCTGGGCTCCTTCCCTGCCCGGTACCCTCCCCTGACCTTCCCCCCACCTTTCCTCTTACCTGAGGTTCCAGTGTGGGGCAGCCATGAGGTCCCAGGCCAGAAACCCCAGCTGGGCTTCCAGCTGGGGGACAGGGCCAAGCAGACCCTGCTGTTGTGGGAGCCCGCCGGGCTTTACCTGGGTCCTACTGCCTCTGGTTTCTGTCATTTTTGACAGGAACCAAAGCAGATAGATATTAATTTTCTAAATTTTTTAGGGGCCCCGTGGGCCGGATAGAATGGTGTCACTGGCTGAATCCAGGTCACAGGCCATATGTTGCCCACCCCTGCTATTCAGTATAGGCACTGAGTCCTGCTACTGAGGCCCCCGTCTTCCTGTCCCACTGGTGAAGAGCTATTCTCTCACCTCCCACAAGAGTAGGTCACCTAGTATCCCTATCTACAGGCCATACTTGTATATTGGCCCCTGGACACGTTTGCATTTGTGTACCCCTGTCTCCCAGCAATATTAGTTTAAAGCCCTGTCCAGAAAATTGGCCATACTGGCTGTGAACAGGGACTTATCTTTCCTCTTGGGGTGGATGCTGTTCCTTCCCAGGAGCCCTCTTTCCCTGAAGTGTGCATTGTGGCCATGGAATCTCAAGCCTTCTCAGTAGCACCAGCGTTGGAGTCAGCGGTTCACTTCCTCAATGCATCCTTCCTTTCTGGGACTGTGGCCTGCAACAGGGAGAACAGAAGAAAAGACTACCTGGGCCCCCAACCCCTTGAGCCCAGCCCCCAGAACTCTGTAGTCACTCACGATCTAGTCTGGATTACTCCTGGCCATGTCAGTAGTTCCCACATGGATGAGGAGCATGGGATAATAGTCAGAGGGCTGGACAAGCCTGGGGATTCTCTCTACTACATCTCAGATGCAAACTTCTAGAAAGCAGAAAACCTCATGAGTTAGGGGGTCTGGATGGCATATGGGTTGCTCAGAGCCCCACAGGAGGGAGTTCCCCACCATCTTGCACCTCCTCTTAGGTGTGGCAGCAAGCTGCTTACCTTCCTTCTCTTCCGGTGTCACCGTTGGAGCCTCCTCGTGTGTGGGGAGAGGAGCGTACTTGTTGTGCAGGGCTAGGGGAGGAGCAGCCCTGGCCCTGTGTTTCCTGGAGCATGAAGTGATTGACTTCCAGGTCACTCTGGGTAGGCCTTCTTGGTTAGCTGTCATGTTGGCCACCATCTCTGTCTCTTTCTCCTCTTCCTTCTTCTGGAGAAGGGTCTGTCAATAGCCATCGATGAAGTCTTTGTGGGCCCTGATGGTGTGCAACTGATGTATTTCTTCCTCGAGCTCCCACACATGGCCCTACAGAGACTCCACCAGGTGGGACACCCCACAAGTGGGGGTGACCCCATGCCCACATGCAGCAGCTGTGCCAGGCAGTCCTCACAATCCAGGGCCACAGGCTCTGTCTGGGTGGAGGTCTCAGCGATGCTGGGATGCCTGTGGGAATGACGAGTCACCACCATGACTAAGAGCGATGGTGTGGTAATGGGCCATGCTATTACCCATGAACTGGCCTGCAAACTGCTTCCCTGTTTGCAGTCCCTGTTTGCTGGCTCCCTGGTTACAGGCTCTCTAGTTGCCTGTGGCATCTCCTTTTATACCCCTCTGGACCTGGGCTGACTCAGTCCTTTTGTTGGGCTTCTGCCAGGCCCAGGCAGCTATCACAGATCCTGCATATTGAAAAGGTCTGTAATCTGTGAAAATGAAAAAAATGTGTTACCCTTGTTTAAAATGAACTTCCTGTAGTAATTGTAGCTTCTGCAACAGTAATTTTCAAGCAGGAATAGCATGTTAATACATACCTGGTTGTGCTGCCTTTCTTTTGTTCCCAGCCAAATAACTTCACCTTGAATAAAATTTGCTGATCTGAATTTAAACTGAACACGTAAAACAATAAAGGCATCTGGCCTCTGCATCTAAAAATAAATAAAATCTTCCAAGGTTTTTATTGTGCTAACAAAACCCTATATGTAATTACCAACTTCACACAGTTTGATATGTGCAATTAACTAAGGATCAAAATCTCTGGCCTTTTGTCCTTTAATTTACTCCAGACACTGGTTTTTACCCTAGTGATAGACATGATCCCATAGTTTTATTTGATTTCTTTGTAGAGCTAATGGACTATTGAATAATATCCAGCTGCTAGTTCATCCATTTATTTTTGTTCATCCCTATCAGCTGTCTTCCACTTCCATTTTTCTTCATACTAGTCCATATGCTATGTTCATCAGTTCAGTTCCCAGCAAAGATGAAAACACCTGAATCAACACGGAGTTGGATGTATGGAGCTGTCTTCAGGTTCAATGAATGTAGGGATGATGGTATTGCTGATACCCTTCACAGTGTCTGCAGGCACCAAGAGCTTCGCTTGAAGCCTGTACACATAACATTTTTGTGTACTTGTACTTATATTATAGACTCCTATAGCTATTCATATCCTTATCATTAAGAAATTAAATGGTGGCAATGATTTCAAGATTATTGTAGTTTGCAACTCAGCATGATAAATGGACAAGACGAGCGCATAATGGGAGGAGAAAGCACTCAAGTAGGAAAAGGTTTGGTTGCAATATTGTAGGGCAAGGTAATAAAGAAAAAAAATGCCTTTCCTGTAGACATGGAACTATTCAGGCTGAGAACCAAAATGAAAGGATTTAATACCCCAGAATTCCACAGTGCAATGCTAAGCTTTGGGTGTGAGATCCAGAATGATGCTGTTCTTACAAAATTGGTAAGACTTTTTGAAGAGGCTACTGGGAGTTACAGTTGTCAAGAAGATCACTGTCCTGCACCATTGCACAGTGGAATTGCACAGTTTTCCATCTTGGGTCCGTAGAAGAGCTGTGACAGCAGACTAAGGGAACAGGCTAGCTGACCACTTGTCTGTACAGGAGACATGATGCTGAAGTTAGGAAGAATATACTATTCCCATTTGGAGTCCTCTAGCTTCAAGTCAGTTTGGTTGTTTAAATGGTTCATAATGCCACTGTGCACCATTAAACAGTTTCCTCCTGGCTGAACTGCAGTGAAAATGTTTGAAAGGATTTTTGCAGCTTCAGAGGTGTCTCCAGCACAAAAACCACCCTCTACCAAATTTCATGTTCCTTCTCTGAAGAAACAGGGCGTTTAATAGAAAAGAAAACCAAATATTTAAAAAAATGGGCATAATTGATGTATTTTCCCCAGCCTCATTTTTCAAAACAAATGCCTAGATTTTGGCTCAATTTTTAAAAGAGGTCTTAGGCAGATAACTAATATAGGAAATTTTTGCCTAAGTGGTTACCATTTCCCAGAGTAATAAGCAATGTAAAACTAGATCTTTTAATAGGAAAAGCTGAGAAATCTGTCTCAGCCAGCCAACCGGTCAGAGCCGACCGAGGGAAGTGGTGGTTAACTAAGCAGACGTCAGGCGGACTGGCGGATGGAGAGGCGGAACAGTGTATTGGGTTTAAAATAGATTTTACTTACGCCGCTGATGGCCATGACGCAGGCTGTATGCTCACTTATGTAGTTACAAAATTGGGTTACCACATCGAGTGTAAAGACGAAAGCGCGCAGGGAAGGGGTATGTTGGGAGGTTGCTGACAGGGAGCCGTTGGTGGGTGATCAGTCCACCAAATTCACCCTGCCACGTGCTCAGAGCTCTTAGCGGCGTGCTCAGGGCTCTGCGAGGTCTTTCCTGCAACGTGGTCAGAGTTCGCTCCGCTCCAACTTGGGCGGAAACTGCGCAGACTTTTATACCTTTAGAGTAGCCGATGAAAATTTGCCAAGTAGGAATACTTAATTAGGCGGAACATACCAAATTTAGAACAATGCCAATCATACGGAGGGGTGGTCTATTGTGACAGGGACACTTACTTGATCTGGGTTGTGACAAAATCTTAATACATTTTGTTGTTAAACACACACGACTGTGAGCACACGCATGCACACCCTTCAACCTGTTCTTTCTGTTTCAGTCTAGAGATCTGGTTGGGGGAAAAAAGAAATAAAAAGCCATTACACAACTTATCCTAATCTATTGAAAATTATCAATTATTTCGATCCACTGCTTCCTATGGGCTCCACAGTGCAATACAAGAGTAACAGAGTGACATGTTTAAGTGAGAAACTGGGTCAAAGACTCACTGTGTGAGTTTGTGTGCGTTTTCTCAATATTTTCTTATTATATTTCAAAACATGATCTACAGCCACCTTGATTTTTCTGATTTTATTTTAGGAGCCTTGGATAATTGGTAGTGCCTATAGACCTTATTCTGTTGTTGTTTATACTTCACATCCCTCAGACTGTGAGTGCTGCTTAGTTTTCTGCAGAATTTTACGGGTACCTGTTTTTTTTGCAAATCCTCTGCAGTCATTTGTGACCGTATTTTCCAGACCCCACCCTTTCTTCAAGCATGTGATGGAAGCACCAGTTTTTTCACATATCCTGGCCACTTATTTTAGGAGTCCATTTTTAAAGGAGTCTAAAAGAATCAATACTTTAGATTCTTTTGAAAATGTTCCCTTGATGCTTAAAATGAAGTCTGTTTTCTTGAGTAGCTGGCCTATGCGCTAGGTGGTGAGTTTTTATAAATACCTCTTCTTGACACCCACATTTTCCCTGTATCCTCTGTTTCTTTCATAGCCGTAGTTACGAGCAGTTCTATAACATCGCAATAGTAAAAACACGCTGTTCGCCACCAAGGCAGAGCTCTGAGGAAGGAGGGAAAGACAGAAGCAAAGTGAGAAAGGACAGACTAGTTTACATGGGATGGTCTGACTAGAATTTATTTGAATACATTTATCCTGACAGTGTCCTAATTTTGCATTTAGCACTCAGTGAGTCCAGTGACTGGCATGCATAAATACCTAATGCAGAGAAAGTCTAAATCCAAAGAATTAAAGTTGTCAGTTTGTAACGCAGGCTACCACATAGATCAGGAAATTGATTTTGTTTCTATTTTCAGTTGCAGAGCTCAGTGACGTGCACTGCACGCCAGGCACATAACTCCGCTTAAACCTATTATGCTGCATATATTAATTTCACCTGCCACACAATTGGCACCTCAAGAAACTGCCCTCCTTTTAGCAGCTTTAATCTTCCACCATTTCACAGAGCGTTAATAACCCCCTCTGGATAGGTAATTATCATCTGCGTTCTATCCACTCTTCACGAGTTCATTTTAACAATTAATAATGCTAACAAAGCTGTTAATATTGTATTAATCCTTGGAATGCCATAGTCTCATCACTGCTGGTCTACACCGTGGGCGAGCAACTGAGCGCGCTTGTTTGCATTTACATAGGATGCTTTACTTGATGCAGGAGGTATCCTCGACTTCATTCCCCCTGTTTCTTAATGCAGGAAAAAATAAATGTATATATCAAGGAAAGTCCTTTCTTGTCTTCTTAACTGGTGCTAATGCTAGCCATGGGAGTTCACCTCTCTGCTGATTCATGGTTCTGCTAGTTCATACAATGCAGGGATGAAGGGCGCAGTTTTTCCTATTACAAGCATTCAACAGTGACGAGAAAAATTTACACATCAGAAGGCTTTTCAAATGACAACTGAGATCCTTGCACATTTTCCAAACTCTAGGAACAGGAGTAGTGACTTGGGGGGACATAACGGCAGAAACACAAGTCATTTACTGATGCTGGGGTGAGTTGAGGGTGTCTACATGCACGAGTGATGGGCAGGGCATGGCTCCCCAACAGTAAATAGGTCCCAATCTATACCATCCCAGACAGTCATTTCAGAGCTTGTCTACAGCAGCTCCTCAACTTGCTCCAGCATAGTCAAATCAAGAAGCCTACTTCATAGTCAAATCAAGAAGCCAACTTCAGGACCCAGAAAAGAGTCCAGTCTGGCTTTGGGCATAACTATTGGCTATTATCTAAACTGAAGTTACATGTTACGTTTAGACTACACTAAGCACACTTGAAACATGAGGGCCCACACATTAAAGTTTGTTAACTCATGCTAATTGCCCTTTGAGCATCTCAAAATTAAGTTACTTCAGTTAACTCTGGAACTACTTAGTTCAGGGTAGGGTAACTTCAATCACTCCATGGAGATGAAATGAGCATCCTCTAGCATCCAAAACTGCACCACTCCCAGTCATCCCCCCCAAGAACAGGATTAAAGTCCAGGTATCCTGGCTCCTAGGTATACCCCTGCTCACAGTCCTCTAGTGGCAAGACAGAGCTCTGCCAGCAATAAGCAGTGTTAACCCTTAATATGTGACTGACAGTGGCTTGAATCAGTATAGAATTAGAAGTATTAGAATCTTTTAATCCAGTTTCTACTGCTTCCAGCAAAATACTAACAAAGAAGCTGCAAACATTGTGATAGGTATTTCCAGTTCTTCTTGCTTGGTTTATTTCCTGGTAGAGGTAGCAGCACACACTTGCCATGTAGTAATGGAAATACTTTGTGTAAAGTCTACTATTCTGGGTGGGTAACTGATACTATGGGAAGAGAGGCTTCACATGCACATAAATCCATATACTTCTGAACCAACTGTCTTCTAAGCCACACTGCAGTCCAGAACTGACTTGTGCATAGAGATGGTGGGAAATAGTATGGGGCTATTAGAAGACAGATTTCCTATTAATCAGGAGTAACCTATAATGGACTAGAGAAGGGGCCTTTACTCATCTTTCTTCACTTGCTGTGCATTATATACTTTCCAATGCATAATCTGTCTCAGTCTTTTAGCAAAAGTTATACTTCAGACTTCATAGATTTAATAGATTTTTAGGGTCAGAAGGGACCTTAGTAGATCACTGAGTCTGACCCCTACCCTTGGCAGGAAACTGCGCTGGGGTCAGATGACCCCAGCTAGGTGCTTGTCCAGTCCCTTCTTAAAGACTGCCAAGGTAGGGGAGAGTACCACCTCCCTTGGAAGCCCATTCCAGATTTTGGCAACTGTCACAGTAAAGAAATGTTTCCTAATGTCTAATCTATAGTTACTGTCTGTCAGTTTATTGCTGTTGTTCCTAATAACCCCAAAGGGTGCTCTGCTAAACAGAGTATCCACTAGTCCTTGCTGCCTCCCCCACAATGAATTTGTAGACGGCCACGAGCTCCCCTCTCAGCCTCTTTTTACGGAGGCTGAAGAGATTCAGATCCCTCCATCTCTCCTCGTAGGATCTGACCTGTAGGCCCATAACCACATGACTAGCCCTCCTCTGAACCCTCTCAAGGTTATCCACATTCCTCTTGAAGTGTGGGACCCAGAACTGGATGCAGTACTCTAGCTGCGGTCTTACCAATGCTGCATAGAGGGGAAATATCACCTTCTTAGACCTGTTTGTGATGCACCTTCTAATGCACGAGAGTGCGGTTGGCTTTGCTTATCACTTTGTTACATTGACAACTCATGTTCATTTTGGAGTCGACTATGGCTCTGAGATCCCTTTCTGCTGCTGTGCTGCTTAGAAAGTCACCTCCCAGTCTGTAGGTGTGTTGGCAATTTTTTTCTCCCTAGATGTATCACGTTGCACTTATCTTTGTTAAACTGCATCCTATTCTGATCTGCCCACTTTCCCAATGTGTCCAAATCTGCCTGAATCCACTCCCTGGCCTCCAGTGTGTTTACTTTGCCCTCTGATTTGGTGTCGTCTGTGAATTTGGACAGAGTGCTTTCCACACCCTCATCCAAGTCACTTATGAAGATATTGAACAGCACTGGTCCAAGTACCAAACCTTGGGGAGCTCTACTGCCCACATTTTTCCAGGTAAAAAATGACCCCTCTACCACCACCTTCTTGGTGTGTCCCATAAGTCAACTCTTCACCCACCTGACTGTGTAATAATCTACACTACAACTGCTTAATTTTTTTTGTAAAAATGGGATGTGACACTGTATCAAAGGCCTTTTTAAAATCCAAGTAGATGACATCTTCCTCAACTCCTGCAGCTAAGCAATTTGTGACCTGGTCACAAGAAGGAATCAGGTTAGTCAGGCAGGATCTACCTGCTATGAAGCCATGCTGATTGCCTTTCTGCTGTATTTTTCCAGCTGGACTCCCGCAGAGGTGATGCTTAATGATTTTTTCAAAGGTTTTCCCAAGGATAAAGGTGAGGCTAAGCTGTCTATAGTTACTCGGATCATCCTTTCTTGAAAATAGGGACCACATTGGCTCTCTTCCAGGCCTCTGGGACCTGTCCTGAGTGCCATGAGTGTTCAAACAACCTCACCAGTGGTCCTGCTTTGAAACTGGCCAATTCCTTTAGCACCCTTGGATAAAGATCATCCAGACCGGCTGACTTAAACATGTCCAGCCCCTCCAAATGCCCCTTCACTACATCAGCACTAACTCTTGGGGGGGGTGGAGTCCCTTTTGTGCCTGTCTTTGGTCCCTTGGGAGATATGTCTTTATCTGTGCTCAGGAATACAGATGCAAAGAACTCATTTAGGAGCTCAGCTTTATCCCCCCCTATCTGTTACCACTTGCCCTGTAGGGGTCCTCTGTTACCATGCACCTCCTTTTTGCTCTCCACATACCTGAAGAAGGACTTTTTGTTGTCTTTAATTTTTGTTGCCAGCCCAAATTCCATTTCTGCTTTGGTCTTCCTAACTGATTCCCTGCAAGTGCAAGCCAAGTAGGTATACTCCTCCTTGGTGGTTACCCCCTGCTTCCACAGTCTGTATGCCTCTCTTTCTCCCTCTAGGATCTCTTGGATTTCCCTGTTCAGCCAAGAGGGTTTCTTGTTTCTTTTTCCTCCCTTTCTGTGCACAGGGATGGTCCCCTTTTGTGTCTAAAGGATCATTCCCCTGAGGAACGCCCACTGTTCCTGGACTCCCATCTCGCCAATGTTCTTGCTCTTCAGTGCCTCAATTACTAATCACCTGAGCTCATTGAAGTTAGCCTTTCTGAAGTCTAGCACTTCTGCCCTACTAGTTATCTTTCCCACCTTTCACCAGACAGTGAATTCTAACAATTGGTGGTCGCTATCCCTTAGGTTGCCCTGTATCTGCCAATCACCCACTAAGTCATCTCCTGTAGCAAGCACCAAATCCAGTAAGACGTTACACTTAAAACATGATTAGCCAATGAATCATGTATTAAGTTGTTACCCATCCACACAGAATGCCCCTGCATCTGGGGCCCCATCAGATAAGGGGGCTTCTGGCTGCAATAGCTTGCTATATGTCAGTGCAGAAGGAACCCAGGACTGTGATCCTGGGCTGCCCCTGTACCAGCAATAAGGCATGATGAGATCTGATGCTGTATCATGGCATGGCAGAAAGCACAATTGTGGGGATCCCAGATCAGATCCCATCACACTGTCATTGCACGTGTGCCAGAGGCCTTACACATACAAACCTGGGCCTCTTAATGGGAAAACCAGCCACTCTTAAAACACCAATAGAAATTCTTTTGCCAAAAGTTTTTCTTTCAAAACTTTCAATGCAGCTGGGTGAGCCACTTACTGTAAATTTAAGCCACTGAAATCAAAACTGTTGAAGGTTAGGTGATGATGTTCACGTCTGAAATATTATACAAAGACATCTAATAAGAATGACAACTTTCCGCAGAGCTATTTTGGCCAGTCCTGTGTCATCTAAAGTATGATAACAGTTGTGCATTCTCTTGGCTTTCATAGTTTCAGCTGCTGAAGAACTGCCTGCTTAATAAACAGAGTAGGATATAGTGCGTTGACAGCTTGAACTGCAGTGAGGGGGATCCAATTAATCTCTAATAACTTCAGCTCAATTGATGTGTTTTTTTTGGCCAGCCCTCTGCTGGAATAACCTGCCATTCGCTGCTCAGTACAATCAGCAGTATCTACTAATAACTGAACTTTGGACGACCCTGTTGAATCCCCATTGTAATATTCCAAGCCTACATAAAAGGAAGAGGTTGGATTGAAGGATTTAAGGTTTTACTTTTGCAGACTTTGACGTTTTCAGTTGTGACCACTGGGGACAGGCAAGTTATTTTTGCTTCCTCAGTCTATAATAAAAGCTCACGTTGCTCCCTCTTGACTTCTTGCATTGCTGTAACTGCACAAGGAGAAGTCACAAAAGTTAAATAATCTGAAGGGGGAAATTTTGAGCCTGGTTTTAGAATGGATTGCATTTCATTGATGTTTTTTTGTAACTACTGATTTTATATGGCCTAATTCTGATAGGGTGTGCACTGGAGTAACACGCTTGATCTCCATGGATTTACCCCAGTATAAGTAAAAGCCTTTAATGCTCTTATTTACAGCTGAGGCTGTCTGCAAGTTCGTAAGTCCTGTGAAATTCTAATGAGAGCATATTGCTGATTCTTGATTTAATCACGTGATTTCCAAACTGTACAGTTCAGTTGAGGGGCTCTATTTTTTCCTTCTAAAGATATAGCTAGGTTAGAAGGGCTAAAGCATACCCAAAGACCACATTGTTGGATAAAGCATGCATCTATAACCTGGGAACTTAAAATATAGTGTGAAAACATACCTATTCACCAGAGCTACTGCCTGCTTTCCTTTCTAATTATCTCTCTTAAGTGCATAAAAATATATACATCTCCAGCATGACAAAAGTGGACTTCAGCCTTAAACGAATAATCACCTAAATTGCAGCTGGGTGGTTTTAGGGAAGGGCAAACTTAGCAATTGCGTGAGGCACTGAATTGGGCAGGGGACCCTGTTCCATTACAGCTAGCATGGCATCACACGACAAGTGGCATTGTGGACTGTCAGACTCAGCCTTTGCATTAAGTTTCCGAAAGATAAAACCGACCACTGAATGTAGTGTATAGCTAACTTATGTTTGTATAATTGAAACATCTTGTCAAAAGCATTCGCAGTGTTTAAAAAGAGCACTTATTAAAATCTGAAGATAATTTTCTGGGTCATAAGGAGGAGGAGAAAGAAAACTGGGATGTGTGTTTCCTAACTAGAAAGTTGCAGAGATTACTGAGATGAGTCAGCAATTTCTTTGGGAATGAATGCTCTCTTCTTTGCAGATTCAGATCAGGTAGAACGATGCGGAAGTAGCTTTGAAGTTACGGATTTTAAATTCAGATAGCTGGCCTGATGACAGGTAAGGGATGTTCAGTGGCTAATGTGTAGTGAAGGTAGTGAGTGGTCTTTGGTCTGTATCCACGTTAGGAAAATTGCCAGTCCAATTACAGCCCCAAAAGGGGAATTGAATGAACACAGAGACTAAGCCACACACCTAGCTGCTTCAGCTCCCCAATCCAAATTGGAATTGGGTCTGGTTATTAAGGCTTTTCGAGGAAGCTTGTGTTGTGTTGCTTGGTCTTCTTCCTTTGGATAAATGGAACTATAGGTTTCAGGGCCATAGAGCTGAATCCTTTTGCTGCATTCGCTTGTCAAAACAAAAAGAGATTACAGTAAATTGAACAGTGGAATATGTTTAATCTCTCAATCTGTGGAAGAATAGAGGGTGTAATCTATTATGGTACATTTGTAAATATTCTGTTACCCTAAGGGTGCTTGACTAAACAAACTAACAGGAGTTCTGTTAACCCCACTGGAGCTATACAATGTGTAAAGTAAGTGCGCCGATATCTTTGTGTGAGATTTGTGCCTAAGACTGTTTACAGCCTTCGACTGTTTAGTTGAAGACATACCTGGGATGTCATGTAGACCTATCCATGCAGATTTAAACTAACTAGTACCTGTATTACTACTAATGTAGCTACAGCAGCATGCTGTTCAACACAAGCTACAGACTTGCCTGGGGCCCTGGGTAAGAACTCAGATATCTGGGCCACTTTAATCTCCATGTTCCCTGGTGACACAGTTATGGGTACCCAAGCTTGCTCATTTAAATCTGGCTCAGGTATTTTAATGTAACAGTCACACCCTTGACTTTAGTGTGGACCTATCAGAGAGCAATATCTCATTAACAAGTCAGTTTGCTAGAGTTGAAAACAACATAATATATACGGGTCCCTATTGCTTTAAAAAGTGTTCTGGCATTTAGACACTCTGAACATCTGTACAAGCCTTTAAGTATTTGGGGTTTCAGTAACATGAACCGCTATATATCCTGAGTGTCTTAAGGAGACTATTGTAAACTGTGCTGTCAAGCTATAAAACCTCAAGAACACCACACAATAAATCATATCTATTAGTAAGTGCAATGTCAGTTTCTCGTGAATTTTGGACTATTTTAAACTCATACTCAATTATACTTTCATGTGTCTGAGTGTTCTTCGTGGCTTTGACATGGTGATAAAGTCAGCATTCAGCTCATCTCACCTACTCTACCTTCAGCTCCCAGATGGTAGCATTGAGGCTAGTCCCTGGTTCACCACTCCAACAACCTCTCCCACTCCTATAGTTACTCTGCTGAGCAGGTGAGCTAAGAAGCTCAAGCTCAATCCCCAGGTACCTCATTTGCTCTTCTTACTATGTGATGGGCTAAAGTCGTATGCACAGGATGGAACGCAGCTGACTGTTGCCTTCACCTTAGGTGGACTTCTCAAAACAAAAGTGCTGGAAAGAGAAAAGAGATTTCATTGTTTAACATTTAGTCCTTAGCGTAGAAAAGTGTTGCTTGCATGAGTAAGGGAACTTCTGGTTAAGGTCCTTTCCTTTTTTGTGCCTTTGTGCAAGGTATTTAGCAGAATTTACAGGTTCATTGGGATCTGACGGCTGCACCATAAATGCTTCTGCTGCGGTTCAGACTTGCAACCTCTGGGCTGTTGGCACTGGATTTATGACCCAGTCCTGGGCAGACCCAAACCTTCAGGCCGACCATGACTTCTTCCATTTGGCAATAGGCAGATTTTATAGATACACAGTGATAGCAGATAAAAGTAATGCAGGCAAGGCAAACCAAATAACTCCCTTGATTCTACTTATCTACCAGTTCCAAGGTTCACAGAGGAAAGGTATTTCTGGTCTGTACATGAATACTACCCTGTGGTTCTTGCTTGAATGTTAGCAGTCTTGGAGGATGAGGGCTGAGGACCTTCCCCCTCCTTCCCCTCCCCATGGGGTGGCTGACATAGGCTGGTGGTGTGCCCTCTGCCCATGGTAGCTTCAGGATCCCCACCACCAATGGGGTGGGTGAGACAGGCTGGTGGTGTGCGCTTGGGATACCTCCTTTTATAGTCTTTCTAGTCTGCTAAGTCTTCACTTCTGGGTACTGTTGATTGGTTTATCTGTGGTCATCATACTGTTCTGCTCTGTCCCTTTGTTTCCACAGACTCATCATATGCATACATCTTAATTTGGGCATTTCACCAAAACTATAAATCCCAGGGGCTTTGCAGCTGGTCACTGTGACCTGCTGCTACCTCATCACTTTTTGTGGGTTTTCAGGGAAAAGCACGTTGCATGTCTTCAGTTTGTCAGCTTGTTTGTCTGCTGCCTTCAGCTGTGAAGACTGAGAACATGAAACTTCATCACAAACAGGCTTTTAGAAACCAATTAACCCTTCCTGTTCCCCTGAACCATTGTTCTACTACAATATGTACTCTACCTACAAACCAGTTCCTAAAAGCAAATCTCTAAATATTAATTTAGCCATTATGGGCTGTCAACCATTTGCCTCAGTCCCTACCCCACCCATCTTGTGGTTAAGATGAAAAAAAAAGTGTGTGTGTGTATATAAATAATGGAACACATAGAGTTTCCAGAGTGGAAAGTATTCCTGAACTGAATGAGCAAGCTACTGGTATCTAGGGAGAATATGGGAAAAGCTGTAATTTTGTAATTTTCATGGCTGTATTGTTATTATAGCTGGCAAAAATGACACAATTTTGTGAAAGGTTTCAGGATGGAACTAAAACTGCATTTTCTGGGAAAAGAGAAAAAGAAAAGTATTTCAAATGCAAAAATAGATTTCACATACACTTATTTCCACTCTGTGGGTTGGGCACCAAGGGGGATATGTAATACACTTATCAGTTTGTTGCATATATATTACCATCCTATATGAATCATGTTCACATTGAACATTCGGATTCAATTTACCCAACTACAACTGGATTGGAGAGTTCTTGAAACCCACTGCTGATAGAGAAAGGTGAGCACTGTATTTGTTTTACTTTATTTCAATTTAAATTAGAGAAATCCCTGTCCACAACTGTGTATGACCTACAAACTATTCAGACTAATAATTCATAAAAATAATAGCTTTCCAGCAGTGCCTTGTACAGTGCAGTGCAAAAGTATCAGCTGCTGGTGGAAGAGTAGCCTGCACCTGATACTTTCCTATCAGCTGTAGGTGGAAAAGGAGCCATTTTAGATCCTTTCACAATGTAATTGCATAAACACAACAGGAATCTAATTGTGCCTTTAAACTGTTCACTCCAGTGTGCAATGGTAGGGTGTGGCAGGGCTTTGTCTGTGCCTGCCACTTTAAGGGCCTGGACCTAGCAGCTGCCCAGTGCTTGATGAGGGCAGCCATTTTGAACCTAGGGCTGCCCATATAAACAGGGCAGTTTTGCTGGCAGTGTGGGAGCCACCAGGAAATACCAGGCCAGTTACCAGTGAAAGGCAGGTCAGGGTGCCTTAACCCTTAGCCCCCACAACTGGGTCGGTTACCCCTTTTTAGGGTCTGGAGGGTGGATCCCCAGAGAGAGAGTGAGGCCATAGACTCACACCTATCTGGATTTCCCCTGACTGGTCAATGCTGCGGCCAGGACCGGAAGGGTCAAAGGGCCAGGGGCCCACCGTGAGGGACACCCAAGAGCCGAGAGCCTGGTGTCCCGACTGGCCTGGAGGTGGGCCAGGGCTAGTGAGCCAAAGGTTCCGGGGAGACCATACTCGAAGGGGAAGCAGTTCAGGGAGCTATGCTGCCGAGGATGAAGGCGCATAAGGCTGCCTGATTGGAGCGATCATAGAGGGATTCAAACCAGAGGATTTTTGGGCCCAGTGGGGGCCGGCAATTGTAGGAACATCAGGATACCATCTGCGAGGCTTGGGCTGCAGTGTAGGGGAGGAATGGAGCCACAGATAGCGCCCCTTGGCATCAGGGCAAGAAATGGGCAGCCTCCCAATTAATTGACATCTATTAATTAATTACCAACAAGGCGTGGTGGGTGAGAAGGCAGGGCGTTAGCCCAGAAACAGGTGGGCGGGCTACAGTGAGATTGGCCCTGAGAAGGCCCTCTGTTACATAGGGATATACCCTATATCAAAGCAGTTGATAACCTCTTTTCCAGCTCCTCCCTTTGTTAACTCAGTCTCCCATCACCATAACAGTATGGACAGAGTTGTACCCAAATTCCTTTTTATCCAGGCTCCAGTTTGTACTAGAAATTGCATTTTGATTTGTGTGGTCAGCAAGCATATGCCTGGGTGATAATAGTTCAGCAAACTATGTGTGGTCAAAACGTTTTCCCAACCCACGCCTACTGGAACCAGGGATATCTACTATAAGTAGTGATATGTCAGAGAGGGGCTGAGTGGAGAAAAGAGGAGAGTTGAGTGAATAGGTGGGATTTTTGTTTCCTGAGTTAGTTCTCTGAATTTTACACAATGACAATATTTAATGAACGTGTGACTGGCAAGGCATTGTCTTCAGGATCACCCCCCATACTGCATTGCTCCTTGCCAAAGAACCAAGTCCTGCCAGTAGCTCAGCTGCAAACTGGAAAGCTGTTGCAGATGAATATGAGTAGAAGACCCCTGCACAAAATATGTAGTAGGGCAGTGTGGAATTTCTCCGGCAGTTTCATTTTGATGCTGTTTTGAAGTGTTTTGAGCCTGAAACAGAAAAATCAAAACAAAACAGAGAGCTTCGAAACAGCCATGAAATGAAATGAGGCAAGTTGAAATGTTTGGAAATTTTTTAAATGTTTCAAGTTGTGAAGCTCCTTTGCCTGCAGGGAAACAGAAACTAAAGCAAGGAGAGGGGGAAGAGGGGGGAAGCGGGGCCAATGAGTGCTCTCATTATTGACTGAGTACCTGGCCAATGACTCTCACCCTTCCTGAGGTCTCTTCCAATCCCAGGGCTGTGGGGGAGGGATGGAAAACCTGCATAAAAGGCAGCATTGTTTGAAGTGCCCTGCTTTCTGCCTTGGTGTCAGTTGAGTGAGGGTGCACCTCAACACACACAGTCACCCACGTGTGTCAAGCATTGTGCCAGACTGCCCCCGTACCTATCTCCTTGACAGCTGGCAGCCTTTGTGGCTGCAGCAGGTCCTGGTGGGCCTGCAGTTTTCACCCCCTGTGCCTCAAGACGGACACAGTCAGTCCCACAAGCACCCATGTCACCAGTTTTGCCTGTCAGCAGCCAGAGGTGCAGGGCCCCAGAACCCAGAAGCTCCTGCACCTGTGTCCTTGACAGCTGGAAGGTGTTGCAGCCTCAGCAGGGGCTAGCATCCCTGCAGCTTTTCACCCTGCGGCGCCTTAACACACAGTGTCACCCATGTCACAAGTTTTGCTTGCCCACACCTTGAGGTGCAGTTTCCCCCAAACTCCTGAGCCTATCTCCTTGAAACTTGGCAGGCTTTGTGGCCTCAGCAGGGGCTAGCAAGCCTGCAGTTTTGACCCCTCTGTGGCTTCATACATACACGTGATAGGAGCTTTTTGTTTTTAAGACTTTGAAGTGCAGTTTCCCTGAAACCCCTGCACCTTTCTCCTTGAAACTTGGCAGACCTCATGCCCTCAAAAGCGGCATGCATGAACATGCCTGCAAGTTTCATCCAAATCAGGCCAGAAATGACCAATCTATAGGCTGTTTTTTGCTTCCCCATTATAGCCTATGGACAAAACGATGAAACGAAACAAAGCAGCAGTTTTGAATCAAAATGAAAGTCAAAACAAAATGCTATTCCATTGAAACAGAACAGTGCCATTTTGCACAGCCCTAATACATAGCATTTGTGGCCACTACTCCACCTCCACCTTTTCTAAGTAGTAGGAAAGTGCATCAAAGACTGTAAATAACTGCATGGAAATACCTACCATAATAGACTAGAGTGCTTCAGTGTTTAGCCCTGTTTACCATCCTGTTTCCCAGCTACAGTGTTCCTGCTGGGTAAGTGCCCACTGCACCCATGCAGAAAGGGGATGATTTGGGTCTAAACTGCAAATAACTTGATTTTTGTTCAACTCTTCTCACCAAGTAAATAGCCACATGTAAGTGCTACTACAGCATTCAACAACTGTGTAGCACTTGCTCACTAAATGGCACAGAATTATGCATACAAGTGGCTTTCTGAAATTAGTTGCACATGTTTACATTAACATGCAAATAAGCCAACTTCAAATGAAACAGAAATATGAAAATGTCTCTTCATTAAGTTTCGCTTTATGGTTTAATTGATTTGGGGGTGTACATTACTGGTGTCTAGTCTGATTACATTCCTAACAATGCAAGAAATCCACAACAATCGTGTAGATAATAAACCATTTAAGCAACTTCAATTAAATTACTGGTAATTCCAAAAAGCCTCAATATTGCATATGGGTTAGTTTAATTTTTATGTAAATTCTACCCCTGCTTTAGCTAAGTCTGATTGTTTAACAGCAAATTAGGCTAAATTATTTTCATTTATTTTATGTGAATTTTTTACTGCAGCCTGTAAGGGCTCCATTCATAATGGACTTTCCTTTGTATTTTATACACAGAGGGAATTAGATACAACAGTTTATTTTGTAAACTGTAGAATATATTTTCTTCTGGGGCCAATATATACTTCAGATGCATTCAAAACTCCAAAAATAACAAATTCATTGACTAGTAAAATGGATCAATTCAGATTAAGAAGATAAATGCTGGACTTCATTGACACATGGAAGGAGTGCTAAGAGCAACAAATATAATCCTGGCATTGAAGCAACTGCCTTCTGGGCATAGATATAACTGAAGATTTTGTCTTTGGTGTCCCCTCTGTAGTAGAAGTTTTAATTCTGGGATGTTTTGGGTCTGGGTGTCATTTGGTCTAAATCATCAGTGTGTATCATTGTTATGTTCCTCTGGAGCACGTATGTAGCCAAATGCCTGTAAAGGATATAAAAAGTGTGGACTCTAAGCAGGAAAAGAAACTGCTTACGGTTGTGGCCAGATATTTTCTCATCCTTGAGTGGGTGCCTTATTCCCATGGCCTCACACCTGGGGAAAAAGACAGCATTTATGCCTTGTGTGCACTAGTGCACGTGTTCACAGGAAGTGCAAGACAGTGTGGAATAAAGGCCCCTGTGTCTGGTGTCGTGTACTCTCATCACAGGGGCCCTTAAAAAGAACAAATAAAAAAGCACTTTGAACAGAAACAAATAAACCAAGCTCTACAAGAAATGTTATTCTTCTAGTAAGCTTGATTCACACAGCTAACAACTGAGACGAAGACTGTTTTATTGTCTACCATTTATACAAGCTCAGCTTATGGAAGAAAATGTTCTCTAAATAAATGTGTGGCATAGCTTTTTTTTTTTTTTGATTGCTTGGTTTTGTCACTCTAGTTGAACTTTATTTTGCTTAGTTTAATACTATCTATTTGGGGAAATAAATCCAAAAGGGTGTTTATTCAAAAAGTTTGATGTTCCTTTAAAATTCCTTAAACCCTCTAGAGAGGGGGCATCTTTATTGCTGAAAAATTTACAAGAACCAAAATATATACCATCGAATTAATTGTGCTCTACCAGAAGGCAAAGATTCCCTTCTGCTTACTTGAAATACTGAAGTATAGAATATGCAAACCAAATCCCTCAGCACAGCCAATATTTACTGATAGAAGTGACCGTAAGGCACAGCAAGCCAAAAGGGTGGGGGGAGAAAGAGGTAGTAGAATTAACACTGTAACAGGATTTCTGTTGCAAAGTATTCAAATAGTACAGTGAAAAGATAGGAGAAAGTGGGTATAATATGACTACATGAAAGAATCAGGTGAAAAGTTACGGTCCCTAAGGCCCCTGCCAGACATGCAGGTAAAGCTGTGATAAGCTCTGATGCACAATCCAAATAATCGTGCTTCTTGCTGTGCCACGTGCAGGGCAGGAAGCGTGATTGTGGAATTGAGCGTAACATCCTACCATACCTGCAGGCCCAACTGATCCAGGCTCCCAGCCCTGAGGGCACACCAGCAGCTAACAGGGCTCTCAGCCACAGGGGCACACCTGGCCACGCGGTCAATTAATGGCATCACAGGGACTGGCCACAAAGCTTTTATGCATTTTTTTGTTGAATAACTTTGTTGCTTATTCCTTGTCCTGGGTGGGTTACAACTTAAAATGTGACTAACAGCTTAAGTGAAATGTGACAGGGGTCTAAGAGTCAAACTTCAGAAATTATAAACACCAATGATCAGTGTTATTAATCCTGTCAATAGTAAAGGGGAAGAAGATAGGTTAAAATACCTGGGTTACACCGGTGCTTCTGCTGGTGCTTAGGAAATTCCATACCAACATGCCGACATTAGTGATATTGATAAATATCCCTTGTGTCGCTTGCACATTCCCAGTGAGTACCCAACCAACCAGCCTCCGGGCTAGTTTGTGATGCAAACCTCTCACTATTACATACTAACTTTGGTCAGTCTCAGTTTTGTCCTGACATAGAAAATCCAAACGTCTGAAAAATCACAAAAATATTTTGTGGATGACAAAGCTATTACCCACTTTTCTCTAGGCCAGCTCAGAGGTCCATATAAAATATGTTTTAAAAGGGTGGTATAGTGTCAAGCCAGATAAGTTCAGCTTTATTATCTACCAGATAAATGCAAAGGAGTGTCAGATACCTAACGTGACATTATAGTATGATTTTGCCTTTCTTTGTCTTTGCCTATTACTTCATCCCTATTCACTGTGTTTATATATGCTTTTTCCTGCCAGTTTCCCCCCGGCATTAGTCTGCTAGCATTTTTTATTTGATTTCCTGAAGCTATTATTCAGAACTCCTTTTTCTATTATTTTGTTGACACTTTGAATTTTGGAAGCTTGCTTGCTGATGGATTTCTGAGAAACAGCATTTGAATGCCACATAAAATGTTGACACTGACAGCTTAAGAATCTATTTCAGTCGATTCCATGCTATAACATAGATCATCAGATAAAATCAGAGCCTCAAACAGCAGTGGCTGTACTATTGAGGCCACTTGACTGGCACTCTGGAAAGTCTGTGATGTGTGTGGGGGAAGTGACAAAAGAAGTGGAAGTTACTTCCAGTGTGGGGAAGCTGACTCAAGAGAGCTTTGGTTGCACTCATGTTTCATTTCTCTGCCAGTCACCACCTGCCAACACAGCTGTTTGATCAACTGAGAGGTCACAGGTGAGTGACAAGAGTCACTCTGCATCAGAATAGACTTGCTGCTATGACTGAATGGTACTTCTGGCTTCAGCCTCCATGAAACTCCCTGCTGGGTCTGGAAGACAGGAACCGGGACCAGAAATCAAATATTGGCCTTCGTCTGCCGGGCAGTTGAATACACTGTGATAGTTACAGGTCAAAGGCACAGGGCCACTGCAGCTTTGTGGAGACCAATAAACTTTTGAAGTTAGTTTTGGCAAAAGCTTTGTCACAGCACAAGAGCATCTATGGTACTCAGGAATTGCGGGCAGCAATCAGAATGGTAATTGTGTAAGTGTGGATTTAGTTAGGAATAGTACGTTTGCAGGTGTTATATTTTTCTGTACACAAAGGGAGCTGTAGATTTAAGGCTGGTTTTTGTGGTAGACTGGGGACACTCATGCTGCCTATAGTATGTGTGATTTGTTTTTTCCCATAATCCACTATTTTCGGTTCCAGGGGAGGCGATCAGTCAGGAGAGGCCGTTGCCATTTTCTGAGGCACAGGTGATGCATTCCATACGTGTTCTCATAGTGTCTTTACATTTCTTCCTGGTTTAAGAGCCCGGCAATGCATCCGGGATTGTTACACTTTGCCATACACACTGAGCAAATGCAAATTTCTTTTGTTTTAAATTAAGTGAAAGAGAAAAAAGAAGCAACTGCTTTGCTTGATTTCACAGGAAGGATTTTGCACATATTAAGCAGCAAAACGTGGCCTTTAGCTGTTTCCTGAAACAAATCCATAGCCACCTCCAAGCACCACATTCAGTGCATGTTGTATAAGTAGGATGCTGTATTTTTGCGTCAAAGACTAAAAGGTGAATCTCTAATAGGATTGGTCCATTCTGACTCTCACCAAGGTAAAACAGTCTATCAGGGTAAGTCTATCCTAGCTGGGACATTGCAGTACTTTTGTTTTTAGGACCAGGGCAATACCCTCTATTTGATCCATAGCTGTTGTGCATCAACATAGCTCCATTTAAGTCAAGGTAGGGCTGCACCATTATGGTGTGGACAACTGCTGAAGACTTTAGAAGGTTTGGTTTTTGCTCTCATATTGTAAGAAAAAATGAGTTATGTGGCCTTGCCCTAGTCCTTGCTTGCAACCATCTCAATACCATCTCACATTCTGGAATGACTAATAGCTGGTCATTTCATGTCAAAGCTTAGGATGGCATGGGTGGTTGCAAAACAGTATATGTGGAAGAAGTATATGTGTGTTCTGCTCCTAGTCCTTCACTCAAGAACTAAAACTGTTCCCATTTACTTAGCCAAGAACCCTCCTAACCTAGCTAAAATATGGCCTCTAACATGTTCCACTTTTGATACTCCAAGACAAGACCCATTTTCCAGTCTTTTTACTGGTATCTGCTATCCTACATTAAGCTTAGTTTCCTAATTTTAATGTGCAAGGCTTCTTGGTATTTGTCTAGATCTCTGCTTTCCTTCCATTCTAGCAGTACTTGGCATCCTCCCTATTCAAGCTCCTTAACCTCTCTGAGTTTGGTTTTGAAACATCTTTCATGTTATCTCTATTGCTTGGAACACCCTTCTCACCTCTCCATCTTCTTCAAATCCTTCCTTAAAGCACCCCATACCCTTTTTCTGTGAAGCCTCTTTGTTCATCTTGGCCATGTCCAGACAAGCGTGGCTGTGCGGCATGTGGTGCCATGGAGCCAACTGCAACACATTCAGGCATTTTCCACACTTCTACCTTGCAGGGTGGGGGGTGGGGGGGTTTGACCCTGGGACATCCTGGGGTAAAAAAAACACAGGGAAAAAAGTGGGGTGGTGCATGTGGCGACAGTGCACGCCACCCAAAACTGGAGGCATGGAGCCATACTCTTTCTGCCGGCCAGACTCTCTGCTGCAGGAGTGCCACAGCTGCAGCTTCTCCAAACCCCAGGACTCAAAGTAAGGCAGCTGGGGCCAGCATACTTGCTGTCTCCAGCCTCACCTACGCCACCTGGGGTAACTTGCTATGTGCCAGAGTGTGCGTGTGGCACAGATATTCCCAAGGGACAAGTGGCAGCAGCATGAGGTCTGCCACTGCTGCTTGGGAACCAAACAGCCAAGCTTTTCTGGACGTGGCCCGCGTGGTGTTGTACGTGCCTGAGTGTGGTTACAAACTCTACTGTGCAGCAGCCGTCTCCCAGCGACTGCGCTATACAGTGCTGCATACATAGATAATGCTGTATCTGTAATGAATTATATTTGCATGTAACTTGTTTTCTTGGCTTTGTTGCGTATTTGTTTTTCCTTTCTTTTGCTTGAATTATTCTGATAATAATACAACATCCTAAATGTATTAAACAAAACAATGTCAAGGGATTTTTACTTCAGTACATGTGCCAACAATCATCATTGCTAAGTCTTAAACAATGGCAATAAAATAAGTGTCTGGCTGCTAATGATACCTCATTTGTATTAAAGATGCTTTAGTAAGCGCACAATTTCAACAATTATTTCAACTAATGCTTATCTGCTATGTCGGATTTTGAAATCAAAGTACATGCATGGAAAATTACAAGCTATTTTGCTTTACTCAGCAGTGGCACAATAATTCCCGAAGCCCAAGAGCAGTACATTCTTTTGAAGATCATTTCAGAAGATTAGCTACCTGTAGTGGAAATTAATAGTGTGAATTACATAGAGTCTGAATCCAAGTCCTCTGAATATGATGTTGGGTAATATCTTTAATTGTAGCCAGACCACAAGGGATGTATTTGAATCTCTTTTGTGTGTTTCTTTTCTTCCCCCCCTTCATGTCATTATAGTTGATTGGTGATAAACTCTGCATTTTCTTTTTGATGGATAGTTCTTCAGCAGCCATAGTAGAAAGGAAAATAGTTATGCATAATAATGGATAGGATTTTGAGTGATGCAAAGTGTCATGGCCATTGTTCTGTGCCACAAATAGCATTCTTTGAACACTACTGTTCAGTGAAAAACAAATGTTCCTATATCACTGAGAACCCATATTTTGGGAAAGGCAATAGGAATCCTGGTGCTAGAATGAAAGTGGAAGGACTGTAGAGTCAAACACAAGGGGGTCCTGAACTATACAAAACAATTTTAACTTTATCCTTATCTTTGACACGACAGAACCAAATGTTGTGAACCTAACTTTACTCTTCAGATTGTCATTGATATATGTCTTTATGTATTTCTCTGGGTAGGGGGGAAAGAGGGAGAGAGAAAGCAAATCAACCTTAAGGGAAATTTAAAAAAAAAAAAAAAGATGATTAATTTGTTTTGGGCGTCAACACAACTGTTTAGACACTTAACAAGGGGCTGTGTAAGTACATACACAGATAAACAGCCTTGATCTCCTAATTGTGAGCTTCGCCCCAGTTCTCAATAAACAAGACGGCATTCATGAATGGGGATGCGCTATGGGGGAATGGAATAGACATGCAGGAACTTCTGCATTCTTAGGACTGCATTAATCTCTTCCAGCAACTTCTTCTGATTTGAAAAATAATTAGAGGAATAGGTCTGTGTTGTTTCTAGCAGCAGCATTTTTCTTTTCTCCAACCTGTCCCAAAACACTCTTCGTTTCCATGAAAGCAGCACCACGAAATCCAGCACTACAAAGCAAAATGTTTAGCCCTCCCCTCATGCAACACTTGAGCATCCTGCTCATAGCCATCTTAGGTCCATCTTCAATCTCTGTTAGGTTCTCTGTTTTATAAGTTGAGGGATGGGCTTACTGCTCCCTTGGCAGCCCAGTATTTAGGTGAGAAATGCTGTAGGACTTCAGAGGAGCTGATTTTTCCCATGTGTTTCAATGCAGAAGCTCAGGCCCTTTTCTGCCCCTAGAGGTAAAGGAGCAATTCCATCAATTTGGTATGATCGTATCAGGCATATGAACTGATACCTCAGGAGGGATGCAGCACACATTCTTCCAGAATGTTATATACTTCTGGTTGTTTTATTGAGGTTAACATTCAGATCTCGTGAAGAAGAGCTCAACTGTGTTCCTCCTTCAGGCCAGCTGCTCCACTCAGAGCCTTGACAAGGGCCAGGCAGCTCTCAAGTTTTACTTGCAATTAAAGAACGGAGGTGAATCAGAAGGATTTGAACATCTTGCACATTAGTTTTCCTCAAGTGCAAGTAAAAACATCAGAGGCCCAGCTGTGTCAATACTGATTTTGCCTGGAGCAATAGTGTACACAGGAAAAAAATCCCGCCTTAGACACTCATGTGGTCCCCCATCAGTGTAGTATGAGTGCTTCACAGTCTTTAATGAATTTGTCATCACAACACCTGGTGAGTCAGGGAAGTATCTTAATCCCCATTTTACACAGGAAGAACTGAGGCATAGAGAGAATGAAAATGAGAGCTCAGAAACATCTTGGGCTACTAACCTAACTGCCTGGAAACTCCCAATAGACACTTAACCAAGGAGATCCTCAGGGACTTTTGGCACCTACATTTTGCTAAATGATTTACCTGGGACTGCCAGCTGGGCATTTCAGGATTTCTCTATGTCTTGGCAATGCAGAGCAATGCCATACCTAGCTCACAGCTAAGCTCTGTCAGGATTTTTGAGCGAGCTATTACCTCATCTCTTATACTTGCTGGGCTTCATCACTAGGCTTTTTCAGAGCATGCATACTGGATTGACTCTTGTACAAAATAAAGGTAGAGAAGAAGAGATGAAGCTTGATGGTTAAGGCGCTCATTTGGGAAGCAGACGATGTCATCAAGTCCCCTCATGCAAAGGAGATATTTGAATGGAGGCTTGTCCTATAATGGCTGAGTACTCCAATTACTGTGGGAAAGGGGACCGTTCTCTCTGCTTTGCAAAAAAGGCATGGCTTAGGCTGCTAACTTCTAGAGAGGGTTCAGAGTTATGAATCCTGATCAGAGACAGCTATTGAAACCTAGACTATACTGTACATTTCTAATGGTTTAAGCGATGTCCCTCTCCCTAGCATTTCCTAGTGGCTAAGGCCTCATACAGACATTTAGTTTCTTCTGGAAGAGTTCCTGCTCTTCCACTGGAAACTATGAGTATACAAATGTTCAAGTTTTCTCTCTGTCAAAGAGCAATGAGTAAAGGGGTGGAGGCCCCTTCCCCAGGGCTGGAATGGTGTTGGGAAAGCCCCACGGTCCCGGGGTAATGGCCCAGAAAGCCCTGTGATCAGGGACTACTTACTTGATGCAGGCATGGTGGTGAACAGTGGGAAACTGTCAGAGGAGCTGCTCATGTGATTTATCAGCTGATTATCTGTACATATTGAGCCAGCTCAGGGAGATGACATCAGCAAGAAGTGCCAGCAGTCAGCTTTAAAACCCCAGAACTGGACAAAGGAAAAACAATGAGGGACTAATTCTTTACCTACATGCAAGGCCGCGTGAGTAGGAAGGAGAAAATTCTTCCTCCCTGGTTCATTTTCTTTTTCCCTTTTGTGATTTTGTATTGCCCCTGGGGCCCGAGACTATGGCCACATTGACTGACATTACTTCCAGGAATGAGGAACTAGGGGGCCTCAAGGACTCCAAGTAAGAAACGGGGTTGACCCAACCAGCTTGTCCAACCAAACTAAGAAGTCCATCTGCAAGGACAGGGGAGCATTTTCCCGTGTCTATCAGGCCTTTTTTAGACAGATCCTCATAGAAGAAGCCATCGTCCTGCAGGCCCTCAGCCACGGTGCCTATTAGAATCCATTCGAGGCTTGATTGGGGCTATGCCACGTGCACCGGCATCCGACATACAGCCAACTCCATCAAGCTGGCACATGGAAGGATTGTAGGGGAGGTTGAGCGCCAAGGATGTCCATACTTGATACCAGCAACTAAGTTCTAGCCAGACTGGAGCCTTCTGGATTCAAATTTAAGATCAAGATGTGGTGGGTGAGTATTGGAGGCTTCCCTTGGGAAGTGATACACAGCAAATGAAACTGCCAGAGAAAGACCTAGCCTGAGCTAGGATCACTCAGCCATGAGCCGCTAAGTACAGGTATTCGAGCTTAGGTGGACACACTCTCCCAAGGTATAAATGACCACTCCAGGAGAAAAATAACCTGGGAACAACCTGGATTAAATCACTCCCCAAGGAGTTCTATGGTCCTTTAGCTTCTCCCCTTCCCCCCACAGGGAGACAGTGGTGCATCACTCACTGGACTCTACTGCTCCAGAACACTCCCCCTTCACAATCCCCCACAATGTGCTGTTGGAAAAAAAACAGGTGGAGCCTGAGATGTCTTAGTCAGCTAATTGGGGCTGCCCTATGCATTGCTGTGATCTGTTGCCAGACTAAGGAAGCCTGTGGAGAATGATGAGATCTGTGCACAGGGGCCACCCAGTGCAAGCTCTCCACACTTCAGGACCTTAGTATTCTAATGTCTGTACATGTATCTCTGGGTAAATTGCTCTACAAGAAGAACAAACCTGGGAGAGTTCTCTCAGGTTATCTGAATATGTGTATGCAACCTAAGTTAGGAAGCTCCCTGTCCTCTATATCAGTTTTGGTGGATACTAAGCCACTAACTCTGTTCGTGAATTTGATAGGGAGCTTGGATGCTTGACGAGAGGCTGTGAATTTAATCACATGGTGAGGCGAGATCTGGAGCAGGGATGGGCAATTATTAAAGCCGAAGGGCTTCTTAAAGAGTTTTGGTGAGCTGTAGAGGGCCAAAAGGGTAGCCCTGCCCTTGACTGGTACCTGCCCCCCAGTCACAATCTTGGGACTGGAAGTCCCACCCCTTAATCCCCGACCTTTGCCACTGGAAGTCCTTCCCTATGCCGCAGAAGTCCACCTTTTGGGAGGGGGAAGTTTGCCCTCTTGGAACAACACCAAAAAATCATATACTAAAAATAAAACATCTACTATAACTTGTTCCAACTCCTGTTGGAAGCCTGTATTCCCCCTCGAGAATCACTGCTAGGCCGGGGGTGAGGGCTGACCTAGTGGAAGGGCTTCTGGAAGGGCTGGATGTCTTTAAGTTGGCGGGCCCGGATGACCTACACTCAAGGGTGTTGAGGGAGCTGGCGGGGGTGATTGCTGAGCCCTTGGCTCAGTTATACGAGCTCTCTTGGGGCTCTGGACAGGTGCTGGAGGACTGGAAGGTGGCCAATGTGGTTCCCATCTTTAAGAAGGGGAGGAAAGAGGACCCGGAGAACTACAGGCCTGTCAGTC
>JAGPOW010003447.1:22933899-23206203 GCA_030014935.1 Caiman crocodilus
CCAATGGTCACAAGTTACTGGAGAGCAGGTTTAGGTTGTACATTAGGAGGCACTACTTCACAGTTAGGGTGGCTAGGACGTGGAACCGGCTTCCTAGGGCAGTTGTTCTTGTTCCTACCTTGGGCGTCTTTAAGAGTAGATTAGATAGGAACTTGTCTGGGGTCCTGTGACCCTGGCATTCGTTCCTGCCATTGGCAGGGGGTCAGACTAGATGGCCTGCTCTAGGCCTCTTCTGACCCTAGATACTATGATACTATTGTTTTAATTTTATTTTTTAAAAAAGATTTTTGTCCTGATTTGTGTGCATTTGTGTAGTATATATATAGAGGTGATTTCATAACAGCTCACAATAAAGTCTTACTCTTGTAGTATGTGGGGGTTAGGGGCCTGCACGTGGTGAGTGTGGTTGGAGAAGTTTGTGGTTTGGGGGAGGGTGTGGGGGGCTGGGTATGGTGTGTGTATGGGGTGGATGGATGTGTGGGGTGGATGAGGGGTATGTTGGGGAGAGTGTGGAGTGTGTTGTTGGGTGTCGGGCGTGTGAGATGGAATTGGGTGTGTGTGGGTGTGGTTGGGGATGGGATGGGGGGATGGGGTGTGTGTGTGTGGGGTATGTGGTTGGGGTGTAGGTTGGTTTGGGTGTGTACATGTGGGGGGATTCCCCCCTTCACCTTCTATTTGTGGTGCGCTAAGCCCAGCCTCTCAGCAGACAGGGAGCCAGGGCTGGGTCTCTCCAGTGGGGGAGGCTGGGAGCGCAGCATGTGCTGGCCCAGGTAGGAGCAAGCGGGACTCAGACCCATATGGAGCACAGCATGGGCAGCCCCCCAACTTTGGGATTGTTGGTGAAAACATTTATAAAGTTAAGGTTCTAAGGGATTGTCCTATCCAAAGGGCCAAATTGTGGCAAATAGCTGCAAAATTTCCAAATGCTCTTCCTCCCTCCCCAACTGGCATATACATTCAAAGCAGCATTTAGTGCAGTTCATAGGTTAGAACCTCACCTCCACCATACCCAGCCTCCTTGTTTCTATATTCCTGCTAAAAGTGGTTGTAAGTTTGTGGCAGGAAACTAAGCACAGAATCCATTGCTGGGTAAGTACATGTCTGGATGGTGAGTGCTTTCCTGACTCCCAGTTTAGGTCAGATCCCATAATTTCTATTGACAAGGTATTAAATGGAGCCTTCTATGAGGATTTTTTTGTCAGAGGAAGCATCCAGAATAGAGTTAGCCAATTTCATGCTGTCCATGCTCTTTGCTAGCTTTGAGATTGTTGGGATAGGCCTGCTAAGTGTGAATCTCCAGCCAAAGATTAATGCTATATGTGCCCAAGCCACCTAGAAAAAACAATGGATATTATGCGTGTGTATTGACAAAACACCAATCAGGAGGTGTGCTTCACTGCTGAGAGTTATAATTTCACATGTACTACCTGATTTACCACTCAGCCTCTGCTTTGCAGCCACAATATTTTCTAGCACAAATAATCGTAGCCACAATTGTTGTCTGTCTGGATTTCTAACTACCCTTGTCTCAAGAAGTTGAATATGTAAATGACATGAATTTATCCTGTTGTTAATTGCAGGCACAAAATCAGGCCTGCAGTAATCGACACCTGCAAATTGGAGGTTCAGAAAGGGAGCCTGATCTTTCAGAAAAAATGAACCCTCAGCCTGTAACGTCCTTTGGGGAAATCTTTGGGAGGAAAAGCATTGTATGAATGCAAGGTATTATTACTCTAATGCTAGTTCCTCCCACACGCTGATTTCACATTTTCCCATTATAATATATTTATGTGCAATAATGCCAGAATATGGTTCTCCTTAATTTTGTTTGTACTAACCACAAGAAAGGCCCCTGTCATTGAATGTCCTCTGTAAATGACTTTGTTCTGCAGGGGAGGGAGTGTGCTAGATTATTTACACTGAAGCGCCTAGTTATTCTACCATTTGTACCCAATTACTCCTGACATGAAGCTATTCCAATTTGAGCCCGCTCAAACAAAACAAATAAACATCACAATATTGCAATTTGCCCTTGAACAGTTGCTAATGATAAATGCTTCCAAAGAAGAAATGAGTTATTGGTGGCTTGATATTTATTTAGTTGATTTCTGCAGAGAAGGCTGCTGTGTACTGCATGGCTGAACTCTGGAGAATTACGAATAGTCATTTTAAATGTTGCCTATAAATCACGCTATAGGCCAGATTGAATGCTACAGTAGGCTCTGAAGGGTACAAATCAGAACTGGATTTGGCCCACAACTTTTGAAGTATTTTATAAATGTTCCTTGATTAATCAAGGTTAACTTATAAGATTGGTTAACTAATTAACAGGTGTTAAAGAACCATCTGGCAATAAGAATTGCCCTTTGGAAGGGAGAAGTATATACTTTGTAGGCAGTCATGTAGAATTTACCATCAATCGGATTCCACAGGCATGCAATAGGGCCCTATTGAAATAATGCTACAGGAAAATAATTCCTATATGACTTGTGAAAAAATACCATGACCCTTAGGGAATTCTATAAGATTTTTCTATTTTGTTTTGTGGCATGGGTCAAAACACCCAGTTTCATTAGCTAATTTCCTACCAGAAGTCATGGAAAAATTCACAATTTAAATCTTACAACAATTGAGTTGTTAAAAAAAATATAGATATTTTAATTGTAACATCATGAAAACTTTGTTTTAAAATTTGTTTCAGGAGAACAGAAGATTTTATCTGAGCTGACACTTTAAAAGAAATCTGGTGTCAGTCTGGTGGGATAAGATTTCAGATGGAAATAATTGAACCAGATCTAACAAATGGTAGCTCTGTTTTCTAAATGAGAAAACTAAGGGCCTTGTTACATCTTACACTGAGATGCACAAATGTTGATAGGTGTTATTGATAGCTCAAGCTTGGAGCAGTTGGACATTCAGGCCAGAAGGGGCCTGGAGGATTAAAAGGTAAGAATACCCATCTTCCCATTCCAGGTCTTCCCCCTGCCTCAGAGGCCTCCCTTGTTTCCCCCACTCCCAGGGCTCTTCCTTTGCTTCTTTAGATTCCTCCTTGGGCCCTCCCAGCCCTGAGGCCCTCTCCCTTTCCCCCCCCACTCCTTCCTTCCCACTTCTGGTTCCCACTGTCTGTCCCAGGGAAACAGGAGGGGAAGGGTTAACCTGCCTGTCCAGCCACTGCTCTTCTCCAGGCTGAGCCTGCCCAGAGAACAGCAGCAGCAACAGCTGGGCAAGCAGGTTGACTCTTCCCTGCTTGCTCCCCTGGGACAGACAGTGCAGGTAGCTGCAAGTAAGTTGGGGAGAAGGCCTGGTGGGGGACAGTGAGCAGAGATGAGGAGTGCTGGAGGGGGTGGGGGAGGCAGTGAGCCTGATCCAGGCCAGTGGGGGAGGCGAAGCAGGTGGGGCATTTACACTAAGATGTAGCTTAGTGCGCCTACACCTTAGTGTAGCGAGCTACGTAACACAGATCAGAGATAATCCTGCCCTGGAGTGGTATAACTTTGAGCCTACAGTTTAAGTGCTTAAAATTAGTTTCAGAGGTTAAAATAGGGACAGGCAAAATACAGTTCGTGGTCCAGATGCACCCTGTCAGGCCATTCTACCCAGCACACAAGGCCCCTAAAAAAATTTAGAAAATTAATATTTATCTGTTTCTGGCTGCCTGTCAAAGATGACTGGAGCCAGGGGCAGTAGGACCCAAGGGAAGCCAATGGCAGGACCGAGTATCCCAGCAGCATCGTGTGCATGGCCCAACCCCTCTAACCCCAAGCCAGAAACCTCTGCCCAGCAAAGGGTTCTGGCCTGGGACTGTGGGGCTGTTTCCTCTTCCCTGCACAGAGAGGGAAATTTAGATAAGAGTGGGGAGTGGGAGGCAGGGGAGAACTTCAGGCAATCACCCCAGTCCTTAGGGCCAGGCCAGGCCAGCTCCTGCTGTCTGGTCATGCAGCTGGGTACCATGTGGTGCAGAAGCGGTGGGCAGGCAGGCAGGGAAGTGGTGAAAGCAGTGGTAGAGGACAAGGAGTAAGGTTGAGCAGGTGTGTGGAATACAGTGACAGTGGGTGGAAGTATGAGACCCATGCTGGTGTTCTGGGTCCAGGGCTGGTGGGCCCAGGGTGGGGTGGCAGGAGCACAGGGCCTAGGCTGGCAGGAGCTCTGTGGAGCCGGGCCAGGCTGCATTTAACAGGGCTGCATCAGCAGGGGGGAGGCAGCCCAGCTCCATAGAGCCCCTGCTGGACTGGGCCCCTCACTCTTGCCACCATGCTGTGGGCTTCTGCCAGTGCTGGCTCCACGCTCCTGCCCAGCTGTCTCTGTGCTCTGCTTGCCCACTCACTTCCACTCCCTCCTGCCTGTGGCCACTTTCACCACTTCCCTGCCTGCCCACCTGCAACTCCTGCGCCCTTTGGGTCCCGGCCGCATGTCTAGACTGTGAGAGCATGGGGCCTGCACCGGTGCCAGACGACCTGCAGCAGGTGTGTGTGCGTGTACGTGCATCCATGCAATGAGGGAGGGAAGGAAAGGGAGAGAGAGAAAGAGAAATAAAATGTGGGTGTGTGTAGGATGAGTCCCACATGCACACCCCACGATACTTATATATCCACAACCCCCTTCATCCTGCCATACATGCAGATCCTCACACCCCCTCACATACTCTAGCCACCTGCTCCCACATCCATCCCCTCACAAACCCCATACCCACCCACACCCCACCTATTTACACACATGGCCCACATGCTATCCAACCCTACCCACATACCCACAGCCCCCACAAACCTATACCTACTTCCCTGCATCCCCCACCTCCTGCAATGTACAAGAGTAAGACTTCGTTTTAAACTATTGTACAATCACCTCTATGTACACTACACAAACACATGTAAATTTGGACAAAATTATTTTTTAAAATCAAATTAACGAATGTTGTAGCTGTTCTATTTTCAGAATATAATTTGGTACTTTTCTGGTTCCAAGATGGTAAAACCCGTTGCTGAAAGGAGTACTTTCAGGGGCAAGGGGAGAGACTTCTGATGGCATAGGTCAGGGGTTAGGGGGCGGGACTTCCAGTCACAAGATGGTGACCAGGGGCGGGGCATCTGTCAAGGGGCAGGGCTACCCATGCAGCCTTCAACAGCTTGCCAAAACTCAGTAGGTGGCCCTTCAGCTGAAACAATTTGTCTCACAGCCATGCAGGTGTATATGCTGCTTCTTAAACTATAAGGGAAGGATGGAGGGTCACTGTGCTATTGTCTCTTTGAGTTACAAATATTTATAGACTTACCAGACAATATGCTAGAGAAAAACTGCCTTGTCTGATTAGAACTCAACTGGATTTTCATATTTGCTGCCATTTGGCGCAAGCTTTATTTCTGCAGCAGTCCATTTATACTAGCCCCACCATATATTATGTGAAAGTGTTTATTATATCCGTGCTATCTTTATTCTCTTGTTTTGCCTTTTGTCTCTGGCATTAGTTTATATCTGCAGCAGTCATTCACAGCAAAACAAACATCTTTTTATGCGGCTCCTCTTCCGTTCCACAGATAATTCATACAGGCACAGGCCACAGTTTAAAACTAGTCATAGATAAAGTGGTCCAGATAAATTTGTAGGTTTAGGGCATGTGTATACTGCAAACTTACCATGCTGTGCTGCTCTGCATGCATTCTCTCCCCAACAGGGAGAAGCTATGTGTACCTACCTAGCCCTGCAGGCTGGCTAATTAGAATGATTGAGTGACAGAAGTAATTAGGCCTCCTACAGAATGAACCAAACTGGGCCATGCTACTTCTAGTTTAGGGTGTCACCTCCACGAAGCAATGTGGTGTGTTAGAAGATTCCTCTGCTTGGCACAGTCAGTTTGCAGGGTAGACCGCTTAAATGGCCAAAAGAGCCATTAAGTCTTTTAGTCATTTAGTCTCCCTTCCAAAAGAGGGAGAATGGCATCATTTATTCATGTTTTATGCACAGAGCAACAGAGAGTATAGAGGCATTAAAGCCAGATTTTCAAAGCTATTTGGGACCTCATAATACTGATAGGCACCAAATGGGAATTTCCAGCTGAAGCAGGTTAGTCAACTACCTCTCAGTGAAGTCAAAGACACTCCCTTAGGTGCTTTTATAAATAGTCCAGTTATTGCCTATCTGCACCTTTCAGTGTCTTGTACATGCTATGTGTTTGTACATGATAAGACAAACACTGAGACTTACCCCCAAGTCTCCTGCATTCCAGGCCCTATAACATTACCACTCGAGAAGCCTGTCAATCAGAAAGCAAGAACCAGCCTGGGCTGTCTCCCCAAAACCATGGTTCCCAGGGCCAATACCTCCTGCTTGGTGTGCCTCTGGGGGTGGGAGGTGCCATCCCACAGCGGTGCTCTACCATGAAAGAAACCTTCAGCTGTTTGGTGAACTTGAGCCAACAGCAATTTAGGAAATTTCCCCCTGCTGTGCTCCTGTCTCTATATTCCTGCCCCAAACTGAAACAGAACCAGTTTATTTCCCTTTCCTTTTGTCACTCAAATCTACAGAACCAGAAAATGTGCCAAATGGCAGGAGAGAAGCTATTTTACAGCAGTAGTTTAAATCCCATGCAATGGTCTCACCCCCTTCTCTCCCCCCCACACACACAGGGAGCCACCCCCTGAACTTCTTCTATCTGCTTGGGTCATATGATGCCATGGAATTGCCCAGAGGTAGAGTAAGGGAGGAAAAAAGGTCATTTTGGGGCCCACCCCAGAGAATGGTTCCTTAAATTCCTTTTTGGGCACGACTACACATTGTGCTACATCGCTGTACGGTACACTATGGCAACATAGCAATCACGTGGGTCTACACATGATCAGCAGCTATGTCGCCATAGAGGCATGCTCCTCAGTATAGTGTGCTCCTGTAATAGTAAGGGCTTAATGCTCATTATGCTCATTTGCTTAATGCTCATAGCAAGAGTTTTGTATGCTGACTCCATAGTAGGCTGGTGTTATAGCACGTAGCTGTTTTGCTTTGTGGGTGACCGAACCATGAACCTAGATAGTAGAATATTGTAATACAGCAGAATGTGGTAAGCACCAGGTGTGTTGGATCACAGCTCAGCCCCAAATTCTTAACTCGAGATAACCAAATAGGGATTTGGTTCAAGATAACATTTTTTACTCCAGACTATATAAGCTGTACATTCTTAATTTATGGTAGTTCCTCAAACTCTAGTGAGAATCCTGACTTGTGCAGAGCCCAGCTCAGGCTATCGCATCCCCGGGATCGAGACACTCTGGGGTAGGGGAACTATGCGGGGTAGCGGCTGCTGTCTAGAGTCGATGTGAAGTGATCTTCCTCTCTGCTCTGTCCTATCTCCTGCCTCTGTGAGTATCCTTAAATAAAGCTTTGCAAGAGTGAGAACAGTCATAAGTAAATCCTTTGTTCAAGTGCGGGGAATCTTCTGAACCCAGTAGTTCATTATAAGACAGCTTCTATGGTAATGTAGCTGCAAAATCTGTGCACCACACTCGTGATGCAGTAACCACCCATACTGCACTGTGCATTAGTACTTTCAAAAGGAAGTATAAAGCACAGTGCTGTAGCAACGTTGCCATTTGGTGACATGTAGATGCACTGTTTTTGCTCCGTTTTTGCTTAAGAATTTGTAGGAGCCCCCAACTGGTTTTCCCAATGCAGAAGTTGAGATAAGAGAACCCTATAGAAATGGGTTGACAACAGTTTACAGTGCCAACCATTTTCTATGCCACACAGCATTGCAATTGGCAATGCCATCAACAATGCTCCTCCTTGCCTAAAAAGTCTTGCATAGCATTGCATCAATGTGCTCACCTGCTACCCAGGCCCTGTTTTTGGTCCACAACACATCACTCATCTCATCATCTAATGGAGCCTTCTCTAAGTATCTGTCTGACTGCTATGCCTGCCAACAGTATTAGTAATTGCAACTTAATTTTACTGGTTGTCATTACTGACTTTGGGTTACACAGGTGCTTTAGGTAACTAGATTTACACGTCTCTAGATGCAAATTAGAGCCAGATCTTTAATAAATCCATACACAGGCTAAACTCCCCTGGATGTCTCTTGGGCTTCACCTGCATATGGAATATGAGCAATAGGTAGTTTCTGTAGTTTGTGTTTTATTTGAATGTCTGGGATTACAGTTTCTGGGTTTTGTGAGCAAACCTCTAGCAAGCTGTTCTGAATCTATTCCTCAGCACTTGACAAATTTCAAGCATACAAAGGGCAGTAGCTTGGCAGGAATAAATGGACCTGGATATCAATTTATAAATAAACATTCTCCCCTCCAATTGGGAAATGCTGGGATCTCGGCAGGCCTGATGATAAGAATAATGCTTTGTTTCATTTAGTAAGATCCATTAATACAAGACAAAGCACCATGCTAAAACGGCAGGACAGCAATCAGTGTACAACTGCTGCCTGTCCTGCTCTCTGAAAAATGTGCTGCTTTCTGTAGTGGTTTTGAGATCCCTTTCATTAAGCAAGCCAAGCGACTCACAGGGGTGATTATGCAGTCTCTCTGCAGGGACTTTTTATGTGGGCTGATACACGGCTTGGCTCTGCCATTAATTCCACATGCTACCCACCTCGATGTTGCCAATGAGATGCTTACAAGGTCAGTACAAAACAACTGAGATAAAATACCAAGGATGAAAATAACAATACTAGATGAGATAACCTTCAAACACCACTTAAGCAGATCCCAGTATTTTAAGTGCAAAGAAATGCCTGGGACTGGACAAGGTGAGGAATGAAATTTTTAAGTGCTGTGCCATTGTCTTCTGTGATAATAGAAACTTGTGGTGAAAAATGGGAAAACAAAGGACTTTTTTCTAGGGGTAAAAACAACACTTTGATGAACCACTTGGATTCAAGTGCTGAAGAGAGAGGATATTAAAATATCTCAGTTTTAGAGTCCTGGAGATGTAACCTGCAAATAAAGGGGGTTGTCTGACAGCTACCAGGAGAATGAAACTATCTTTTGGATCTGATTAAAGTGCACATGGCATGTAAGCAACAGGTTCCTAATTGAGATCATTGAAAATTAAGCCAGCTGGGGAAGTGTAGCTAAGTCAGCTGATTTGGTGTTACTATCCAGTAAGTCTTGGGACACAAGAGTGTCTGAGAGTATAAAACTAGGTCCTCGGGCTGGTAACTTGCAGGTTCTAGGCGCTGTAATCCAATGGACCATGAAGGTCTATGTTATAATACAAAGGCTGGAAAGGTTATAAATCCTGTAAACTTATATGTTACTGGGTTACTAATAGATATAAAAGTTCTGTTTAAAAATAGGTAATGATTAATAGATATTTTAAGACATGGAGTATTCATGGGTAAAATTGTTAAAGAGTTATAAACAGGCGACTTGGTTGCTTATAACTTTATAACATTTTCAACTGATATGCATGCACATATCTGTATAACATATTTGGAAAAATGTTAGACAAAGTTCTTTAGGTAAATGTGATCAAATTAAGGTAAGGGAAGACATTGATTTCATGTAGGTTTAATTCTTCTTTAAATCAGAAAGACAGTACTGGAGAAAATACATTTATTCATTTATGCCTCAAACTTTCTAATTGGAGCGCGGAGAAACTCCCCCCTCCTCTTCCCCCACCCCCCAGCTATTAATCTTCAAGGGAGAAATTAGCATCTATGCAAATACAAATATAGATTCACTAGAATTTTTTTAACTTACATGTTCAAAATAAGTGTAAAATAAATTAGCCATTTACAAGTTGGCAAAACTTAAAAACCTATGAAGATTTATAAGCTGGACAATGAGAAAAAACCTGACTTTCTGCAACAAAGTAATTAAAAATTAAAATCAGTGCATTTGAATGCCAAATAAAATGGGGATTTGGGAACATAATGAATGTGAAATGAAATGCTTTTCTTTGCTGCTGTTTGAAAAGCCCATCAGTATGGAAAGTTGGTGGCTGTTAGACTACAAAAGCTTACGTTTAATTTGAAAGTCCCTTAGTATTTGAGATGAATGGCTGAGGCTGAATATGCCCTCAGAAAGAATAGTGATTATGAGAGCATGTTGTAAGGGAGTTCAGCTTTTGAATAGTTGGATCACGATATTAAGATATTTCTTCAATTTACTGTTTTTTTTTACCAGTAATTAGAAAATTAAGGATGTTCAACTCCCACGCATTAATTTGTCAGGTTCTGCTTTGCCATAATATATTGAATAAGACTGGTTTCAAACTTTAGCAGTGATGCACAGCATCACAAATTTTCAGCACAAAGAAAGGCTTCCTTTCAGCAAAAGTAAATAGCAAGCAGAAAGGGAAGCAGATGCAAAAACTATGACAGAAAAAGTTATGGCTGCTGCTTGCATTTTTAGGGATATACTCTTTTGAGAGGGGGGGGGCAGAGAATTTTCCCTTTAAACAATGTGTTAGACACTTGCTATTTATATTTTAGTAGAACAACTAGAAGTCAAATGTGATTGGATTCCTGTTATGTTAGATCTTCTGCTATAGTGCTTAAAATCCAAGACCCTGAGCCAAGAAAGAATCCCCTATTCAGAAAGATAGGCGTATGTTGTAAGTACTTCCCTGAATAAGAAAGACTTTAACCTCGTGCTCAATTGCTTTTCTGAATATGGGCCAAAGGCTCTTACCCTACAAGGACTTACCTGCAATCAGTGGAAGTACTCTGGGCACATAAAATTTAGTGGTGCTTCAATAATTATAGGGTCGGAGCCTAAGAAGACAGACAACAACCAGAGCTTTGGAGAGAGGGAGACAGTATCTATATACACATTCTATTTTTCTACTTTTATTTTATGATTTTCACTTTCAATAATGTCAAACTTCCCTAATTAACCTTTTTTTGCAGGCATCATGATGAGTCTTGCATGGATTAGAAAGAGCAAAATGTAGTAGTAGTTATATGGAGTGGATCAGAGATGGCATCCCATTGCTAACAGGTGGCATGAAGTATACCCCAAAGATGGGTGCAGATGTTTATTATTTGTTATGCCAGTTGATGCCACAGTGAGTGAAAGCAAAGTCCCTGCCTCAAAGGAATTTACAGTATAAGGGCCCCCATGCCATAACCCTCTCTTTAGGAATGAATACTTACTTACAACAGGAATAATCCCACTTCACACAATAGCAGCTAAGGTTGCGCATTTCCACATTTGTTTTGATACCAAGTCACAAATACTATGTGAGTAAGGATTACTCATGAGCATGCCTTATTTCACCACAGATACAGATAAATGCCAGAAAGGCACAGTTCTGCATTTCAACATTTCATTTTAGAAAATACTGAGGGAGCAATTAGACTATCAGTGGTCTAAATTGAGTCATTTGGGATAGGGACAGAAATTACACATAAACCAGTATAAGTGATTGAAAACCAATCTAAACCTGTTACCGAACCAGGGCCGGATTAATCCTTCAGTGCACCCTAGGCAAACAAACTCATGGGTCCCAGGCTGGTTGTGACCTCCCCTCCCCACCCTGGTGCTGCCACCCTCTGGGTGCAGGACTTGGAGCCGCTGCTAGGAAGCAGCCGTTGCAGTGATGAGGCTGGCAGAGGAGAGGGGTAGAGAAGGGAGGCAGAGGAGGCCATTAATGCCAACACCGTGGAGGGAAGGACCAGTGCCCCCTGCAGTTCAGGACCCTAGTCATGTGCATAGTTTGCCTATGCGTTAATCCAGCCCTGAACAGAAGGTCAGTGCACATAGACTGGTTTCAAGATGGCAGAATCCAATATCAGATAGACTTGGATAGATGCAGTATCAGATTGAATCACTTTAGGTTAGACCAGTCTATCAAACTTCTGTTCCAGATCTCCTCCTGACACAAGTTATGTTTCAGTCTTCCAACAAACTGGGATATATTGTGGCCCCCCACTAACCCTCCATCGTAGGGTTGGCTTACCTCATCCTCAGATCTTCTGCTCCAGCTGAGCCAGATGGCCCTGTGCATGGGCTACCACAGAGCCTTTGCTCCCCAGCTCAATTGATGGTGCCACAGGGGGTTGGTTAGGGTGGGCAATAGACCCCTCCCCTGGCCTCAGCTGCCCCCAGTCGGGTCTGCAAAGGCAGGGAAGAAGCCCTTAAGGTGTGGGCTTTCCCCCCCATGTTGCCCAGTTCTACTGGGCAGCAAATGCCCCTGCCCTGTTCCCTTCCTAACCCCCTGCCTCTCACCTGTTGAGGGCAGGTGAGGGGGAAACAATTCCCCCAGCTGGGGTCTGCACAGTGGGTAGGGTGGAAACCTCTGAGGTGGGGGCCCTCCCCCCTGCAGCCAAGCTTTGCCAGGCAGTGAATGCCCCAGCCCACCGCTCACTGCCCCCTGCATCTGGAGGGGTCAGGGTGGGGGAGTTAATTTCCCCCATGCCTGCTCCCCTGCAGCTGAGAGGTGGGTGAGGGGCTGGTGAGGGCTGGGGCTGGGGAGTTTGCTGCCCAGCAGAGGTGGCAGGCATGTGGAAATGCCCCCCACCTTCTGGCCTTGGCTGGCACAAGCATCTGCCTGCCTCGGCCAATGGAAGAGTGAGTGTCAATTCTGTTCATTAACAGTCCAATCTATGCATTTTAGAGAAACCTGCATAAATTGGATTGATTCCACCTCAAACATTTTGACTGTCTGTACTTAGCCTTACTATCCAGACTTCCATGGTCTAGCTCTCTCCATCACTGTCTTGGGAAATATTTCCGCTTTTAAGTACCTCAGTTTTCACATCTGTAAAAGAAGATGTAAAATTAACAGCAGGTTTATAATAGGGCCCATGGTGTGACACTATATTGTGCTTTTTATATCATACTGTAAGGTTGTGTGATGTTCAATGCTGCCTTGCCAGAAGCTGCAATGGCAAGGAATCTTTCTGCACAAGTAGACAGGAACTGGGACAGGTATATCAAGCCATAGCACAAATTTGGCCTTCCAGCATTCCCCTTTTGACAGCTGGAAAGGCTGTACGGCTGGTGAGAAACCTTGTACACGATCTCCCATGCTACATGCTATTCACTGGACTAGATGCCATAATGCGCATTAGCAATTCACTGTAAAAAGCATGCTACTGCATGGTAGAATTAGTCTACTGCACATTAATGTCACCAAAAAAAACAACTGTTTGCCTTTGCTACTGTATATTAGTATGGACTAGTGTGCCTTTATGTAGTATCTCATATTAGGGGTACTACATTTAATGTGCAATAGCAAAGGCACATTAATGCATGTGTAAACATGCCCAATGGCTCTATCTTTGTTGTAAAATGTATTGCTATGGGTTTTTTGAGTATGTCATAATTGAATTATTCCATTACTCCAGGGACTTTCCTGCAAGAATAGCAGCAAAAACCTGATTAGCACAAGAAGGACAAAATACAAGTCTGCATATTGTATTAGTTTTGGCAGGTCTGCTTGTAGGAGGTTCTTTGCATTGGCAGTTTCTGACATTTGCACCTTTTAGCCTTGTCTTGGATGTAGTTTTTTCTCAAGCATTATGGCTGAAGTCAGCTCCCACTGAATGACCGAGCGAAGCCTGCAGGACTCATAGCGGGCTTAATATTAAGCAAGCCCTTAAGCGCTGTGCTGGATCTGAGTGAGTGTGCTCAGCATCTTGGTGGACCAACCACTATGTGAGCCAAGTTAAACTCTTCACCTTTCCCCAAATGACATTGCTATGAAGACAGACATTTCCTATTTCCAGTGTCATTAACACAGAGTCACTGACAATCACAGCTACAACTGCAAGTGACTTTTTATCCCTCAAAGCAATAAATCATCCTAGATTATATGCTGTGTCCAGCTACTTACTGAAGTTATTTAATGATTTAACGTTCTTTAACAAACTTCAGCAGTTCCTCCCTTGCCTGCATTATGTGGGCCTCATGCTGGTAAAAAAAAAAAAAGAAAAAAAAGCAAATCTGGTGTTCAAAACTGGTCCTCATCATTCTTTTTTTTCAGGGGTGGGAGGCAGAGTCATGGGTTAGTAGATGATTCCTTGTTCTCACTAAAGGCAATGAAAAAATTCAGGCAGCTCATATAACCCAAATGTCAATTAAGTGAGAAAGAAATATGCACTGACATTTTAATCTCGGGTAAGAAATTAAAATACAGGTTTCCCTCCCTTTATGTGGGTTCTGTATTTTACGTGGGTGCAAATTCACTCTTGTGTGATGACCCTTTTTATACTAAAAATTCATTATGCGAGAGGTAAATTCAGTCTTATGAGATCAGTGTGGTGGAAGCCCACAGTCAGCTGCTTTCTGCAGGGCATTGTGGGAGTGATGCACGCCAAAATATGTGTGGATCTGTGCTCCACGCTCATTGTCTGCAACATGTGTTTCTGTAGTTGCCATCCCCATTATAACAGTGCCCTGTGCATGTGTGCACTGTCTGTAGTTGGTGAGTACCAAAATTGTCTTGTAAAGTAGTAAAAATGGGTCTGAGGGTCAATACAGTGGAGGTCTTGGAACGTATCCCTATTTGTTACATTGTAAAGTGGGTTCCCTTTATGCAAATTTGAGTTATGCGCCGTTTTCCAGGAACTGATGTACAGAATAAAGCAAGGGAAACGTGTACTTTAGAAAGGAGGAAAGGACTCAAAAAAGTAAGTGGACAAAAGGGCAGGGAAAGATGCTTCTCTCTAAGCCTTGTCTGGGATGATATCATTGAGGCTGGTCCTGCTTTGAGCAGGGGGTTGGACTAGGTGACCTCCTGAGGTCCCTTCCAAGCCTAATTTTCTATGATTCTATAACCCACTCATCAGATTTAATAGATCCTTTGCCTTATTGAAATCCAGTTGATTTTGGTATGAAGGGAGATGCCGGATGTTTCCCCAACAAAAAAGATAACATTATTTGTCTGTATGTGTGAACAGAAGTAACTGCAATTGTGAACTCCCCGCCTCATTTGCAAACAACTTTTTTGTTGTAGGGTATGTGTGAAAATAGCAATGAAATGGTATTGTTTTACGAATTAATTTTGGCATTGTCTGTCAAGTGAAATTTGATTGTAGACAAAAAGCCCTTGTTTGAATGAAATTTATCTTTGGCTCTTACGCTGTGTTTTTGTTTTTATTTTTTGATCTAACTGAACCCATTAACTTTGAGTGCAAGTTCAGTGTGGAGATTTTATTCTCATTTCTCTAATAAATTATACATACTACTGAAAGGATGTGGCATGGGATATACTTGAGGAAAATAATCAATGGCCATGCACAGCCAAATGTATTTCACCATTTACCTGAACTTGCCTTTCATTTAATTTTATCATTAGTTTTTAAAACCCACCAAGGCTAAAATGCCACAGTACTAACAAGGCCTTCTTTAAAAATGGCATTCAAATTCTATTTCTCTTTCTTTTTTTCATTATGTATTCTTAAAACTTAATAGGGGTAATGAATATTATTAAAAGCAAAAAGATTGCAAGTACTTTGGCTGCAAACATGTTTCTTCTTGTTGAAAAGCGTGTCCAGTATTGCTGTATTTTCCCCCAAAGCAAATGTCTATGCTATCTACAAAATAATGATGGTCTTTTGCTGAGGTTTCTTTTTAACATTTAATTGAGCATTGTATTTGTACTTGCCTCATGCACAAAGTGTTAAATCTAATCCTCTGAGCCTGAAAATCTTTTGTAGGCGTGAAGGTCATTAATTTTAATTAAATGGAATTTTTTTTTACACTTGCTAGAAAATGAAGATTAGTCTCAACGAGTTTCATTAAATAAACAGAGCAAATTAAAATTTATAATACATCTCTGAACAGATCTAAAATCATCTCATCACAAGCCTTTTAGCTGGCAAGCAAGGAACTGCTTCAGTGGAGTATAGCATAAGATACTCTGAAAATATACAGAAATTTTTATGTGTTGAACAACATTCACATGTATACATTCATGTACACATTAACATACACGCTCCTTCCCTTGCTACTTACACTATGAAAATTATGCTAAAGAAAGATGGTCTATATGGTCTTTGGGCTAGTATACCTAGTGTGGTTAGTAGGGGTGTGCAAAGCAGGCCCTATTCCATTCGGATTTGGATTTAGCCCAAATCTGGGATAGTGATTCAATTAGTTGATTCAGATCACTGTCCCTGATTCGATTCAGCTGAGTCTGAATCTGAAGATTCGGCGCTGATTCGGAGAATCAGTGATTCAGACATGGACACAGCTTTAAAAGTTTTTTTCTACACACCTTGAGGTACCAGCACGGCCTGTGAACGCTGCGATGCCGGGGCGCATGGAGCATCCCACAGGTACGTAGAAAGAGCATTTAAAGCTGTGTCTATGTCCAAATAGCTGAATCTTTTCAAACCTACCTGAATTGATTTGGAGGGTTCTGATTCGATTCGGAGAGATTATAGGGTTCTCTGATTCAATTTGGATTCAGAGATTTGGCCACCGAATTGGGCCAAATCTTTGCCGAATCGAATCAGGGACCAAAGATTCAGACAACCATAGTGGTTGTTACACTAATACAGCTCCTAAATGGATGCTATTATACTGGTACAAAAGTCTTGTATCACCATAGATCATTCTCTTCTTATATGAGAAAAACCAGCAAAACTGTGGCCACACTTGTTGATGTACTGAATTGACTGTATCTATAGTTTGCGTAAAGGCCCTACACGTAAAATGTGCAAGGGAAAGTGTTGCACAACAGGGAGAAGAAACCAGGAAGGGGGTGGTTGAAGGGTCTCCCTCTGCCACCTTATCTGGAAACTCCTTGGTATTCCTCTTTGAGTTTCTAAGACAATATTTCCTGGGCCCAAAATACAGGCACGACTCCAATCCAGGTTGCACAGTGGGAGAGGCTCTCACAAGCTTACATCAGAGGTGTAATTGGGCAGCTCAGTGACCTGAGCAGCAGCAGTGCAGAGGCCAATGGCAGCTCCTAGAAATATGGCTATTGACAATGGCGGTGGCTGTTGTTTTTGTGCCCCTTCTCCCCTCCCCAGTTGGCATCCTGGGCTGTTGCCCTGTCGTCCCCTTCCCCGCTTAGATGCTTTCATTTTTCTTGCTGTGCTGGAAGACAGAAGGCTTCAGTCACCCTGACAGTCACAAGTGAATTGTTTAATAACCCCTGATTCACTTGATTTTTCTTTGTTAAGGGTCTAAAAAAAAGTTTAATGCTGGGAATAGTTTAATGCTTCAACTATTAATAACTGGGGGATCCGTTATAAAGAGCAAATATGTGTAATTGTCAACAGTCTGAGATGATGCATAATCATGTCGTCTCTCTAGACCTGTTTTCTATTCATTTGTTGTGCCTAATTCATTTTTTTAAACATGTTCCTGCTTAGAGCTTCAGTGATGCCTTTTCCTGTCATTGTTGATTCACACATTTCATCACCCTCTGCAGAAAGATTTCTTCTCTAGTTTTTCATAGAAGTTATCACTCTCCTCATAGGACCTTGTTACACGTTGCACTTGGAGCTCTTCAGATGTTGAAAAGTGTTAGTGCTTGCTCAAGTTTGGACGAGTCCACAGTCAAGCCAGCAAGAGCCTTGAGGACTGATAGGTAAGAATCCGACCCCTCCTCCCCTCCCCTCTCATTTAGGGCTTCACCCTCCTACCTCTCAGGGTTCGTCTCCCTTTCCTCCTGGGCTTCCCCCCATGCCCCTGGCTTAATTGTGGCTGCCGGGCTGTCCCAAGCGAGCATGAAGGGAAGGGGACCCTCCTGAGCCCCAGCTTGCACTTTTCCCCAGGCTGAGCCCAGCCCGGAGAGTGGTGGTAGAGGTGGGAGCCAGGCAGGTGAGTTTTGCTTCCCTACCTGCTCCCCCAGGACTGAAAATAAGAGATGACTAAAACCAGCAGTAACCATTAGATCATCCACTCTAACCAATATGGAATTTCATTCCTCCTCTGTGAAGCCCAATAACTAATGCATATCTTCCAGAAAAAGCAAAGAAAGGGTATTACTCTTCCAAAGGATGTTAAATACTAATAGGAACATATGAAAAACAGTCTCTGTCTTCACTGCAAACATTGTTGGATTGGGCTTGTGCAAGAGAAAGAGAGAGAACTAAAATAAATATATTTTTATGCCTTCCATTTTGAATAACCTTTGTTACGTTAGTAACAATGGGGCTGTATCAGAAGAGCACCACTGATTTACATCCATTAATATCAATGTATAATCTGAGGGGTTTGGGGTTTTTTTTTTTTAAATTCAGAGTCTGTTTCCCTGTCTCTGTATCTTAGAGTCAGATTTTTTCTAGGGGTATTTTTTGGATTGATTTCAGGAGTTTAAATCTTATAATTAAGAAGAAAAATTATTCCAACTGGATTGGATAAATTTCTAGGAGATACAGTACAGCAGTTTTGGATCCATATCCTATTGTTGATCTGACCTATATGTCAGGACACGAAAGCAAGTACTGGGTTGCATTTAGCATGAGACAATATAAATCTCCTGAGTAAAAGCACTTCAGAGAAGAGAAGTGCTTATAAACAGGCTATCCAAGCAGCAATCACTTCCATTATGAATGAACAAAATGTCCCCCTCCCTAAGCATTGATTGGATAGCTCTCATTATTATTTGTGGTTATCAATATAATTGCCCCTAATGTTTTCTTGTATCCAAACAAGTATTTAAAAAAATAAAATACAATGAACATGTCTGTAGGGTTAAAAGTGTAGATATGAGTCAATGCAGGGTAGGAATAAAATTAATGGATTTTATGGTTTCAACTGAATGGAGTGATTTTTGTGCTCAACAATTTTTCAGGCCTTAACAAATCTTTTGACAAACCGGGGTTCCTATTGTACTTTGTAAGTACACCAAAACGAGGTATGATTATGGATTTGTTGTAAAAATTCCTCACATCTAACTTCAGTCTCCCTTGTTTTAATTTAAGGCCATTACTTTTTGTCCTGTCCCCTCAGGACACAGAGAACAATTGATTACCTTCCACTTCACAACAACCCTTTTTGTATGTGAAGACTTCCTTCTGCCTTTTCTTATCTAGGCTAAATAATCATAGTTTGTCCAACTTTTGCTCACTTGTTATGTAATGTTTTATAGTTAGCAAATCATTTTGTTGCTTTTATCTGTACACAGCATGCTATTAGCTTTTATACTTTTATGCAACAATATTGCACTATTGATTCATTTAGTTTTAATCCAGTTTAAACCTGGATCCTTGGCTTTCTAGGCTGCAGTGCTATAGAAATTTTCCAGTTTGTAATTGCACATTTGATTGTCCCTTCCCAAAGTGTAGTCTTCATATTTGTCATTTGGAGTTCATCCTAGTTCTGGATGAAATTATTTTATGGTACAATTCATATTATTTTTCCAATTTATCATCTCATTTTGAATCCTAGTCCTGGATTTCAGAGTATTTTCTACACTATCTAGCTTGGTGTCACTTACAAATTTATGAAGTATATATTCTATTTCATTCTCCAAATCCTTAATGAAGATAATGAAGAGTACTAAAGCAAGGACAGATACCTGGGGAATCCTACTTAATATCTAGTCCTAATTTTATATTGAACTATTGATGATTATTCGTTGAGCACAGTTTTCAAACCAGTTATGCATTCATTTAGACTGTATTTCTGTGTCATGTTTATGCAAATGTGGGAGACTGTCAAAAGCCATACTGAAGCTGAGGCATGTCCCATGCGCTGCCCCCGCTTATCCACAAGGCCTCTCACCTTGTCATAGAAGGAAATCAAACTAATTACGTATGATTTGCCTCTGACAAATACATTTTGTCTGTTATTTATCATTCTCTTATCTTCTAGGTGCTTAAAATGTATTGATAATATGCTCTAGTATTTTTCCAGGTATCTTAAAATAGACTAACCAATCTGTAATTTCCTTGGTCCCCTCCACTGTTTTTAAAAGGGACACTACCTAATGTGGCCTCCAATATCTCAAAATTCACACATGACTCCTTCTGTGTGAAGTTCAATAATTAACAAATTCCTATTTTTTAAATATTTCCCTTCAAACAGGCACGTGCCAAGATCCTTGGAGGTGATCAGTGATGTGTTCCCATACCAAGTAACAAAATAGCTGAGAAACTACTCATTGAAAAATTATGCAATTACAAAAACATAGAGGAGATCCAGAGTTGCATGCACATAACAAATGCAGTGTATCAGACAAATAAAAGCAACCCACATATCACACTATTCCCCTCAGTGTGTACTAATAGCCTTGCCATTCTTGCAGCTGTTTTGAATCTTTTCTTCCTTTTCAGTCTTTCCATCATTTAGTAAGTACCTCTTCTTAAGGTACCCCTGTTCTACATCTTTTGTGTATTGAGATTTTTGATGGCTGTGAAAATCAAAGCATTTAAATAGCTAAATTCTACACTCAAATTGCATTATCATTAGAGACTCTTCTCTCAGCAATGTCTCTACCTTGTTTGCCAGCCATTCATTCATTCATTTCAATATGATGGGGGGCAGCTCATTTAAATCTCTCTCTCTCTTTCTCTCTCTCTCTCTCTCTAGGTATATAGGTATATCTATCTATCTTTCTAGGTATATGGATCTATCTATCTATCTAGGTATATGGTATATCTATCTATCTGTCTATCTATATAGCTATATAGGTGTGTGTGTATATATACACATGTGTTTATATGCACACATAGATATATAGGTATATAGATACAGATTACATAGACAGGGCTGGAAGGGACCTCCAGAGATCATTGAGTCCAGCACTTTTCACCAGGGGCAGGAAGTCAGCTGCAGTCAAAGGATGCCAGCAAGATAAATGTCCAGATGTCTCTTAAAGGATTCTCTAAAAGAACAGATATCCATCCAACCTCTTTCTCCTTAGTGTGGATATGCATGTGTGTGTGTATTTGTGTATCTATGTCTATCGATATAGATATATATGGATATGTGTGTGTATAGATATAGATATAGACACACACACGCACACAGACCTATCCATACTAAGGAGAAAGAGGTTGGATGGTGGGGTTTTTTGCTGCTTTTTCTTAGGGCATTTTAGTGCCTTAATGCTAAAAGCTCCTTTGACACCATGTTTGACACGATGATGTAGGTTGCTAGCCAGTCTCAGGATGGATGCCATAAACATTTTGCAAAGCCAGGATGATTAAGCAAGTCAAAAAAGAAAGTTCAAATGGTGTGCAGTTGTTGTTTTACTCTGAGCCACTTTGGGTCTAAGCAATAACTTTGCTTTTTAAAATTCTTCCCAGTAAAGTCTAACGTTACCTCTAAAATAGATTCCTGCAACTTGAGCAACTCACTGTCATCGTGGGGCTTTTTGTAATTACACACTCTGTTCTTGGACAATGAAAAGGGATCAGTCAGCAGTGTAGGTGAGGGTGACATCAGAGGCTAGCATTTGTAATTCTGTACCCTTTCCTCAGGGATGGTTTCTGAACCACTGAGCCAGCTAACAAAACCAGGCTCGTATCAGCAGCTTAATATTTATCTCTTGGCAGGGAGCTCTTGTTTGCTAGTATCATTTGTCTCTAAAGAACAATATTTGTAGTACATGAAAATACATTTTCTCCCCCCAACCTTTGTTCTCCTCCATACTGATGCCATCTGAAATCAGCCACTTCAACCCTATGTCTCTTTCTGTTACCAGTCTCCTTCTACAATGTTTTCTCTATTAGGGGGAGAACAATTCAACAGGGAGTTTCAAGTTTAGCAAAAGGTCAAACAAGCTGTTGCAGCCTCGAGACACATCTGCATGGATTTTTCTTTTTTTCTTTTTGTCAGACAAATCTTCTTACTCTTCCAGAGAGGCCATATTCTGCTTTGAAGGCAGTTAGGTCACAAGAATGCCGTTCTTATTGCTATCATAAGAGATGAGAAGTTCATTGCTATGCGTGTTTCTGTCAGGATGCCTGGAAAAAAATTTAGAAATCACAACATAGTTCCAAGATGTTATATCACTTCAATTTTTTCCCCTTCTATGAAATGTGACTTAGTTTTCCAGTTTAGGTCCAAATATTTAAGTGCATACACAATCAGTTTCAAACTGGCAGCATCTTCTATTGGAAGGGAATAGCTGAAATTGCATTTGCATTTTGACCTAATAGCTACAGGTCTTTGAATCAGGCAGATATTCTGGGGAAAGAGTGAGCACATCTCTAGATCTCTGCAACCCTGTGCCCTTCCCATTATTACTATATCAGAAGAAAAACTTGTATAAAATGATGTGCAAAAATACATACATACATACATCTACACACACACACATTTGACAAGAAATATGGGTAGTTTCCCCATCCTACAAAACCTGTAATTTTCCCATTCTGTGTTGGAACACAACCAAGACATTTAGGATTTTTTTTCATGAAAAATGAACATCTAATCTCACATTGATCAGTTGCCCAGTGGTAATGGCATCCACCTCTTATGTGAGAGACTGATGTGCAAGCCCTTGGTCTGAACCAGACATTGGGCTCCTTTATCCTACATGAATGCCAGCGCCATTACTCAGTAATATCAGTATCTCTCTTTCTCTGGCTCAATGAATATTTAATTATACAAAATGGAACAGCTTTAACAGAAGAGATGGAAAGAGGCCAAAAGAATAACCTGGTGATCAAGGTACTTTCCCAGGATACAGAAGATGCTGAATGGATAGAATCAGTAAAACCAAAGACTTGACAAATTGACACAAATCTTTCCATGTCTTGGACACTTTGAAGTTTTATATTTCAAGAAAAATGTACTTTATATAAGAAGTTGGGAGTCAGGGGGAGAGGAGGAGGAAGGGGATAGGGGATGGATGGGAGAAATCTGAGAGTGCTTTGGGCTCGGCTGACTTAGAAAGCCATTTTTGTTTTCTTTTCCTTGGAGCAGCCCAACAAACTTATGAAAATCAAGCTGTGCTTTATATGGCCTCTGGGCGTCTCTATAAGAGACACTACTACACAGTTGTTACTGTGTATGTATTTAATACTAAACACGTACCAAATAAATGTGCAGTAACCTAAGGTACTGCGCAGTAATGCTGGCAAATGCTTTTTTGTAATGCTGCTGTGCAGTAGCATAATTTTATTGTGCAGTAGCGTTGTGTCATGGTTTTTCCCATGCAGTTTTACTGCACAGTAGAATTGAGCTACTACACAGTAGTGTCTCTTGTAGATGTGCCCACTCTCTCTTGTTTTGTTAATGTTCAGTTAACAGTAGAACTTGCAAATAATATTCTTTTCAATTCATATCAAGAGAGAGTTTTATATACCCCAGATTTTGTGGGCACCATAGAGAAATTAGGATTGCACTTCTCTTGGGAACAAAATCTCAAAGAAGTATTTCATATTATCCTTTCAGTGGCTGTCTATGGCCTGCAGTGGTAGTGATTTTCAGCCTAAACATTTTTGCATGAGCAGGCACCATATTTGCATGTGCAAATAGCATTTTCCCTCTCCTCTTGCCTTGCAACTTGGATCATTAGGTTGAAATGACCAGATTTGCAGACAGACCAATCCCTTTCTATTGTCAGTTTTCTTTTTAATTACCACTGTAAGAAACAGAACGCTTTTTACTCTATAGAACAATAAAGAAAAAAAACTTAAGATAAAAATGTAAGCAGAAAAAAGGCCATCTTTTTGTCAGGATTTCTGTAATACTAGAGAGAAAGTACACCAGCTGACCACTAAAATCAACGGTGCAAACTGCCCAAATGCCAAGAGAAGGAAAGGCCTATGTATATACCTATGCATTTTACTGTTAATTTGTCTATCTAGTCTATCATCTTTTTTATTACTACTGCTCTCCTAAGCCTGAAATGAATTAAATGCTGAACTAGTAAGTAGGAGTAAATTCACTACATGGTTGTCTGCACATACTGTGGGTGTAATTTAACAGAGATGCCTCAGTGCCTTTCAAAGTGGCATCTCACTTAGTCAGAAAAAATGGAATAGATAGCAAGCCAGAGGTCTACAGCAGTATGTCAAGGTACTTTATAGAGCCAAAGAAAACTATAAAACAAAAAATCCTGACAGCCAGAAGAAATGGACTGCCTTAAGCAGCATTCTTTCTGTTTATGTGATTCAGCGTGCTTCCTTTAAAAACACATTATTTCTGGAATTTAAAAGACGGGCATAAAGGAACAACTGTGTTTTTAGTTAGGAACCATCTTTCTTCACTTATTTTCCTGATGTTACTTTTTTCTTTCTCAGTGACCAAGTGCTTGCTGCTTTTATGAAGCAGAGAATGTCCTGAGAATTTCACAAGAGAATTTCCTGCCCAGGAGAGCTCATCACACCCTCCTCCTGTGAAATATGAAATATCGTAACCAGAAAGGAACATAGTTCAACATCCTGCTTGACACCAGACAATATCGAGGTAAATAGACTTCTAATTTTTGTACGAGCCTGATTTGCACAAAATGAACTATTCCATCCAGGAGATCTTACAGCACCTTCAGCTCTCCTCTAAAATATGAATTTTCATTTCTACCTAGGAGAAATTTTGCAATCTTTGCATTCTCCTGCACCTGAGATAGCGTATGTGCACCCAAACGCTTGCAAATAAAGGATTTTTTTCTTTGCAAATATCTAGCTGGTCTAATAAAAGATATCACCTTTGCCATGAGCTCTGATTCCTTTTGCCTGTAGACCAATATAGCTACAACCTGTATCCTTGAAACATGGAAGATACCACTTTTATGGCTCACCTGATTAAAAGCTAGTTGGCACACAATCTAAAAAGAGGTCAAACTTGGTAGCTTTCAGTTCAAATTCTACCAGTAATGTGGTATAAAGCAATTTCAACATACTAGAGTTTATTACCATCAAACTTAAGAAGTATTTTGAGGACAGAAAGACCTTTAGAAGATTAGAAATATGGGCAGAAAATAAAATGAGATTCAACCTTATTGACATGTCAGGTCATATATTTATGGGAGAAATTAAACCGAAGCAGAGACACTTGATGGGAAGGAGAAAGCTTAGCTTGGATCAATAATGGCATGAGTTTATCAATGCCCAGTTTGTTCATCAGGAGTTATAGCTATAGAAAATATGCATCTAACTCCCACATCTAGCCTCTGGAAAGCAGCAATATTGTACAAGATACAGGGGATGAAAGTGGCCAGAGGACTTAGGGATGACAGGGGCCAGCCAATTAGATATGCTTACAGTGTGGGATGCCATACAGAAAAAAAAAAAAAAGAAGAAGAAAATCCATTTCTGGTTCAGCTACATTGAAATTATTAAGTCAGTAAATTCCCTACTGACTCCTGGTATTTAGATGAAGAGGACTGAATACAGTGCTCTGGGTACAATTTCCCTAGTATTGTTTGAAGAGCGATTATTGTTTTCTTGTCCTGTAATAAGATGCTTCTGTGTACACAGCCAGATTCATACCTGGCATGACTCCATTGACTTACAAATGTTATTGTCAGGCGTACCAGAAATCTGTGTATTGCTGTGAAGTCAGAGAAGTGCAACACAAATGATTAAGGCACTTGAGGAACTTGCTGAGAGGAGAGATTAAAGAACCAAATATTTCAATTGGATACACAATGACTAAACAGGTACATGATAACCAGCTACTTGTGAATGAGAAGAAGGGAGCAGGATCTCAGAAGATTACTGTTCAGAGTAATGGGATGACATGAGACAGAAGTACTACTTTGACGATCAGGAATGTTTTTTTAATGACAGACACCTATTAGACTGTGGAATGGTTTCCAATTCTATTGGAAAAAGCCCAGTAAGCGGGACTGAGATATTCTTTAGGCACTGAATTTCGATTAAGCTGAGCACAGATCCCAGGATTTTGGAGGTATTTAGATACTGTTCTTCATGACTCTGGAAGGCCTACGGCTAAGTCCAGAAAATGACTTGGGCAATGCAATGCTTAAGTTTTAGAGAGCCTTGCTACACAGTAGAATTCATTGCCACCAGTGACGTACCCAGGCTCCCCATACTATTGAGAAAAGCAAGTGCCCAAGAATGGGATTTCCAGAAGCCAACAAGCTGAGCAGGGACCCATCTCAACTAGCTAATAGGAAATACCAAGAAAGGAGCCTTAAGATTTGCTCTTCAATGACCGTTATGCATATAAATGAAGGCCAGCGAGAAGTGGTTTATTCCACTCAGATTTTCCAGAAGAGCACTCTCCCTCAAGAGTTGTGTGTGTCTGGGAAAGACAAGAGATGCCTCAGTGCATCTCATGTAAAACTGAGGAAGTGATACTCCTACTCTACTCAGCACCAGTGAGACTGCAGTTGGAGTACTGCATCCAGTTTTAGGCACCACACTTCAATAAGTATCTGGAAAAACTTATGAGGGTCCAGAAAAGCCACCTGTATGAGCAGGACTTGCAAGACAAGCCATACGAGGAAAGATTGAGGGACCTGGGCTTCTTTAGCTTATAGAAGAGAAAGTTGAGAGGGGACTTGATAGTGGCTTACTGATATATCAGAGGACTGCATCAGGAGCTCGGTGAACAACTGTTCAGTTTGGCACCCCTGGGGAAGACCAGGACTAAGAGATACAGACTCCTGGAAAGCTGCTTCAGGCTTAATACCAGGAAAAAACTCCTTCACAGTCAGGGCATCCAGACTGTGGACTAAACTCCCTCCAGAGGTGGTGCAGTCACTTACCTTGGAGGTTTTCAAGAGGAGACTGGACAGTCACCTTGCTGGAGTCACTTGACCCCAGTTGTCTTCCTACCTAGAGTGTGGGGGCTAGACCTGCTGACCTGCAAGGCCCCTTCCAGCCCCTAACAATCTATGAATTGGTGATGCACTGGGGAGAGTCAGGGAAGCATGCATCCCCACAGATTTCTGCATCAGTGGAGGGTGCAGGCACGGGGCTGTAGATTGGCTGGAGCCAGCACCCAGGAGCAGCCAGCAGTGGTGACATGGAGTTGTGCCCCCACCACTGGCAGCAATCATGTGTCACCTATGCCCAATCCCATTATAACCTGAAGTCCAGTGGTTAGGATGTTCCACTTGGAGATGGGAAAGTAGTTTGGACATTAAAAGGCAATGTGATTTAGACTTCTTAATCTGGAAACCACTTTGACAATGAGACTGAGAGGGAAATGTCCTTTAGAACTAGTCCCTCAGGTTATTGTTCCAGTGCTCATCATTGCAGTTCCTAGCTCCTAGGTTTCCTGTTGCCTAATCATAGAAAATAAGGGTTTCATAGCTTTATAGTTTCTAGGTTTGGAAGGGGCCCGAACAGATCATCAGGTCTGACCTGGGCAGGAAGGAGTGTGGGGATCATAATACCCCAGCTAGATACCTATCCAACCTCCTCTTGAAGACCCCCAAGGTAGGGGGTAGACTCCCTTGGGAGTCTATTTCCAGAGCCTGGTAGCCCTAACTGTAAAGTAATGCTTCCTGATATCAAGCCCTCAATCAGTTTGCTCTCAATCAGTTTGTGGCCAGACATCCCAGGTGGTGCCTGGAGGAACAGAGCCTCACCTATTTTCCACTGGTCCCCCCGGTGAGTTTATAGATGGCCACCAGATCCACTCTCAGTCTTCTCTTGTGGATGCTGAATAGATTCAGGCCCTTTAGTTTATCTTCGTAGGGCCTGGCCTGCTGCTCCCTGATCATGTGAGTGGCACTCCTCTAGACCCTCTCAAGGTTAGCCTTATCCCTCTTGAAGTTGGATGGGAGCTCAGGAAGTTATGTAGTCCAACCCCCTGCTCAAAGCAGGACCAGCCCAGCTAGATCATCCCAGCCCAAGCTCTGCCTACCTGGGTCTTAAAAACCTCCAAGGATGGAGATTCTACAATCACTCTCTGGGTAACCTGTTCCAGTGCTTTTTCATCCTCCTAGGAGAGTTTTTCTTAATATTTAACCTAAACTTCCCTTGCTGCAACTCAAGGCCATTGCTCCTTGTTCTGTTATCTGCCACCACTGAGAACAGTCTAACTCCATCCTCTTAATAGAAGTCTTCAGGTAGTTGAATGCTGTTGTCAAAGCCCCTTCTTAGTCTTTTCTTCTGCAGACTAAATAAGCCAGTTCCATCAGCCATTCCTCAGAAGTCATGTGCCCCAGCCCCCTAACCATTTCGTTGCCCTCTGATGGACTGTCTCCAGTATGTCCACATCCTTTCTGTAGTGGGGGCCCAAAAATGGAAACAGTACTTCAGACGTGGCCTCACCAGTGTCAAATAGAGGGGAATAATCTTTTCCCTCAATCTGCTGGCAGTGCTCCTACTAATGCAGTCCAGTATGCTGTTAGCCTTCTTGACAACAGGAGCACACTGTTGCTGATTTTCAGCTTCTTTTCCACTGTAACCCCCAGGTCCTGTTTTGCAGAGCTGTTGCCCACCATCAGCCCCCAGCCTGTACTGGTGCATGGGATTGTTCAATCCTAAGTGCAGAACTTTGCACTTGTTCTTATTGAACTTCATGAGATTTCTTTTGGTCCTACCCTCCAATTTGTTGACGTCTCTCTGAATCCTAGCCCTATCCTCTTGTGTATGTACTAATCCGCCCAACTTGATGTCATCCGCAAACTTGCTGAGCATGAGCTCCATCCCATCTTCTAGATTGTTGACTGGCCACTGGACTGTCCCCTGGGCACTCCATTTGATACCAGCTGCCAACTAGACACAGAGCCATTGATTACTACTCTCCAAGTCCAATGATCCAGCCAGTTTTCTATCCACCTTACCATCCATTCATCAAACCTGTACTTCCTTAGCTTGCTTGCAAGAATGTTGTAGGATACCATATCAAAAGCCTTGCTCAAGTCCAGGTATATCATGTCCACTGTCCTCCCCACCTCTACAGAACTAGTCATCCTGTCACTGAAAGCAATGGTCAGGCATGCATTGCCCTTGGTGAATTCATACAGACTGTTCATAATCACCTTCTTCTCCTCCAAGTACTTAGAAATGGATTCCTTAAGGACCTGCTCCATGATCTTTCCAGGAACTGAGGCTGACTGATCTAAAGTTTTCTGGATCCTCCTTCTTCCCATTCTTAAAGCTGGGCACTATATTTGACTTTTTCCAGTCCTGTGGGACCTCTCTTAATTGCCATGAGTTTTCAAAGCTAATAGCCAATGGCTCTGCAGTCACATTGCCCAATTCTTTCAACACCCGAGGGCCCATGGACTTGTACACATCTAAGTTTTCTAAATAATCCCTAACATGTTCTCTTACCACTGTTGGCTGCTCACTTCCTTCCTGTACCAGATGCAGCAGTCTGAGAGATGACTTTGCCTGTGAAGACTTGGGTGAAAAAGGCATTGAGAACTTCAGCTTTTTTTGCACCATCTGTCACTAGGTTGCCTCCCCTATTCAGTAAGGCCTATACATTTACTAATCATACTCTTGTTGCTGACATACATGTAGAAACTCTTCTTGTTACCTTTCACATCCTTTCCTCGCTGCAACTCCAACTGCACTTCAGCCTTCCAGATTTCATGCCAGGGGCTAACCTCAAGAGACAGGAAGGTGGAGCCTAGAATATTAAAATCTCCTAGGAAAATCTATATTAAATTCAAATCTAACTAGAAAAGCTAATAGAAGTGGCCTAAAGCTGGGAAGGCTAGGGCTGGAGCCAAGATGGGTGAGAACCAGGAGCCAGGGGGCCCATAGGCCGAAAGGGGCAAGAACTAGGGCCAGGGGCCTATAGGCTGAGAGGGGTGAGACAGGGGCTGGAGCCTAGAAGCAAGGCATGGTATAGTGGGCTCAGGCTAAAGGATCAAGCTAAAGAAAAAGAGTGTGGGGCTGAGATCTCAACGAGGACATGGAGGTCTGAGGAGGCCTGGTATTGTCTTGGGGACAAGATGCTTGCTAGAGTAACTAAACAATAACGTCTGTGAGGCATGGGTTGGGCTACAGGGGTGTTGAGGTAGTTGGTGTGCTAGATCGTAGATGGGCCAGGAGGACCCCACCTAGTGCCTGAAGGCAGGAGGGGGACCAGTGGCGTTCAGAAGAAACCCACAGATTGATAGTAGACAGGGGCTCTCTCCAGGATCTTGGGCAGACCCCTGTTCTCCTAATTAAAGATTACCAGCAAGGCATGGCAGATGAGAGAAAAAAGAGAGGGTGCCTGGAGAGCTGGAGCAAGGAGCATCACAGACATCCCTGGGGCTCAGACCTACCACACAATGCATAGGATTGTTCCATTCAAAGTGCAGGACTTTGCATTTGTCCTTATTGAACTTCATGAGGTTTATTTTGGTCCAACCCTCCAATTTGTCTCCATCACTTGGAATCGTAGTCCACCATATCTACTGCTCCATCTAGCTTGGTAGAAGCTGTGCATGGAAGGCAGCACATACATGGAATTCATGCACATCGTAATGGCCCTTTCTTATAAATTATTGAGCTTCCCCTGCTATAAGCGGCATGTCAATATCTTGCTGGAGAAGTCAATGCCACTTAGACCCTACTCTGATGTACGTGAAAAAGAAGACTGTTTCAGAGTGAGAGAAACACTGTCTCCTGTCCCCTGAAATTTATAACTTGGCATAGGTCCTTGGATCTCAGCTTCTTTGAGAAATAGTCCCTCATTTGGTTTGGTCACAAAATACTAACTTTTTATTTTCCTTACTGGATGGGGAAAAAGAAACCTGTTTTCACCTTCCTTTATATACCTGTGCTAGGATCAAATGAGCTTTACCCATACAGTCATTTTCTGTGGGCTTCCCAGTCATCTATTTAATTTGTTGTTGTTGTTCTTGTTATTATTTAATGAGATGTGGTAAGAGCTCTGTTTTGCTTTTGTTGACTTACGGGATCAGAAAAGGCTACGGGTTTGACCTATCTGCTAAGGCAGATGATAAATATGGATCAAGAAGAATCAGTCACTTTGATCAATAACTTTCCATTTTAGCTGCTCTTGGCACCTTAGTGATATGGTTCCTGACTTTTTTTTATTAAGCTCACAAAAAGACAAAAGCTTACAAAAGGTTACAAATATACCCACGCGCACACACACACACACGCATGCATGCACGTGTGCATACACACACACACACACACACACACACATACATATACATATACATATACATATATATATATATAAAGGTGTCCTTATGGATAGGCTGCTGATAAAACAGATAGAAACAGGTCTATAGCCCAACCTTTTATTTGCTTTCTCCTTAAAACATGAAAATAAATATTTACCCCAAAGTCTGCCTGGCTACCCGTGACAGCACAAAATAGATTCTCGCCTATACCGGCTGGGGAGACATGAGTGATGGGAGGAGGATGGCAAACTTTTGGAGCTGGACTGAACTAGATTTTTTGTGGACTTGGAAAGTGTCATTGGGTTCGGATTTATATTCTTGGGAAAGAAAAAGGGAGGGTTTTTTATCTCCTTTCCTTCTCGTTGTGGAGTGCTGTTTAACTCTGGCTTGTTTCTTCTTACCTTAGTTTTTGGTCCTCCCTGACAAGGCTGTTTTTTGTTTCTACAAATTATTTATGCACCTGAACAAAATATATCTATTATAGCAAAATAACATCTAATAAATTTGGTTACATCAGTCACTACTGCTACTATTTTAAGATCAAGCTATGCTATAGTGTATATGGGTTAATTTTTATGTGGTCCTCCCTTATCTAATTCCAGGCCTTCTGCTTTGTTTAATTCTGTTTATGTGATATGTGATATGTCCCTTTACTTGCTGACCGTGTTAGCTGTCCTGTCTGCAAAATCCACACTGTGGTCACTCAGAAACAGGCTTTGGAGCCTTCTGCTTAGGAACACTTCTCCAGCTAGGCCCACTCCTAAGACCCTTGAAAATGGGCAAGGCTGGCAACTAAATCCACACCCTTCCCCCATGTAAAGACAGAAACATACACTTGTAATGTGTTCACTCAAGGCTCAAGACACAACCACATGAGCAACTGAGGTTGCCCTTGATAGGCAACAAAGGGAGGTAGGATATGAATCTAGCTGGGGTCGTCTAGACCCAGCGCGCTTTCCTGCCTATGCAGGGGGTCGGACTCGATGATCTATTGAGGTCCCTTCCGACCCTAATATCTATGAAACTATGAAAGGCCAGAGGGATTCATTTGCCATGTGGCTAAGCAGGGTGCAAGAACTATTCCAAATGTAAAATGCAGCTTCTTGTTTCAGTTGTGCTTTGGGGTTTTTTAGGTTCTGCTCCAATAGCAGTTTCTTTGACTTCAGAAAGACCCTTCTTACTTCTGATGACGTAAGCTGCCGCTTACAAGAACTTACGCATCTCTGATGCTTTTAGCCTGTGAGGTGCAAGTCTACTTTGCCTTCTGTCTGACTTCAGGAGACACTGGCTCATCCTGTAACTCCCAGTATACTGCAGGGAAAATGTGCCAGCTGAACTCACATTCTTTAGACTCTGTCGTCTTTAACGTCTGATTACTGTCATTATTTTGACTTTATCCTGCATCAGCTGCCACTCCTGTGACACACTGAGGTCAGTCAACTCCTGTCAGCAGAGATGATGGCACCTGTCCTCTGCCACTTCATTTAGCAGCCTTTTCATCAAACAAAAAAACTTTCCAGTATCTGCTGGTAATGCATAAAGCTATACAATCATCTTTTATTAACTGGTGTAGGGACCTTTTGTCTCAGCCTCCATCTAAAACCACCACCAACCCAAAAAACCATGCAGGTTTTACCCTGCTAATGCTTGCCTTGTGCATGCAAGGCAGATGTGGAATTCTTTCCCTTGTGCTTTATACCAACACTGCGCTGAAGTTATCCACTGAGCATCCTGAGCTTTCATATGGTAGTGAGCTCTGAATAAAAGAGAAGCCACTGCATGTAGCTTTGAATTCTCTGGCTGAGATTTCTTTTGGGATTTTTCATTGAAAATGAAGCAGTATTTAAGAACCTTAGGAGGAAGATAATTTTATGTCAGCTGAGTTTCTTGGAACTTATTTCAGGTGGAAAGAAACCTCTTTCAAGCAGAATATGATAGGTTGTTATCCTGAGCTAGGATACTGTAGTTAGTTTGTCTAGTTCTACTATTTAGGGGTTTTTCCCCCCCTGCAGGAACTCAGAGAGATGTCAGGTTACTCTGTATGAAAAGAAGTCAGACTAGACTGAATATAGCTTTGAATGTGGTATAGTTATCTTAGTCTGCTCTCTAACACTTACAAGAAACAATCCTGTTCTAGAAGACGCAAAGATACTCCTGCGAGAATGGTAGCTCTTGCATGGAATGGCCAAGTTGGCTTAAAGTACCAATCTGTACTGATTTGATATACAACATTCAATATAAAACACCATTATGTAGAGAAGAAGCATGTTTTATGGCATTGAGAAATGACATGAATGCTCTGGTGGAAATCTATTAAACTGTTGGGGGGAAGGGGGGGAATACCCACAGTGCTCATAAATACAGATCATTATAACTTCACGGTTTATCCAATACAATCAAAATAAGATATATGGTACTTACATAAAGTAGCCAGAAAATGCTTCCAGTTCATTGGGTGGAAATATTTACTGAACCAGAGGAAGTCTGGATGACAGAGACATTCATGATATTCAGCTTGCTAGCTTTCACTTCCCAGAGTTTCTGCTGCCGTAGCGATGTGCTGCTAATAGCTCCATCCAACAGTGGTGAATGGAGCTGATGGAGATGGGGAATAGTTTGCCTTGCTGACAACATATGTTTGGCATTGGACTGCTGTGCGTAACTGCTTCAAAACACACTTTGAAATTAAAATGTACAATTTGAAGCAATCAGATTTTCAAACAACCTGGGCCCATAACTGTATGTGTAATTATTCTCTCTTATTATTTTTACTGTGATGGTTGCTGTGTGAATATATTGCTATTTCTGGTCTTTTGCTTTTGTGGTTTCAGTAGATTCTTACAAAGGTTGAGAGGCATGTATAATTTTGCACATTGATTATTACAAAACCAGGCCCTAGTTATTCATCCTGTTATGTTTTACGCAAATTCGTAATAACTTGTGACTTCCACCGAGTACAGAATCTTTAAGCCTTTTGAAAGAAATCACATTATTTGCAAATACATTCATTTTACAGAACCAATACTTACCCTCCTATTTTTATTATGCTAAGTCTGATCAATATAATTATGTTTTCTTTTAATTGGTCTTTTGTCTAACTTCCCTTTGGGCAGGTGTCCACATAAGGAATTGGCCAACTTGTAGGCAACTGTGCCAGAGAGACTGAAGTCTGAAGGAGTTTTTGAGATCAAATGGTGTGTGTACCCTTACTGGAGGTCATTCCAGGGCATTGTTGATGCAGACTGCTAACCTCAGCAGCGTGCAGAATACCTCGGCACGCTCTCTGCTCTTCTTGTTCTCTTGGTTAAGAAAGAACTCCATGAAATATCTGAAGCTGTCAACCCAGGATTTCTCATAAATACCGGATTCGTGCCCACAGATGAAAAGAATATGCTCCAAATCCAGTTGCCTTAACAATACATGCTAATAATATGGATGGGTAATATTGATTGCAACCACTTTGGTGCAGGAACTATTTGTACATACAGCTGGTAAATATTACCATAATCTAAATAATAACAGCAGTCCTTTAGCACATAGGCTGGAATACGCTGCTTACTGGTAGGGAGTTTGGCTGCAGTTCGGATTTCACATGAGAGCAACAGATGAAGTTTGCCATCTTCTTTTCTATTCCTCATACATTTGCCCTCCTGTCTGGCAAACCCGTAAGCTTCTGGTTAAATTGAAATGCATCTGTGCTCCCACAAGACTGCTTATGTACTGAAAGTTCAGGACTCATTTAAATGCTTTACTGGATCACATTTTTTTCTTTTTTTTTTTTTAACATAAGACTGATTAGGTGGCTTTGTGCATGTGAAGTGAAGTTGATCCAGGGTGAGTGGAGAAAGCCTGTGAGCTTAGGGAATGTAGGGTGCTTGCTCTTGTGTGTCTGATTATTATGCCTGCCACAAAGTTTACTGATTTTTGGCCTAGCGGTCAGAGAGCTTAAGCAAATAAAATCTTTAGACCCCCTAGACATAAAAGTGTTCTACAATGCTCTAATCAGTTTGGAGCGTGAGGTTTTGCTGCAGCTTTAAATTGGGGCTTCAAATGCTGGTGGAATTAATAAGACTCTACATGTGCTGTGAATTTTCTGAACCTGTCTATGTTGTTGTTTGACATGCAAAATGCGATGTTTTTTTATTAGCAGTGCTTCATGTGTGACATATTTCCCTACTAGCACTGTGGATAGACATCTTAAAAGCAAATTGTAATCGAAATTCTGAGCAGGACGAGATGAGAATTAGCTGCCTGTCTAGTGCTTTTCTATTTATCTCCAAATGTCAGCACTCTGCACTGGAAGTTTTGATAGGGAGGCATCTGCTATTCCAGGCTAGAGAATTAGCAAGCAAGAGAATTAGGTTTTGGGGGGGAGGAAGATGGAAGAGAACTAATTGAATCACATTGCAATGACAATAGCATTGTGATACACTCATGGAAGGTCAAAAGAAGTAACAAGTGTGACTGCAGCGGGGACGAATCATGTTCATTTCCAGATGAGTCCTTTTTACAAAATCTTACAGCAGCTCATATGTGAGCTACACTGGACAGTACCTGCAGACAGCAGGTGCTATATGATGTTAGCTGTGTTGTGTATGAGTTGGATTTGGGTTATTTGCACAGTAGTAACTTTCGTGGGCAATTTGTGATGGTATTTACAGGGTTGACTTGTGTGGTTTGCAATGTTATCAGGCTGAAAAGATAATGAAGTCTTGGCCCACGTTAAGGCTGAGGGTAGCTTTTGTTTCGAGGTTGAACCCTAGGGTCTTAGGTCTGATGAAGTAAAGAAAATGTAGGGCTCAGGCTAATTTACAAAGCAGTGTGCCTAGGAAAAGGTCTTGAAATAAAACCGTGTTGACCGTGAAGTAACACAGTATCAAAAGTTGTGAGTGAAGATTGTCTGGGAACCGGAGGTTTTATTTTTCTGCGGTGTTCGGGTAGAGTAATTCTGTGCTTGTCATGGTCTATTGTGCTGGGCCATGAGACTGCGAAGCATCTCTATGAATAAAGCACTTCTCATACGGTAATAGTACAAAACGGTGCGTCTCACTAAGGTGCTTTGGATTAACCAAGCGCTTAGAAACCAAGGGGATTGGGCCATATAAATTACCACAGTTGCTGGTGGCCATGGCAACTTGCAGACCTATTCCTGGGATATTATTTTGGTGCTGAAATTAATAAGTCGACTTTGCTGGTAGACCTGAAACGTAGCCAAGATGCCTCACATCAGTAAAGGAAGAGCAAGACATTGCTTTTTCAACCTGTACGGATTTTGGCTTAGGACATGCCTTCAATTAAGCACTAAGTGCTACAAAAAGCCTTACGCTCCTGCTTAGTAAAGCAAGGGAGACTCAAGACATAATTGAGAGATCTTTGGATGCCTCTATTCTTTTTTCTTGGATGCCATAATCTTGTTTATCTCGTTAGCAGGACTATTGGTAAGATGTATGGGTATATACAAATAAGTTAATGTTTAGAAGTTAATCAATTCCTATTAAGGTATATTGACCTTGTAAAGAGATCATACACGGGTCACAAAATGTATTTGCCTATTTATCATCTGTATGAGAGTGACACTATCAAAGTCTCAGGGCAGATCCATGAATTAGCTACAAAATAAAATGTGAGATTTTTAGGGTAACATTTTCAAAAGAAAATGTTATATGGGGGCTGCAGGGAAACCGCCTCTGTGGTATAAATCTGGTGTGTGGGTAGCCATGGCTGGGTAGAAACAGCACCTTGGATATATCTCTATCAAGAAAGGCTCTTTGCAAGTGATGTTTCAGTTTCTGCAGGGTCTGGACTCTGTTTACTATGGCCCCCTTTAAGAAAGAAGTCAAGAAGAACACCCTCGATGGCCAATGCTTGCTTAGGAGATCAAAAATCAGGAGGCATTACTGTCTGACTGGGCATGTCTCCACCTGCGCCAGTTGTTACTGCACAGTCATTTAGCATTTGCATAAGCGAGTCCTAAATAACTGTGCGGTAACCAACACCACTGCACAGTCCTGACGCCACCCGGGTCATTTTCCGACGGCAGCATAGCGTCTCGTCTAGAAATGCCCACTGACTCCCAAATATTGTTAGGATACACCTGCTCTTTTTTGTGCCACCCCGTTATAAGAGACCTCTTTGTCCTTTGCCTTGCGATAGAAAGCTATTGCTCATATACCATACACCGTTTTTTGTGAGATTTTGGGCTCAGTTTAACACGTGAATGGAGAATTCACGGGATTATGGGTGGGTCCTCTGTAGTAGAAGGGATTTCACCCTAATTCTGGTAATACCTGTATTGCCATAGAATCCTTTAATTAGTTCAAGAGCTTAACGTGCTCGCTCATGAGAAAAGGCTGCATAAGCAAATCGAATTTCTAACCTTTTGGGCTCAGCTTCACTTGATAATGAAGTCAAAGAGAGTAGCATTCAGCTTTATCAAGGATAGTGATTTTCTTTCTGGGTTTTTTTGTTTTGTTTTGTGTTGGGTTTTTTTGAGCTGTGCTCCAGGCTGCATATGCCGGTTAATAAATTAATTCATTAACACCTTCTGAATTCTTTGATTAAAGGGTCTCTACCCACAAGTCATCTGTTGCTGTTATGCAAACACTGAGATGGATGCTATCTTCTCAATTCAAAGATGGTCCCTGCAGCCCAAAGCTGAGGTACAGTCTCACAGCAAGGGTAGGAAAGCTTATGCTATGCCTGTGGGTGGATTGTCGTTAGCTGAGTACAGAATCTGTGATCGCCGAATCTAAAACTGTGAGCCTCTGTTGTGTGACCCCTAAGAGCCTTTTCCATAAAATGGGGTTGAACATCAGCTCCTATGTATGGTTGGCCACAGCTAGAGAGAGAGACAGAGTGTTGTCACATTGAGTAGGTGTGGGTTAAATATACCCTACAGTTGCACATGCTGCTTATGCTGTACCATTATAGTGAGTAGAGAACTTGGATCACCAAGGCTGTCAATCCTCTTCCACAAATGCTAAATCCTCTCGTTCACACACAAATGCCTACCACAGACGCAGTTTTTATTTCCCTGCTCCCAACCAGTTATTTTATATTTAATGCCCCTTCAAAACCCATTCTTTCTTCATGTTTTTACGATCCCTAGTCACCGTATCAGCCATGCTATTTTTATCACAAGTTGAGAAATGCCTGCACTACTGAAAATTTTAACATTCCTGCCGTGCTACTGGAGCTACTCAAATCTTTATTGCGTCACCGAGCCTGAGCACTGCCTGTCCTTAACAGCCTTTGCTGGCTTTATTTTTTTATGATTTATATCAAACAGTATCTGATCCCCAAATCATCCTCCCTGTATGTTCGCTCAAGTTACACAACCGTGTTTGAAGCCCTAATACAGCATGTCTCAAATCTCCCTCCCCCTTGCTGCATTTGGCAGCGGGGAACATATCTTTCTTATGCCTTGTTCTCCTGTACATAAAACTTCCACAAAATCACCCCCAGCCTGTCAAGTTCAGCTTCTTCCATGTTGTGTATTAAATAAATGTGACCTGTCATTATAAGTGGCTGGGTGACTTCCTCACTGTTGACCCTATACTTGCCATGCCTGCTGTACTATACGGCACCTAGCTCATCATCATGAGGGATCCTGGTTTTCTCTGTTAAAACATCCCAAATTCTCTGATTAAAATCTACAGAATCCATGTTTTTTTCCAATTCAAATGAAACACCACTATGAATATGTATATGTATATGTATATGTGTATGTGTGTGTGTATATGTACATGTGTATATATATGTGTGTGTGTGTGTGTGCGCGTACATATCAGTTGAACACAATGCTTTATTGACATCTTTACAATTTTAATGCATTTCGGAAGCCTACCAGTGCTTCACTCATAATAAAATAAATGTATATAACTTCAAATTAATATGTCATAGTCCCATCTCTCCCATCACCTCCAGCCCTGCCAGTGCTCCTCACTCCCAAGCCACAGCCCCTGCCTATCCTTGCCTTGCTCCCTTCTGGCAGCAGCTCCCCCCTCTCCACCAGGGCATGGGTCCAGCTGTGGCTGTGCCCCCCACTGCTTTGTGATGTTGAGCAGCCCTGAAATGCCAGTACTCCCACTGCAGTCTCCTCTGTGCTGGGCTGGCCCTACCCAACTCACCCTGCAGGGAGGGGAAGGGAGGGGAGGGTCTGGTCCCCCCCGGTGGTCTCTGCTGGGTGTGCTGCATCCTTCCCCCTCCCACCTGTGGTGCTGGGGCTGCATCCAACCCTGAAGTGGGGCTGAACACACAGCTGGCCCAAGGAGGTGCCACAGCAGCTGGAGCAAGTGGTGCCGGGTCCAAGGGGTTGCCATCGTCCCCTGTTCCTGAGGGATGGCAGCATAGCAACTCCAGCATGGGCGGCCACTGTTGCAGCCCTAGTGCTGCCCCCACAATCCCTGCTGTGCCGCTGCCCCTCAGGAACGCTACAACGGGGCTCAGACCTGGTGCTGCCTGCTCCAGCTCCCACAGCATCTTCTTGAGCTAAGCCAGATGGGTGCTCAGCCCTGCCCCATGGCTGGGCCAGTCCTGGGGGGAGGGGGAAGGATGTATGCCCAGCAGAGGCTGGGACCAAACTGTCCTGAGACCAACCCCCCTGCCTTCCTCTGGGGCGAGCTGGGCAGAGAAGCCTGCCAGGTCTGGGCTGCAGCATAAGCATGGCAGGAGGTGCAGGCGCCTGTCACCCTGCCTGGCTCGGCAGACCTACCGCACAGCTGGGAGCCTTGGTGCTGTGGCAGGAAGGCGCTGCCTGACCCCTATGGGGGCCTGGGACCACTTTCCCCCATTCCCTTTCCATGGCAGCAGGATCGGGATCAGGACACAAGAGAGGTCTGCAGCCCCAGCTCCATCTGCCCATGGAGGCGAGGGGAAGCCAAGGCTCCACAGCTGGGAATTGCTCCCTAGCGGCTCGGCCATGCCCGCCAACTGCCTGCCACCCAGCACTTGCTCCGCACCAGCTTCAGAGGGGACAATCTGAGTTTTTCTCCTTTAAAGGCGAAAATCTGGGTTTTTCCACATTTTTCTGCATGAAACAAAACCCAGATCCCTGCTCATCATTAAGCATCCCCATTGACCATGCCTACCACTCACCATATGCCTAAGAAGTATCTTTTCCTTGTTGAGTTTTTTTGCTCTAGTTTTGTTGCTGATTCTATAGCTTTTTAATCAGCGCTCAGAGCAAAGCCTCTTTTGCTCTCTGATTCATCTCCTAGGTTGTACAACAAGAGAGGCAAAGATTATACAGACAAGAGCTGTCTTCTTCACAGCTCGGTCGTGCGCCTCAGTCATCCCTTCAGCAACTCCATCCTGTAAATTGAAGGAGAAAGAATCCGATAGAACAAAAGAGTACGTGACGTGGTCCCATCACAAACCATAGCAGCTCAGAGCTGCAGGTTGAAGAAAATCCAGTCGTGGGTTGGGGCCTGCTCAGTGCGGGTGGGATGTTTGTGGAATTTGGCTTCTAAAATGTAAAACTCTGTCGAACACATGCCCATCCTTATTTATGTTTCACTGTTTAGTTCGGATGTGCACATTCATGAAACAAAGTAGTACCTGCCAAATTTCAGGTCATTGCTCCCAAACAGGGGCATGAGGTCTTTTAAAAAACAAACCCAAATTGCCAGAACTTCTTACCAGGTTGGCCTTTGCAAGAAGCTGGCTTATCCTGCACTTCCCACATCAGCATTTTAGGCTGACCTGTTGTCTCTGAATTTTTCTGAACAATTCAGCCTGAAGCAGACACTCAATAAAGAAAAAAACCTCCCAATTGGTTCATGTTTGGCCAAGTTATAGCAATTATAGCAATTAAAAATGGAGTCTGAAAATGTACTGTTGGACAACCATGCTAGTAGGTTGTGATATTATTTTCTGCTATAATAACTTGAGGATTTTTTGATGCATTACTAGGGTGGATTTCTAAAACTATTGGGATTAGTCCAAAACTGTACTCTTATGGATCTCCTAAGAAATATTTTACTGCTTCTCTCCTTTTGAAACAAAAAGCAGAGTCTATGTATATATTAGCCCAACTGACTGCTTTTGATTGTCACAGTCTGTTGCATAAGAGTTTTAAATGCACTAAATGAGAAAAGAGCTCAAATCTAGTGGTATGTACGGTTTATTATCTAGAGTCACCATTTCCCCAATATTAAATACTGTTCGTGATTCTACTTCACCGATTTGAAGCTTCTGCAAAATGACAATCCCTCCTCCCCTCCTTTCTCCAAACAGAAATCAACCTGTATCTTTACAGGTAATACATATTTCATCATATAACTGATCAAAAACCAAGCAAACAAAAAAGCTACACAGTAACAAATATTACAAATTAACTTTTAAGCAAGGTACACCATAGTGGAACTGAGAATGTGTGAAACGGGCTTAATTACACGCACGGCTCAACTACACGAGACAGCTACTGCGAGTTGCCTAATTAGCTCTGCAGTAAAGTCTCGCTGGTCTACATGTGTGAAGCTATTAGGTCAGAGTCAACTACTTAACTCCGCGATAGGTTAGTACTGCCAGATACAAGTACTTTCCTATGGCAGTGATTTGCCTTGCTGCAATGCACGTGTAAGTACGGATGGGGCTGGCTGGGCTGGGAGGGTTCTTTAGTGCGGGGACTGCCTGCCAACTAGCCCTGCACTGAAGCACCCTCATGCCACAGCCAGGCTGCGCCAGGCTAGAGCATCCCCGGGCTGGCAGGCTGACCCTGGGGCTCCCTGGCTCAACATGCTGCAGTTTTGGGTGCGCATATAAACACTGCACCCGGGAGCAATAAACTCCTGCATGAACTGTGCCAGAGTTTATTGCATTGCATTAATATTCATGTGTAGACACCCCTGCAGTGTGTAACATGGATGTGAGATAAGAATTGGGACTCATGTTTTTAGAAAATTAAATATAGGGTTTGTTTTCTGCCTTTGCAACTCTCTGTAGTGACTCTGAGTGTTGATTGATACTCCACATTCTCTGGCATGTCATGTGTCTTACTGTTGCAGTGTATTTGATTAAAGAAGAAAAAAGACTTTGGGGAACAGAATGAAATGGCAGAATTAAGTGCTTTTTTGGTTTCATCTTTGCAATTTCTCTATAGTTTTTTTAGCTTAGCTCTTCCTAGGCTTGGGAGCTTGGAGAATCTTGTTGGTTATTAAAGAAAAGACATGGATGCCATTCCTAAGATACTATAGCCCTGACATTACAATGTAGCAGGTCAATGCAATCTCAAATCAAATTTGAAATGAAATACATGTAAAATTTCAGGAGAAAATTATTACACAGTTTAGGACAGGTCACACCTGCCTGTCTTCATGTAGTTGTGTGCACTCCATAGACTAGAAGGAGTATCTCATGTTTCTTAATGGCACTATCTTCACAAAGCCCCCAGGATATATTGAAAGTTTATTATTTCCATGCTATGTCCAGAAAATGGAGGCAGAGAGTCTAAGTGACTTGTTACAAAAGATCTGTAACAAAGCACGGAAATGAAATCAGGGCTCCAGCCCAAAGCCAGCCTTTATCAATAATGTAACTAGGGCAGGGCAACTGGGGCACCGGCTCCAGGTGCTGACTCAGAATAGCTCTCTGGGAATCTTTGCAAAGACAGGGGCAGCCCTGCACTGCCTATGTCCAGCCATAGGAGCCAGGCTAGGGCAGTGCAATGCCAACCGGTGCGTCTTGGGTGGAGTGGAAGGGGCGTGCAGGGATCAGAATGGTGCCCTCCCCCGTCCTTCACCCCTTCAATTCCTGCCCAGGTGCTCACTAGCATCTGGACAGAGTAGGCAGAGTGCCGCGCTGCTCTGTGGCTGTGCAGTTGGAAGAAAGTACTGAATTCTCCCCCTTTTTTTGCAGCAGCTGAGTAACTGAGAGGCACACAAGGAAAGGACCTATAGGAACACATTGGGAGCACATAACTAATTCAGGCAATAGGATAAGAATCCACAGTCCCTGTTTAAACCATACTTAACACAGTCCAGTCTGTGGATGATTTCTTGTTCTGCAATTTCCCGTCCAGACTAGTTTTTAAAAAAATGTTTTGCTTGAGAACAGCAGTCCTGAGGTCAGCAATGGACCATTGCGGGAGGTTGAAGCGTTCTGCCCCAGGCTTTTTGTGTCTTTCTGCAGCTGATGTCAGATAGGTGTTCATTCACTCTTGCATGTCGAGATCACCCTGCCTGTCTGATGTCGACAGCAGAAGGGGTTTGTAAGCAGGTGATGGTGTATATGATGTTGGTAGAGCTCCAGGTGGATGAACCTTGGATATTGTACTCCTTGGTATTGGGTCCAGTGATGATGTGGTCTGTATTGATGTGGGGGTCCCGCAGGCATTTGGGTGCATTGCAAGGAGCTGCTTACTTGGACTAGCAGATGACAGCATGCAGACGGGAGTGTGGTGCATTCTCTGGAAAGCCATGGTAGTTTGCATTCTCCTCTGGCCCAAAGTTCCTCTCCCTGAGCACCCAAGATACAAATATAGCCCATTTACATTATAGCATGCTTATATGGTAGGTAGCTAACCCCTGGCCTGTGAGCTTTGATACAGCTGAAGTGGCAAATGCATGGTGCAACTCAAGTGCTGCATTTCACCAAGGCTCCTGATACCTGAATTTGCTTGGGTGGGTACATTCCCAAAGACAAAAGATTTGTAAAGGAAGAAACAGGTCAGAGAATCATGAAACCTTAAAATCCCATCTGCCTTTTTCTCTTCTGCAAGGTGAATTCTGCTGAATACCATTGAATTCTTTGAAAACACACAGAGGACAGGTGGTATTTTAAAGCTCAGGATTCTGTCTAAGCTCCCATGTGGGATATTACTTCCTCCAAAATATGCTGCAAGCCCTTTTCTACCAGTTACAGAGATGGCCCTTAAATTGTGCAGGAATGCTGGGATTTTCACAGGAGCCTAAGGGAGGTAGGCACTCAAATCCTGTTTAAATTCAATGGCTATTGGGTGGAATTGAGAAGCATAGATCTCATCTGCCATGGGCCTTGTAGTCCTAAGTCTATTCAATCCTTTGAAAATCCCAGCCTAAACTTCAATTCTTTTTTGTCTGTTATTGCCACTGAAATGCTTAAAAGCATATCAATGGGGAAAACATGCAAGTAGGACATGAACACTAACCTGATGACAATAACTATTCTCTTTCAGCTTACTCCTCTTCCTTTTAAACACTCATATTCTGACCAGCAGGCCAGGATACATGGAGGAGAGGGTGCTGCATCCTCTGGGAAGCTGTGGTAATGTGCATGCTCCTCTAACTTGGAGACAACCCCTGAGCAGCAAATTGCTCAGTTACAAAAAGGCCCAGTTATATCATAGGATGCTTATACTAGCTAATACTAGGACCTGATTTCTCTCCTTGCTGTGTACAAATAGCCACCATTAGGGCTTTCCAGCAGAGGGCAATTTCACATTAAGGAGAGAAAATGACCTTTTTCTTTTCTTTTGCACCCACAAGTATGGTTGTTCTTTGGCATCTGGATGTTTGGCTTCTAAGGAGAGAAGCTTCATCTGCTGGAACAAGGGAAATCGTGTGAGCTGGCGGGGAAGTCATTCATCTGTAGCTGAGAGAACTGGCCAGGGCATGCAGCCCTGTGGTCACATGAACCAAATGGGTACCTCAAAAAGATAACCATTGCACTTGGTTTATATTAACAAGGTATGTTCATTGGGCTATTGTCAAATCAAGTTTGCCCATTCAATAGCATAACAGAGGGGGGTGGAAAGGAAGTCGGGATGAGTGGCAGACTCTCCCTGGGTGCTGAATTAGACAGGACACCAGAATAGGAGCCTCCAGGGAGCCCATGTAGCTGCCAGTCCCATATTCTTGGCATTCATATCAAGCTCCTTTAAACCCCACCAATCTTGTGCCCCAGCTGTAGCCAGTGCCATAGGAATGAAGTTTGGCTCCCAGGGCAAAGCCCACATGGGCAGCCTGCCCTCACCCCACACACAGATTTGGGGGGCACATCCCCACCATGTTTGCCCGGGAGTTCACACAGTGACAGGTGCTGTCCTCCCCCATCCCCACGCTCCCCAAAATGAGCAGTTTATGGCTCTGTCCCATGCCCTGCCCCAGCTGGGTAGCGCCTGTTGGCACCTCTTCTCTTCGGTGTCCAAAGCAGTCGACCTGCTAGACCTACCCCTTGCAATGGCACTGGCTGTAGCGGCCCCATGTGCGGAGATAAGCACTTGGCACTTCTCCCAAACCTTGCCGGAGGCACCATGATTTTGAGTTATGTCTGTGTGTCCATCCTTGCCATCCCAAAATCACTTCTAAGGCCTGAGTAAGCAGTTGGCTGGGCACTAAAAGAGTCCATCACTTCTCAGAGGCATTCAGCCCATTGCAGCATCATGCCCTTTAGACCTGGCTACTTAGCTGTGAACCACAGGCACATGGAACAGTGTAAACTAGTGAGCCATCATACATCATTACCAGATGACTGAGTCTTATCTTCATGTATTCTGCAAAGGCTCTTGAGTGTATTGAGATAGAGGATGTTTCCATAGCGAGCAAATGCTAAAGAATAGAAGATGCTCATTCAGAAATACGTACACCTCTGTGGAATAGGAACAGTACAGATTATGCAGGGGCCATGACAATATCAATTCAAGAAGATAACTGTGACAAGATGAAACCCTATCGCATCATAAGCTGTTTAGAGCTGCCTGGGAAAAAAAGGGTTTTTGTGTTGACAGAATAATATTAGAAGCAATGACATATCAGGGAATATATATAGAGAGAGAAAGACTTAACTATTTCAGGTGAACAAATGACATGATGCTTAATTCAGAGGATTCAGAGGTGATTCAGGGCAAAGGGAAAAGAGTTGCTAGAAAAAAAAAATGCACCTGCCGTGCAGGAGCTCTGAAAGAAACAGAAGGGAAATAAAAGCAGGGAAATAAAATGCTCATGGCGAAAAGGCCAGCAAGGCAAATGCCTAGCACAAAACCAGAACTCAGATCTCTACTGCTAAGAGAATGATCACTCTGTGCCTGGCCCTTTACATCGAAGAAAAAGACAGTGTAAGTGACTTTGATGCAGCCCTGATACAATTTGCAAGGGCAAAGCACACCCATTAAAGATGACCTCAAGAAGATGCTGAGGACAAAGACAGTGCGGGGGCATGAAATCATCCTCTTTTGTAGTGGATGCTGCACTGTGTCAACTTGTGATACTGTTTCTGTAGGCATTATGCTTCCCCCCCATCCCTGCCCCCATCACATTGCCTATTGAAATTTCCACCCGGGTAGTATACCTGTGCCTTGCCCTCCATTGTGGCTAAACACTACAAATTAGCCATAAGTAATTAGTGCACATCAAGGAAAGAAATCAGAGCTCTTAACTGTGGTTTCACTGCATGCACAGACCTAGAACCCAGCTGGTGGGTGGTAAATAAGAGATTGAATAGTCTGCTGCCCTTGAAATACAAATTACCACTCCTTTGAAAGAATAGACTAGTAGGTTCATCTTGATTTCTTTTTATCTTCTGCAGTGGCAAACTGTTGTTTTCTGACTTCTAACAGAAATGTAGTGACATGAACTATTTCTGGTAGAAAGCAGCAATGTTTCAGAGCTTTGAGATATCTTGGGATTTGTTTTTTGGGTTTTTCTTTTTCTTTTTTTGATTTGCGTTACAACTTTAAAAATTGGACCACTGCAATAGAGAACTTGTCACCTGTCTTAAATAGTAATTAAAAATGAATTCCCCTCCAACAATTTTCAAATGAAAGTAATACTTTTCCAAACAAAAAGCAGTGCCAATTGTTTGCTAGTTCATTTATTTTGCATATTATCTGTGGGAAACTCTCCATTATGAAATAGTACAAAGGGTCTTTATTTTTACTTATGTGTTTTTATATTGCTTCTGGATAGAACTGGTGAGTAAATGTGTCATACAAACCGCACCTGAAAAGTTGCACTCTGGAGGAGACAAAAAGGCAAGGAAAAATGTAATCTGGTACGCACACATGTTGATTCTTAATATGTTATAATATATTTAAAGTCTATGAAGGAACTGTATCTAAACCCCATTTTGCACAATGTCATTGGTGGCTCTGGGTGAACTGTTTCAAATTTAATTACTTCAAATTTGAAAAGCTGATGAAGAGTGAGAGAAGAAAATCATAAATATCTGCCAATTTTTGTTTGGTTTCAGCCATCTCATTACCAACATGTATCCGGCAGTATTTTGTAGCAGCTTCTCGCTCTCCAGAACTCATCCTGATGAGTTGCTGATCCCTTGCTGAAAAGTGCAGGGTGCTCAGATCTCCCATTGACGCTGGGTGCAGAACTCCCTTGGCACCTCGCAGGATGCTGTACAGTGGAAAACACAGCTCCTTTGCAAGCGAGCTAGAGGGCTGATTCTAGGTGCACAGGCGTTACTCTATCAGACGAATGCGTGTAAATAAAGAGGAAGATGTTGGTGATTGATTAAATTCTGATGCGTATCCTTAACCTGCAAAAGGCAGCTGGCTTAATATTAAATTATTACAAAGCTTTCATAAGAAAAGCCATTATTAAGGGAAGTAAAGCAATGCCTTCAAGTTTTTTTTACAAGTGTTAAAGATTAGTGTCAATGTAAGAGAACTAATAAATAGTACAAAATGACAAACATGAAGGGGGAAGTACATGCGAAGACTCAGAGGTTAGAAAAGGAAGGTTTGGAAAAGCAAGACTGAAATCTCTTAATTTAAAGGTGGAATAAGATGAAAAGGTTGAAAGGGTTGTGGCTAAAGAAACTGTTTTTGCAGACAAAACACTGGCTTTGAGCCTGGAAAGTAGAGGAAATCCTGTGAAATGGTGAGTGGAGAAGTCAGCAGCTTGTGCAACTTTGTCTATTGTCTGTAAAACACCTGCCTGCATGTTGATTACCATGCCACAAGGCTACAAGTCACCCTTTCTCAGGGACCAGATGTAATGCACAGGGTGGCACTTTGTCTTCCTCTTGTGGCTAGGCTGCGCACTACGCTGGATGGTCTGCTACTGCATCTCAACTAATGGACGCAGTCCAAGGTCAAGAAGTAACAAATGCATAAACCTTTATGTGTGGAGAAGTAACAAATGCATAAACCTTTATGTGTGGAGAAGTAACAAATGCATAAATCTTTATGTGCGGTATTGTACCTACACTTCGTTATCAGTGTATCACTCCATTCACAATTAGGGCCTGATCCTACTTCCACAGAAGTCATTGTTGCTGACTGTAGTGAACATAGGGCAGTTAGTTCTTGCTTTCTTATTATTTCTCAGCTTCAGGCTTGAGTAATGGAGTTTTGATCTAGCTCTCGGCAAGTGAGTGACTTTCACCCTAAATAAGTAGCTATTATACAGTGGATTGGTGAGAAAATGAATGCCAACACAGTAAAGGAGACATGAATCTCCAAAGCAATATGCATCATGTAAAAACCAATGGTAGTAACTCATGTAGCAGGACGATATAAATTTACTGTTGCTTCACACAGTTTTTTCCCTTCCTTCTCCCCTTCTTGGCGGCCCTTCCTGAAAAGGAAGGATAAAGGGATAAATGGACTCCTAATGATTTCCTTCTCCCCTTGGATATTAGCTTCAGAAATGATTAGTTTTGTACAAAACTTGTTTTCATTACCCTCTTTGTTAAACAAGCCTCTAAATAAATTTTAGCTATTTTCCAGCCTGCTTAATCCTCGTGTTTTCATATAGATAAATCTTGTATAATTAGCCATAGCTTTGGAAAGTTATAATGTCTGGCAGGAAAGAAATGAAGCATTGCTCTCATCTGGGAGGTAGTCAAACAGCAGCAAAATGCCAGCCTTCGTATTTTGCATCATTTGCAGAAGGCTGACAATGAACCCAGGTGTTCATGGAAAAAGTGCAGTGTCTTTTCCATTTTTATCCTTCTCAGCTCAGAAGTGAATAGAAACCTTTTTTTCTAGTCTGATGGATTTTTTTTTCAAAGTCCATTGAAATCAGTGGTGCACTTTCAGTTGATATCAGTCAGCTTTGGATCAGACGCTCTATATTTTAATCTCCCAAGAGCAAGAATTGTCTCACTCTATGAATATACAGTAGCTTGAACACTGGGCCCCTTGTCTTGGGAGTCCATATTGTAATTGCCAACACTAGGTTATACTGGAAGGCCCTATGCTTCTATAGGCCTAGTTCTATAGGCCCGGCCCTATGCTTCTATAGGCCTGGTTCATCCCAAGCAGAAGCAGCTCCTTGCATTGACCCATTCTGCCCGTGTGCCACCTTCCCATCAAAGCCTAGAGGCAGCCCTTCATCACATCCCTCAGGACAGACACTTTCTTTGTTCTCCATGTCTCTTCCCCTGTGCCAGGGGTCCCTCTAGTTCTCCCTTCCCCCATGTCATGGCCACTAACCTCTCCCAGTTCAGAGTTCCTCCAGTCCATCCTCCTCCTCCTTCTCCCTCCCGTTCTTCTTTTTTTCTCTGCTAGGGTACTGGCACTCGAGGGAGGCTGGGCAGACCCAAATAGTAATATAAATATTATAAATATAAATAATAGCCATCATTCATAGTACTTTGGTCTGTGGGTGATTACAGAGGTGTGCAGTGATGACTTTGCTAATCAGAAGGCAGAGGCTCCATGATGCTGCTCTCTTCTGGGTGTTGGGCTAATGGAACCAAAGGGGGTGTGCCAAAGAAAGCAGGTGTCCTGTCCTGTTTGCCTTCTGCTGGGCTGTCAATGGGAGAAGCACTATCTACACCCGCTGAAAAGGAAACAAGTTTAGCTGTCTGAAAAACCTTCCTATAGCTTTACCCAGCACACCTGTTTAGGCTGTACATTAAATCTCCCTGCCTACTATAGTTCTATCTCAGCAGCAAAAAAGTTCCACATTATGTTTCCTGCTCATATACGTTACTATATAATTGGAGGTGTTCAGGAATTTTTCAACAAAAATAGTACTTTCTTAGAAAAATGTCAAGTCATCAATACCAAAACTTTCAGAGGACAGTCTGAATTTATTATGATAAGACTTATCCAATAGCTCAGTGCTATAGTGCTGTCATCTGGGGTTTGGGAGACTGAGATTCAAGCCCTTGTCTGATTCAGGAAAAGAAGAGTCCTGAACTGTTGTTGCACTGATCTGAGGGGCATGCCTGAACCAACTGTATTGCTCTGGGATGTGTGAGTGACCATCTTTCTCTGTTTCACTTCAAATGGCCTTTGCTTTATCCTGATGATAAATTGAAAAGTTCTCTTACAATATGAAAGTAAATTTCTGGCCGGGCCTACGTAACAAACAGTAAACACTTTTAACAAGAAAATAAATAGAAATCCCAGCTTTAGTTAGATACTGGAACCATCGGATTGATTCTCAGGGTGCATCCAGATGTGCATGGATGTTTGGTTCCCTGGGGACAAGTAGCGGCAGTGCACCTTGTGCCACTGCTACTTGTTCCTGGGGAATGCCTATGCCATGTGTACTTTGGCTTGCAGCAAGTTGCCCCAGGTAGGGTGGGGTAGGGGAGGCTGGGTGATTCTGCTGCATGGAGCCTAGCTGGCAGTTGCAGCATGGCTGTGGGCAGCCCAACTCAGCATTTCAGCAGCACATGCTGGCCAAGCGTGCGTTGTACCATTTTTTTTCCTGTGGTTTTTTTTGACTCCTGGATATCCAGGGGTCAAAAAAAACCATGGAAAAAAAATACCAGGCGCAACGCATGCTCAGGCAGTGTGCCCTTGCAGTGTGCAATACACTGGACTGTGCAGTATATGGTGCCGCAAATGTGTTTCCAGCACCATATACTGAACAACCACGCTCAACTGGATGCACCCTAAATAGCCAGTATAGCTTACCAGTGCTGAAGATGGGCTTTTTGTGTTTGTTGTTTTGTATAATCAGCCGGTATTACAAACATGTATTTAAATAGAATATGAATGCCAAGACACCTTACTGAGCCTATGTAATTTAAATTAGAAAGATATATGACAGTATGGTCTCCTCTTATACAGTAAGGCTATGCTGCAGGCAATAGAAAGACTCTCATTGATTTCCATAGGCATTGGATTATGCCCTAACTGCACTGTCCTCTTTGATCATATTGGCCAGCTCTGCTGGTCTAGTTGATAGACATTCCTTTTCTGTATCTAATGTACTCTCTTAAAAAAAACTAATATGGTCAAATAGACTCTGTATCACTACAAGGAATGCTTAAGCACACAATTCATGGGTTTTGGTTTTGTATCATAGAGCTACGAAGCTGGTCATTCTTAAATCCTTTCAAATGTGTGCTGTACAGAATGATTGTATTGGCTTTTTGCAGAAACTTCAGGATCATTTGTGTTTTATGTCATAAATGTCCCAGCTGTTTGATTTTGGCTGACACATACAATACTATCCTTGCGTCCTGCAATGAGGTCTTCTGTCAGATGTGTCATGAATCCCATTGGGCAGTCTTTCTCATGGCCAAGTTGCTGAATAAAAGAAAACAAAATTATTAATAACAACAGCATTGATAGGGTAGAAGAGGGCAGGGAGCATGCTCTTTTTAGAAAGGGTGAGCTATATGCAGTCTGTAGTTTGGATACCTTGTTAAGCTTTCCTCTGCCATAATTTTGCCTCTTTCAATATATCACAGAAAATGCCCCAGCACTGGTCTTCTCACAGGAACGAAAGGAGAGCCATGCCACTATGAATGAAAAAGAGCTTCCCCCCAACAGGAGGATTTATTATCCTGCCTATAAACAACACATACGATATCTGTTTTATGAGAAAGATTAAGAATAAAAGACTCTTATGTTCATTTCCTAGTCAAAACTTGGTCCAAGTGATTTTAGCATTTCTGTAGCTGTTCTGAGCAAGACATAGAGTTGTCTGTATTTTATTAATAGATTAAACATGTAGATTGATGATAATTTCCTTCTACTGCTTTCTTCCCTGTGTTTATGTTAGTCCCTTTCTTCCTGACTGAAGTTTCATTGCTTTGAGACATATAGATGCATGTGAAGAGGAAGCAAAGAGAAATGAGAGAAATCAGTAGAACTGGTTTTAAGCTTTTCAGTTACCCTGTTCCAACCATACATCAAAGCATGCAGCCATCAAAACAGGCTGATCCGGAGTTCAGGAAAACATTTCCACTTCAAACCGCTGAAGTTTCATGTTTTTCAAGTGAATTTTCTTCTGCAGCTTGTAAAAGTGAGTCATGGGCTTGACTAGCAAAGGTGGCCATTTTCCCCTGCTTATCAAGCAAAGGACTGGCGAGTATTGAGAGACGTGGATTGAAACCTTCTTGATTGCACGATGCCCCTGTGTTAGAGCACGTGGTGTTCGCCTGATGGAAGCCAAAGTTGTCTTGAGAGACATCTTTCCGTGTCCCAGAACTGAGAAGAATTCTCCCTCTGGGGAGAAAAGAAATCGTACTTCTCCATATACTTGTGATCGCTGCCACAGTAATATCTGTGCATCACTCGCAACATTAAGGAATACCTCCACTGCACACCCACAAGATTAAAGGTGGGGACCTGAACCACTAAAAGACTAGTCTCTTCACAAGTCTGCCGCACCCAAAACTCCAGCTGAAGTCAAAAGAAGCCGGAGGTAGCAAACATATGATAGCCAGCTCTAAACTGGCCAGTTCAAAGTTGCACAGTGAGCCTACTGCACAAACAGGAATTGAATCTAATTCTCAAGAGCCAGTCCAGTGTTTTAACCCCAAGACCACCTTTGTTCTTAATCTCCATTCTTATGTGGGGAAGTTTCCTCTAGAAATCATTGGGCCAGATGCTGACATCCTTGCTCTATACTCATCCAGGCAGAACTCCTATTAAAGTTGATAAGAATTTGCCTTGGGTAAATATTGAGCAAGGACATAATGATTTGAGCTGGTCTAGTCACCCATTGGTATTGGGAGAGAAAGACAGTGCCCTAAAAGGTCAGAAAGGAGAAGCAGGAACCACCCTGCAACCAACTAACCAACCAAAGAAACCTGTCTAGTAAAGGGGACTTTCTTAGTGGAAGAGGTTGATACACAGTAAGTGCCTGTACCCTCCAGTCAAAGGGTTTAGCAAACCTCTACTCCGATAGTAGGTGGTGAAAATGTCCCTTCCAAAATCTCCTTGACTTTGCAGCTTCCTCTGAATGCTTGCAGCTTTTATTTCCTGGCAAACTGACAAGCGTAAGGCTATTTTCCATCCTAGGAAGAGTTAAACACATTCTCTGCCTTTATTTCCACCTCAGTAGATTGAGTTGAAAATGAAAAGTCTCAGAAAGATGAATTTCTGTTCGGATTTCTGAACAGAAAACAGACTATATAGCTCAGTCAACTGATCATGGCTGAGCTGAGATGTTAATTCTGTTATAGCGAAAGGAGCTGAGTCCCATGTTAGCCCCAGTTTAGAGTGAGGAGAGGGAGAGAGGAAACGCTCTTTTCTTAAAAATATAGCAGACTGAAAAAAATATTTTAAAAATGAATAATTTTTGTAAATGCCATTTGAATCCATCCTTCCCTTCCCTATATATGACAATTAACGATGAAAGAAACAGCATTGAAGCTCACAGCCTTTCAAACAGTGAGTTAAATCTCTATTCTGCTCTTGCTCCGCTTGTCTGTTCAGCTAAGGTCTCGGTGGAAACAGAGGTGACCTGAAGAAGGACATTTTGTATCCCAAAGCTTGTCTAACATCTCTTCCAAACATGCAGTTGGTCCAATAAAAGATATTCTATCACTTTCCAAATCTTACTTTAGGGATAACTCAGGACACGGAGTGGTTGGAGCAGGGTCATGATGAGAAAGAGAGAGCAAATAGCCATCCAGTGCACTAGAAAGCACTTAGTTGGGATTTCTTTATTTCCCACCTTTACCTTTACACACTTTGCCCCCTGGTAGCTAAGTGACCTTGACAGACTGTTAAGAGTCCAGGAAAATTAAAATCCAGGTATTCCCAACGTACAGCAATGCAATTCAGTGTAACCCACTACCAGTTGACAAGGCAGCTCATCAATTCCCCATAATCCCTCCTCATATTTCTGGTAGCCTGGATGAGGGCAGGGCAAGATGCTTTGCGGCACAGAAAATCCTATTTCAGCAGAAAGATGGTTCGAGTCCATTGTGCTACTGATGTAGGAGATGGTCTTGTTCACAAGGGACAGTCCAAAAGCCCAAAGGGCTGGCATCAGGGGTATTGTATAGAAGTCCGGTATGTACAGTGCATGTGGAAGCAGCAAGATGGTTTGTGCGTATCAGAGCGGGGGCGAGGAAGACAGCATAGCTGCCGTGCGAGTTGCTGATAGAGACATCCAAATTTTAAGTCTTACCAAGTACTAGAGTAGGTTGAATATCATTGACCTAATAATGCATTCAGCTAATGATCTGCTTATTCAGTCATTATCTTCTCAATTAACCTACTTTTCTGGCTGGCACCTGAAATCCTCCGTCAGAATGAAGTGACTCAGCCAACGTAGGGTGTGCCGTAGCACCACAGTTCAGTTCTTCAGCCAATTTTTTATGTACCCACCAAAACTGGGCAGCCTGTTTTATCATTTCTTACTCATAGCCAGCTCCGTGATGTATCTTGCTTTCTATTGTCTTGGACCACCACCTCATTTCCCTTTGCATGACCTGCTTGAAGCCTGGCATCTTTAGAGCTTTTTGGATAGGGCAAAGGAGTAATGGTTTGGGGAGCATTTTTTTGTTGTTGTTGAGAGAGAAAGGTGCTGAAACAATGCAGAGAGATGTGGATTTTCTTATGTAGACTCTCTCAGTAGGCAGTGTACCTTCTAATATTTAAAGAAGGAGTTCCATGTGGTAATACTCACAGGAAAATGTCCACAATTTTCCTTTAGCATCTTGACCCCTCAGGGATTATTCTGCCACCGTTTTTAAAATAAGCCTTCTTTCAACCTGGGAGCTACAGTGAAAAATAAGGGGATGCTAAATCTTTAAAATGTAACTGAGCAAAAAAATGAATGCATTCCAGAAATAATTGGTTTCTGTACACAGAGATAAGCTGCCAAAATAACAAGGCTGTGATTCAAAATGCTGGCTGGCCTCCTATGAGAAACTGTTGGCCAGATCCTTAGCTAGAGTAAATCAGTGAAGTCTTATGAATGTGAATGAAGCGATACCAATTTACACCAGTGAGGCATCTGGCCCTGCCATGTGCATGGCACCAGGAAAAGGTATTGCTGCAGATATTTGGACCTGTGGTTTGTAAATAACTTTCTGAAATCGTTTTCATGAAGACGCACTAATTTATGCCGTTGCCACTGTGGGACCCTGCTGGGTTTCTGAAACAGTCATGGAAAAGGTGCCTTTAAGTTTATAAAGATGCTGAAAGAAGTGAGCCGAGCAACAGCTTGTTGGAGAAGCAAATAGCAAATGCAATAATCTCTGTATTTGCTGAAGTTCGTATTTAGGATATGCACAGGGAACCAAGCTGTTCTACCTTTCGCTAGTAATTTTCCTGTGCAATGCATTATTGATTTACTGGACCATATTTTGTTCTCCAGGTCTGTGCAACCCCATTGGAGTCAATGGAGGTGCTCAAGTGGCAAGAGGAGGCATATAACATAGGACTGATAATGAACAAGAATAATGACTTCAAATGGGCAGAGAAAATATGTGGTGTTTCAGGATTGCCTGCAAAGTAACTATGCTTTGCCATGTTACAAAATCACGTCCAGTCTGGCTAACATACATTCTGGCTTCCAGTCGAAGTCAATGTTATTAAAACATCAGTGCTAGCAGTCCCTTTGGCTCAAATTGTTTTCTTTTTGCCTTCTCTCCTCTGTTCTGCCTAACACAGTATTTTTGGAAGCGTGTGACACAACTCTCTTGTCTTATTGAGACGGGTTCTAGGCTAAAAACTTCAAGGAGAAGAAAGGGCCTAGGATACTATGGTTCTTCCTCCAAATTAGAGCAGCAGCAGTGTAATCCCGTGCTAAACACTGATGTCCAGCCAGCAGAGTGGAACCCAACCTTGAGAAGCCCGCTGGTTTTGCATCTTTTGGCCTGTGCCTCCATCCTCCTGATCCATGCACGCCCTTTGTGGTCAAGAAATGGAAGTGCAATAGTCAGAGCTTCTCCCTGAATGGAGTAGAGGGACAATGGGATCCCTGGACATTTCCCCCTTTCCTGAAAGCTGGACAGGGCAGTCACAATTTAGTCCCTGCTTCTAACGTACTTTGGGATCCTTTTGGGATATGGAGTGCTCGATAGGAATAACTGTTAATATTATGGCAACATCAAAAGAACCTGACAAACATGGAGGCTCATTGTGTTAGTGTATGGCCATACTCATCCTCCAGTCTAAATAGGGAAAGGAAAATCTTACAAATGGGAACCATGACGCAGCAGGTGCTGTCTATGCCACCTTCATGCTAGGCACAGCAGCAGTGTCCTGAAGCATTTTTTCTTGCTTCATATGTACCAGATCCTGGAAATGAGGCAATGTAGCTTCCCAGAGTGGTTAGGAATGCACCCCCAAGGTCATTATTGCCTCAACTGTGCTATACTGTGAATTCAGGACTGACCCAAGGCAGCTGTTTTTCCCCTTTTTCAGGGTTTGGTGAATAGCAAATGGCAGTGGCAATGGCAAAGTCCCATTGACTTTGAACCAAAGCAGGGTCTGAGGAGTTCAACAGTAGAGCTGGCAGAGAACACATGAAGTAATGAATTGTAGCTCCCTGCCCAGGGCAGGATCATCCCAACTACATCATCCCAGTCGAGTGTTTGTTTAATCTGGTCTTGAACATTTCCAGGGATGGAGGTCCTACAACTTTGCCATAAAAAGAAGCAACATCTGCATGTACGTGTACATACAGATAAGTGTGGAGAATTCATCACTGGTTCCGGTCACCTGTTAGTTTGTATGTGTAAAACTGCACATGGCATCAGGATTCGCCCATGCCATCTACCCATTGAGGTAGAATGTAACAGTTGCTTCCTCTTACTGTTCGTGCATGGGGATAAAGGCTCTCTTGGTTTCCATGCTAGAAGGAAACCAGTTCTGATGGCAGGTTCCCAAACTATACCAAAACCACAAGCTTTTAGAAGCATCCTTTATATTTTGATACTGGTTTGGTTGCTCTCAGATGGGTAACTCAATTCATGAGAATCCCTTTTTTCCAGTAAATTATGCCCTGGTGCTGTGAAATGTGCTTACTAGTGACCTGGAATGATGCATGATTTGAGTGTCTCATCTTTTTGTGCAATAACAGATGTCCGAAGAATAGCTTGGCATCACTTCCTTGGTCATTAGAGCCTGAAAAACTCCAACTTAATATAAAAGTGAAAAAAGAAAATCATGCACGATGTAAAGAATAGGGGGAGGGGAGGAAAATGTTCTTGTTAAGGCATTTTAAATTGTATCAGCATTCACATAATAGTGTCGGGAAATTTTACAGTGATGTGTGGACATAAAATAGAGAACTTGTGTTTTGCTCACATATTTATATAACTTTGCTAATAGTAATTGAATATATCAGTCCCATGAGATGGGAAGCAATTCACCTGCTAGAATTTGTGCTTAATTGGCATGAATGCTAAGATACTCTTGGGAAACTGTACTTTTTTGTGCACGAGAAATAAAAGTATCAACTAATTTGTGGAATGAAGCATCACTAGTATATCCTGGGTGAAATCTTAGTCTCACTGAAGTTAGTAGGTTAAGTACTTTACTCCTACCACCTTCCCATTAATTAGTTATCACTGGCTTCATCTACAGGTGATATAATGGCGACATAGCATTGGTGGATATGTACCTCACTGTAGTGCATTGCTATGGTGAAGGAGCTGCTAAAAATTACTTTGTGGTGCCAGGACAGCACAGCAATGGCTGTTACTGTGCCATCATTTGGTACTTCCTAAAGCACGTACTAAATGATGATGCAGGTGTGGTAACAACTGCACCATGGAGGGCATGTGTAGATGTGCCCACAATGGAGCAATCCCTGACTTATTCTGGGATGAGAGCAGGAGGAATTCTTCCTCTTCAATCCCCTGTAGTCAAGTTTGGTTGTCATCCATGATAGGCATATCTATGTGTCCGAAGATGGCTGATGAGTACTGTCCAGGATCGACAGACTCTACTGCAGCTCAGACATGTATTTCTGTGTAGGGTGGATGGCTCTGGAGTCTTGATTTGGTCTGTGACCTGCTGTTTCTGCCACTCCTACTTTTTCATTTCCTGTTGTTGTCATGAGGTTTCGAAGTGCTGAAGCGTATTCTTTTTCCATTTGGGGCAGTCCTGGATGACAGTGTCCCATGAGTTGACTTTGATGTTGCATTTTTGTTGGCCTAGAAGGCGTCTCTGAAGTGCTTCTCTGCTGTCCTTATGAGCATATGCCTTGGATAAGTTGGGAGAATAGAACTTGCTTCAGGAGTCTGGACTTGGACATCCAGATGACATAGCCAGCCCAGCAACGTTGATGTACTGATTGCCTCAGTATTCATGGTGTTTGCTTGCAGGAGGATGCTAACATGTGTGTATCTATCTTCTCACTGAATTCAAAGGATCTTCTGCAGGCAATGTTGATGGTATTTCTTTAGCAACTTTAGATGTCTCCCATACATTGTCCATGTCTCAGCTCCGTATAGCAAGGTGAGGATCGTGACTCTTGATAAACCGTAAGCTTGGTTTCAGATGTGATGTCATGATCTTCAAACACGCATTTCTTTAGGTGTCCAAAGGCTGCACTTGCACATTTGAGGTGATGTTGAATTTCTTCGATGTCAGCCTTCTGCGAGAGAAGGCTTCCAAGGTATGGGAAATACTCTACATTCCCCAGTGTCACTATGGATCTGGATTACTGGAACTGGGAACTATTCAGTAGGAGCTTGTTGGTGGAGGCCCTTAGTCTTCTGAATGTTAGGCATCAGTCCTATTTTCTTGTATACCTCAGTAAAGATGTTGATTGCCTGAAGGTCTGCTTCCGAGTGAGCACACACTGGAGCATCAATGATTGAAGTCAAAGGGGTTTTAGTTTCATCTTGGAGTCAGCTCAGGTTAAAGAGATTGCCATCCATTCGGTAGTTTAGCTCCACTCTGACTGGAAGCTTGTTGATGGTCAGATGTAGGTAGCATCATGGCAAAAAATATTGAGAAGCATGTGGGAGCAGTGACACAGCCTTGCTTAACTCCCATTCTAACCTCAAAGGGATCTGGGATAGATAAAAAGCATCTGAGAACCATCATTCATGCACCATCATGGAGCAAGCAGAGAACGGTGACAAATTTTGGTGGGCATCTGTACTTCAGAAGGATCCTCCATAACACTTCTCTGCTGACACTTGAAAGTAGTTGAGTCCTAGAGATTCTTGTGTTGTTCCTGGCATGTCTCCTGCAGCTGGCAAGCTGTGAAGATCATATCAGTTGTTCCTCTTTATGCCCTAAACCCATACTGAGATTCTGAGGCACTCTTTAGCAAGTGGAAAGTTCTTACAATGATCTTTCCTATAGTGGAGAACAAAGCAATTCCTCTGTAGTTTCTACAGTCAGACTTGTCTCCTTTCTTAAAGATTGTCACAGTCATGATTTTTTATGCTGAGGGGGTGAAAAGGCATGAAAGAGAGGTGGACTAACAAACATAATTGTTGCTTTGTGGGTTATTCTCTGGGTTCATCCTCTTTCTCTTCCCTCTTTGTGTCCTGGCCTGTGAAAAGTTGGACTCTGCAGGAAATATATAGAATCAATGCTTTCTCAAATCAGCTTGTTCTAGATGAACTCAACCACTTCCTGGGCTGCTCTGGCTAACTCCTTTCTTGCCAATGCTCCTTCCTCTCAGTTGGACTTCTACGAGCAGAAGTCCATAAGCTGAGTTCTGCCGGTGGAAGCCAAGTGAACTAAAGAGCTGATGACTGATCGTCACAATTTATTGGCACCAACAGGACTACCCATTTGGAAAGTAAAATGTTCAATCTGGTTTATGAAAAGATATAATACGTCTAATTACATTATAGGATGTTTGAAATACGCAGCTAGAAGAATTAGATATTTCTCTACAAATGTTGCCTAATGCATGGGGCAGTTTTGCTTGTATTTTGATGTGTGTTGGCGTATGAAACAACTTTTAAAAAATAGACAAAGATAGCTAAATGATTCCACAAGATGGGTTGCCACCACACAGTCGCACCTTCTATTAATACCTTTTGTGTATCTTACAATCATATTGCGGATCCATGAAACTCAATGCCATGAATGCAGTTCTGAGTTGCATTTTATATAACTGATAGGGTGATTCACCAACTGGTTTCCCTTTTACAGTGTTGTTATCGTTACAAATGCCGTCTTTAATTTGAATGTTCCACCGTATGTTCCAAGGCTGTTATGCAAAGAGTGACTGCTCTGATGTAGCCTATTAATATTCTTTGTGAGCACTGTGTTAATCTTCATTTTTCAGAAATTCCAGAGACTATAGGAGTGCAATAAAAAGGTAATTATGAAACTTCGTGAGTAGCTTAGCTTCACCCTTGAATATTATTATTGTGGTGCATGACAGCCATGTAACCCTGATTATGATGGTGTAACATAACATAATAGAAATCTAATTTGGAATGCTGAAGTACAGTTAGCGGGGCAGAAATTAGTGTGGAAGAATCTATACAGATTATCATATAAAATGATGTCGGTTTTTTTTCTTATTAACTTATTTGCATTGATTACACCGTAAGATTTCCATATAGGGAATGCAGACAAGGTTATTTGGCAGTGTGGGTTCCAAGGCTAGCAAGAACTCTGATTTTAAAATGTTAAGAAATGTTAGATAGATACCTTCTTCATAGAAGAAGAAGGTGCCCATTTCCTGGCAGTAAAAATTGCAATGATACTTGTCTAGCAAGAAAGGAATAAGTATATATGGGGAAATATAACTACAACAGGGTTCTATTTAGCCTAGTGATTGAGCAGTCCATTGCTTTCTTGTCATGTGGTTATCATGGAAGGAGATGAATACAGACAGACTTAAGGAAAGAATCTCTCTAGCAGCCAAAAACAGTTCCAAGTAGGCCTTTCAAAATGGCATAATTGACCTTAAGCTTGAAAATGATTAAAAACAGATCAAAGAAAAGAAAATGAAGAGACATTTAAAACATCTGCATTAATTAATTTAAAAATCAGTATAAATAAAAATAGAAGTCTGTATCGCTGTAAAGTTGTCTATCAAAGATCCTTCTCTCAATTTCTCAGAGAAAAAGACAAAAATGGTATAGATATTGTTTAAGATAAACATTCATTCTTCAGAAATGGAATTAAGAAAAAACCGAACCACTGAACATGATGAATGACTACAAAGAAAAAGAACACAAAATAATCCACATAGCTATAAGCGTCACCTGGTTCTTTGAAGGAACCTCACTTTTTTGTAATTTAATGTCCATTCATAGCATCTGATAAAATAAGCTGTAATCTGTGAAAAGTCATGACTCTCTGAATGTCTTAGGCTATAAGGAGCCACACTGCCATGCCTACTGCCTAATTTAAGACTAACACAGCTAACTATCTCTCTCCAATTTTATTTTGAAGTCTTTCAAGATATTGGCAATGATGGTGATGGTTGTGCCATGCCATATTATCAACCCCAAAATCATAAGGCAGCTCTCCCCCCTTCAACGCAACTGCAATAAGGAAATGGACCTAAAAATCAAAAGACTGTGGCTCTTGCTGAGGTTTTAGGGGTGTCACATTTTTCATATTTTCTCTGCATCCATGAAAACTAGCAACTTGAGAGAGTGACTTACACATGTTGAGATACCTGATTCTAGGAGCCTGGGCTTTAAAATGAACACAAACAATTGCAAGTCCTGTAGTAAGGGTAAACATAAGAGGTGACAGTGTGCCTAATTCATCCAGAGATGGTAGGTTATTCTGTAGTAGATTCTGGACGTGAAGAAGCATGTATCAAAGATGGTCAAGCTTTATTGTGTTTGTAACCTGAAAGAATTTCCCTAAAGGGCTGATTGGATTTCTGCCACTATAACACTCAAGAAGTGGCCATTGTAACAAAGGCAGGGTGCAGGTGTGGCCATTATGCCCCTTGGTGGCCCTTAGCTTCTGTTTCATCTGGTTCTTGAGGCCACCTTGCCTTCTACTCACCTACCATGACTTGCTAGAAATACATATTTTGAAATGGGAGGTTGCCCCAAGAATCCCTGAGCAAGTTCTCATCTACTCACGAGCTAAAATCTAACTGCTCATCACTTCATGGCGTCCTCCTCTTCCCTTCTAACCATGGCCAAACCTCACAGACCTTTTCAATCAGTCAATTTGTGCCTTACTCCCAGGCTCTGCCCTGTTCCTGGGCTCAGTCAATTCAGTGGACTCTCCAGCCCCACCTCTGCCCCTCCCTGGGTGCTGGGCTTTCTCTAGTCCATCTTTATTTATTTCCTCTGCCCTACTCCTGGGCTCTGGCCTTGCTGCCAGGCTTATTACACTCTCTTCTCCATTCCTGGGTTCGGGACCTGCTGAGACCTCTGACCTCCCCCACTAGTCCTAATCCCAAACCACCAGTGTTTTCCAGGCAAGTCCACAATTTTTTCCTTGCCTGCCCTGCTCTCAGGCTCCAGCATATCCCTGGTGTGAGTCAGGAGCTCTTCTTGGCCTCCAGGGTCAAACTATCTGCCCAGTTTCAGGCCCTGGTCTTATATACTCTCTAAACCCAGTCCCTTCCAGTCAGGTGTTTTCCTTTGATTCCTGCCTGCAGCTTTTTTCCTCTTAAAGTACAGCAGGAGCACTAAGCTCCCTGTTATACTGTTCTACCGTCCTCTGCTCTGGGCTTATAGCAAAGTCACTTCAAACAATTTGGTCCTAAATTGGGATTTGAAGAAAACGCCAGTAGAAATCAAAGGTAAATTTAATTCAATTATGCCAGATCCTCTGATACATGACCAGCTCAGTACTGTTTTCTCTGAACCTGGCTCCCTTTCTAAAAATGGTGCCGAATCTAGTCAATTATTGAGCGTTTCTCAAAGCAATGGGTGCAAGAGAATATACAATGATCTATCTGTCCTAAACAATCACTGCAACAGCTGGTGCTTCCTGGGTCTGGGGGGGCACCTGGGGGGTCCCCCCGTGGCTGATCGCTGAGCCAGGGGAGCATGGGAAAAGTCTCCATGTACTTGGTAATGGACCCAGAAGTACTTCCGGTCCACTTCTGGGTTTGCTGCCGAGCACGCTGGTGTGACTCAGTGTAGCTAAACTGCCGTTCACTTGGCCATTTACTGTTACTACCTGTAATTTTGTAATGTTTTCAGTGTCTGCATTTTGTCTTGCAACTGTGCCTCCACTTTTCTTAGTGAGGCAAACAGTGAAAGTGATAAAGTGCAAAATTGTAGCATTGATTTTGTTATAGAGGCCTTTATTCCCATAACAGGCTATTCCCATGTATCACTATAGTTTGTCAGGAATTTTCTGATGCAAGATGATCTCATTAGAAAATGCCAATTGGTAGAAAGTGGAAGCAGTTCAGTTTTGACAAACTTTCACTGAAATGGCAACAGGCGTTCCAATGAAATGCTGCTTAGTTTCCTGCCAGATCAACTGAAAGGTTAATCAAGAGTCCAGGTTTCTTGGCTCTACCATCCTGAGGAAGTCCCACCCAATAGCTGCCCTTGGGCTGAGACCTTACGGCTTCAATGATCCACGTGCCCCAACCAGGCACACCCGTTCCCCACTGCTATTCAATCGTGGACACCCAAGATGTGAAGAAAAACCATGTTGATACGGTTCCTGGGGTCCCATGGAACACAATCTATTTTGGGAAATGCCATGTGCCAAAATGAAAATTCCTTGGGATTTCTTTGTTGTGGAAAATTTGGAAAAAATCTGTTTCATTCTGTAATGGGATAACAGCAAATGTCAAACTATTGAAATTTCCCATGAACCAGAAAGAGATGTGGTTGGTAAATTGATAAACAGTTTCCACAGACAGCTTTTCTGTTGTTGTTGTTCGTTTGGACTTGGACCAAGGAGTTTATTCATTTCTCCCCAAGAGTTTAGGCAGACAAGGTTTTTTGGGTAAATCCAATATCGTGTATTAGGCCAACAGTCTAATAAAAGATATCAGACTTACCCAAAGAACCTTGTCTGCCTATGTCCCGAGACCAACACAACTACAACTTACTTCCCAAGAGTTTGGGATTTAAGAACTGAAGTCTGTTACTTTTTATGCCCAGAAGCTGAGTATTTTGGTGCTATGTAAGCAGAGCACAGAGATGGTTAGGAAGATACAATTCACTTACTTTATCCACAGTCAGCATGAAGGGCTGCTGTATAACCCCCCTGAAAGAGTAGTCACAGCCCCCCTGTGCTTGGGGTCCATAGGTTCATGCAAATATGCATCTGTTCAAAACTTATAGAGGAGTACCATTTTGTATGTTTTGTGTTGTGCTTCAAATTTTGCGTGGGCTTCATTTTCTCTCAGGAGCGAGCTGCGCAGATTACAGTAATAGATTTTTAACTAAAGCTTCTCTATTAAAATATTACGTTCTGTGACTGATAAAAAAAGAATCCCTTGCAAGTTGACATAAAATACTTTGATTTTATTTTAAAAGTTTTTATGAAACAAAACGAACCCAAGGAAACTTGGCTTCTTCGAGACACAGTCTCCCTGTATTCTTCCACACTTGCTTCATGTGGACCAGCACGGAGACCCTTTTGGTGGGACATAAAATGAATGCAGCTTTTCAATCCTGTGTGGTACTGAAAGGGTGTGCAGCAGTCTGAGATGCCTCTTTGAACCACAGATGAAGTTCATTTTATATACATAAGCAATACTAACTATTAATATTAAACAGGAAGCTGAAGATGACTGCACTTTACTAGTGGTAAAAGCTCTGTTTGCAGATGCTAGGAAGAGGGTTGCTCTTTTGCAGCGTGCCAAGCCCCATTCAAGGAAGAGTTGCAACTCATCTTACTTGCAGGGAGAGCTGAGTGCAACACTGGCTGCCTCCCACAGCTCTGACAATTATACTTCCTGTATGCACTATCGGCATGAATAAATGATGATACAGGAGATTAAATATATCTTTGACTAGCTCATGGGGTAAGAGTTTGCCTTATAAAAACAAGGGAGTCCATCCGCATATTCTCTTATTTTATCTGAGATGAATAAGAAGCTGTTTTCTGAACTATTTTGATCTTTAAATAATCCTTAGCCAAACATTAAGAGCAAATATGGACAGTTAGCTCAGGATATCATAACAATGAGTTGAACCTTCTCTGCCAACTCCCTTTTGGAGAGGGCTAGGTATTTGTGGACTCTATGATTCCCATATTGCAACTCATCTTGTGTGTAATGTTTTAAATCTTCATTTTATACCCCTGCTCTTGTCTAAAGAATTTTTTTATAAAGTCAACAGACTCAACTCTGTCTTCGCTTACACAGTTCAGCTTCCATTGCACAAGGAGAAATGAGGGCAAAATGAGACTCTAAATATTGATGCCAGCTCTCTGAACAAACTGCACCAACCTGAATACATTCCCACCAGCAGCGTTTCAGGCCAGATGCAATCAATACAGAGCCACAGGGGTCAACAGATCAAATGTGGGTCCAGAAAAATTAAAAACAGAGGCCATGAGTGCTGCTGTTATGGGTAGCATCAGTTCAAGATCAAAAGGCAGACCAGCCATTTACATCCTGCCACATTCACACCAGGTTCCAGCCAGGTTCCACTGAAATCAATGGGGGTCTGCCTATTTTCTTTTGGGGATTAAGTCCTTTTTCTCTGGCAGCATTCAGTCACTTATTCTCTTTTTCCTCTGCACCGTACCCAGAGACTGTGGAACACGCTTTACCTTCGAGCTATACAAACACCTTAAAGCAGTCGACCTTTTCTGTGTAACAGGAATGTTTTTGCACTTTAGCTATGAGGTTTGATGTTAAGATATGGGATAAAAGGGATGGAAAACTTCCAAAGGTACAAATGACAGTTAAGCAGACCTAAGCCCCAATAACTTCCAATGGCAGTTAGGCACCCAGCTGCCATTATCCTAAATAAAAAATCTGCCCCAGGTACGTGTTTCTCTTCTGTAGGTTCACATTTCAGTTGTAGTACTAGGCTATACATCTGTCATGAAAAAATAACCCAATCTCCTGAAGTTTGTATGTAAATTTTGCATATTTTGCATTTTCAGGTCAAGTTGGTAAACTCTCAGATTTCTGAATATTCACTAGAGTCCCCCCCCCGAAGGCTTTGAAATCGAAACATTCACATGCAGTTGCATCAAAAGAGGTTGACTATGTGATAACACAGCAAAAAGAAAAAAAAGATTTTAGAAGAGTCTGCAGTGCACTAGATTTCATAACTTGATACTGTTCCAGAATTTGAAACCTTTGCCTAACTTCAGCCTCAGAAAAAAAAATAGTCTAAATAATTAAACCATTATGAAGCTTCTCCAGAAAGAGGAGGAGGAGCTGGCTGCTTAGATGCAAGTAATAGTGAACGCTCACGTAAACTTGAAGCCACTGTAATGGGAGAATTATTAATTGTTTTATTCATGCCGTTTCTTTTCTGTAGTTTAATCGGTATGCACGACCATCTGCAGACAAATAGGAAGGCAAGTTAGGAAGGTACTTGCTTCCATGTGTGAGGTTCCTAGCTTAAATAGTTGTTAAAAAAGGTGGAAGTTGAGGAGTTACAATATCCACAGGAAACTGAAATGACTGAGCAGAGGAAGCCCAGGATGCAAAAGGATGAGAAGGTTCATCAGGTTAATATGAACTTCTGTTTGCTGTAATTTCTCTCTCTCTTTCTCTCTCTTTGTTTGCCACTTTTCGAAATACATCAGAAGAGCCAGCTTGCCTGTGTGCAGCTTACTATAAACGTAATAGTCTGTTTTTCTGGTGGTATATCAGAAATGTGGTGGCACACGGAGGTGAAGCTTAGACTGAGGCATAAAAGCCCAGGCATTGCAAGCATGATTAATGTGAGTCCCTTTGATGTGATCATAGCATAGCAGTTTTTCTGGAATTAGGAAGCTGAATGACAACCGTGTATGGAATAAACCCAATTTTGTGTAATCCTATATAATTGATATCATCATACTTAGGGAGAATGAGGCCAAATCTGTAGTTCTTATTCTAGCCCTGACCTACGGGCATGGAGGGAAATGGAAGATGGGAAGGGAATGATAGGTTTTGTGCTTTCTGTCTTCGCAGCTTCCCCAGGTCTCTTTTAAAATAAATGAGCAAATGAGACTCTTTCCAGGGATGCTGGATCTGGTCCTGCCTATGTCATTTTCCAAATTAATAATTTCAGCATAAAATGTTATTTAAAAACTAGACACCCTATGAAACCTGTATTTAACCACTGCGGTTGTTAGAGATTAGAAATGTATTTTAAATACTATTTAAATAGGCAGTGGAATTTTTTTGGAGTGAGGCAAATTAGCATAGAAAAGGATACAGGCTTCCAGGCAAGACATTCAGTAGAGTAATTTCTGATCAGAGAAAGGTGTAAGACTGGTAAAGTTGAAAGGATCAGTCAGTGACAGGAAATAGCTTTGCATTGGCTCTTGGTTTATCGCACTCAAGTACCTGTGTCACATAAGGCAAGTTTTCCTGAGTTGGTTTTAATTAGGCACCCAGGGTTTCCCATATGTTTCCCTTTTGCAAAGATAGGCATCCATGTATTTTGCTCGCTGGGTGCAGATTGTCTGCATTACCTAGCTAACTTGCTCCGGAAAATAAGCATAACATTCTTTATGTACCTCTGGCACAATGCCTCCACATGCCGAAGAGGGAGTGTAGCAATATTATGAGATAACAATTGTAAGGACATTTTAATATGTGAACGCCTGTCTGGGATTTTAATTAAGCTTTTATTCATTGTGGAATTAGGGTGCTGGTATTAAATTACTTCAGCAGCCTTAAGAAGCAAGGTTGCTTCTTGTGCAGAACAAGGTGAATTCTGGTTTAGCCGTGGGAGGCAGGTAGACCGAGTACATAAATATTGAGCCACCTTTTCCAGACCAGCGGTGACATATTTGCTATGTGGAACCGCAGGTTTAGATTTCCAATTGTAGCCATTGACAAATCTGGTTACCTTGATTGGATGCTGTTACATCTCTGCAATTTTTGTGTATTAGGTTTGATTTAAAAAAGAAAGAGACATAAGGAGAAGGGTTTATCTCCCTTAAACCACATGAAGTAGAGGAGTTCTTCATAATAGCTTTTAATCTAAGCCCCTGTTAATTTTAGACTGGATGATCCATAATGTAACGAGATCTGTCAAGCACAAGTCATCTCATTGTAGCTGAAATATGAATAGACATTCACATTACAGCAGATAGATATTGCTATTATAGGGGAAAGAGGAGAGGTGACAGAAATGTCCCATTTCATGGTGAGCAGTGGTCACATTTCATTTTAATGTGATTAGGAGCCATTTGGCACTTTAATCAGTGCTATATCGCCCATGCTGAGAATAGATATCGTCAGACAGGAAGCTGTAAGATGACTTTCATTCTCCTCTCCGTATCCTTTTGATCAGAATTGTCAAAGGGAGCTGGAAGCAGATCACCATGTATCGGTTTTTTAGTGGGGTAGAAGAGGGATAAATATGACTTCTAGATTGTTTTCCAGCTCTCGTCATCATTTTGCAGTCTTATCCTATGAAAAAGAAAGGTGTGCTGATAGAATGACTAAAAAAGGAAAAGAGTCCTTTCATCTTTTGCTCTAGGAAATCCATCCGTTCTGCTCTGCTTCAAATGCTAAATCCTGGCAGAGAATGAATTCTCCTGCATCTTCTTTCTCTTTGATTTTGGGGCCTGCCATGTTCCAGCTCTTTCCTCTCCATAGTAGGTTTTTCTTTGGAGCTGTCTTCCTTTATCATCCACTCCTGTAATCCCTCTGCTGGATTCCTTCCTCTTCTGTCTGCCTAGCTACTTGCTTATTTATTTGTCTAATGGAGCTTGGCAGAAAAAAAAATATAGACTTTCCTAGAAAATAATTCAGGCAAATGTTTTCATTAAAAAGTATTGACAAAAAGAATTTGAACTAAAAAGCATCAGGTTTTTTTATTTTCATATTCCATATATGGAGTTTCCCCTTTCTCATCTCCTTTCTTTTACCCGTCCTCTTTTTTTTCTCCTCCCCTTTTAGTCCACTGAGAACGGGATGGAGGTGGGAGTATAAAAAAAAGACCAGGTTCTTTCTTCAGTGCTTAAGCACAAGTTTGTGTTGATCTACAGGTCAAAAATGACATGGAAAGAGAAGGTAGTTTGGATGGAATAAGAGCTGGCTCAGATCCTTGCCCTACCCTGGCACCAGCTGAGCCTAGGTCTTTGCAGCTCAAAACATTTTGGTGGCATACAACTTTCATTGCACCTTGAGCAAGATCTCCAGATTGTCATGATCTCTTCTTGGACAAAGTGGCTTTTAGTGAATTGAAGACTTGGCAGCTCCCGGGGTGGCTTGTATGTACCACCTTTGTATTTACCACCAGGTTTGCAGTGGTCAGAAACCCCTCCCAAGGATACTCTAGGACAGTGTTCACAGGTCAGGGTGAAGCCTTAGAACATGTGTCCGGATCTCTTTGAAACAATGCATGCCTCTGCTCGCCAGATGCTGCTCTCGTTTAGAAATGTCTCACTGACAGATTAGCTTTGACAGGACTGAAATCCTTTCTCTGATAACTCTTCATGCTTGGTGGTGATGCTTTATTGTGTGAATGGGGATGGAATAAAACTAGATGGTTTCATTTATTTCACCCTACAATTCAAGTATCTTTTGAGTTTCTATTACCATGAAGGTAGTGGATTATAGATTTGGTTATTTACAATTGTTTTTCCTTCTCTCTCAAGGAGGTGCCAGTAGGAAGCTCTGAGGACTGAAGTTAATCTTTTTGAACACAGAATAATATCTATAATTTTAAATATATTTTTAAGAAACCACTAAAAGCTTTAACTACTCTGGAAAAGGTTGGTTCCTCCAGTGAGTTAGTCACCACATTTGTTAGTCATTAAAATGTGACATGGGCAATATACCTTAATATTAGGGCTGTGCGAAACAGCACCATTTCGTTTCACCGTTTCGATGGGGCAGTGTTTTGTTTCGAGTTTCGTTTCCTTTTGAAAGCACTGTTCCATTTCATTTTGTCAAAACTGTTTCGCTGTTTCGACGCTGTTTCGATGTTTCACCCATGGGCTATAATGGGGAAGCATGAACTGCCTATAACTTTGTCATTTCATGCCTGATTTGGATGAAACCTGCAGGGATGGTAACCCCTTTTTAGGTCATAAAGTGTACTAAGTTTTAAGGAGATAGGTGCAGGAATTTCTGGGAAACTGCACCTCAAATCTTGAAAGCAAAACTCATGTCACATGTATATGTTAAGGTGCAGCAGGGTGAAAACTTAACTTTGCATTAGGGTGGTTTGCTTTGAAGTAAGCATGTGTGTCTACACATGCACACGCTTACTTCACAGCAAACCTCCCTAATTCCAAGTAAATTTGCTACCTGCAAATGCAAGTAGCAAATTTACTTGAGATGAGTAAAAACGCTGTAGTGCTTGTGTAGATGCCTGACCCGGAGCAAAATTTGCTCCTGGTAACCATCCACCAGGGGACGGGACATAGCTCCCAGGTCCTGGGAGCTTCCTGCTGCTGGGGCAGGCTCTGCCACAAGGGCCTGGGTGGGGACTATGTCCCCCTGCCCCAGCAGCAGGGAACTCCAATCTCTCTGCTGCCAGATCACAATCAGGGAGTGGGAGCTGGGAGACCCTTATCTCTTGGCTAGAGCCCTGCAGCCATGGGGCTCAGGCTCGGAGATAAGGGTCTCTCAGCGATGACCACACAGTCAGGGAGCTGGTGCTGGGAGCTCCCTGCTGGTGGGGGCTGGGGAGCTTGTTCCCTGCCCAGCTCTGCAAGTGTGGAGCTGGCGGGGAACAGGTTCCCCACCTCCCACTGTGCAATAGCAACTGGAATCATGGAGCAGGGGCTGGGAGCTCCCTGCATGGGGACAGCTCTCCTCCCATCCTGGAGCTGGAAGGACAGTCCCCAGGCAGCCCCTGGCTGCATGAGGAAGTATGTGCAGCCTGGAAATGGCTGGGGAGTGCCACACGCACTGCGGAGATCCCAATGTCAAGCAAAACCTGCACCTGAATAAGTGGGGCAGCCCACATGGCAGCAGTGTTCACCACCCAAAACTGGAGCCTGGCAAGCTAGAGCTATGTTTTGGCTGCCAGCCATGCTCCATGCATCATATTGCCATCACTGGAACCCCAGGAGGCCTCCAGGACCTCTCCAGAGCCCTGGGTAAAGCTGCTGGGGCCACCCAGGTCAACTTGGTGTGTGCTAGACATGCACACATGCACAGGCCTTTCTTACAGACAAGCCACTGCTGTTTGTCTCCAGGGAAATGCATGTTCCCAGTCATCTGGACATGCCTATAAGGCACATTTACAAGTATATACCTGCACCACATGAGAGCACACACGGGTACATACAGCTTACACCCTGCCACAGTGAGGCAGATACACGCACAGATTCTTACATGCATGTACACAGATTCATGCAGTGTGAAAAAACATACACACCCATATCAATAAACCACACACTTCCGTGCCTATGCTAATTTACATACAGCATTAGTCCTACAAAAATGCACATAACATGCGCATGACCACGTTATCATATTCTTTAATTAATCACTGTAAAGGTTTCTGCCTGCACAGATGAGGTGGAAGTTTTCCCTGATTCAAATGCAACAGTAATAATTAGCAATCTATAACTGGAGGTTACTACTGGAGGTATAACTGGAGCAAACTGGAGGTTCAGGGTTATTTTCTTGCTGACATATATAGATGCAGTGAGGTTGCTGCCGTACGCTTTAGCTGCAGCGTGTTGGAGCAGACTCGATGAATTGAGTCAGCTGGAGCATGGTAATTACCGCACTCCAGCAGATTACAGCCTCACGTGTATCAGCATCCCTGCACTGAAAAATGGCAGTGTGGGCACTTTAACTAAAGATGGTTCGGCAAGCTGTAGTTGAAGTGCCCCCATGGCTATTTTTCAGTGCTGGGACACTAACACACATGACACTTTAAATACAGCAGCCCTCAGAGCCCCTGTAATTAAAGCGCCCCTCTTGCCCACACCCAGAGTATGTCTATAAATGCCCATACAGACTTAAAGGATAATCTAAAGAACGCCTCTGGTAGGGATTCAAAATTGAATGTATTCATTGCAACCTGGTTAGATAATGCAATGACTAAGAATCATGTTATACATTTTAAAAACTCTCCTTCTCTCAAGTTCATTTTTACATTGATTCAGAGTTACTGATGCTTCAGTGGGTTTTCAGAAAGCTCTCCACTTGGAGTCTAATTCAGCACCCACCAGTGCATCTAGAAATAGCCAAACTCCTCAATCACTGATGGATTCGACAAAACAAATATCACACAGATAGCTGCAAGATGCTGCTCTGCATCAGCCCTGTCCCAGACAGACATCTGAGAGTGCATGACCTATGCTTCTGGGTCCTGTGGCCACGAACAATCCAGCAAAGTCATACGGGCCTGAAGGCTTGCATGGGATGTTAGTGCTCTGAGAGTTCATTGAATTGTTCCTGAGTGCACTCAGAAACATGTTCAACTCAGTGCCCTGCAGATATCTTATGTCTCTCCAACAGAAGAAAAGGAAGGAACACTATCAAATTTGAGAAGCTGGTTGCTGATTAACTTTTAACTGTACGTAGAGTCCTGTTCTCCATTACCGCCCAGCAAATATTAAGTAGAACTGGAAGAGAAAGCTGCAAAACTACACTTGAAAAGCCTTGGAATGGGATGGTTTGACAGTCTACAAATGCTTTTCAAGCCAGGAGTTCAAAGTCTTTGAACAACTTTGGCTTCAATGAGTTAGTATTTTTTCTATTTTGAGCACTAGGATACAATAACTTCCAAGTTTGTAGCAGGCTAATACTATACCCCTATTATCATGGGTTTCCTCCTTGGCAGGGAGAGTTGGATAAAGGGTATTCTTTCACCCAGGTGTCCTTATACAACACTGCAGTGAGCCCCTCCCCAATCAGTAATGCTGGTTTGAGCTTTTTAGCTTTTACCCTAAATGTTGTTATTTGAAATAGAAGCATGGATTTCTTAGGGTGGTATCTTTTATAGGACCGACTGTGTAATGGAGTTGGACACAATTTCAAATGGAAGACATTCTGCATCGTTGCTTAGAGAAGATACTGAAATCCGCTGCTAATTCTCTTACACTACCATAACATGGAAGATATTGAAATCCGCTGCTTACCATCACAGTCACAGTAGCCCTCTTACACTTGATTAACAGAGATATGTAACAACATAGTAACAGTAAATGGCAGAAGAAATTCAGCTCAGTAATAATACAGCTTCTATAGATTGAATTCAGATATCTACCAAGATAGATAGGTAATTCAACATTCTCAAAGATTCTTCCCTAATTAACATGATGACCAATATATGTAAACTTGAGTTGCTCAGGTGCTGCACCCTTAAGCCCAGATTTTTAAAGGTACTTAGGCACCTAAAATCCAGTTACATGCTTAGTGAGGTTTTCAAACTCCCACTGATTTCCTATTGATGGGTCTTTAAGAAAATACCGCTAAGTGCCTATCTGCATCAGATATTACTGGGAGACTATGTTGTTTCCTATGAGCTTTGTACCACTCCCTTCTTCCCCACATGAGACAGCCTAATCTTATTGAAATATAAGAGCTGCTCCAGGCTATTCAGAAAAGGTGATGGGCTGGGCCTAGCCAAGATCCTGTCCCCACACCCTCTGTCTTTTCAATAGGCCAAGGGACAGGCCAGGAAGGAAGGATGAAGTAGTGCATATTCTTTTGGGATGGCACAATAGCTCCAGTCTTTTCTGTGCTCAGCAGTAGGTTTGTGTTTCATACAAAATGCCTCCTAGATCTTGTTCTGCAGTGCTGTCCCTTTGCACATCTCTCACTGTGGGGGATCTCCCTTAAAGGCACAATTTTAGACAAAGAACAATTTTAAGCCCATCTGTTCCAACAGTGAAAGACCTTCCTTTATACCTTTTGTTAATCAACAAAAATATTGTATTTTTCTTTCACTGCCTATTGCTGTGACTTTGTTTCAGTTGACTATATGATTTCTCCTCTCTCCTTTCACCAAGCTCTTCTCAAGTTTTGAAAGAGTGATAGGCTAGTACTATTCACTCTGTTTGCTTTTCTTTTCCTTGTGCATTGTTGGCTAGTTACTCTGGCTATTCCTTTTACAGATATGCTATTCTCTTTTCCTTTTTTGTTTTGTCGGCAGTTCTCTGCACCTTCTTTTCAGTATCTCCACAATTTCTTTTCTTCTTTCTGCCTGTTTTTGTTCAGTCCCTGGGAGAGAATTTTTGTCAGACAGACTAATAGGTGGTGAGCAGAAGCAATTACAGTCCACTGCAAACCCACAAGTGCAATTAAAATCACAGAGATGCATCAGAAAGCAGAATATATTATTATAATGGGTCGGAATTACAGGGTAGATATGATAATGATGCTTCTGGACATCCCATGATGATATTAAACCTTCAGTTTTAGCCTTTAAGAATGTGAGGAAAAGCTTGTGAATAGCAATCAGGTGCACAAAAACTTAATTATATCAATGGGTGCAGCCACGTGTGCCTGAGACTGTAGATGGCCTCAAACAATAGCTGTGACAGGTGTATGCCATCACCCTGACACAACAGGTTGTGAATGCTGAAACCCATTATCTTGGAGCTCACTTTCCATATGACCCAAACAAAGATCAGTAAGTCAATCTAGGAAGAGACCCTTTTAAAACTGAGTTGCCTAATGTGATTTAAAACATCCCTTAAGGTTTTACTCAGGCAGACTTAAAACAAAATTACATTAGCAGTATTGCCAACTCTCATGATTTTTGGCATTGTTCTTCAAGTCTATGCTCCAGGAATGTAAAATATATAAAATATATATATATAAAAGAAAGAGCTCAATTTTTCACATTCCCATAGCATAGACTTTAAAAACAACTCCACAAATCATGAGCGTTAGCAACACTGCATTAGCTGGTAAGACTACAACCTAGGTTTCCATTAGTGTGGCCTTGATGCACTAATCCCTTCACCTGGTCTCTCCAGATGAGGACTGAAGCACTTTGGTCTGAGATAAAGTCAGAGGAACTTTTGTTGCTGCTGTTCTTGGTGTACCTGCTCTTTTGAAGTTAGGTCTCCAATGCTATCAATCTGGCATCCTTCACAATTGCTAAATGCATTTATGAGAGTGTGAGAGAGGAAATTGCATTTGTGCCAACTGCGGGAGTGAAATACTTAATTTCCCCATTAGTCTATCAAGTTAGCTCATGTAAACAACATAATTAAATTTGTCTACATTCACTGTGCTATACAAATAATCAAAAAGAATAACTTTAAGGGTCCAAAGATAACAATAAGATTAAATTAGATAAAAGGCTAGGAGGAGAATAAATTAAGGTAACAACAATAATTAACCAAGTGAAGGTAGAATAATGTATCAGTGGCGAATACAGCTCACCCCAGAATTCTACTGTCGATCTCTGGCATAATTTAGGAAAAGGCTCTGAACCCAAAACCAGGTCTGAATTTCACAGCTAATGCTATAACGACCTGTGTTACAACCTCAGCTCCAAACACCCAGGAACTTGTGCATAGGGGAAAAGAGAAACAATGTGGAAACAGATTCTGAATTTTGCAGCCAAGGCTGTCTATACCCTCTCTCCTTAAAGAGCAGTAGCATATGCAGGGCAACACCAAGTCAAGATACCTGTTTAAAATGTGTAGTTATTTAGGGATACATAAAGCTAAGGGTTAATGCAGAACTTTAACAGTGAAGACAAGAGGAACAGGGAAACGATAAAAATGGATGAGTTTTTAATACCCTGTAGTAATTTCTTTTCTGGTTAATTACTTAAGGGACCAAACCCATGGGGATCAGCATCCCCTGGGAAGTAGGAGACTTAACATTAAGGATCTTGCAGGACTGCTCAGCATTGTTCTAGCTGAGCTTTTACTTGGCATTCTTGTTAAACATACGCCCACAGACACTAGGAACATTTCAATAGAATAATCGCACAGTATTTATGATTATAATGGCACTCAGTGAAAGCCAGCAGGTGCCACTGTAGTTGAAATCCTAGATCTGTTGATAAAAGTATAAAAACCCCACTGCTATCTATAGCAGCAATATTTTGTCCTGTGTGGGGCTGTGTTCTCATCAACTGGCCAAAGGGCTAAAATCCTATGTTGTACAACTTTGGAAATATAGGTGCAGTGTAGAGGTACCAGGCTTCCTCTGGGAACTGAGAAAAGGTGATGTGCTTACTTGGAGTATGCACTTACTGAAATCCACTCTAAACATTTTAGCAGCCTTGACATGAATGGCTTCTAGTCTGCTTCATATATTAAAAACCAGTACAGTAGAGTTACTAAGTAGGCAGTGGGGATGAAAGATGCTGAGCATGTAGTCAGTGTATGCACATAACCAACATGTGGATTCCTGTGACGGATAGGGTGCAGACAGAAGTGATGTTTGTTGCATGATCGGCCCCTTGAAAACACTACAACCGTGTCCTTGCAGAAGTGCATGGATGCAGAGTGCTTTAAAATGACCCAATCCTGCAATAATCTGAACCCTCATTATATGAGATTCAGATATAGTCACTCCAAAGTGGAGTGCCTTCATTAACTTGTGTCTGCACATGCCAGGAGCAGGGCTGGACTGACACAGCCCAAACCTTCTTCTGGTATTTTCTTCAGAATGGGAGTGGGGGAAGGGGGGAGCTTGGTCTGGGGCTTGCCTAGCTGGTGCTAGAAGGTGGGGCAGGTGGATTGGACCTCCCCCACTTGGAGCCCCTGCCCCATCTGGGTGCTCGCAGCTGTTCCAAATTGCAGCTGGGTCCCCCAACCCCTAGGACCCAACAGCAAATGTCTGTTGGGTCCAGGAGATTACTGGTAATTTGTAGGGGGTTCGTGGAGGTGGAAGTGCACCCCCTGAGAGCACTGGTGCACCCCCTGACCGGCCACACTCGCTGCTTAGGCGATGGGCAGGGGGGCCAGGTGGGAGCACCGGTGCCCTTCCCTGCAAGTGCTGGCTGATTGCTGCTGCCGCTGCTCCCAGAAGCACTCCCAGAAGTGGCTGCAGAGATCAGCCACAGTGATCAGTCTTGGGAGACACCTCCCCCCACCCCGGGCAGCAAGATCTGCCACAGGAGGCCTCCCGGGACTGGTCGCAGGGGCGGGGGCATGTGCCCCCCCGGTCTAAGGCAGCACCAGTTGCCAGTGCAGGGGATCGGTAACTCATGGTGGTTCCTGCAAAATGCCATGAGTTACAGCAGATAATTGCCCCTCTGTGTGCACCCATATTGTAACAAGCATCAAATAATTTTAAACTGGCACTGTGTTATGCAGGTAAGCAAACTATGTATTTATCTAGTATGCAAACAAGTGGAGCATGCTATAGTTATTAACTGAAATTTTACATGTAGTTGAAAGCCTGGATTTTCAAGTCATCCACAGTTTTCAATTCAGAAGAATCATCCAAATATGATTTCCTGGTTATTCCTCAGTTTGTGATTCCTTTTCTTCTGGACTGTTAATTACAGGCAAAATATTAACCAATGAATAACTTCTTTGTGCCAAGGCAGGGAATAGCACTGCAACTCATTTATATTCTTCCACTAGTACCAAGCGTATGATTATTTGTAATTCAAATGGATGAAGACTCTGGGGGGAAAAGGTCTACAAATCATTGTTTGACTATTTGAGAAAGGACAAATGAATTTATTTAGACATTTGTGTTTACTTTCTGTAAAGGTTTTTGAAAAAAAGATTCATAGGAAAAAGATTTCTTCTGGAAAAAGATTCATAGGAAGTGAATCCCAAAGTTGCATGAAAATTACTTGTCCATGCTGTGTCTTAATTTTGCATGCAGAAGAATTCACATCTTGAAGTGCTTACATTAATTTCCAATTAAGTAACACCGACCTCCCCATGTGACTTATCAGACAAATGAAACTAAGCAACACCGGTTGAATTTTAAAAACATGTGCCCAGTGAATGAAATAAAAAGAAGAAATCATGATCTGCTTGGAGACATTTCATGAACAAAAGAAACTGAGTTGAATTTGCAAATGGTTCATTCAGCAATACTTCTAACCATATAATTAATTGAAAACACCGAAATCTAGGTCTACATTTCCCTTTTAGTTATCCTTTTGTGTAATCTTTAGGGTCCTGACTCAGGAAAGCTAGTTAAAAGGAATGCAAGGACTTTCACGGAATTTGAAATGGACTGAAATCTGTTTTAATTTCCTCAGTGTGTGCCACTATGCTGGTATCTGGGAAAGTCATCTGACATCATGGCACTTTGTGGACTAAGGTAGAGATGTGACTGCATATATCATTGCACAGAAGTTTTTTACTGTCTAAATAAGACTTCTAAAGACATTTTGTTGTCACTGATTCCCTGTGGAACGATGCTTTTTGGCTTCTCATTAGGAATTTCCATGGGATAACAGTTTGGGTGACTGTCCCTAACTCGAGCTGTACAGAGTGCTTCCAGTCTGCTTCATGTTTTATGCCATTAAATGGTGCAGTAAGGTTACAAAGTAGGCACTTGGCATGGTATGCCCAACCAGCTATACTTGATTCAACAGTGTTTTTCAATTGTTAGTCCTCTCCCTACGTTGGTTTTTCTCTTGGAATTACAGTAGACGGCCATTTTGCTGCTCACCTATTGCATATTGGGCACGGTGCTTATCTTCAGCAGAGTTCTGCAAACTCCTGTAGGAGGCCTGATGCTTAATGCAATAATTAGCCTCAGGAACATCCATGGGACTATTCTGGGTGGCGAACGCTACACTTGGGAATCAATGTTTGCAAGGTCTAGTTCAAAGCAGATTTGCAAGCTGCGTGACCTTATCAAGTTCTCCCGTCTTAAGAAAGCTCATCTGCCGCGTAGAGTTTTCTGTGGACTCTGACAGCTCTATAGAATACACACACAAAATAGAAATGCCCAGAATAAAACACCTTGCAGGCTGCAGTAAATTAGAGAAGCAGGCACTACTCTGACAGGCACAGCTGGTAGCTCCAGTCCAGCAGAGTTACCTGGATTTTAGATTTAAAGCTACAGCTGAATCCTTTTGGAACAGGAGGTTTTGTTTCTCTTCCCCCACCCCTGCCTTTGTTCATTTTTCTCACATGCACAAATGATCATGGACTCTGAGCTCTTGCTTCAAATAAGCAGCATTAAATAAGAGGAGGAGGAAGTGTAGCAAATTATGGAAATGCGGCATTCAAAGCATTATGCAAATTGGTGTGTATTTGAAATATTATCACTTACTTGATGTCTTGTTGATCTAATAATAGTCTGTATTTCCATTATGGAAAAAGAAAAAAATATGTAATGTGACACTACTTTCTCCTTAGTTTGTTCCCACGAGGCCATCCAGGCTGTCAGAGAGCTTGATATGCAAATCTAAACGTATGTGATTTAAGGGTGTAATGGACCATGAGAAATCCACAAGAGTCCTATGAACTGCTAGAACACCAGCTGTGATTGCTCAGTGCTGCTGCCTCTGGAATAAGGATAAGGCTATCCCAGAGCTGAAGACTACAGAGCATTAGCTAGACCACACCAAGGGAAACTGGGAATTTAAAACTTTAATGTGTTTCTCCCGTATTTGCTATTCCAGCATCTCTTACAGGCACAGTAAAGGCACTCCATTCATACACTGCGCAGCTTTCAATAATGAGGGCTTCTATCATTTCCAGGAATGGAAATTCCCATATGAGCAGCTCATTGGTTGCTGCGTTTTCATAGGGAGGTTGGCTTGAATAATCACTTTCTTGATAAAAATGTGAAAATATGTGGATCCTTGCTGGCTTGTTTAGCTGTAACCCTGAGCAACAGAAGAGAGAAATTGTATATTGTACTTTTAGAGAATGATCCAAAACCACTGAAGACCACTTTTCATTGTTTTTTGGTGTCCTTTTCCGCTGCTTTCCACCAAGGTTCCCAAAGTGTCATGACTCTTAACTCCCACTGAAAGGAATGGAAATTAAATTCCTGTGAGTGTCTGGGCCTCAATTATTACATAAAAAATAAAGATTCATTGTGCCAGTGTAAAGCAGATTGTACTATACCCATGTTGATTGGTTTATTTTAACCCGGGATGGTATTCTACCTGGGTAGAATAAACCAGGTAAAATAAAAATAAAAAGAGTTCATCCCTCCTTAATGTGAAACATGAAAGGAGCAGATAGGATTAAGATAATGCTACTTCAGGATATCTTCCAGAAGTGATAAATATAATCATAGATGGGAGGAGGGGCGAGATAACTTTCCCACAGTCATGCAGCAGAAACCAAATAAAGGGAGATTCGAGATCTTCTAAATCTCAGCCCTATACCCCCTACCCCCCACTGCACGGTCTGCCCCCAGACAGCTCCGGATCCAACAAGCATCCAGACCAAATCTGAACTTGTTCAAGGTCGTCTAGCACTTGCCTGGGTCTGAAGTAACTTCGCTTAAGTTTGGAGGAGTCGATGAACACAAATAGGCTTGATGAGTATTTCAGTTTTCCAAGTATTTCACTTTGATTTGTAGCCTGGGAGGTAGCTCAGCAAATTTGCATGACAAACACATGTGCACATGTGTACCATCAAATTATGAATTATTTTGTTTAGAAGAGGTTCATTAGGAAGATTAATGAGATATTACTTTGCGCTCTTTCAACAGCCTCATGCAAAAGGGGCAGCAAGTAATTCTCCTAGCTAGAATCCATCCTCTCCAGGGTCCCGGGCTTCACTGCATCTCAAGCATTTAAACAGCTCATTCTTTGAAATTGTTATTCGTCAGCTTAATTAGCCCTAAAGGAAGCACTTGTTTCAAATTAGGACAACAGGGTTTTTTTTCTAAGAAGGACATAATGACATTAACAATGGCAGCTTGTTTAAATAATGGGGTTTTTACGCAGGGTTTTAAATGAGGCTGAATGAACCCAGAGCCACTTTATAACACGGTTGGGTTTCTGATTCAGCCCTGGAAGTTGCCCATTTAGTGATAATTCATCTCCTGATGACCCGCTAGGCTCATCAGTATCATATTAGTGCAATTACATTGCTTTAAAATGGGTCAAATATTGTCACAACAGTGAGAAAAGATAAATAAAATGTCAAGGCCATGAACATAATGAAGGCCATGAAAAAAATCATGTTTTGGGCTCCCATCTGGCTTTGCCATTCCCAGTATAAATATCAGAGAGAGATTTTTGAATTCCTTGCTCTGTCCTTCTGTCCCTGAAGAAATCATTCCAATCCTGGAAAAAGCCACAAATAAAAGTAATTGTGGCTGATTTCAATCAGCTTTGTATCTGATCTAATTAGTAGGATCCCGAGGAAAAGAGTTTGGAATGAGAATAATGGAATATCAGACAGGATTAAGATAATGCTGTCTAGACTCTATGATTAAAAAACCAAGGCTATTCATAAGTCATGATTAAGGTGAATTGCTGGAGGCTTTTCTATTTGTGTATGTTAGGGCCTTACATGTTGCACGGTGAGCTGCTCAAACGTTGATGGATGTTAGTGCTAGCTCGAGTTTGCAGCAGTCACATGTTCAGGCCAGCAGAGGCCTCGAGCACTGAAAGGGAAGAATCCCCTGCCCTCCCTTTCTGGGCTTGCCCAGTTACTCCCTGCCACTGCAGCTGCCTCTCCTGCCCCAGCCCTGGGCCTCCCCCCTGCTCACTTGTGGCTTCCTTCACTGCCTGTCTCAGGGGAGCAGGCAGGGAAGGGTTAACCTGCCTGCTGAGCTGCTACTCCCAGGCAGGCCCAGAGAGCAGCAGCAGTGCTAGGTAGATTAACCCTTTCCTGCTTGCTTCCCAGGGACTGACAGTGTAGTCAGCCACCAGGAAGTGGGAGGAAGAGGGCAGTGAGCAAGGATCTGGGCGCTGCATAGGGTTAGGGTAGGGAGGCAGTGACTGTAATCCAGGCCACTGAGGGAGAGTTGGGTGGGTGGAGTGTTTACATCAAGGGGGAGCCTAGAGCAAGTACACCTTAGTATACCATAAGGTGCATAACATGGATCAGAGATAATCCTGCCCTGGAGTGACATAACTTTGAGCCACGTAAGAAATGCTTAAAACTAGTTTCAGGTGCTAGTATGCAGACAATCCAGGGATTAAGAGTTCCAGGAACCACCCAAACTTACTGGTAACAAGGTCCTTAAAGATCAGCCTTCAGAGATTCAAAAAAATCACAATGAAGGGGTTCTCCTACAGTTAGGGCAGCGGTACATTGGAAGAAAGAAACGTGAAGTTTGCAAAGCGTTATGCCTCTATTGGTTAAGAGAGGGAAGGATTATTTGATATATTTTAGTGGACACGCTTTTGGGCTTCAACTGCACAATGCTGCTCAGCCCTCATTCCCACAGACACTAAACTGGAAGATTTCAAGCTTGATGCCTGGCCCAGACAGCGAAACTGAGCATTGGTAAGATGCACACTGATGGGAAGGGTAGAAATCTCCATCCTTAGGATGTACTGCATGTAAATCAGGGGTTGGCAACCTCATCGAGCAGTGAGCTGCTGCTTGCAACTTGGCTGTAGCCTGGGACCTTTGCTCCCCTGCGTGGTGACCTTCTTCGTGGCAGCCAGGCTGTTTGCTGCCACCTCCATTACATGCCACAGCCTCCACCATGCACAACCAATCCCCATCCACAGCAGCAGCGGTGAGTGGTGTGCGCTATAGGGACAAGGGTTGGGGAGTGAGGGTGTTGTAGGGGGTCAGGGACACGGTGCAGGGTGGAGATGGGGGATCTGCCAAGAAAAGCTGTGTACTGCCAATCCCTGTGCTGCTGTGCCGAATCTAGCCCACAGGGTGCAGATCTCTGGTGTAAATTAATACAGACCAATGTCTGAAATAGTATATTTGAGCCTTTGTCTCTCCTTCTCCCACAGGAAGATTTTGCAAATGGAACTGTATGGCTGGGGATTACTGAAGCCTGGCCAGCACTTGTCTGTGCTCTGTGCTGCCATTCACGGTCTCCTGTACAAGGGATGGGCATCTGCCCTGTATAGCAGAAGACATGTGCCAGGTCTACTGCCAGCAGCAGCATTGGAGCTGGATTTACCCTTAAGTGGACTTTTTCTTTCTCTTGAGAAATGTGTGTACCAGATGTAGGCAATGCATGTGGTTGTGTTACTGAAAGAAAAGTTCGGAGACATCCCGGCCGATTTATGGTTGTGTCATCCTGTTAAGGTGCAGAAACTACTTAACCAGCTTTCATGTTCCCACTTCCAGGAAAGGCTTCCCCTGAATGTCACCATTGGCCTTCCTATATGATGCATCAAAAACACGCGAGGGCTAACCTTCCCTGTCCCCAACAGCTACTAGCCTGTAGAACGGGCTGCTTCAGTGTTTCTGTTCTGTTCAAACAAGGCAGGGAATCCCACTGAAATGGAAACTTAATCTGATTGTATAACACTCCAATTGTTGATCTGCGAGATCTTTTTAAATGTCCAAACAACTCTTATTTTTGAATCATCAAAGAAACCTGTTTTTGGGAGCCTGTCTTAAATGTGAATGTCTTCCTCTGGCTTAATGCTCCTTGTTGCATACAAGCAGGCCCTTTTTCTTTCTTTTTCTCTCTCAAAGCAGAGATGATGAAAGCCTTAGGCCACTCAATTCAGATACAGACACAAACGGGGCGGGAGGGGCAGGAAATATAGGGAGAGACATGAATAACACAGTAGGGGAGGTGACCTTCCATGTTCTTTCTCTGACAGTGGCTCATTCCATACAATATAATTTGTTTTTATTGCCTGCTTACAGAAGTTGTTCAGAGCCCTTTCTTCCCTCCCTCCACCCCTTCCCCTCTGTCCCCAACAAATCTGCCTTAAGCACCAGTTTGCATGGGTTGGCCACTATTATAAGTGTTTGTGAACTGAACTATGACTTCCAGAAGGTGGGACTGCAGCTTCAAAACAGGCCATTCTTCAGAGGAAACTTTGAAGATGTTTAAGGATTAAACAAATATGTGTTTGTTGTGGGTTTCTTTGGTTTCCCCTCCCCTCCCCTTTCTTCTGAATGCAATATTTGAACCCAGAAAATGCTTCTTCAAGTTCTGGAAAGCAGGGGTGCGTGAAATGGGCCGTATTTGATTTGGATTTGGATTCAGCCTGAATCAGGAACAATAATTTGATTTGTTGATTCGGATCACTGTCCCCGATTCAATTTGGCCGAATCTGAATCTGAAGATTTGATGCTGATTCAAAGAATCAGTGATTCGGTCATAGAAACAGCTTTGCATGTGTTTTCTACATACCTTGAGGTACCAGGTGGGACTCATGAATGCTGCAATGCTGGGGTGGATGAAGTGTCCCACAGGAGCATGGGGGCCCCCTGCGTGCTCGGTGGCAGACCCAGAAGTACTTCCGATCCACTTCCAGGTCCACTGGGGAGCATGCAGGGCCCCCTCCCTCCTGGCTCAGCTATTGGCTGCAGGGCTACCCTGGGTGCCCCCCAGACCCAGGAGGCACCAATCACCAAGCCGGAGTGGGAATGGTGGAATCCCCCAGCATGCTCCCTGGTGGAACCAGAAGTCTGCAGGAAGTGCTACTGGTCCACTTCCGGGTCTACTGCTGAGCACACAGGGGAGCCCTCCATGCTGCTGTGGGATACTCCATGTGCCCCAGCATCACAGCATTCATGAGCCATGTGGTACCTTGAGGTATGTAGAAAGAACATTTAAAGCTGTGTCTATGTCCGAATTTCCGAATCATTCCAAATCTCTCCGAATCGATTCGGAGGATTCCAATTCAATTCAGAGAGATTAAAGGGTCTCCTGATTCAATTTGGATTTGGCGATTCAGCCACCAAATCGAGCCAGATTTCCACCAAATTAAATCGGGGACCACCAAAACTTCACAGAGCCCTACTGGAAATGTTCTGTGAGCCCTGTGGGTGTGTTGAGGTTTTTTTTCCTCCTCTTTTATATATTGTTTAGGAATTGGCTGTGATTTACTTTACGTTTTTTATACTTTACTTAAAAAGATCGTATTTACAAATCAATACGGGGACTCAGTTTTCTGTCATGACCAATCCTTTACAGAGTTGGAAATCCTGTAAATTAGCATACCCCTTTCAAATTACATGCATGTGTGTGTATGTGTATGTGCATGTGTGTGTGATACTAAGAACACCAGAGAGGCTCCTACAATGCTAAGTCTCAGATTTCCAAATTCTAGTCTCATGCAAATACTGAGAAATGTTTTATTTCAGTACCACTAGCCACATTCAAGGTGATTCTTTTATATTTTTATTTTTTGTTCAATCTGAATAAAAAAGAACTTACAATCAGCATAAATGAGATTGCAACCAGGAGGCAGATAAAGGAAACTTAAATGATTTGTGACCAACTATGAGAAATTTCTCTCCAAAATGTTGATAGCAAATAGAATTCATTAAGGTAATTCCACTTGGGCTCCATTTTCTCTAGGTCCAGTTGTGGACCCATCCTGATTGACTGTGGAGTTTCACCAGCAAGATGTCTTCAACTTCTTTTATTCTCCTACATGCTGTGCTGTGTGGAAGGCTGTCAGGTATGGTCGGGATCTTTGAGTATAATCGAAGATCTACCTAGAGAAGGCAGAATCTATGCGGTAGCTCCAAAACCTAGACAAAAGGCTTCTTCCACTTCAGCGGCCTGACAAACTGTGGATCTACTGAAGTTGAGCCCTTAAATGCAGATTTGACCACAGTGCACAAATCTCAAGTCTCTTTAATCATGTCTCTTAGATTCTAAATCAACCTTTCAAAAAAGTGGGCTCTCTTAATTGATCATTTACCACTAGAAACTTTCTTATCCCAGCATTTAACCATTGATACCTGCCCATGGCCACATAAAGAGCCCAAATTAATCTTTCTCATTTGCTTTTTTCCAATTAGTCTCTGCTCCTTTGCCACCCTTGCTCAGAGTGAATAACCTCTTGGCTTCCACACTATGTGTTCTGAAACACGGCCAAGTTTTAAATGGAGAATTATCCCATTAAATAACATAGCTGTGACTGAAGTGAAGAGGGAAAATCCTTATCCTTTAGGCTATCTTTTAGTCAATAGTTGCTGATTACATGCAACCATAGACACTGTGTGAAGTTCAGAGAATCCCATGCACCTGATTTCCTTGGCACAAGTGTAGTCAATAAGGCATTTTAAACTTAACCTACCTACTGTGCGCTTTGTTAAACAGATTCACTTTCTGGCCTCCTTCAAGTCTTGTTCTATATGGAGCTGCCAGAATGATACCCAGATAAAATATTTGGCAATTGGACCTTAAGTAACATTTTATTAATTCATGTAACACTCCTAGCAATGATAATACGGAGTCTAATGAATGATTGCCAGCTTATCTGTATGATTGTCAGGCATTTCACAGTAGGATGCTTATTAACATTTAGCATCGAAGTACAGGTCCCCCAAAGTTCTAAGCAGAGACTAAGTCACAACGTTCAAGTCATGCAGTCCTTGCCTCGCATCTATAGATTATTAGACCTGACTATATGACGTGGATTAATTGCAATTTCAAGTAGTTCTAGTTATCACTATGCTATTAATTACTTTAATGATGCATTCATTTAGATTGGAAATATGATACCAGTAAAGTTTAATTAAAAAAATCAATAACTCATTAACACGTTATTGCTGTACCTACATGAGTCACCAGATTAATCTCCTGTTGCTGGACAAGCAGCACTTCAGATACCAATGTAAAGATTTATGTCCATGGATCTTTTATTTCAAGTAATTTCTGTAAGGACAGTCAGACTTGAGGGATTATTCAGTCACTCAGTTACTTAAATCTACAAAGAATGGGCCAGTAGTCAGGCCATTTTTCTTTTCTGTGGCCCAGGCTGAAATAAGGCATATCTGAAATTATTTAATTTTTTAAGATTTTTTTTTTCTACAAAAAAAAACGTATTTACCACATGAACATTTGCGTAGTTAGCTGAAATCTTTTCACTTCACAGCATGCGGTAAAACTAAGTCATTGAGCTATTAATTAACAGCCAAAGTGTTGGGTACTAGCCTAGGAGTTTTATCAAGAAGGCAGAATGCGGCAGTATTGCAAGACTTAGAATCAGACCCTCGGTGGCTATGAATGGCATAGTTCATTGACTTTGCTAGGAGCTTTAGCAATTTACACCGATCTGAGTATTCAGCCTTTGTGCTCTGACAGTAGGTCATCGCTTTCATATGCTTAAAAATATCAAACAACAGATCAGCCGATGTAACTAAACATTATACTTTTCTGTCCCTTGGTAAGAGTGGAAGGTAGTGTGCTGCCTCTAGCTCAGATGGGGTAAGGATAATGAAACCATGAAGTACAAGAAGTGAGGCACAATTTAAATAAGACAAGAGTTTAACAAAGAATATTTCTAAAAATTAATTACTACTCTTACATTTCTTTTGTTAGATGCATATACATCAATGTTACTTATACTGATTAAAACAAAAAGGAAGTCTGTGGAGCGTGTCCTCAAATAAAATTCCCGAAGCAAAAACTGGAACTCAGGCAAAATGGTAATCATCTATGTAAACTTCATATATCTTTCAAAGTGTCATACAGATCAACAAACTGAATCCCTAATGAACCAGTGGTAGCATCAAATTCACAAGTCCATGCCTCCTAATATCACACTAAGAATGCCTTGTTTCCTGCTTTTTGATGCCGAATTCTAGACTTTGCTTATAAGTGCATCCAAGCTGCTCTCGGTTGTTATGTTGGAGCATAATGAGACATTGGGTGCATCTACATGAGACATTTACTGCAGAGCTGACTAATTAGCTCTGGAATAAAACATCACCATCTACACATGCAGTGCTGTTAGGATGGAGTAAACTAATTAACTCCTCTGTAGGATAGTACTGCCAGACACAAGTACTATCTTACAGCAGAATTATTTACTTTGCCACAATGCACATGTAGTGACAGGGCTAGCTGGGGATGAGGGTGACATAGTGAGGGGGCTCCGTGCTGGCTAGCCCTGCACTGAAGCACCCTCCCGTCCCAGCTAGCCCCTCCGCAGCACATTGCACAAGGTCGGAGCATCCCCAGGGTCCCTGCCAGCCAGGGCTGCTCTGCCCCAGCTCAACATGCTATGGTTCTACATACACAGGCAAGTATGACATGGGGAACAATAAATTTGGGTGCAAACTGCACCAGAGTTTATTCAGCTGCATTAATTGCAAATGTAAATGTATGACAGAAAGCTAAACTGTGTTCTCAACAGTTATTCTATTATAACAATGGAAGTGCTATGAGTGGGATCTGGCCTTTGCAGTTCCTAAGACTGCAGATCCTCAAATCATGTAGGGCTTTGACCAAAATCCCCTATCCCAGGATTATAAAACCATAATAGAAATTAATCAGACCCTTCAATACTAGCCGTAACAAACTTCAAAGACTAGGGAGAAATGACAGGTATTACGATACACCCAGAAATCTAACTATTGTAGGCTGCCAAAGTCCTGGGACGATGTGAACCCAAAAGCCCAGGGACCTTTTGGAGAGCACCCATTCAGCACTCCCATTCTTAGGGGATTCAAGTCATCAAGGATCTCTGACAGTTCCTATACCAGTATGGGACAGGGTAAGAGCTGCCTTTAGGCTACATCCTCACTATAAAAAATAAGCATATTATTCAACCAAGATAGCTAACAGTTTAAAATTCTAGTAAACACAAAGTAAAGGTAGCTTTTACCTCACTTTGTCTGGTTGAAGTCACTGTGTTCCCTAACTTGGGATCCATCTCAACTAGCTATATCAAATAAATATGCATCTGTATTTTGTCCTTTCTATAATAGAAAAGCTCACTCACCATTTTCATTGAAGACACAGTCTTGGATTAGTAAAACCAGCATCTTATTATGACCTCAAATATGTTTTATTATGGCTCACTGGATGTGTTCTTATGACTTGGCTCAAGGTACATGAGAAGTAACCATTATTTATTATTTTCTTCCATTAGGTGAAGCATGTGCAATATATTCTATGCTGACATAAAGTATTGATCTACCTATCACGGGTGAGATGGTGTGGAATAAGTTTGATGAATTCCACTTGGTCATTGTCAGCGAGAACACTTACAAGAAACATTTGGAATTTAAAAATATTATTGCATTGTTTTCCACTCAAATCTGAGAAATGCTAGCCATGGACTGGTGTGTCACATCTTCCTTCCTAAAAAGTTCTTCACATGATATCTTCTAGGCAAAAAAGATCACTACTGCTCCAAAGTAGATTGCTCTCTATATCTGCCTGCTTTGTGCAGTGGCTGCACTGTCTGCTGTGATTTGTGCTGGTGACCTCAGGGTGTAAGTCAATTAAAGATGCTTGAATATTGGCCAGTGGTCTGGATTACAGCTGCTAATTGCTCTGTGAGCAATTTTCAATGGCAGGCTGAATAGGAGGCAGATGGGAACAAAGCCTTACAACAAAAGCCTTTACACAATGACACATAATTAGAAGAAATAACAGTCACTTGAACTGGGAACTAAATGCCTTTCTCTCTTGTATGCGCCCTCACTGAATCATCCGCTGTTAGTTATTCACTCAAGATTAGACAGATGTGCATCAGACTTACTGGCAGATGATACTATATTCAGTTTCTATTTAGCACTACAGAGATAAAACACTGAGGTGAGACTATGGAGGGCCACAACTGGTTCTAAGCCAATGCTGCTGACATTGTAATGCATCTTTCAGATGAAACCATAGTTCCTTCTGCCTGACTCCAGTGACTGCCTAGAGAAGATTAAAGACCCTTGAATAATTCTACCCTGACCCATGCTCACTTTTTCTCTAATGTCCAAGGACATATGCGAGTCGAGGGTAAATCATGGTAGCTGCAGTATTTGCCTATGCAGTCACTAGGTAAGTAGGATTTCTGATTAAAGCAAACTACCAAAAGTGAGCCACTAAATGTTTGTGCCTGACGATGCAGCAAAAAATGTTATGACCCATTCATCTCAGAAAGGAAGCTTTACGAAAACCACAATAGTAAATTTCCTTGCTGAATCCCTTGTTATAGTCTCAGTATAGCAGAGCAGATAGCTCCAGGGTTTCAGCTCATTTGTATATCCCTAAAAGGGTAGGCCCCTTACATATACATTTGTGAAGTCAGAAAATCTCTGTTACCCACGTGTGAATCTGGAGAGATTTGTTCAACGTTTTGGGGTATATTTAACACTAGGGGTGTGCAAAGTGGGCCCTATTTGATTCAGATTCTGATTTGGATTCCGTCTGAATCAGGGACAATGATTCGATTCATTGATTTGGGTCACTGTCCCTGATTTGATTCGGCTGAATCTGAAGAATCAATGCTGATTTGGCCATAGACACAGCTTTAAAAGGTTTTTCTATATACCTTGAGATAGCAGGTGCAGCTCATGATCTCCGTGATGCTGGTGCATATGGAACGTCCCACAGGAGTGTGGGGCCGGGGCATACCCTCCACGTGCTTAGCAACAAACCCAGAAGTGGACTGGAAGTTCTTCAGGGTGATTGGCTCAGTGATTAGCTCAGCGATTGGCTGCAGGGGGACCCTGGGTGCACCCCCCCCCCCCAGGCCCAGGAGGCACCAATCACAGAGCACGAGGGGGATACGGTGGACCCAGAAGTGGACCAGAAGTGCTTCTGGTCCACTTCCAGGTCTCCTGCCGAGCACACTGGGGAGCCCCTCATGCTTCTGTGGGACACTCCCCAGAAGTGTCCCAGCACTGCAGCATTCATGAGTCCCTGCTACCTAGAGGTATGTAGAAAGAAATTTTTTGAAGCTCCAAATCTTTCTGAATCTCTCCGCATTGATTCGGAGGGTTCCAATTCGATTAGAAGAGATTAAAGGGTCCTCTGATTCAATTCAGATTCGGAGATTCGACCACTGAGTTGGGCCGAATCTTTGCTGAATCTGATCACGGACCAAAGCTTTGCACAGCCCTATCTAATACTGGTGTAGGTATCTGAGGCTGTCTATTCCCTAATAACTCAGCCACAAATAGAATATACTGCTGATCAGCTATTGTTTTGTTCCCCAGTTCCTACGTGCACACATACAGATTTACAGAGACTTGTGAAGAAATTTCTACTTGACTCCAGATGTATTTTTACTAGCAGTGCAACCATTGGTATAGGCTGGGTTGTACCAAAGGTTCTGTCAATGTCCCTGGTCATCGGTATAGGTAATATCATCAATTATTTATTTGGTTTTTCAGTAGCTTTGCCTTTTTTGGAAGACCTGAGATTTTCCTTTGAGAAAACAGCATGCTCATTGCTCTGATGTTGTTCGTAGGAATTATTGTCAAATTATGCAGAGATTTTGAGACTAGGCTAATAGGGACAAGCCAGTGATTAAACCAAGCTCAGGTCTAAGAAAACGAAGAGATGTGGTGGTTCTCTAATAGTTTTCTGCTATCAAGAAGTTGAGTTGCATGGAGCAGTTCATACAGGATAACAAATTAGAGAAGCAAGAGTTCATTCTCACTGGAGATTTTTGTGTGTCTCATAAGTTTCAGCCTAGAGCACAACTAGGAGCATTATAATTGCCACATAATATGTCTCTCATCAGACTTTTAGCCCCATTTTTCTAGGGCCACAGTACACACTTTTTGAAATTCAGGCTTCTGAGTTACGGTGATAGGAATCAGCATCGAGTCACATCCAGCATTAGCCATACAGCAGATGCATAAACCTGTCACTGGATTTCTAAGACCATAACTATAAAAAGTATGTTAGCAATGATTAATTAGCAATAATTATACTTAGCCATTATGCAATGCTTTTCATTTCATAGTGCTATACAAACATTAACTAATTAATCTCCACAATACCCTTGTGAGAGAGGTAAGTGCTGTTATTCCCATTTTATGGACAGCTAAATGAAAGAGAGAGAGGTTAATAGCAAGTCTAATTGGACAATAATTACCCACTTAGTGCTCTGGAAATGAAAAAATAATCTTCCCATTGTCTTTACATGGAGAGAACAAGGAGACTGCAGAGTTCACATCCATGTTATTCCATTGTTTAGCCATATAGTTTTGATGCAAATGAAGGCAAAAGGAGCAAAAGAGAGGAGATAAATAAATTGTCCCTTTTAGTATTGAATATTTGTCTTGCATCACTGAATCTCTGGAAGATGATAGAGAGAGGAAGTTGAATAATATTCTAAAATACCTCCGGAGATGACTTAATGCGGTCTCACACACACACGCTCACACACATGCATGTTGTTATTGTAAAATTTATACATTGGTGTATTTAAAATCTACATTTTAGGACATGGAGGATGGAGGGAGTGCTTTATTTCTGTTACCAATGAGGCATCTTATAGGAAACCTTCTCTGCCAGCTGTAAATATTAAAAAAGAAGAGAAAAAGAAAGCCTCCTAAAAATGCCAAATGCTGTTCTAAGGGGACAAAACCTGCTTGGGAATTCAAGTCAAGTCAAATTCTGCAAATAGTTTCTATAAAAAAAAGAGGAAGGAGAACATTTTTAGTAAGTCAAAATGCTCAACTTCAACATTTTTAAAATCAAGGCCTGAAACTTTTATTTGAAATGACATCCTCATTTCCAAATTGGCCAACAATTTTAAAAAACAACATAAAATTCACAATTAAAACAGTATTTCTCTCATCCCAAAACCAAACATGTTCTGGGTTGACCCAAATATAAGTTTTTCCCCCTCAAATATTTTACTTCAACCACCAAGTAAAAAAAATCAGTTATTTACACAGCTGTACTACCTCAGTGCTTTGAGCAGATACATGTGGTTGTATATAGCTTGAGCCCTCAGTTAATAATAATTATGCATAATATTGGAGTTCAGGTAAAACCTAAAATAACTTGATTGCACTAATTATTTTTTAATAGTAAAGGGCAGCATAGTCATCACAACTGGGGGGAAGAGAGCTTGAGCCTTCATGACTGCTTTCCTGTCCCATTCCCAGGATTTGTTTTTACATGAAAAAATAATATTAAACAGAAAAAAGAAAATCCAATAGCCAAAGTAATGTTTGTTTCTTTAAGCAGATTTCATGAACTATGGCAGCCCTATACAACTATGAACACTGCTTTTGATCTGCTCAGGAATAGTTTGCCAAGCCAGTCAGAGACAGAGACATATGTATTACATAGTGTGTACTAGATTTCCACTCTTATCAACAGGTTATGATTCAGTAGAAATAGCATTAAAACCTCCACACAGGCCCAAAAATACTTTATTAATGATTAACCTACCTGCCCTAGAGGGAAGACCATCATTGGCCTGTGTCCATCACAGCATATCCTCAGCACCAGGCTTGTCAGTTGTCTGTAAGTTTATGGACAGTCCTTAAGTCTAACAATTCCTGCCTGTAAAATCTGTAGGTAAAAGTGTGCTCTCCAGAAAAGCAGGAAGCCACCAGAGCTTTGGTTAAGCTCCATGCTCAGAACGAAGCTGGAGGCAAAGTCAAAGCCCAGAGGAAGCACAGGCGTGCCACCTGATATCAGAACGAGAGCACAATACCTTTTTAGGGCTTTCACAGAACTTGTTATAGGTCCTTGCCCCCAACTCTTGCTGCTGCTATATGCCCTTTGCCTGCAGAAGTAGAGCCAGGATTTTAGAAAGGGGAATGCAGGAGTAGCAAGTGCCACTGCCACTGCGGCTACTTTTCCCACTGTCCTGGGGTGAGGGGAGCTCCAGAGTCACTCCTGCCTGCTCTTGCTGGGCTGTATGGGACTGGGATCAGCTGGGGACAGCAGAAGTGGCAGCAGTAGTGGGAAGGTTCTTCCTCCCTGCCTGGGCCCTGGGACAGGGGGGAAAGCAGCAGCAGTAGGTAGGGGATGGAGGGAAGAGGAGGGGAAGGGATGAGTATGGAGGTGAAAGGCGGGCCATTCTTACCTGCTTTGGAGATTTAAAAACGTCCCTGGCTACTATTCCTATAGTGTGGTCTAATCCAAAAGGAGAGTGGGACCTGCCTCTGCTTGTAACGCTTCTTATCTCACAGGTAGGCAGGTAGTAGTCCATTATTAGGACGGGTCTATGCCAGAACATGGGGAGGCAGCCATCAGGGATAGGGCTGGGAGATGGGGTGGTCAGAGGGTATCAGTGTTTGGGGTTGAGCAAGAGACTCCTGGAGGGGTATCAGAGCATATAAAACCACTGGTGCAGTCAAGTGGGGTTGCCAACCCAATAGATTTTTTTTAACTAGCCATCTACAAACTTTTTACTGACAACCAAATATTTTTATTATGTTTGGTCTTAAACCCCTAAATCTGAACCCAGCCCTTGTCCAGAGTCGGCAGAAAGGTTACATTTACATTATGTAAAATGTATGTCAGTAATAACATATGTTACTAGAAAAGTCTGTCTGTTAGTAACAAGTTTGCAGATTGTCAGTAAAAAAAAAAGTTTTGGGTGAGCAATCCTGCTCAAAACATAATTTGAGATATTTGCATCTCATGAATAAAGAATTAATAAATCTCCAAAGACCATACTTCATGCATCAACATTTTTTCCCCCAAAATTGAGGGGGGAAAGGCCTCTGCATTAATCAAATTGACTTTTCATTTGTTAATGTTGGAGTTTGCAGATTTCCTTTCAATATCATCAAAACACCCCAAACATCACTATAAAGTAATAGACTTACAGATTTTTTAAAAGAAAGAAAAAAAAATTGGAGTGAGATTAAGATTTAAGACTTGCAGTCTCACTTACAGTTCTGTTTCCTAGGCCTGATCCTTCTCCCAGGGGTTTTCAACTGGGGCTGCACGTACCATTGGGGGTACTTGGGATGGCCCCAGGGGGTAGTTGGCAGTGGGCACTTCTGCTGGCACTTCCGCTGCCGCTGCGCCGCCATGCCTTCTGCCACCACTGTGCCGCTGGCATGCTTGCCAATCAGCCGCAGTCCCCCACTCGTTAGCTGGCTGCCAGGATACACTGACCCAAAAAGGTTAAGGATTCCTGCTTCTCCTGTTTGCACCACCCGGGTCACAAAAAACTCATGAGAACAGAAAAGCACTTTCTAGATTTTATACCACTTTAAATGAGATCAAAATCGGGCTCTTCCTGTTTCATTCTGATTTGACGAATTCCTTTAATACATTCAGAAAATAAGAAATGGACTGAAAATTCTGGGGAATAATAACATAGTTGTTTGAAGATTACCTGTGAAAGCAGTTATTCTATTTATTCTCTCCTTTCTATTTCCATGCCAAGCAAGCATAATGTGTGGCAAAAGGATAATAGAGCTTCCCTGTATAAACATTGTTTAACTCTGCATGTTCAAAGATACTTTCTGCAAAAGACTAACATCTAGTTCTAAAATCTAGCTTCTGACGCACAAGGACTCGCTTCAGGAGACTAATGGGAGTTTGTTATGGTTTTGCCTTGATATAACTAAAGGCCTAAAAGAGTAATACTACTGCTAAAAGTACCTGTACTAGCAGGGATGGACTGTACCTAATAGCACCTTTCCATCTCTATAGTTGTGATTCTTTAATACTAAGTGAAGACTTGTAATTTGTTTTAGCTCGTCTCGCTTTAAGAAAGGGAGGTAATCTAATTATTGCAGTCCTCAAGCAGATTACAGTGGGCAGGGAAAAGAGATTTAAGATAACTCAAGAGACTGAATAACTGTTCTTAGTGTCAAAGGTCACCACATTTAAGTCTGAGCAAATAAAATTGCCTCGTAATAAACTCACAAACAACCCTGTACACTGGTGGGAAGGCAAACCTTTAAAACTTTAGTAGCAATTGAAATTGGCAGTAGAAAAGTAGTATATGGTCCTAAATATTAATAGAAGTCAAGATTTGGATTTTTTACACAGACATGAAACCTGAAGAGCTCTGCTGAATTTACAGGGGTTACTCCAGGCTTGCACTGATATTTATAAATAACCTCTTTAATATTCCAACTGATGATGGGCTTTCTGAATACTTTGTATCCAGTCTAGCTACAGCAGGAAAACTTCGTTTTAAACAGACAAAGCATCGCCTGGTGATTTGAATGCAAGATTTGGAGTGGCACAACTGGTTACAAAATGCCCTACTGCTATCTTGAAAATCTCCACTTGGGTTTTAAAGCGAAGCTCTAGAATTGGGAAGAGGCATGGGTGGAGGTGGAAGAATCTCAGTGTAAGATGTTGTGTCCATTGCCTTTCGCTAGCTGTCTTCAAGTTCATTAGCTTTAATAGTTTAAGGTGTTGAGATTAGTAACACAAGTCAGGATAGGAATAATTTAAGTAAGATGGGATCAAATTCTGCTCTGGGTAAGTGTCCACTTCATTTTTTTCCTCTACTATTAATAAAAATTTAATGATAAAATAAATAATAAATGGTGCTTTAATAAAAATTCCATCACATTCTTATTATAATCAATTTTCCTGAACGTTTTTACTTACCAAAAATGTGCCTTTCATAATGATTTTGATAAAAAAAATTGTGGCTTTATTGCCAATTAAAATTAACTTTCCCCATAACAGCACATTCTAGTGACTGAGGTGGCTGGACCTGATGATTGCACAAGGTCCCTTCCAGCCCTAAACTGTGAATTTCTGATGAACAAGTACTTCATATTTTGAAAAGAGATGAAAATCACCTTCACTGAAAATGACATTTTCAATGCATTTTGGATCCCCTCTTTAGAAAATTTGTTTATCTACCAGTTGGTCCTGGTCTTCAGATCTTAATCCTAGATTTTATTTCCAGCTCTGCTGGTATCTCTGTGACTGTCTATATTTCAGTTTTTTATTCATAAATTGAGGAAAATAATGCCTACCTATAGGGTTTTTGCAAGGCTCAATTACTTTTTCATATGAAAGACCTATATAAATGTGAGAGAGCTCATTATTCAGGGCAGGAACTGAGTCTTGGTGCGATGTGTAGCACAATGAAGTCCCATTTTTATTTGAACTTCTGGGCATTACTGTTAGATTCATGGAACGGGGCAATTGCTCTGACTACCTCTCCGACCTTCCGAGACATAACACCGCTGGTCTTTTCTTCATCATTTACAGGGTCACCAGCTTTTAGCTTTTACTTCATCTTTGGTTCCCCTGAGACTACCAGTTACTGTTGTTTTAATGGAGATTTTATGACGTATAAATCCCACTGCAGTTGATTATCATTAATCCATTGTAAAAAGTTATAACTCAAGCTTTTTGCCAAAAGCTTTGCACTGACCTCTATTTTAATATCCTGGATAGTAGACAGGTCAAGTGACTTTTTGACAAAGTTGAATCTTTTAGCAGAGTTAAACCCATGGTAATAGGAATAATGGTCCCATGCAGAAAAATATTGTCACTCAATGCAGAAGTACTTGTAGGCATCAGATGCTGTAGAAATAAACACTATAATTTATTTAATTAAATATTTGGCCAGATCTAGTATATGTAAGTGTGTTCATATGTAATGGATGTACTTAAAAATGTGTAATGCAAGTTCTTAAACAAATGGAAGAGCTATATGGTTATTTATGGAAAGCTAATGACCATACCTCTTTGAAAGAAATGTTTATTTCCTATGGTTTTATAGTCAATGAGCTGCATATTATTAAGAAAGAAATAGCATCTCTTAGCTATGATATATATAGCTGTATAGATATCTGTATCTATCTATCTAGATAGATTTAGATAGATAGATAAATAGATGGCATCATATGCTCAATCATATGATGGAAAATGTTTTTTTCGAAAGAATAGGAAAGAAAGTTCAGCGTTAGCAATGTTCCCCAGATTGTCTTTGAAAAAGTAACCATACAGTCATCCAACCTCTTCTAAAAAGAAGCATAAAAAAACAACTCACTAATAACTAGGTTTATTATTAATATTCGTAAGACTATGTTTTTTCCCATAGGGGCTTTTTGCTGGCTGACTGAATTGCTGGAGCTTTCTTCATTCTGCATCAAAATGTTCTCCATTTTCCTCTGAACAATAGGGGACGGGATTAATTGGGCATCTAGAAATTCAGAATAGGCAAATGTTTGCAGTAAGGTGCTCTCTGAGGGAATCATAGAGAAAGTGGAAATGTAGTTTTACTTTGTATGAAAACAACAAACAGCTTTTGTCGCTTAGTGTGGGCCACTTGTGGTGTTCTTAAAGTGCTAATACTTTATTCCATTAGGAGTCCACTGATTTCCTTCTCTTTCTCTCTCTTTTTCTTTTCTTTAATAAGAAGGCCTTAGAAATGTGAATCATACAAATATTGATATGTACTTCTTTCCTTTTCAAGATCCATTTTGTTCACTGTAATTGATGTGCCTGCTAGAGATAATGGATGAATTTTTTGGCCCCATTGAACTCACTGGCAAAACTCCTGTTGACTTTAGTGAAACCAAGATTTTTATTTTTGGTGTGTCTCTTTCTGTCTTGTAGATTTAGAAAAGTATTGTTCATTTGGGACCTGAATCTGTCACTCTACTGCATATCAACTAGTATCTAACTACATAAGAGAACAATAAGAATCCCTATGGAGTTAAGGCAAAAAATTCATCATGAGTAAAGGTGGCAGAATTAGGTCTTCACCCTTATCTCTTCAAGTTATTGATTATCCTATCAGAGTGCATCTACACATGCATCAACTCCAGCCTAGATTTACTGTGCAGTAAGTTACTGCACAGTTGGTGCATCTACATGTGATCCTATGTTGCCATAGCAACACACTATGGCAATGTAGGGTTCATAGGCAAAATCCATGACACTGCAACTATATTGCTGTAGTGATGTTCTCTCGCAGTATAGTGCATCACTATGGTGACATAGCAGCTAAAAATAACCGTGCACTGTGCGCATGGTGCAGTACGGGCTATTACTACACCGTTAATTAGTACTTCCAAAAGTAACAACAGCACTGTAGGGGCAAGTGTAGATGTGCCCAGTAAGGGTTTTTGGAGGGTAGGAGTCTACATGTGCAGGGATTAGGAAGAAGATTTTCTCCAACGTCACAGCCCCCCTGCAATGCACCCCTGCCACCATGGGGGAAGCTCCAGGCTTCCCCTGGGAGCACCAAGCCAAGAGACAGCTGTCTCCTGGTCCTAAGGGGCTGCCTGCTGTGGGGGCAGAGACAATGTTCACCTGCCCCAGCAGCAGGGAGCTCCTAGCCCTGGTTCCCCCATCAGGAGTATAGGGCTTGGAAAGAGATGCAGGGGAAGGGCAGGTCCAAGCCCCCTGCCCTGATCCCCTACTAGTGGATTGGGGCAGGGGGTGGGGACCTACCCCACCCCTGCAGCTCCTTCCAGGCCCGGTGCTTTGATCACCAAATCAGGGCATGGGGCTGAGACCTCCCCCTGACCAGGACAGTTCCCAGCCAGGCCCAGACTGTGCAGCAAAGTCTGCATGTGCAGTCTGGAGAGGGCTGGGGACTACTCAAAATGGGACAGCCCCCAGCCACCTCCTCGCTTCCCAATGTAGCTGGGGGCTGGCTGGGAACTGTCCCAGCCACTTATGAAGTGGGAGATGGAGGCTTGTACCCAGCCTGTTCCCAGTCCCCGCTCTCCAATTGCAGAGCAGGGGCTGGGAACCAGCTCCTAGCCTCCGCTCTGTAATCATGATTGGAGAGTGTGGGCTGGAAGCTCCCTGCTGCTGGGGTTGGGGATATTGTCCCCACCTAGGCACACAGGGTGGGGGCCCAGGAACTTGTTCCCTACCCAGCTTCATGCTCATGGGGCTAGGTGGGGAACAAGGCCCCAACTTGTTCCTCACACCTCCTCCCCAAGCTCTATGCTTATGGAGCTGGGTGGGGAACAGGATCTTCTGCCCCCGCCAGCAGGAGGCTCCAGGTGCCAGCTCTGTGGTCACAGGACTCGGGCTAGGAGCAGCTCTGGAGCCACTCCTGAGAGAGAAGGGTTTCCAACCTCAGGGCTGAGGCTGGATGATAAGCATCTCTCAGCAGTGGTCCCACAGTCACAGAGCCACTGCTGGTAGATAAGGGTCTCCCAGCTCCCTGCTCCCCGATTGTGATGACAAAGTGAGGGCTGGGAGTTAATAATTTCCCATCTCCCACTCCCTGATCATGATCTTAGATTGTGGGGGCTGGGCTTGGAGTTCCTTGTTGCCAGGGCAAGGGGATATAGTCCCTTCCTGGGCTCCTTTGGCAGACATCGCCCCAGCAGCAGGCAGCTCCTGGGGCAGGAAGCTATCTCTACCCGATGATGGACTGCTGCCCGGGAGCAGATTTTGGTCAGACTTCTACACGAGCACTATGGAGCTGTTATTAATTCTGAGTAAAGTTGCTACTTCGGTTTGTAGGTAGCAAATTTACTCATGATTAGGGAGGCTTACTGCAAAATTAGCATGCACAAGCTTATGTCACAGGAAATTATGCTAAATGCAAAGTTAATCATGTAGATGCAACCTCATGTTCTCCATGCACAGACCACAGGTGAGGCAATGCTGCAGCAGGCACGGCCTGGCTGGCTGTGGGGTCTGGGGGGACATGGGGTTTGTGGTTGGGTTTGTGTGGGGGGCTTGAGCAGGGGCAGCCACACGCCTGCTCCCGCACCTACCCCCTGTGGTGCTGGTGGCAGCAGCCAGTTGGGCTATGGCGTGGCCGCAGGCACAGACTGTGGCAGCACAGCACTGCCTGATGTGCGTTCTATACATGCTGAATGAACCCGGCCCGGCCCAGCCCACCCTGCTAGCACATGGGTTTCCTGGTCCTGTCCAAAGCCATATGCTAGCTGGCAAGGCCAGGCTGGGTCCACTCAGCATGTACAGAGCCTGTGTCAGGTATCACCATACCACTATGGGCTGTGCCTGCTATTGGGCCACAGCCCAGTGGGCTGCTTCCTCCAGTGCCCTAGGGAGCAGGTAGCAGGCAGGCATGTGCCAGCCCCGCTCAAGACCCACCCCCACAAACCTCAGATCCCCCACACCGCCCTGCCACTCCCCCCACATACCCCACCCCCCGCCACTCTTCACCCTCCGTACACTCCCCCCCACAGCCATAAATCCCCACATCTAACTTAACTGGGACAGCACCCAGGTCCCAGTCACAATGTGGCTTTGTCCCACTTCTGCATACCCCAGCACACTAACGGTGCATTGCCCATGTGCTAGAACAGCAGAAGCACTATAGAGATGCCCTGGCCAGATACCAGAGCATCTCTCTGGAGGACTTGCCTCTGGGTTGTTTCAGGGCACAGTCCTGGACTGTGCCTTGCCCTGCTTTTTTTTCCACAGGTTTGTTTTTTTATACTTGGATTTTCAGGTATCAAATTTAGAGTCCGCACTGCAAATATGCAGCATGGAGAACACTTTTTTGTTCCCCGTGTGCCTCTTGCAACATCTCAGACTGCTTTAAGATGGTGCAAGAGGCAGATGCGCACTTGTCTGGTCATGCCCTTAGATTCCTAGACTCTTCACTTTCACTCTGTTTTAAGGTCAGAAGATTGCAAAAGGTTTCTTATGAGCTCATTGTGAGAGAATCCTGAAATCTGCATTTCCGAGTTTCAGATGTAATCAGCATTGTAATGGTGTGTGCTAGGAGGGGATTGCACTTTGCAATCTAGCCCTATCAAAGGGTATAAATCAGGATTAGTTCCACCTTGCTACATAGCAGCAGTCAGTATTTCCTGCACGCACACTTGTACTGATTGCTCTTCAATTTTAAATGTCCCACAGAAAGCTCTTTAAATTGCAAAGGGGACAGCTGGTGGTCAGGGATCTAATAACTATAGAAACAAATGTCTTCAAAAATATTTCCGTGTTCTGGATATTGACGATATTCAACTGAAACGTTTATATTATTTTCTTGGTTTTGCTTTTTGTTTTTTTTAATTCACACACTGCACATCTACATAACTAGTTTCCATGGAGAATTAGATTTTAAACTAACAAAAGCATTCTGAAAATAAGCAACTTTTAAGAAATATAATGTGTAAGGAATTGATTGGGTCTTCTGCATTGCTGACTTACAGTATAAATTAAGTTTTGCTGGTTGTATGTGTTTATGCATGTATACGTACACCTACACATGTAAATGTTTACCTAAAACCTAAATTAGAAACCAGATACACCAGCCTTGTATTACTTGTATGAGAATTGTCATGTGAAATGAGGGGAGATCTCATCTTAGAATTGAGTAAATACGGTAGTTTAAGGTGTTGCTATTAGTAACACAAGTCAGGATAGGAATAGTTTAAGTAAGACACGAGCAGATCTGCTTTCAGTTATATATTAATTCAGTAGGATGGTGATGACGATCATGCACCGATCCTATGGGTATAACTGAGAGTACAGTTTGACCCCTGAGTTCTACCTTGACAATGGCCCTTCATTTAGGTTATGAAGAAGTTCAATAGCCTCAGCTAACATCCATTATTCAGTATGCAATGCAGTTATCTCTGAAGGAACGAGAAAAGGTCATTTCAAGTATGAAGGTTGTTTACAGGAGAACACGAGATGTAATCTTGCTCAGACTTCAGAAGGTGTCACCAGTTTTCAATGCATCCCAAATCCTAGCTGATGTCACCCCTCCCATTCCCTTTAGTAGGTTTTGTCATCTAAAAGGGATTTGCACTTGATAGATTTCAGAAAGAATTTGAAGAAGGAAAAAAAAATAGCCACCGAATTCCTACAGCAATAACAGCGTGCCAGTTTCCTGGCAGGAAGGTCATTAAAAACCGATCCTTTTCCTCATGTAATAAAAGAGATATAGGGGATTCTGGATTTTTAGTTCTGAATTAAATTGAGTTTTTGACAAACTATACAGGTTCCTAGGATATTCCCTCTCATTTTAAACTTGAGAAACAGTGAAACACTGTTAAATAACCCGTCATCTACTCTCTCCTTTATCTACATCCCTTTTCCGTCTCCGTCCTATACTTAAATTATTCACCAGCACGTTTCTTTTGAAGCATTGAGCAGCAACAGATAGCAGTGCAATGATGACTGAGGACCCTGTTGTGATTTAGATGGTATGCTGATGCAGAAATTAAGAGGGAATAAGACCCTCCTTATCATTTTGAATGTGTTACATTCTGGGTGTGTAGGGTAGACAGGCTGCATATTTCTTAACCTGTTCTTCCCAGGACCCATCCAGAGCAGGTGGATATGGCAAAATCCCTGACTTAAGGGCTGATCCAGAGATTGAATCTGAGTAGGTCAGAGTAGGTCCCTGAGTGCTGTCGCTTCACTGCATGGCATGTGGCACTCTGGTGGTCTCCAAGTCCTGGGAGGAGAGGAGGAAAGGTGTCATCCAACCCCTCCTGAGACTTTCTTGCCCACTTATCCTTGCTTTGACTTGTGTCTTGTTGTGTCAGGTTAAGAAGAACAGGTTTAATTTAAGAAAATATGCAGCTTCATATTGATTCATGTGAAAGTCCAATGCATAGTAAAATGTATACTACTTGTATCTTATTCACATATCTTTTTGTGCTAAAAGGGTTAATGTCATGGCTGGAGATGATATAACATAGGACCTTACTGAGAGAGATAATACAGAGGTCAAGTTCAAGAAAGTTTAATCTGTGCAGTTCTAAATATCCTTGGCGTAACACAATGGTGCATGTCTTGGATTTCATGTTTATCAAAATCTATCCAATGTGCCATTCAAAATTTTAGTGACATTAGTGACAGAGCAGAGATCTGCTCCAGGCTAGTGGAAAATCTCTATTAACTCTTGGCAGTATAGAACCTATGGAGCATGTCAAAATCTTACGAATTCTGAAATTCCAGTGATTTTTTTTCCCTTCAGGATTTCTAGTAATATATATATATATTTTATTTTTTTAAAAATCAACAATATATTGTGATTTTTACCCTGCATCATGACTAACTCTGATACACAGTTGAGCTGTTCATACCCTAGAGTACTAACATGTCCATCATACATAACAATTCACCATTTATACAGGGAGGCTTACAGGGACTAGATGGTTAGCAAACTGCATTTTTAAAGGAGAAATAACAAACAAAAGTATTTCTTCAGTTAAAAAAAATAGTTTCTTAATAAGCCTCTGTTAACTAATTTGGTTGTCTTCAATTTTTTTTTCTTTTGACTCAGCATTTTGAAGTTAAATACAAACTTTTGTTTTTCTTTGGGTTGCAATGTCATTTCATTTTAATTCCTTTTAAAAAATGAAATGCAATGACATTTTACATGGAAAGAAAAGGCTTGGTTTCATTGCAGACTGACATTCTGCTTTAGATAGCATTTTGATTTTTAAACCTGCAGTACCTACCAGGAAGTTGCATTGAATTTTTTAAAATTATTTGAAAACTCCCTTGAAAAATACAGAAAGTTTTCATCCGAACAGATATTTTCCCTTCAAAATGTTGCATTCAAGCAAACATTATGTTTGGTGTGGAAACTTTTTGCGTTGCGTATTCTAACCACCCTTCACCCCTGACTCAAAAAAACATACAGATGTGTTGTTCAGTCTTGGCGCTCAGAAGGGATGTGACAGGCAAACCTGAATGACTTTCTCCTGTAACTCGCTCAATCCATAAAAGAATGGACACGCAGAATCTGATCTCAGATAAGTCTGCCTGTTTAATGGACTGCAGCTAAGTGATAAAGGTTATGTATTATAGTACAGTTAATTTTTCAAGTCACTTAGCTTAGCTGCAATGAAGTTCAGGAAAACTGCTAGCACCCAGGTGGTGGAGGCTTGCAGTTCTGCTGTTTCTGCTTTTGAACACGCTCTGAAAGCACATGCTGACATTGTCTGACACTGATGACTCTCCTTCAGGTTTTTAATTAACAGAATGATGTCAAACATGATAGACGTTTTGAGTGTCAAGGCACCACTTTAATTAAAATATTGATGTTAAATGAGATAGGCATTTTAAGGGTTCGTGGCCTATGCCTGAGGACAGGCTTGTGAAGAAGGAAGTAAACAAGCTGCGAAGGGAGAAAAGGAATTGGCAGAAGTTATGAAATCTTTCATTATTTGTGAAGTATGTTTTTTGATTTGGCAAATATTTGGAAGAGATGTATGGAGCTTCTCCTGGGGTGGATATATTGAGTCTAAGCAATGAATGAAATAAATGAGATAAGCTCCAAAGCCCCAGAGGCACGAAGGTATTTAGGTATCAAACTTCCATTGTATACTAGACTATTAAACACATGTAACTAACTTCACAAGTTTTTTGCTCTCAATTCACTTTTGAGAAAATGGGATTAAGACTCTTATATAGTTAGAGACTTTAAAAGCTGACCTTAAGATAAAAATATGTACAGTACTCCCATCAGTGTACTGCAGAATACCTAAGACTCCTGAATGTGTTTATCTATACATTGCTCCAGTAAAGTACTATTACCATAACCTTTAAAGATAGGAAACAGAGATAGACCATCTCTGAATCTTAGGCTGGTCCAGAGGATTGGGCCTTATTTTTTCTTACAGACATCTTGCTTTCATGAATAAATGCATATAGGAAAAATGCACAACTGTTTATGCCTTTCAAGTCTGAAGACTGACTCTACTGGGGAGTTGGGGAAAACTGCAGAAGAGTTTTTGGCTTTCTGTGACATCATTGTGCCAGTCTTCCAAACTTTTGCAATGTCCTGCAGACCAAACAGGCAACTCAGGGTTGGTATTACTTTTATATATTTTGTCTCTAAATAGATTAGTACTACATGGCAGCAGTTAGAAAAATGATTTATTTTATACTTCTAACAAATAGCTACAATAGGAATATCATAGATTTCATAGACATTAGGGCTGGAAGGGACCTTAGAAGATCACCAAGTCCAGCCCCGTGCCCAATGCCCCAGGGGTGGGGAGTCAGCTGGGGTCACAGGATCTCAGCAAGATAAACATCCAATTAACTCATAATTGGCTTGCACCACCTCTGGGGGCAGTCTGTTCCATGTCTCGGGGGCTCCGACCGTAAAGAAGTTCTTCCTTATGTGCAGCCTGAAACAGTCTTGGAGATGTTTGTGACCATTTCACCTTGTCATCCCATGGGGCGCTCTGGTGAACAAATGTTCCCCCAGATCCTGATGTACACTCCTTATATACTTACAGGCAGCTGCCAGGTCCCCTGTGAGCTTGCACTTTCCAGGCTAAAGAGTCCCATAGCTCTCAGCCTCTCATCATAAGGTCTGTTTTCCTGCCCTCGGATCATGCACATGGCTGTCCTTTGGACTCTCTCAAGCTTCTCCACACCCTTTTTAAATTGTAGAGCCCAGAATTGGATACAGTACTGCAGCTATGGCCTCACCAAGATCAAGTACAGCAGAAGAATGATATCCTGGGATTTGCTAAATCCCATAGACAGAGAGCATAGAGAAGCATCTATGGATGCGAGCCAGAGTTTTGCTTGCTCTTCCATCTGCAGCATCACATTGGTGGTTCATATTCATCTTGTGGTCAATCATGATCCCCAGGCCCCTTTCAGGCAAGACAAGCGTAGCATTGCAGAGCCTATAAACATGCTGTGGGTTTTTCTTCCCAAGGTGGGGTAGTTTGCATTTTTTGGAGTTGAAGGCCACCAGGTTTTCATCCACCCATTTTCTGAACCTATCAAGGTCCACCTGGATCAACATTCTATCCTCGGGTGTGGACGCTTTGCCCCAAAGTTTGGTGTCATCAGTGAACTTGGCCAGTCCGCTTCTGACACCAATGCCCACATCATTAATGAAGATGTTGAAAAGGATAGGGCCAAGCATGGAGCCTTGGTGGACCCCACTGGTCACAGTGCACCACAGTGATTGACTTCCATCAACTACCATTCTCTCCGTCCAACCTCAAAACCAATTCCCCAGCCAGTGGACTGTGATGTAGCCGAGGCTGCAATTGGCCAGTTTTTCTATAAGTTGATCATGTGGGAGGTTCCTATATCGATCCTGAGTTTCCTGTTTTGGTACTATGAGCTCAGATCCAAACCATGGACCCAGCCATGGACACAGCCGGTCCTAAGTGAGCAATCAGGACAATCAATCCTTAAGTCTGCAGAAAATAGTTCCCACCATATTCAGCCTTTAAAAACTTGTCCCAGACAGTGTGCTGTCTTTGCAAAGACTACGATGCATGCTCCTGATTCCTCTGTAGTTCTTTGACTTGTTCTTTCCTAAAACTCTGGCATAGATGCCTAGCTTACCCTGATTCTGGCTTTGACTCCTGAATTACCCTGATTCCATCTTTGATTCTTGTCTTACTTGGAGTTCTGGTCTTGATTCCTAACTTACTATGAGATCAGCTTTGACTCCTGGCTGCCTACAAGCCCCTAGTTAGCCACATGGTTTTTCCCACCACCCCATACCTCACTCTGTGTGTGTGTGTGTGTGTGTGTGTGTAGAGAGAGAGAGACAGAGTGTACACACACATGTACGTACGTACATACATACACAAACACATATATGAAAGGCTTTATCATTATTGTGAATGAGGACTTCCTTATGCAGTGTAAAAGAATAGTAAGAAGCAGTAAGAGCTAGTAATAAGAGCCAGAGTCTTAGGAGCAAGGGTCCTGGTTTTCTTATGGTAAAAACTTCACAAATTCTCTGATAACCCCCCCCAATCCATTATTAAAATTAAAATCCCCCTACAGCCCCCCCTAGGTCTGCTGGTGCCCTTCATTGTCCCCACAACAGCCCCACACCCTACTTGTGCCTCTTGCCTCCACCTACAGCCCCTGCACCCTGGCCTTGCTTGAGGAGGCCCCCAGCTTCCAGGACTATGGGGCCAGGGACTCCAGTCTACGGTTCCCTGCCCCCAACATCAGGAAGCTGCAGGAGAAGCAGCATGGAGCCATCTACCACACTGCTATGCCTGCTCAGGTGGGGGCGAGACCAGCCCTGCCAGAGGGGCTCCCATCCCCCTGCAAGCCCCACTGACCTCAGGCTCCAGGAGCAAAGAGTAAAGCTGAGCTGAGTGGAGCCGTGGCTGACTGAGCACCTCAGGCCCTACCCTTCCAGGCAGGGCTGGGGATTTTCTGCCCTGTTTGCAAACAGCTCTTGCAGGCTGGAGCTCAACCAGACGGCAGAACTGTTTGCAAAAGCAAGGAATTCATAGGTTTCTCTGCTAAAAGGAGAAATCCATGTTTTCTGATAAAAAGGGGAAATCCGTGGTTCTCTCTGTTTTTCTGTGGGAAATGGAAAACCAGGATCCCTGCTTATGAGACATTGGAGCTGTCCATGGAACTGTAATCTTCCACTTATTTCACATGTTAAGCCCAATTTCATACATTTAAAGGACATTTTCCATTGACCTGCTATTAAAAATAAACCATTCTGGTAAGCAGAGGCCTATAGTGTTGTTAACCAAAGCATTTAGCCTGAGGCCTGTCTAGACCCCAGCCCACTAGAATAAGGTGGATCAAAGTTAATGACTGCAGCAGCTTTTAACTATGTTTTTTAGAACGTTGATGTTTCTTCTGGCAGAAAAAAAAATCTTGAGGAATCAATATCTAAATAAGAAATAGGTTGTATCATTAGTTTTAATATTTTACTCATTGACAAACTGTATTGATTTTGCTGAGATTCACTGATATAATATATATTTAAAAAGCAGAAGTTTCATGGAAAATTTTGGAATGCATCCTGCTTAAAAAACAATTCCACTTATGATGGAAAATCTATTTTGGTTTGCCATCATTTTTATTAAGAAAGGCATTCACATTAAAACCTGATGCATCAAAAATCGTCTTTTTTAACTTGCTTATGGAAGCATTCTAGAAAACTTAATACAAAATAATAGACTCCTGTAGATTTTACTTAACACGTAAAGTTTAATCAAAAGTTATATTCCTTCTAAATAATGTTACAGGACTAGTTTTAAAAAAAGCATAGCAAGGAAATCTGCATTTGATAGGTTTTTAGATTAAATCCTTGAATATTTTTCCATTTATACTGAACCTTACTGGGCTGACCCCTTATTAAATTCTGTGGCCCTGAATTATTATAGAAATACAAGTAGCTACACGTGTAAGGTCACTTATGTAAAAGGTCTTCAGTATCAGTTTCCAAGTAAAGTTTTCTATAAAGATGGCACTGAAAGTCAGACAGGCCTGGACAATTTTTAATGATGGCAAAATCATAAGTCTCAATGTCCCCTTCCTTTAGGCTTGTTTTGTACTCCATAATACCATTAGCTTCTTTGTACAGGAGATAAACTACGGAATGGAGGGTAGGCTGTTTAATCTCAGCTGACTCTAAACCAAACGAAAGACTACCCTGACCTCAATCATCAAGCTCCAGTATGCTGATGATGCTGTAGTCTGTGATCACTTGGAAGCAGACCTTCAGGCAATCATCAGTGTCTGTACCGAGGCATACAAGAAATGGAACTGACACTTAACATTCAGAAGAATAAGGTCCTCCATCAGCAAACTCTTAATAAGCGGTCCTCAGTTTTGGTAATTCAGATTCATGGTGAGACTCTGGAGAACAAGGAGAACTTCCTATACCTTGGAAGCTCTCTCTCACAGGAGGTTGACGCCAATAAAAGGAATACAGCATCTCCTTAAATGTGCATGTGCAGCCTTCAGATGCCTGAGGAAATGGGTGTTCAAGGATAACAACGTCAGATCTGAAACCAAGTTCATAGTTTATCAAGAAGTTGTGATCCCTGCCTTACTGTATGGAACCGAGATGAGGTGTCTTTTGTATGCTGTTCACAAGTCACTGGAGAAGAACTATCAATGCTGCCTGCAGAAAATGCTTTGAATCCAGTGATAAGATAGATGCACCAACATTACTGTCCTCCCTCAAGCAAACATCATGAGGATCAAAGCATTGCTCATATGACATCAGCTTTCCTGGAATGGCTACATCATGCAGACGTCTGACTCCACACTCTCAAAGCAAGTCTTATTCTCCAAGCTCAGTCAAGATGTGTACTCAAGAGGAGGGCAGGGAAAAAAGTTTCAGGGACATCCTCAAGGCCAACTTGAAAAAACACAACAGCAACGTCAATTAATGGGAGATTATTGCCCTGGACTGCCCAAATGGAAGAAGAGTCTGCTGCAAGGATATCAGCACTTTGGAATTTCATAATGGCAACAGCAGATGGAAAAGCGAGTGTGGCAGAAACAGCGTGTCAGGGACTGAATCAAGAATCTAGAGCCACCCACCCCACATGGAAATATGTTCCTGAGTTGCAGAATAGTCTCTCGATCCTGGATTGGCATCTTCAGCCATCTTGGACCCCCAGATAAGACAATAATGGAAGACAATCATCCTCAACCATGAGGGATAGCTGAAGACATGTACATCAGTATTTGGCCACTAACAAATATTAAATGTTCCCCATAAAATTCCCTGTGCAGTTACATTCAGTGAAAGTAATCTGGGCAAGATTTGATTTCACATTAAAAAAAAAAAAGCCTAAACTGAAGTCACTTAGCATTTTCTGTCTATGTTCTTAATGCTGTTCTTCACCACAGTATCTAAATAGAGAGTTAAAGAATACAACTCTTCTCATTGTTTGTCAGGTATTGAAAATCCCAAACCTGGAAAGAAGTGCGTTTTGGCTTCAAGTACACAAGTACTCTATAGACTTTTCCACTACCGTTATGAAGGAATTTAGGCCTGAGTCCTGCAGATACAGAGAAATGGTCCTAACTTTGTAGGAGCCCACATAGCATAGCAGTAGCAGATTAGAAACAAGTATCATACAGATATATTCTGAAACTGTCTATTGGGCACTCTATTGCCCGGAAAAAAATATTCCCTAAAATCAGTACCAGATTGCCTGAGTATTCCAGGTGCTAACTCCTCTTACTGACATATTCAATGATGTAGTGTTTCATCTCACAGAACAGGACCCAGTGAAATGAAGAGATTACCATACTGTTTTCTGAGACTAATTGTGTTGATTCAACATTGAATTGGCTTACCGCTGCACTGGAATCCTACCCATGTAACCAGGTATCCTCTGTAATCTCAGTAGCATGGATAGGAAGGGACAGAAAACACTAAAGTGTTCAAATATTACAGCAATAGCATTGGCAATGCCTTTGTCCCAGTGCATATTGTAGGGTAGTCTTGGTATTTTCTGGTTTTGTGCTTTATAGTTGTCGCAGTTTGGAGAAATCCTTAAATAAACGGTTGCCTGAGAGTGTGGAGGCTTGGACTTCATGGTCAAAAAAGCCCCTCCTAATCCTATGTTCCATACCTTGTTGTCATTGTAGGTGCATTCCCGTTTATGTTATAATCTTCCTTTAGCAACTGTTCCCATCTTGACAGATGAATTAATTTATCATTTTAAGGTGACTTACTTGAGATACCATTAAAAGGGTGGGGCATTCTATTTACTTTACGCTTTTAAGTACAAAATAGTTTCCTGTTTTGTTAGTTTGTTTGTTGTTTGGGGGCTTGATTTTTTTTGCAGGGGGAGGAGGGAGGGAGGGGAATCCGTTTGTTTTCTGTCCAAATCCAAATAAAATATACATATTTTGTATTCAAGAGTAGCAGCCTCCTCTCAAAGAAATAACTAGCAGTGAATGGGGAACTCATCTCTGTGCTCGACTGACAGCTTATCAATAATTCAAATGTTTAGGTCCTGCTGCTATAGAAGTTGAATCGGGGAGGATGGAATTAGATAAACAATCTGCGTATTTCAAGTTATATTTAGCGCTGTTATGGGTGAATAAAAAAATTAGCTTGCACAGGAGAGGAAAGAAAGACGAAACATTGCTTTACCTGCTTTCCTATTTTCAGAAGACTGAGCCATACATTTCAACATTAAATGACACAGCCCAATGCACCGCTTGAAATGTGTCTGAATTATAATCAGTGCTGCCCACAGTATCCATATTCCTATGGTAATAAGCTGTTACCTGTTGCCCTCAATTATTCTTGGGTTACTGAGTATAATTTAACAGTTTCAAAATGTAGTCAACTGAAGAGAGGGAGGGGAGGAAAACCCAAAGGAAGAACAGGAACTGATGGTAGCAAAGGGCTATTAGAAATGTAAGTTTAAATAGCCTAAATGAGCTGCACTGCACACTTTGAACTGTTTTTGCTATCATCAGTGTCATTGCTGTTACCCCTGGAATACAAAAAGCATTTTGCACTACAAAAATGGGAATGACAATCCTGTATAGAGTTTATGGAAATAGCTTTACAAAGTGATAGGTCTTTTGTGCCTTAGGGACCTACACAGACCTTATGAATAAGGTGATACAAACTTCAGACCAAACCAAAATATGCGTTCCTTTTTCTTTCCAATATATGTTTAGGTATTGGAAATCAGCTGAAGCTGCCAAGTTCTAATTTAGCTATAATTCTTCCAGGAGTTGAGTTGCATTTGAGTATGGCAACTGGGTTCAGACCAGTCTCTAATAATTAATGATCACTTTCTTTATACCTTTTGTCAGCAATCTACCACTGAGAAGGAGAACAAGCAAATTTGTGTACTACAGCTATGCAATGCATTTAGCATAAACTTGAAATTCAGTGCTTACAATGAGCATACTCTAATACTGCAACATGTCTGTTAAGCATATACTGCCTAGTGCCAGTTAAGAATGCAAAGTTAGACCAAAATAGCATGTTGTGCTTTCCACATGAGGAGCTCAAAATGTTTGTGACATGAATAAATCAAACCTTAGAGCACACTGGGAAGTGTTAGCCTTACTTTCAACATGGGGAAACACACACACGATAAATCGAAAGATTACATTAAGTCCTGACTGCCATCCCTGAATGTTTTAGGCACTTGATCAAGTTGTCAATCACTCTGTAAAACATCCCAATTATATTTGTAATTATTATCCTTGAGTAAAGATTGCAGTTAGTTACTGTGTTTTGATTCATGGGTAATCCCCTCCTGATGGTATGGGGATAAAGTTCAAGGTTTAATGGATCAAAGAACCCTCAGGTGCTCCTGTTAAAATTAAAGTTAATGATGCAGTCAGCATGGAGAAAAAATTATGCAGGTTACTTTTAGAACCAATATTATTTCTTCCCTGTATTTGGTCATGTGCAGCATAATGTTCTCGTTTGCATTCAGTATTGCACTAACTGCCTATACAAAAGGAAAATATATATCTCTTAAAATGTCAGTTGTCATAACTGGGTACAGCTGTTAACTTTACGTTGTGCTAGGGCAGGGGCGGGCAATTATATCGGCTGCAGGGCTGCTTCATGAGTTTTGGTGAGCTGTTGAGGGCTGCATGGGTAGCCCTGCTCCTTGACAGTAGCCCCAACTCCTGGCTTCCATATGAGGCAGCGCCCTGACCTCTGATCTTTGAATTCCCACCTCCTAACCCCTGATCTTTGCCACAGGAAGACCCTTCCCCTAGCCTCCCCCCACCCCATCCCAAATACTCCTTTTGGGAGGGGAAGATGCCATCTTAGAAAGCAGGAAAAAAAACCAAACCACACTAAAAGTCAAGCACCTACTATAACATAGTTGAATTTCATTACAAATTTTTTATTTCATGATTTGTGTTTGCATAGTATATATAGAGGCGATCGCATAGTAATTCCAAATGAAAGTCTTCCTCTTGTATATTATGTGTGGGGTTTGTGTGTACAGTGGGGTGTGTGGGGAGGGGTGTGTATGCTGGGGTGTGTGCGTGTGTTGGGGGTTGTGAGAGAGTGTGGCTGTGTGTGTTGGGGGGCCATAGGGTCTGTTGGCATGTGTGTATGTCAGTGGGGGGAGGGTGTGGGTGTGTGAGGGAGGGTGGGGGTGTGGGGACCCCCCACACGCTCCCTGACATGGTGCACAGCCCGTGGCAGCAGTGGCGTGGCAGGTGCGGGGGGGCTCAGAGTGCTCACGCCCGGTGCAGGCGCTGATGCCCAGTGGGCGCAGCTCTGGCCAGTGCTGAGTGTGGGGGTGCTGAGTGCAGCCTGCTTCTATTGCGGGGGGGGGCTCTGCACAACGCACCTATAGCTCCCGCACTGACACCGGGGGAAGCCCCATGCTGGACTCTGCAGGGAAGTAGGGGGCAGGGCTCCCACCACTCCTGGTGGAGTCTGGGGACCAGCGTGGCGGGGGGCGGTAGGTTCCAGCACTGGGTTTCCCCCAGTGCAAGCGTGGGAGCTGCAGGCGTGCAGCACGGAGCCCCTGTGATAGAGGTGGCCGGGCAGGCTAGTCTCCTCCCTCCCTTACCCCACGTGCAACGCTGGCTGGAGCCACGCTGCACTGGATGCTAGCGCCTGCACCAGGCATGGCCACCCTGAGTGCCCTGCCTGTGGCTGCTGCCAGCAATGTGGGCCATGCGCCACGTGGGGGAGTGTGTGGGCAGTCCCCACAACCACCACTCTCCCTTACACCCACACCCTGCCCAGCTGAACTCCAAGCTCCCACCCCACCACTATGCATGGGCTCTGCATTGCCGTCCGTGCTTCTGCCCAGCCACTGCCCTACCCGCTGCCCGGAGTGAGCTAGATGCCTGAGAAGCCGAGCAGGTTCCCATGGGGGTGGTTACAGCAGGTTACATACCTGGAAGCTGTATGTTGGCGGGGCTGGGCCCTTCTGCCAAGGGTGCGAGCAAGGCGAAGTAGGGTATGTTGGTCGGTGTGTGTATGTGTGAGAGCCTCGCTCCCACCCTCACTGATGGGTAGGGCACAATTTGTTAGTGGGTCCTGTGGGCTGGATGAAAGTGCCTGGTGGGCCAGATCCAGCCTGCAGGCTGTATTTTGCTTGCCCCTGTGCTAAGGGAGTTCATATCTAAGCATTATTTTGCAAGCCAAGACAGTGCCAAAGCTTAAGAAAAGAACAGGATTAAAATGAGAAGTAGGTGCCTTCACTTTCTTTGAATAGCCCAGCTTCCAAGATTGTTGACAATCGTGTGCCTAATGCTGGTCACTCCATAGTTAGGAGTTTAAGACTTGGTCTGGTTTTTCAGAACTGAGCAGCCAAGCGGCGCCACACCTGGGACAACTCTGCCTCCTGCTGTGCCAGTGGGGCAGCACCGTCAGCCGCCACTGCGGCAAAGCTGCTTTTGTGCCCTCCCTGGCAAAGGCAGCACCCACAACTGCTGCCCCAGTCCTCCCTTCCACACCATTACACCGCTGCTGACATCCCCCAGCCAAAGATACCGTTCAAACCAGTACAGCTCCACTGAAAGTTAAGCACTCATTTCTTAAAATCTTGACCATAAGGGTTCTCATTTTTTGAAGACCAATGAGTAGAACGTGAACCCGTGGCAGGCGGCCTGGCTGAATGTGCTAAGGCTATTGCATCTAATGTGTGCATTTCATACCCTTGCTTTAGATCACCTGGTGGGATTTCCAGTCTTTTTATTGGTCCCTCTTTCTTCCCTTTGGTGCTGTCTGTGAATCTTCAGAATAGCTCATTGTTGAGTGCTAAGCTTGCGAGGCTAGAGATGGAGGACTGAGGCAAAGGGAACGCTGTATGCAAATAGAAAGGAAGGTAACATGGCCATTTTTAAACCCCACCCCAACGTATTGAATGCGTCTGTCCCACAGCATTTCCACCTGTATCCATGTCATTACACCAGTAATTATACACCACAAGATGATGATAGCCACAGTTTTGCACTTCTGAAATACAAATGAAGTAGCAATGCAGAATTGGAGTCGGTAAAGAAAAAGATCTATAAAGAGGTGGGGAAATAATGAGTGTCTCCTAAAACTGCCACAAAACCCAGAACGTGTCATTTTTTGTGTAGGTGATGCGACACCTTTTCAAGCAGCATTACCAACATGTTTTCAAATAAACCATGCAAGGCTTTTTTCTTCGTAGTCATTGTTAGGCTCAAAAAAAGGGAGAGAGCACGTTGCTACCCAGCACTATCTCCAGTGGAACAGGGGCCATTATCTTGCTTTGCAGCCTGTACTGCATTTAGCTGAAGCAGATAAATTAAAGAAGGGTAGCGACTCTCTCTTATTTACATATGTAATGTTTTTGTTTCTCCTGCATATTCTTTGTCACAAGGCTTGACCTCATCTGTGAAATTACAGATGATGGCTGTCAGCTGGTATTGGTGTCCAGCGTCAGAAATGACAGCCATGAAGTACAAACCATAACTAAATGGTCAATAGTTCAGTCCAGAAACATTTCCTCTCGGGCGTCATGGAAATAAGTCTCTCTGTTTTAAAGCATTTGGACAAATTCTGCTAAGCTCAATTAAAATGACAGCCATAAAGTTACCAGGAGGTATTTAGTTTAGTTTGGTTTAGATTACCCAAGCCTGATATTTTCAGTTGGGGTTATTTTCCCAGGAAATATTCATTCTGTTCACTTGTTTTATTTTATTGGGCCCAAATAGTACAATGTTTGCAAGCAGACACACTTGGAACTGCATGCTTGGTCTTGGTTAAGCAATGCCCTCTTTGATGCAAATGGTGACATGGACTCCAGCTGCATAGCACATCCTGTTTTCTTTCAACCTGGCTCCCACTTAAAACCTGCAGAGACATATCCTGACACAAGCTCTTAAGAAGCATTTCAGAGAAACGTTATAGACAGTGGTGGTTAGTGCAGGATTGTTTATTGTATTTGATATGTGTGTGTCCCCTCTCTTGGTAATGGCAACTCTACCAGAATAGCGCGACTAACAGAAAACAGCCTTTGATCAGAAGCTGTGAAGGGACCAGTGCCACTTCTTAGCCGCCTGCATAGAGGAAAGGAAAATGAGAATGACATATTACATGATTAGGAGGTCCTCCTATGATTATTCCAGGCTGTTGAATTTACTGACTCCTGAGCATTAACAGGATAATTTATGAGCAAATGTGTAAATAAAATGTCATTGCATAAGGCAGTTATAGCTGAGAGTGAGAGATAATAAACGTTAATCCAACTTAACGTACAGCATCTCTGCCTTCAGCACATGGTGTGTGCATATTCCTATGGATCTAGCCACACACATCAGAAAATTGCATCTGCCTTTGATCTGGAATGTCCCCCTCTGGAGTTTGGGAAAACCATCAGGTACAAATCCACATAGACAGTCTTTGCAGGTTTCTGAAAGACAGGCTGGTATTTTTTTTTGTCACCTAGCGCTATGAAACTTTCTCATTATTTCAACATCAGGCCCCTGTAACTGATGGAGGAGCATATTCCTACATAGTCATCTTATCTCTGTAGGAAGAACACAACCTGAGTGACATGAAACCAAAATAACTTAGCTTTCCAGACACAGCCCCTAGCTATCTATAAAATATTGATATGAAAAAGTATATAATACACATGGTCACTCGAATGCAAATTTTTTTTTACTCTCCTTCTCCTTTCCATGCAACTTATTTTTTTATCTTTGCTTTCTAAAAATTAACTTGTTAAAAAACAGTGAAGCACAGCTTACAAACTAGGTTCTCAGATAAGCCTGGGACTTGGAAACTGAGCACCTAACTCCCATAGGCTCCTCTGAAAATCCCAGCCTACATTTAGCTAGATGACCTTGTATGAAAACGTTAGTCCATTCCTAAGGCAGCAATATCTTCTTACATGGAGGACACATAACTCAGAGACTATTCTCAGACAAGCTAGCTCAAACAACGTAAATGCTCACAGTATAGAAATACTTATGAGCTCTATATGGTAAATACATTTGAACTGCCTTTCTAGCTAGAGGGGTAGTCTCCTGTATTATATGTTCACAAAGAAAAATGTTCTTAAGTGATAGATTTGTTTGGTCCTTTGACAGTGGTAATAGTGTGTGAAGATGTGCTAAGGAGGAGTTGGGTGAAGGGGATTACTCTCAGTTGCTGAACCTCTGACTCTTAATGTTGGACAGTAGCTAAGCTCCCATTGCCATTTACAGTGCCAGGACTGGACATAAGGTAGGAAAAGTGATACCTAATGTAGGCTAGCAATAATTCCTTAATTTACTCTTTGAAGTAATGTTAGATTGCCTTAGGAGCAAAATAAAGATGAAGTAGTATGTAATGGAAAAGAAAGTTAACACAGCTGCTCTCTCCGGCCTCAAGAACAAGACTTAAAACCAGGCCTGAGCGTGCCATTAAGGCAGAGGCCTTGATTGAGGACATTTGGGATCTATACTTCCCCAAGTGGCATTCTGGGAGGCACTGTGCCTCATGAGTGTAAACCTTTTCTCCTCCTTATGACTAGCTTTCTGCATAACTCGTTGGAAGAAAGAGAACGAGCCTCCCTGGACCCACATTTTCCCCTGTCATCCCTCCCTGCAAGCTTTTTTCTTCTCACACCCGAAGAAACATCCTGGGAAGTAAAGAGGCTTTATCCTCTTCCTGACCACATAGGATTGACTAATTCAGACCTCAATAATTAAGCAGACCAAGTAAAATCAAGACTTGAAGCAAAACCCCTCTCTGCTAAAAGCATGGATCCAATTCAGAATGAAGAAGGAAATCATCTGTGAGGCAAGGATGGAGCGTGGCTTGATATCAAATCTGAGTAGGAATGAGTGAATCAGTTGTTGGTTTTGACTTGAATAGAAAGCCCTTAAAAATTAACGCAGTGCTAATTCTGTATGCAAAGACAGGGAAACAGATGAAAGCTTCTTGTAATCATGTAGTCTATTCTCCTTGTGGATTGCAAAGGAAGACAGGGCATTTCTTTTATGAACTGACGCATTCTGACTTCTTTCCATGTAAAAACACCAGGGGCACCTGAAACTTGTTTCAAGCTGAATCTTGGGATAAAGGCTGCCATCAGATCTTGCAAACAATTTTAAACAGGCAGTTTCCGAATATCAGAAAATATCATTGCTTACAGGGCAGGTGATAACAAAAATTGGAACAGAGCTTTTTCTTTAAAAGGTATTTGTATGTATGGGCAGAAGGATGATGCTGTATCAGTACACCAGAAACTTGCTACAGGATTACACATGTAAGATTAACTAAAGGGCCCAATAAAATAAAACTACCTGCAAGTGCCAGAATATGCAGCCGCAGGGCTTCTAAAAATATGTGGACTGCGCACCTCATGGTCTGAAGCCTACAATCCAGAGGAAGTTCTGGAAGTTGCACTTATTTAAAAAGAAGACCAATGCAGCAGGAGGGAAAAATTGAGAAAGGACCGCCAGATACAGGGCAAGATGAGGAGAAGGGAGGAGAGCTAGGATCTGAAAAGTAATGAACTGGGACACAAAATTGGAAGTAAATGAAAAATGAAGGCCCGTTTCAGGTAGATGTTAAAAATAGAGTAGGATATGGGAATTACCTCTTCAATGGAGAAATCAATAGGACAAGCCCAGAGGGAGGGAATTATTGGACTTACAGCATCAGAGGCACTTTCACTTTTCCATCTCTTGTAGCCCATCTGTATTCTATATATGGATTTCTAGTGAGCACAGCACTATCTAATGTCCTGCAGCACAGATATTTCCCTGTGCCTAATCTACAGAATAATTTTAAAGGTCACCTGAAAAGACACAATTAATGCTGAGCTCTTATGCAGTGCTTTCCATCTGCAGAACTCAAAGTGATTATGTAGGCAGCTGGTAGCATGATATATATATTTTAAAGGTAAGACGATTGGGGCATAGAAAGCTAGCTTATGTTGCCTACTCTCATACTAGCTAGGAGGTTAGTGGCAATAATGGGTGTTTTTATGCATGCTCTGAGGGTGGTGGAGGGAGCGGCTCTGAAAGCCACTCTAAAGCACCCACAGCATCTCAGGTGGCAGGAGTGCTTTAACTAAAGCTTGTTCAATGAGCTGCCATTAAAGCACCCCCATTGCCATTTACAGGCACAAGGATGCTGACACATGAGATGCTGAGGCTGCTGGAGGCACGCTAATTAGCTTGCTCTGCAGTCTCAATTAATTGATTAATCGAGTCTGCTCCAAAGCTCTGTAATTACAGTGCGTCAGAGCAGCATCCCCACATGTGTATAGGCACACAATAAGACTCAGGTCTCCCTGAGCCCCAGCTAGTGCTGTTTTCACATGGCCTTTTGTCCTTTTCCACTTATTTTTATAGAAAAAAGCAAGTCCTGAAAAGGAGTGTTTTTAAAGGGATTTGTTCTATATATGGTGAAACAATCTGGTTTATCTATCCCTTTAAGAATAACATAATACATGCAAAGGAATTCATGTTTGATCAACCCAATTTTACTTGGAAAATCCTATAGAGGGTTTGGTCAAAGCATATTTATTTAAGAAAACTAAAACTCCAAGACTAAAACTGATTTAAAAGTCTAAAAGCATGGCCTTTTTCTGCTCAGCCCTAACTCAGCCTCCTAAGAAAAACACATTGTTTAACACTGAACTACATATACCGCCCTCTGTATGTGGTATGACCGCTGTCAGACTGGCATAAAGGTGCCTACAGTCCATCCTGAGAAATACAGAGGAGTCCATTAACTTATAAATAACACTTAATAGCTGAGCTACTCTTTGCAGTTCATAATGACTTGAATGAGACCCAGGAAGAGGTAAAGGATTGATATTGAATTATTTGCTGAATGACCACAATAGTGTTTCTCCAACATTGGCGACGCGTAGGGGGTGCATGTACACCCCCTGAGCGTGGCGGTGCACCCCCCATGAAAAGGTGCCACTGACACTGCGGGTGGTCACCGCTTACCACCATCTCCCCCACCTGCTGCTGACACCACTGGTGGAGTCTGCGGGCAGTCGGCGATCACTGCTGAACGCTGCTGATGCTGCCGCCGGCGTCTGCAGGTGGTCACTGACCCCTGGTTGGTGCTCACCACCCCTTACCCCACTGCGCTCCCACTGCTGCCAGCACAGCCATGCCCCCCCACCTGCTGGGGGCACACATCATTCATGTTCTCAGTAAGTTGCCTGGAAACATCAGTATATTGGTATGTTGTATACCCCATAAAGTGGAATGAGTCCCTTTGATGTCACTGCAGCACTGTATCCATAGTAGCTGGAGGTAGCTCTTTAAAGATGCCCATTTCCACCTGATAGTCAAGGAGGAGGAAGGGGGTGCAAAAGTATGTAAACAAGTCCGTAGGCAGATATGGATGAGAAAGAGATGTGGGCGACAAACCTAAAGCTGATAGCACACAGGGAGACAGGAAGGTGTATGTGGAGCATCACTGAAGTCAGCGTGACCCCAGCAGTCTATCAGCTCAACATTAGTTGCAGGGTCAGGACCGTCTATTGTGAGGAAGGGCTTGTGAGTTAAGTCCTTCAGCAAAACCACAGACCTGACTTCCCAGATATTTCTGAAATAAAACACTGAGAAGACTTAAAAATGAAAATGCTTTCAGGCCTTTCCTTGTCATGGAGTGATAAAACCCGAGGGTATCAGAGTGCTTCTAGAGATGCACACCAGGTTTGTCTAAGCCTGTTGATCCCCGACTCTGCTGAATAGGTGTGCCTGGTTATTAATTTGCTCAGAAGCCAGGATTTGCAGCAGGCACTTTGGTAAAATGACAGAAAAACAAAAGGGTTTGTTGCAAGGAAGAACAAATGGTGTAAAAAAAGAAAAAGTGATCAAATGCTTTGACAACAGAGTGTGGTAAAACTGACAAAATCCTTAACCTATGTTCGGCCTACCACTCAACCTTCATAAAAATTCCCATGAAAATCTCCTGGTGTTGACCTCCCCGCAGTCACAGCCAGCTCCCTCGCTGGGGAACTGCAATGGACTTAGAGCATTTGCTCCCAGGGAGCCCCATGCCTCGCCACCCCGTAGCAGTCACTGTCTCCACACCTTTGTACACAGCCTCCCCACACCTACCTTCAGGGGAGCCACCGAATCCTCTACCATGTTTCTGCCTACACATGGGTTGGATTTTAAAGAGTAGTCAGCTGTCCCTCATTCCCTGCCAAAAAAGGGCCTCTTCAATAGGCTGACCCCCTTGAAAGCATGGCTATAAAGTCATAATGGAGCCTACTGAATCCTGAAACCCTTTGAAATCTGGCCCCAGCTGCGAGCTGCAGCTACTTGTAAATCCACCTCTTAAGGAACTATCCAAAAATAGGACATAAATCCCACTTTTGGCCCTTTACATTGAGATGCATAAATACAATGAAATATCCGTTATGAGTATATGCATCATAGGTTTAGGCCAGAAGCAATGAGAATATAAATATTTGGCTGGAATGACCAGTTTGTGGTCAATGCAGGTTTGAGCCAGCAGCCTTAAAAGTGTTGCACACAACATTCATTTGATTGGTGTGTTCGTTACTTGTCTCGGTGCTTTTGGAAAAATCCTATATTTTTGTTGCATTATATTTGACCACAACAACAACAAAAAATCCCTCAAAAAGAGGGTGAACGGTGTGCCAATGAATGTGTCACACCACTGGACATCTTTAAACCTGAATGCTGTAGCTTTTAAATACCAGTGATAAGTCAAAGTTATTTATTGTCTTATCACCAGCTAGCACACCGAGTTATCATGTAGTTTGGCTTCTACTCTTTCCACTGGAGTTATTGAGAAATACTATTCCAGTAATTCAGTAAATAACTCAATGTCAACCCTTTAGCTCTTCCTGTCTTTTGACAAAGTCACTATGGGCTGCAGAGAGTAGCTCAGCTATTAAGTGCTGTTTATAAGTTGATAGATTTCTTTGTATTTCTCAGGATGGTCCTTCAGGCTTGAGTTTTGATTTGCTTCATATGGTAAAACCTGCTTTTTCTTCTGAACTGTGGATGGCTGGAGTTACTACTTTGTTAACCTTCACTGACATCTTTTGACTAGTGGTGACTTGACTGCTCATTAAAGCACTATATCTATGATATGACTACACTGCACCCTAAAGGTGTGACTACTGACTTTGTAGACTTAAACAAGCTATCTTTAATAAGTTTGGGTGCCAATCATAGTGTAGTCCATGACAGCATATGGTTCAAGATGAGCTGCAAAACCCTCCAAGGACCCTAGATAAATACCCCTATAAGTACCTGAACTAACTAGTTTCAGGTTGGCTTGAGTAGTTCTTTAGGAGCAGAAGTCATACCTTTGGATTGCAGTATTGAGTTCATAGCAAAGCATTTTCCCTTCAGAATTACCTAGTTAGTGAGGTACTACCATCTTGCCATGTCAAAGAACAGGCTGTTTAGACTACAGTATGGTACAGTGTCCTATCTACTGCTTTTATTGGCAAGATGTAAATCATTCATAGTGTGGTAGGGCATGGGTAATCCTAAACATCAAGGCTTTTCCCGGTCACCTATAGGGGACAGAAGGCAGTAGCATAACTGTTGGGGGGTGACTTGGGCAGCAGTCCTGGTCACTGCCTTTGTTGGGGGACACACACGCGGTGACTACAGTGGTGACTGAGCATGCAGCTGTAATCAGCACCACAGCAGCTGGCACTGCCCCAGACATCACACACCTACCCTGGGCACAAAGCTGCCTGGCTACATCTCTGCAGGAAGGGATTTTCTTCCTTTCATTGACTTCAGGGTCTTTTTTTCCACTTTTCTCTGTAGTGTGAGGCATGGTCCCCCTCTTAGACTCCTCTGAGCATAAACTGCATTGTCAGGAGGTTGGCAGTGACCTGGCCTCTCTTGCCTTTCACCATTGCTATGCTGTTAGGTATTCTTGGTGTTTCTAGTTTGCAGCCAGGCAGCTGTAGTGTGTGAAGGTTTGGAGGCGCTGATCTTTAGGAACCTTGGGTTGATGGCTGCCTGTCACCACTGGGGATTAGGGTTGATAGCTGGGGAAACTCCTTCCAGTCCTCTGGTCTATTTATATCTTGTCATTTCTGTGTCAGATGAGTCGGGCCATGAGCAGGTCTGTCTTGGTGACCCTTCACATGCACCACTTAGTGGGATGATGGTGCAAGCTGGGATAGTCCAGAACGAGATCTCAAGGCACCATTTTAGATATTCACAATCAGCTACATTGAGCTCAAGTTGTTTGCATTTCTATGCCCCTGACTTACATTGCTCCAGTTTCAGCTAGAAGAGGAATTACAAGGTTTTCTAAAAAAAACTTGATTATATTCTCTCACCAGACTGCTTAGAAACAAGTAATAACAGAACTTAGAAAAAAAATCCTAATCTTACACAGCTAAGTTTTACACACCCTGTAGGGTTGACCAGTTCGGTTAAGCAGTTTGACTCTGGTGTGTTTTTACGAACTAATTTTTATTAATTCATTGAGAGGGAAAAGGGTCAAGAGTTTAACTGGGCTCAGTACCAAGTCCTGGTTCTGACACTGACTTTCTCTGTGACTCTGGGCCGTTGACTTGGTCTCTCCGTCTTAGTTCCTCTTCTGGATGGGTGGAAAAGTACAAACATATAGCAGGGCCGATCCCTATTACTTACTTTGGCCATGATCTCTTGGGAGTGTGGGAGTGTGTTGGAATCCCAACTGTGCCTTGCATGCCCAGGTGCCCAGAGATGCCTGGTGGGTGCTGGATATATGTTTGGTTGGTTTGGGTTGTTTATTGTGGCTCTTTCTTTGAGATATAGGCCTCGTTCTTTTGTGCCTTCTCTGTGCTGCGAAGTCCTCCAATTGTTCCAGCTGTACTGTAATTCAAACAAGGGTGTTTTCTATAAGGTCCTAAACTGCTTGTGCCTTAGATATTTTCCCCTCCCTGTAGTACTGTGACAGCTGATGTACTTGAGCTAAGAGTTCCTAGAGTGGATCTAGCGACTGGGCAATCTCTGGAGAGGACTTTTGACTCTGGGGAGAGACAAGTTGCATTATTAAGTGGGTTGATATTGGTCATCTCTTTTGACTGACTTTTGCCAAGCAGCAACTGTTTTTTCATTCCTGTATTTAAAAATATTATTTGAGGTTTTTTGTTATATTGTTGTGTTACATATTGTTTCCATCCCCATGGAGGTCTTTGTAAATTTAAAGCTAACTCAGTATATAAAGTAGTAGGTGTTGGGGGGGAGTGGGAGAGAGAACTGCCTCCTTCTTCCTGCCACATCAAATCAGGAACAATCATGTTTCTTAAAGTGCTATTGAAGGGATAAGCAACAATATAAGACTTTATCAAGAGTCTTAGATGAGTGACTATTTTAGCATAAAGGATAGGATCTAGGCTAGAGATGGGCAAAATATGACCTGAGGGCCAGACCTGGCCCACCATCTGCCCTATCCCTGCACATGGCTTTCAGGCACACCAGGAGTTGTAGTCCATAAGGCTGGGTAGCACAGCAGGAGCAGGGGTAGCAAAGCAGCCAGACTCGTCTTCCTGGCAGCCTCCACCTCCACTGCCTGGGAGCAGGTGTGTGCCCTGCCACTGCTGGGCCCAGGCCCAACTGCCCCAGTACCCTGGGCTTGTCTGCCCCAAACCCACTAGGGTACAGGGTGGAGTGGGTGGACAGGGTCTCCACAGAGACTGGCCTGGGGCCCCCACAGGCAAGGCATGCTCAACCTAGGCGGATGGGATGGGGCCATGGGTGGGCAGGAAGTGGCCTCCAGGAGTTGAACAGGTAGGTGAAGCCAGGGCTGGGAGTGTGGGGTAGTGACAGCATGGGGCTGGGACCTAGGACAGAGCCGCAATCTGCTCCCTGCACGTCCCCTGGGTGCCGGTTCTCTGCCCTGTGGCTCTCTGGGAAACTGGCACCCATCACAAGGACGTGCAGGGAGCATGGCTCTGCCCCGAGTCCCAGGTTACACAATGTCACCACCCCACGATCCCAGCCCTGCCCTCCTGTCCTGCTTCCAGATGCTGCTCCCGCTTGCCTGCAGCCCCATCCCATCCACCTGGCTGATTGTGCCCTGCCCACAGGGGTCCTGAGCCAGTCTCCATGGGGACCTTGCCCGCCCACACACCTGCCAGCTCTGTCTGAGTGGGGTAGATTGGTCTCTCCCTGGGGCTGGCATAAACAGCTGTGACAGGAAGCCAAGGCCAGCTCAGCACCTCTCCTCTCCTGCCCTTTGGCCTGCAAGAGCTCAGTGAAACTCCTTAAGAGGCCCTCCAGGCCAAATAATTACCCACCCCTGATCTGGGCCTAGAGCTTACATTTCCAGGATATCTTTTTTACACTTTTCTTTGCGAAAAATGTAATTTCCTTAAATGATTTGTTTTGTAGGATGGAAAGCAGCAAGCAAAGGATGTACATTGGAGGAAAGAGACAGAGGACAGTGCTTAGACATCAGAATGGCATCTCCATTCCCCATAACTGATGTTTAGTTTAAACACCCATTTGTAGATGTCTGTCCTTTAAAATCACTAGGAGTTATGTTGCTCAAACAGAAGTACTTCTTAGACAACTTTCAAATCAATGACATGTTAAACAGTGAGCTGGGTTGTGTGCAGGAATTAGCTTCTGGATTTCTTGGCATTTTTCTTCCTAATGATTAGATTAAGTAAAGTTACCCTGTGAAGAGGATAGTTCCTAGGAAAAAGTAAGACAGACAATCCTTTCCTATTTAGTTGTTACTAACACATTGAATATATCTTTGCATTTACATAAAGGTGTCCTCCCTCCCCTTTCCCTCCTGTTAAGTTTAATGCAGCTTTTACATTTTGCACAAGGATATTAGGCAACAAATTAGCCTAGAAACTTCAATTAATCTTAATCCAAACTAGGCCCCTGGGAAGAGATAACCAAGCAAATAAAATTCTTAACATTTAGTTCATTTCCCTAGCCACAGCAACTGGCAGGACAGCTCTTTTCAGAAAATTAATCTAAATGCTTAAATAGAGAATTACTCCAACTCCGGACCCACTTCTTCCATCACTTACAGAGGGTTTCAGTCAGATTTTCATGTGACTTGTGTAATTGAGGTGAATTAGAAAGGTATTTGTCTCGGCTGACTGGACAGGGCCAACCGAGGGAATCATTGGTTAATTAAGCAGACGTCAGGCAGGCTGGTGGATGGAGAGGCGGGACAGCATATTGGGTTTAAAATAGATTTTACTTATGCCACTGGTGGCTGCGATGCAGGCTGTGTGCTCACTTACATAGTTACAAGACGGGTTACTGCAACGAGTGCATAGACAAAACGAGCGCGCAGGGAAGGGGTATGTCGGGAGGTCACTGACGGGGGGCCGTTGGTGGGTGATCAGTCCCCCAAATTCGCCCTGCCACATGCTCAGAGCTCTTTGCGGTGTGCTCAGAGCTTTCCGAGGTCTTTCCCGCAACATGGTCAGAGCTCGCTCCGCTCCGACTTGGGCGGAAGCTGCATGGACTTTTATACTTTTAGAGTAGCCAATAACAGATCGCCAGGTGGAAATGCCTAATGAGGTGGAACTTGAGCAAATTTAGGGTAATGCCAACCATTTAGAAGGGTGGTCTATTGTGTCAGGGACACTCACTCAATTTGGGTTGTGACAGTATTAAGCTACACAAATAGCACAAACATTTTATACTGCCCTCCCAAAGATATTATGTAGTTTGAGCATTTGTGGTTATACAGATAAGTCGGATGTTAAGGAATACTGGGATCAGTAGCTATAGAAATGACCAACATATTCTGGAGGTTTTAGGCCTCACTCAGAAGTTGCTTGTAAAGACATTTGTAAGGACAGGGTACCAGATTAGATGGACCACTGGTCTGTACTGATGTATCAATTCCAAAATGTGTTGAAGTAGGGAAAAAATACCAGCAATTGAATTGCCATTTGCATTTTTAAACCAGACTAAAACTTAAGGATATAAAATACTGTTCTTTCTGTTCAGTACTGAGTCCTATGACCCCTTTCCCAAACATATCCTCAACACAACATATGCTGGCAGGACTTGTAACTCTCATTGGCATCAGTGGTAGTCTGAGGTGTTCATCTTCTCAATATTTGATCTATCTGAATATGGAGGTACGATTCAAGTATGACCCAGCTGATAAGACTTATGTATGTGCAGTTACTTTTTATGATTCTGAGTAGCCATTACTTGTGAGATAAAAGGATTTTAGGAAGAGAGGAATGAAAAGGAACAAAGAGAGAAGGGTATATTAGGTTTACATATGTGCATAGCAATGATCATATTCAATTAGCTCAGCCTGGTGACTGATACTGAAATTATACTGTTTCCTTAAATTTTCAGGATGCATGAATATATGTTTAATTAAGCAGGTGCAAATTTATGGACCCTGGAGACTGAACTAGTGGAGCACAGGGTGTGTTCCTGAGGCCTTTTCAAGCCAGATTATCTCACATCAAAAGAACGTCAAGATACTATGGTAAAGATAGTTACTATGGTAACTATCTTTATTATTTATTACTCTGTTGTAGGTGGAATCCAAAAATGTGTGCAATAAAGGCTCCAGCTAGGATCTGAAATTTGAGACCTGCAGTTCCTGCATTGTGTTTACTATGGTGTGATATGCTTTTGTGACCCTGACTTAGAGGCATATTCATTTAAGTGTGCGAGATGAGGCCAAAAATGTAATTGTACATAAGGGGTTAAAACCTTTTAGCCATAGATATTCAGCAGTGATCTGTCCAATTCTGAAAACAAGGTAGGACGCTTATGTAGGCGAAGCAGAATAGCAACTAACAAAAGTGTGTGAACCTGTAGAATGGTTCCCATGTAGGGCTAGAATCAAGCTTGAATCGCCTCACTAACACTGAGCCTTCACCACAGCCTGCTTGTACAGTATCCCTTGTACAAATTCAGTGCAGATCATGAAGCCCTGGGAATTCATCCATCTCCCCAGACCTGGTCTATGAAATGGGGATAAGGAGCCTCTCTCCCCACAGTCCTACTCGGTAAAGGCAGGGGTGCCTTAACAGGCTTTCTTCTTACTTTTGCCCCTGAATATCTGCAGAAGTCAAGGACTCTTTGGCCTGATGTCCATTGTGGCTACTGGAAGCTCTGTTTTTAATCAAACAAGAATAAATTAAAGCAAAAATTAATGAATCTCAAATGTTGTTCTGCTAAGAATATGGCTTATCTTGGCCACTTCTAAGACTAAACTCTTATGCATTACGTGCCATATAAATCTGTACCATGAGATTTAGTACCAGAGCAAGTCCTGATGCAATAGGCCAGGTAAAGGCTTGGTATAACCCCACTAAAGTCAAAAGGAAATACTGGGGTTGTCTTTGTTCCAGCATGAACACCTCTAGCCCAAACAATGAGCCATGGTGATGCAGCTATTTCACACGTGTGACAGTTCTCCACTAGGGCTGTGCGAAATGGCGCTGTTCTGTTTCACCTCGAGTTTCGACAGTTCGATGGAACAGCGCTCTGTTTCACGTTTCATTTCAGTTTGAAACAGCTGTTCTGTTCCATTCTGTTGAAACAGAAAGGTTGTTTCGATGCTGTTTCAACATCTGGGGATGGGGAGGCAGCCCAGCTGGACTGACTTTCCAGTCCCAGAGCTATGGGCAAAATGTTTCAACTTTTGAAACATTGTGACTAGTTTAATTTTGTTTCAAAGCTATTTCGAGGGCCTTTGCTTCATTTCAATTTTGCTGTTTCGCCATCGAAATGAGTTGAAACGGTGTCAAAGCAAAACAACCATAGAAATTTCGCACAGCCCTACTTTCTAGCATAATGTGCGGAAGCTGCCAACAGCAACTCTTATCATGTGGCATGTAGAAAGAAAAGGGCCAAGGCTTTTCCAAAATGGTTGCCTCAAGATACCTAAATAGGTGGCCCAGTTTTCAAAATGCTGAGCACTTGGTAGTTTCTACAGAAGCTGAGGAAACTACAGTTTAAGTAGCACTACTCAGAATCAAGCCAGTTATTTTAGCTGTTTGAATGTGCACTGAAAAACCTAGTTAGTTATCTGTTGGGAAAATCTTGCTTTAAAACTTTTGGCCATCAATTGCAGGATTCCTACTTTGTCGGTAAGATTCCCAAGGAGCTTCTAGGATGTTGATAGAGTTAAATAAACAAAATCAACAAGAGAATTTTATGCCCTGTATTTAAAACTTTGCCTATTTGTCCTCTGACATCCACATCTGCTTGTAACAGCATGGGCTGCACATTCTCAAATCATTACGACTCAATTTTCATTTTATTCTCTGTAGTCACTAACAATAATTTCTAATCAGGATGACATCTGGTGATGGTTTATAATAGCACCCCGAAATTGAAATAGATACTTATTCAAGTCTTTACTTCAACCCTCATTAAAAATGTCAGGGACTGTCTGTCTTAAAAATGCATCTTTTTTAATCCTGAAGAGTCTCATTTCATAAGTTACAATCAGGACCTAATGTGTCCAAGCTGGGTACCAAAAAATATTGAGAAATGCATATCAAGCTATGGCTTGGATAATAGCCTACTTGGTCCAGCATCTTAACTACCACAATTGAATCACCTGAGTAGTTTTGGTGATACAAGTGTGTCACTGAACTTTTGGAATAAAAGAGAAAAGGTTGGGTTGCTTTGGGTTTTTTTAAACAGTAATTTCATAGCATCATGCATTAAATCCTGTTATCCTATAACTTATTAATGATAAATTGATCTCAGGAGATATTAACTCTATATTTACAGAGTGTTTAGACATGCTGGCGGCTGTTTTAAAATGTACCAGCTGCTCAGCGCTGATTTAAGTACACAGATGTTCTTATTAGCATAACATTCAAATTCGATGCCCTTCTTATCTGCATCCTCCAAATGCACAAAAACAACAGCAGCAGCATCACAGGAGATTTATGCAAGAGGAAGCCCCCTCTCCCTCTGGAGCCTTCTGCAAAGTCTGAATAAGCAGTCATGTAAAGCCAAGCGCTGCTCTAGTTGTATACTTAGTTGTCTCTCTTATTTAGGTCACACTTACTGACAACAGGTGTGCTGCCCTGTAAAGAGGCATGTGGCAATGTCCCAGAGGAAGGACTTTCTGTAGAAGTGATTCCAGAATTGAAGTGAGATGCAGGCTACTTATCTCCAACTCAGCTGACTGGCATGCCGAACTGAAGGAAAGGGTCTCACCCGTTTCTGAGTGTTCGCTGGTCATCCACCCAGATGGGTGTGTGCGTATTGTGCCAAAAAGATTGATATTCACGCACATTTGTGGGTTTAGATCTGATTAAGCACCTGGGAGTGTTAGAAGCTTGCTCATCCTGAACACATACCTGTGGTTAGGAGGCTGCATCATTGCCCCGTGGCCTAATCCAGCTCAGAATATGATTAAAACTGAACACAAATTGCTCCTTCTGTATATAGACCTGCTGGCCTTGCTGAATAATGCAGATAGGTGAGAGGGATGCAGATGAGAAAAGGATTAACAGTTTGCAAACCTGTCTTGTTAGAGGTTGTCATGAAACAAGCTTTTAATGACCATATTTCAGTAGGGAAAGGTGTGCTTAATCTGCTGGCACCAGGTAGCTTAATCTCAACATTGATAACAACCAGACCAAGTTAAGCAGTGGGCTAGAAAGGATCAAGGTCATGTTCAACACAGATTTCTAGCTTAATCCCTCTTGTGGGCAGAGGATTGTGCTGCATGGGTATTCCAGTGCATAGGATTAAGTCAAGAAATCAATTAATCGAATAAAACCTTTGCTCATAACATTTATTTTGAGAAAACAAAGCAAAAGGGAAATTGATTTGCATTCTAGCAATTAGTGATTAACAATTCTCTTTGCTGTTCATTTTTTTCCTCTTTTTTTCTCAACAGTGGTTTTATAAGGCGATGACACTCAGTTCTACCTGGCCTAGCGTGCACTTTAGTAGTCAATGTTAAACAAAGAGCCACAACAATATATACAGCCTTAGGTGAATGGTAAGGACACTATAGTTAAAAAAATCCCCAAACAAAATACAAGGAGACACTAGTATTTGTGCCACAATTCATGGAAATATAAATAGTGCAACATATGTACTGCTTAACTGCAGGAGAGACCTGCCCCGTGCAAGCAATAAAAAATGAGAACATGTTTTGATAATGTTTTCTGCTGCAGGTAATAAGTTGAAGCGCGACTTGTGGTTCTGAGCTGTGGTCTGAGTGTCACGATTTGCGTGGAGTGGCTTGATGGGATGTAATGTTAATGGTCTTTAAGTCTATGGAGCGGTATTGGTTTTCGGTGAAGGAGAAGCTAGCCCTTTTGGCAACAGAACAGAACATGCAAAAATTAAGGCCAAATCAATGTCTAGATCTGATCATTCCAGAAGTTTTGGAAAGTTGAATCCAATCCAACTCTGCAAGTCGGACGCCTCTCTAACATCGCAATGTTCTGTTAAGGTGAAGCACTAGCTTTTGTAATGTAACGCTAGAAAAAGAGATCTACCTAACATCTGGCAAGCTACAGTTTTCCACAAAAGCCTCGCTGTGAACTTTGCAACCACTGGCCATGTCTACGTGAGTGGCTGGCTGTGCAGTTGTTACTGTGCAGTCATTTAGTACTTGCTTACTATGCAGTAGCGTCCCCACATGGTCCTTTTCAGATGCTACCGCCCAGCAGAATTGCATCATAGTTAGTGCCTGGCAACACTACTGCACCGTAGCAACGAGCTACTACACAGTAACTTATTGCTACTGCACAGTAGCGTCTTGTGTAGACATGCCCAATAAAAATAAAATTCACTTCCAGTTCTATTATTATTTATTGTCACGTATAGGTGAGAATTACACCAACTGCAATAAGAAAAATGCACATACATGTGCTCATCCCAGTGTTACAAAGCATTTTAAAAAATGGAATATTATTCTGATTATGTAAATCATCATAATAGAGGTATACAAAGAAGCAGCTTACCTGGGGTAGTAGAGCTGGGAAGAGAATCCAGATCTCCTTGTTTCAGTTCTGTTGCAGCGCCTTGTCATACTGTTTCCCATTCCATAAAAATGTTAATTTTCATACAGTTTTCCACCTAACCACAAGTAAGAAGTACCTAAGGAATCCCATTTAATGACATTTCCAGACCGGCATCCAGACCCTACCAGATGTATCAGTACATTGTATAATGTTTGATTTATCTGTCAACTACTAGGTTTTCTGGACCTGGACAAAATAGTTTTGATTGCTAACATTTTTCTCTGCAGAGGTACACTTTTCCTAACGTATATTCTACTCTCCTATCAGAATTTTCCTGTATCCTCTTCTACCACGTAGCTTGTGGTGAGGAAATCCTAAATCACTCGCTATTTTAAACTACATGCCTTCCTTAATTCTGTGAGTTTACTGAAGGGAGCAAGATCATGAGGCACACGTGAAGGGAGAATTAGTTTGTACTTATGCAAAACCAAGAGTCTAGCATCGCAGCCCTAAAGAAATACATCCAGCTAACCTATAGAAATAAAAAGCAGTGAGGAACAGAGCTAGAAACTGCAGCAAAGGAAAATGTGGCAAATTGATACTGCACAAGAGAAAGAAATTATTAGAGAGAAATATCAAAGAAGCAAGAAGGATTTTCCAAAGCACTTTGTTACAAAAGTCTTTACCACCCCCCACAGAGGCAATCAAGGCTAATGGGAACATTAGTACAGCAGAAGACTACATATCACGAGAGTCCCTGGAGCAAATCACACCCAGTAACTAGAGCATCAGCTGAGCCATACTCCCAAAGTCAAAACCTCCCTCGGCTGAAGAAATGAGCAAAAGGGTCATAAACAGTGGAGACAACATTTTTGCCGTGTGACTGCAAACAAGCACCCAGCAGAGCTGTTAAAAGTTGCTTTCTGGAAGACAAAAAATATGACTCTTCCAGTTTTATAGGCCATGTTCAGATGACTCTTACTCCTCCCCCATAAATCCAATTTTCACATAGATTAAATGGAAAGCTGTCACAGTCTCTGCTGAATAATGCACTGTATTGTCATGCCTCCATTGCCTGATGTATACTAAATCAATCATCTCCCACTCTAGCATACATCTTTGCAATGCAACGGAATACTCTCCAGTGCAGTGATTGCGCCGGTAATGCTGAAATGTTTCATCCTCATCGGCAATCCCTTGCAGTCAAGGATGGTTGTCTTCCATTATTGTCTTATCTGTGGGTCTGAAGCTGGCTGATGAGGCCTATCCAGGATTGACAGACTCTGCTGCAGTTCATGCACATGTTTGCATGCAGGGTGCATGACTCTGGGTTTTCGGTTCTGTCCGCGCCATGCTGTTTCTGCTACCCCTGCTTTTCTATCTCCTGTTGTTGTCATAATATTTCAAAGTACTGAGATCCTTGCAACAGATTCTTCCTTCATTTGGGGGAGGCCCTGAGCAATAGTCTCCCATGAGTCGATGTCCATGTTGCATTTTTTTAAAGTTGACCTTGAGGACATCCTTGAAGCAGTTTCTCTGTCCTCCTCTTGAGCATATGCCTTGATTGAGGTGGGAGAACAACACTTGCTTCAGAAATCTGGAATCAGACATCCACGTGTCATGTCTGGCCCAGCAAAGTTGATGTTAGATGATCATTGTCTCAATGCCCATGGTGTTTGCTTGTGAGAGGATGCTAATGTTAGTGTTTCTTTCTTCCCAATGGATTTGAAAGATCTGCCACAGACAGCATTGATGGTACTTCTCCAGTGACTTGAGGTTTCTCCTGAATATTGTCCACATCTCAGCTCCATGTGGGGATTGCAACTGCTTGATATAAACCATGAGCTTGCTTTTGGATCTGATGTTGCAATCTTCAAACACCCATTTCCTAAGGTGTCTAAAGGCTGCACTTGTGAGACAGCGTTGAATTTCTTCATTGATGTCACCCTTCTGTGAGAGATGGCTTGCAAGATACGGGAAGTATTGAACATTCTCCAGAGCCTCACCGTGAATCTGAATCATCAGAACTGGGGACTCCTCATTAAGAACTTGTTGATGGAGAACCTTAGTCTTCTGAATGTTAAGCATCAGTCCCCTTTTCTTGTATGTCTGAGGCCTGTTTCTGAGTGAGCAGACACTACAGCATTGGAACCTTGTTGGTAGTCAGATGTAGCGTTCCAGTAAGGAATATCAAGAAGAGTGTTGGAGCCTTGCTTAATTCCCATCTGAACTCAAAGGGATCTGTGAGAGATCCGTTATTGAGAACCACCTCTCACATCCCATCATGGAGCAGGTGAAGAATGGTGACAAATTTTGGTAGGTATTTGTACTTCAGAAGGATCTCCCACAGTGCTTTTCAACTGATAGGTTGAAGACTTTTGTGAGGTCAAAGGCGGCCATGTAGGGAGGTTTATGTTGTTCTGAGCATTTTTCCTGCAGCTGGCAAGCAGTGAAAATAATGTCAGCTGTGCCTCTTGATATCCTAAGCCCACACTGAGATTTGGGGAGACACTCTTCATCAAGTGGAAGGAGATGGTTCAGGAGGGTCCTTGCAATAATCTGATCCCTTTGCAATTTCCACCATCAGACTTGTCTCCTTTCTTGAAGGTTGTCACTATGGTGGTCATCTGGGATTTCCTTATCATTCCAGACCCTTAAAATGAGGGCATGTTGCTGTGATGTGAGCTCTTCTCCCCCCAACCACTTGAAGATTGCAGTGAGGATTCCATCAGCTCCAGATGCCTTGTCATTATTTATCTTCTTGATGTCTTTCCTCACCTTGTCAAGGGTTGGAGAGATTCAAATTTAATTTCTGACTGGGTGTTGTGGGATGGAGCTGGGAACACTCTCATCAACAGTAGTCTTGATTTAAAAGGTCTGCAAAATATTCTTTCCAGTGGTCATTGATGGCTTCTCTTTCCTTGATTAGATCTTCTCCATTCTTAGGTCTCAAGAGGGTTGGTCCCTGGGTGCTCAGACCATAGATAGCTTTGCATATCATAGAAGTCAACAAGATGTTGAATCTCCTTTGCCTTGTCTTCCTACCATCTGTTCTTCATATCTCAGGTCCTCCTTTAGACCTCTGCCTTGGCTTGTTGGTGATTCAGTTTCTTTTGCTTTGGGTGGATGTCAAGCACAAAAGGCACTGTGTTTGTGGTCAATCGACTCCTGGACCTCCCAGTTATTCTCGTCAAACAAGTTTTAATGTTTCCCAGTAGAGAATCTAAGTGCTGCCAACATTGTCCCGTTGTTATTGATTGAAGTTCATCAGTTTTTCTTGAGGCACTGATGGAAGAAGTCTCACCTGATTGGGTCCTTGAGTCCTTCAAAGCTGATCTTTCATCAGCATTGCTTCTGCTGCAGCCATAATTTGGGAGGCAGTTTGAATGACTGAGCAGATGAGGCAGTCATTGGTCCAGCAATCATCAGTTCCTAGCATAGCTTGGGTGTTACAGACATCTTTAAAATCTCAGGCATGAACAATGACATAATCAATTAAGTACCAGAGCTTGGATCACAAATGTTGCCATGATGTCTTGTGCCTGTTTTTCTAACAAAACAAGGTGTTGAATCTGTGTTCTTTGCATTTGGTCAAAAGGAGGATACCACTGGAGCCGATGTTTCCACTCCTTTTTTGCTGATGGTTCTGTTCCAGAAGTCTGAGTCCCTGCAGGCTTTGGCATGGGAATTTGCAGAGGAATAACTCTGTCTCCCTCCAGAATGTGAGAAAGGACTTGATCAAGGCTAGGGCTAAATTTCTCCTTGGTTTTGGCAGCAGTGTCAAGAGTCGGGGGATACGCACTGATGGCAAGGAGCCAATGCACCAGTTTTGGCTGGCTGTTTAAGATGGAGAGTCATGAGGCAATTATTCATTCTGATAGGGAACTCATTGAGTTCATTTATGAGTTCATTCTTGATGGAAAAACTGACTCCATGAAGCCAGCATTCTGGTTCTTGCGTGACATTCCCCTTCTTATGCAGCATTCTCCTCCTGAGGGCAGAGCTGTATTGCTACCCAGCGCATTCACAGATGGCATATACTGGAATGACCTTCAGGGAAAGTTAGCTATGAAATAATCAGAGGAAACTGTGACAAATAAGCAGTCATGGACCAGGCAGCACCAGGACGTGATGGGGACAGCAGATGGTAATGCTCTTCCTCCTGAAAAGCCCCATATATCCTTTGACCGTGCTATGACATAGTAAGTACAGGTTACCATTATAATAAGCCTGCCCAGGCCCCAGCCATCGGTCTTCAATAAGGAGACAGGCAGAAGAAGATGCTAAAATCTCAATGGCTGTGAAGGTGGACAAAAGCTGAAACAAGATCTCCAGTTGTCTTGGTTTCCTTGCCATTGGATCATGGTCCTATTCTGTCAAGAACCACATGGAAGCTGAAGTGCAGCAGCTTCTCCATAATAAAAGAAATCATGTTCAAGTGTCTTCCATGGAAACAGCTTTTCTTACCACATGGATCTTTGTTGTTACAATAGTGTTTCTTTATGCTACATGTAGGAAGTACCATTATAAATCCCAATACTGGGGATGGAGGCTTAAGTATTCGATGCTAGAATGGAGGAGGTGAGGAGAATATTGTCTTTGACCATGAAATGTTCCAGTCAGGTAAAAACTCACCTGTTTGCAAAACAAGATCAGAGGTGGAATCCTGGCTCTGTTGGAAGCCAATGATAAACCTGCTATTTTAGTGCATGACAGGATTTTACTTCATGTGGACAAAATATAGCTGCTCCCTCACCAATATTTCTTTCATTGAGGGATAGATTTCATTAATACAGATTTAATTTCAGCTAGGTGACAATTTGAAATTATCCCCTGGAAGGCAGATGTGGGGAAACAATTTTTCTAAATCTATCTAGTATTAACATGCAGCTCTTTTGAGCACATATGGCACATTTGACCAGAGAAGAGACTGCAATAAAGGAAAAACAATTAGTTTGAATACTGTACATGATGTAAAACTGGTTTCTGAGGAGTTGAAAAAAGTTGTAGAAATACATAGCAGTCTCCTACTCACACATCTGTCAGTATGACCTGTGTTAACCCAAGATAGTTCAACAGAGCTGTATGAAGCTTTGGTAACTGATTCGATTCAGAGGAAATTCAGCCCGATTCACCAGCTGAATCTCCAAACCAAATCAGGAGACCCATTAATCTCTCTGAATCGAGTCAAAAGCCTCCAATTCAATTCAGAGAGATTTGGAGAGATTCAACAATTCAGCCATAGACACAACTCTATATGTTTTTTCTATGTACCTCGAGGTACCAGGTTTGGCTTGTAAACGCTGAGATGGTTGGGTGGATGGAGCATCCCATGAGAGTGCGGGGTGGGGGTCCCCTTATGCGTTCAGTGGCAGACCCAGACGTGGACCTCCCTGCGCAAAACTTGTTGTCTTGAGTTATTCAGTTCAAAACTTGTTGTCTGGAGTTATTTAGGGCATTTTTTTAGAGCCAAGAAATCCAGGTAGGTTCAATGGGCATTGACATCTGAGTACATATATGTCAACTAAATATCATTGATATCATTTAAATTGATAAATTGATAAATTTATCACTGATAAATTGATATCATTTGCAAAACCTAAAGCTACTCACAGCTAATTTAGTAGAAGTGAATGTTGGAATACAGAATTTAACATGGGTAAATGCTACTCAGAGCACTGGTGTCTAAATACAGCAAACTAATACCTTGGACCTTTGGATGTCCCACTGCTTATAAATTAGTTCTGCTTCCTACATGCAGCAAGACAGTGAGAGGTCTTTTGTGAGCAGCCATTAATTGGTGGCAATTTTTGGTGATCACCCATGTGAGCTAAATTCAAAGTATAGATGTAGGGTCTCCATCCCAGAATTATTCTCCCCGAGTCCCAACAGCGCCATAAAGGGCATAGGAATGGGATATAATTACTGATTGCATTTGAGATATCTTTCTATGTACCTTGAGGTACCAGGTGGGAAGGCATTTTCATACTTGTTTAAACCATTAAGTCTGTCCAGAATTAATGGTTGAATAGTCTTAGGTGTCAGCATGTCAGCAGTGTGGAGGTGGGATGCTGAGGCTGACACCCCTCCTCACAGTGGGGTGGATGAGATGGGCTGGTGCTGTACCTCTGTCCATGATGGCCTCAGGGACACTCCTGAGGGATAGGCACAGGGACCCCTCTTGGGGAGGAGGAGGGCAGAGGAGGACACACGTGGGACAGGGAGGGACCCAGGCAGGACCTTTTGTTACTCTAAAGTCTTTGCTTTTGTATTTTCCTTTCCTCCTGATGACTTCTGATCCATGGATGCCGCTGGTCGGTCTCTCTGTGTTTGTCACATGTCCATATATCACCTCACATGCACACATACTAATTTGGTTTTGGCACCTTATTAGCTGGTGCCACCTTATCTCATGTTATGGAACAGTATGGTACATGCCCCCAATTTCTCAGACTGTGTGTATATCCATTGACCTTGTTGAGTTAGACAGCCTATCTGCTTTGAAATTTGTGTGAAACTGTGTGCGTGTGACCCAGGTTTTCAGATATCAGTTAAATATTGCTGCCCATCCTGAACCATTCTAATTAGAGGTACACCAATATATTGGTCCCATATCAGATCGGCACCAGTATAAGGAAAATTGACCATAATGGCAATTTTTGGCTGATGTGACTGATAATGTTGCTGATAAATGCCCCATGCATGCATGCAGCTGCAGCACAGAACACAGGTAGCCAGGAGCACAGCCCAGCAGCATTAGAGAGTAGCCAGGTCTGGTTGGTAAGCCTGTTGTGAGGGAAGATGCAAAACGGGGGCAGATTGAGGCCCTGGCAGTGAGGGAGGGTGTGGGACTGGGGCTGGGGCAGGCACTGCATACCTGGGGCAGGGCCTGGGCTCATCTGGGGGGTGTGGAGAGGTGGTGGCAGCTCCCACAACTGCATGCAGCCCAGGAGGGTATGGGGAATGTGTACCTCTGGAGCTGAGTGCGAGCCGAGGGTAGGCTGCTGCTGTGGGCTGGGGTCAGGGCTGGCACCTGGCTCTTCCTGGCAGTGGGGCTGGACCAAGCTGTACTTTGGATGGGTAGTGATGGTGCTGGGAGGAGGGGTTGTGAGGGCTATGGTGAATTTTGGGGTGGATGCAGCACCCCCCACATAGCTCCCCTCCAAGCACTACCACCACCTCCCCTACCCCACACTGGGAAGAGTTCAGTGCAACCTCAGCCCTAGCCCGCAGTGGCAGCCTGCCCTTGCCCCATGCACAGATCCAGGGCACATGACCCCCATGTCCTCCTGGGGTGCCCGTAGTGGTGGGAGCCACCCCCCAACCCAAATCCCCCAGATGAGCCACTCATGGCTCTGTCCCATGACCCACCCTGGGTATGTAGCACCCGCCCCTACTCCACTCCTTCCCTCACTGCAGGGGCCTTGATCTGCTCCCCCCACACCATCTCCCTTCCTCCCTTTCCCCACAACAGACTTACCAGCCAGACACTGATCTCCAACCTACCCACCTGTATTTTGGCACGCATATCAGTATTAATCAATATGGCTCATTAAAAATCAGCCATCACTACTGGCCCAAAAAATTTCTATCGGTGCATCCCTAATTCTAATGCAAATACATATACCTATACGTCAATTCTAAAAAAAGCAAACCGCTAAATGCTATTCTTAAGCCATCAATATCATTCACACTAAAGCATCACTTACCAGAGGGGATATTTTATCTACGTGTAGAAAAGAAAATAGTAAATTTATATTTCAGCTTGTTTTCTCCTGCAGATCAGGTCTATGGTTCTAAATCTACAGAGGAACTTAATCATAGCCAATGCTTACAACTGGTGTTGAGTAACTAGTGAGACCTTTCTTCAAATGTCCGTTAAACTTCCATGATGATGGTGACGATGATGAATGTTCTGCTAGCATTCTGCTCTTTTACAAGACTGTGATGCCCAACACAGTGTTACTGCTGAATGTGTTATGACTAGCATGTTATCTTTCTTAACGACTTCCTTACTAATTTATAATAAATCGAGTTGTAACAATGTTGAGATACTTTGGTTTAAGTAGCATGTTTCATACCCAAATTCCAGTTCATGGGAACATATATAAAGCAAGCTATGCCTAAAGCATTGTAGCATATGAAAATAAAATCCTGTGCTTAGAAGTGTTGTTAACTGTCCGGTCACTTCCTTAAGCAATCTGGTGTTAAAGGCATTAGGATGATCCCCTGAGACAGTTTGTCACTATATTAAAAAACCAAGGAAAGAGATCAGATCTCCAACCAAATTACTCCCCTATGTGCACAGGAAATTGCATCGTCTAAGGGGCAGCACCTGTGCCATTCACACATCAGAGCATGTTTATTTTTCTTAATTTAGTTTTTTTTCCTTCGAGTCTTTTCAGGTGTTTGTATAATCAAACAGGCTTTTCACGGGTACATTCATAGGCTGCCAATCCTAGAAGCTAATCAGACAGAGGGCTTGATCCTCCTGTCTTTGAAATCAATGTGAATTTAACCCTTGGGTTCGATAGAAACAAGACAAAACTGGATTCTGCTTTACTATTTTGAAACTGGAAACCAATCTACTTGTGATTTGCACTGGTTTAATTGGGAGCAGAAATTGTGCATGTTTGTCTGTCTTTAGTACTTCATCAATGGTCTAGGAAAGTGAGATATCTAATAGGTAAGATCAACTCTTAGCACCAGGGTTTTTCTCTGATTACTGGTTCTATACAACCCCAGGAAAATCATTTAAGTGCAATATCTTGCTCTTGGGTTCCTAAATATAAGCATGAGGACAGGCGGGCAGACAGCCTGGATTTTCTCAGGTTCTGAAGACAATGATCATATTGAAGTGAGCTCTCAGCACTTCTGAAAATCAGGTCCATTTTCCACATTGAAATAAATATTTTCCAACAGGTTTTACAAAATGAGGATGTGAAAAATAGAAAAACAAAACCCCAAAATGTTAAGTTAAGCAACAGATCAAAGTAATTCTCTACTCAAATAATGTAGAAGTTACTTATTAATGCTTTAGCATTTTGTGGGAAGTAAAGTTTGAAATAAATACCTCAGGCAGATGGGAAACCAGGATAACTGAGGTGAAATATCCAGGAAGCACTGGGTTGCCTGTCATTTGACTTCCTAGGCGTCCATCCATAGCCTGACAGAAGGGGAAGACCTGGGTTACAGGGTTCTGAAAAGGTAGAGCTATGTTTTGTTGGGTAAAGTTAACACTGAGTCCCAAGTCTCCCATCTCTAGGAAGAACGTGATTAATCACTGTGGTGACCTGGAAAATCCCAACCCGGGTTCCTTCAAAGTGTCATAACCAAATCAGTTGAGTTCCCCTGTCACAATTGAACTGCCCTAAGCAACTGCAGTTACTTTTAAATTTGGTACGTTCTGCCTCATTAGCTATTCCCATTAGCTATTCTGTCACTGGCTACGCTAAACGTATAAAGGTCCATGCAGCTTCTGCCCGAGTCGGAGAGCTCTGAGCATGTGGTAGAGCACGGAGAACTTTGCCAAGTGGCAGAGAAAAGCTGGCGGACTGGCCATCCTCCAACATCTCCCCATCACCATCTGTTCCCGACGTATCCTTCATCCTGCATGCTCGTTTCTGCCTACAAACGCGTCGGCTCGTTTTGTTGCCAGTTACCTGTAACTACGCAAGCAACTCATTACCTGTAACTATGTAAGCAACCTTACCACCTGCGTCACGGCCACCAGCGGCGTAAGTACAGTTAAAGTTATTTTTGCAACCAATACGCTGTGTCCCGCCTCTCCATCCACCTGATGGCCGAGTAATCAGCAATCCTCCTCAAGTAGGCTCCGGCCATCTGAGACACAAACGATACTAAATTATGAGCCCAAATTCCAAATTAAATTCCCCAAGATCTGGGCAAGTTGCGCCCGTATTCTCCTTTGAGCTTTAAGTTGACTGCTAGTCAGTATATATGCCAATACTAATCATTTTGATTGCCTCAAGCTTTAGGGGCCCAACCTGACAACCTTGAAAGGGGTAATTTGTCAGTAGGTCATTTTCTGAAAACCAGAATCTAATGTGGTATCTCAGATTGGATGCCCCCAAAATGGAAACACACAATTGCTATGAATGTTAAAAATCCCAGGCAGATGTCAGTTATGTTAGATAATGGAGGAGCAGGTACTTGTTTTAAGCAAAATAGAAATGGAAAGAGGAGGAATCATGATCGGTTTCAGGGTAGTTCTGTCTTTCTGAGAAAGAGAAGCTGGCAGAAAAAAAAAACTACACAATTTAATCTTCATTATGGAAGAGAAAGTTTCTTTAGGCACTTTATTCCCCTGAAGGGTGGTTGAATGGCACTTACTTTCATTAATACTTTTATATGATATTTTCCTTCACTAAGCAGAGGGCTTTTAATCTTCATAGCCACCTGTTAAAATCAAGAAGTCATTGCTTCTTGGGATCAGTATGCAGAAGGAAAAGCCTTTTTGAAGGAAGGCTCCAGGAACTATGAATGCTCACCCTGCAAGACTGTATTAAAATATAACACACATGGTGGCACTGCATTTTCACTTCTATATACAAGTGCATCTGAATTGGTTCGTATGATTGTTTTATTGCTATCATATTTTTGGCATATAATTGAAGAGGGCACCAATTATCTCTTCAGTGTTACTGTGGTAGTGGTGGGCTTAAATGTTTTTAATTAATTTCAGTCATTCATTCTTACATTAGTTTAAAGCTATGCAGATTTCTGGAAGCTAAGGTTTGGCATGAGAGATTCAGCTGGACTGGAAATGGTTTCTGAGCTCTTGAATTTTCCCCCCTTCCCAAACAGTGACAAAAAGAAATAATCCAGATGATAAAAATCAGATTGTTGGTTTGCAATTAACACGTTCTTTTGTTATTAATAGATGGCTACATTTTTAAGTGAAAAGTTATTTCAAATCAGAAACTTTGCTTTTGGCGGGGAGTGGGGAACGGGTGCACAGTTCAGAATTCAGCTCTGCATATGTAAATCTACGTGTCCCCAAGTATGCTCAGAATCGATACGTTTTGGGTAGGTAGTCGCACATTAAGGTATAAGGTATTAAGGATTCCCCAGGTATACACATAAGGCTGGGAAATTCCTAACATAAAAAAGATGGCAACCACTGGGCCACAGACTACACATTACCCAGACCCCACTCTAGCCCTCCTCTTGGAGATGGCCCACTACATGCATTTACTATTTCATGCATAATCAGCACTGGGAAAGCTAAATTAGGGTGTCAATAAGCAGATGGATGGGGCAATCCAGTTGACACTGTATATCTGGCTTTCCAAAAAGCCTGTGGCAAAGTCCCCTATCAGAGGTTCTTAACTAAGTTATGTAGTCATGAGATTACAGGGAACATCCACTCATGGATTAGAAACTGGCTGAAAGATAGAAAAAAAATGGAGTATGAATGGGTAGTTTTCAGGATGGAGAGAAGTAAACAGTGGGGTCCCACAGGGATCTGTGCTGGGCCAGGGCTGCTTAGCATATTCCTAAATGATCTAAAGAAGTAGGTGAGATGCAAGGTGGCCAGATTTTCAGATGACACAAAATTATACCGAGTGGTAAAGATCAAAGCAGACTGTAAGGAACCACAGAAGCATCTGGCGCTATTGAGTGAATGGGCAACAAAATGGCAGGTGAAATTCAATGTAGGTAACAGGTAAGTGTAAAATGATGCACATGGGCAAAAATAATCTAAACTATACCTACACTACGATGGGGTCTCCTGTGTGGCAATAGCTTAATGTAAAGAGATCTGGAAGTGATTGTGGACAGTTCACTAAAAACATCAGCTTGGTGCTCAGCAGTCATCAAAAAAGACAGATGAAATGTTGGGGGTTATTAAGAAGGGAGCTGTAAACAAAATGGTAAATAAAGTGTATCATTATGGCCCTTTATGAATCCATGGTGTGTCCACACCTTTCATACTGTGCCCAGTTCTGGTCCCCACACCTCAGAAAAGATAAAGAAGAATTAGAGAAAGTCCAGAGAAGGGCAACAAGAATGAGTAGTGGTATGGAGGGACTTACATATAGGAGTGACTGAAGAGGTCAGGCCTATTCAGGTTACAAAAGATATGCTTGAGAGGAGATATGGTAAGGGTTTACAAAATATTGAATGGTGAAGGAAAAGTAAATAAGGATTTATTATTTATTTTCTCACACAATAAAAGAAGGGGACACAAAATGAAACTAGTAAGTAGTAAGTTTAAAGCTAACGAACGAAGTTCTTTTTCACAAAGCGTGTCATTAAAGGTGGCACTCATTGCCACCTGATCTTGTGGAAGCTGACACTTTAGCCAGATTCAAAAAGGGATTGGACAGATTCATGGAGGAAAATGGCATCAGTTGCTATAGAGCATGGGAGTAGAGATGCAACTTATTGGCAGTCCCCTCTGATGCCTGATGTACAACAAGTTTCTCTTCTGCAAAGCGCAGCGAAGTCAGGCATCCGCGATAAGCACTGTCCGAGGGGTACCGGGAAGGACCCTGGTATTCAGTCCTTGGGCTCCTCGAGGTCCATGGGCCCACTGATCCAGGCCAGCAGCCAGTCTTAAATCAGTACTTCTTTCACAGAGCTACATCTTCCTTCTAAATGATTTCAGGATGTGCCAGCCAATTTATAATTTCTGAGCTATGCTGATAAGTTACAACCATTCAGATTATCTTTACTTCAACTGTCCTTAGACTGACCAATAGCAGTACAAGCCTTGCATTCTTTTGATAAGGTTAATTTCAACTACACCGCAAGGCCTAACTACTTCAAGGCTTTGCTAAATTTATTAGGCCTTACTTTATACAAGGCCTTACTACATCTTAAACTTTAATTAGGCTCTTAGCAACAACATGTAGCTTAATATCTAAACAAATGACAGAAAAACACTTGGTCAAATCTTCATAGAGCCTTCAGCAGGCACCTTTAACACACAGACGTAAGTTTCAGCTGTTGTTTCTTTCAAATGCATGTATGTTTGGCTGCATCTGTCGGTGCTGCCGATCATGGCTCTGAGAGCCTTGTTTCACAGTAAGTTTAGGTAGCTTCTGGAACTTCTGGGTGGGCAAAATGGCAGACCTAGCCAGTTGCCGGACTCCATTTCCCAGCTGCCCCGCTCATGTTGCTATGGCCAGTTTCTATGCTGTGGTGGGACAATGACAGCATGGAATTGAGGTTTCCAGAGAGACCAGCCCCAGCAGTGCTGAAGGGTACATGGCTGGGCAGGGAGCTGCTCCAGGGCTGGGACTGGGGCTGGGATCTTGCGGTGTTGCCAGCTTGATCTGAAGACAGGACAGAGTCACTACCCACTGCCTGCACACCCCTGCCCAGGGGGTACAGGCAGGAGATTGCAGCTCTGCCCTCGCTCCAGACCATGCTGTCACTGCCACAAGATCCTGGCCCCAGAGCAGCTCCTTGCCCAGCCATGTGCCCTTCCAGCACTGCTGGGGCCAGTCTTTTTGGAAACCCTGATGCCATGCTGTCACTGCCTTGCTGCTCCTGGGATCTTCACGGAAACAGGCCACAGCATGTGGGTAGGAGCTGCTAGGAAATGGAGTCTGCCATGAGCCTCATCTGGCTCATAAGCAGAACGTTGCCTGCCCCGTCTTAACCCCTAGAGTAGCTACACATTAACTCCTTTTAAATGCCTTAAAGCACTTGTTATTTGGCTTAAAGTTATGCCATTCCAGGGCGCGTTTTTCTCCAGTCTGCCTGATTTTGTTCCTGTTCTGTTACTCTGTGACCACTTCCTCCCAAGTTGAAGTCCTCCACTATCCTAAAATGCAGTGGCCCTTCCTGACGTCAGGCTGAAGTGGCTCTGCACTGAGGACAGGACTGTCCGTGTTTAACTGCTTCCCTGGGTCTTTCTGGTCTGGCTGACACTGACACAGTGATGTGTGCTTTAATGCACAGCAGCCTATTTTGTGTGATTGGCTAATGTACAGAAAAATTGGCTACTGTGCATGAAGCATCATTTAAAAACTGTGCACATTTGGTACTGAACGTTAAGGCAGCCTAATGCACATTTCTTTAGTACCTCACATTGGCGGCACTGAATTTAATGCACATTTGAAAAAGCACTTAATGCATACGTAGGCAGGTCCAGTGATTGCACACTGAGATTGGGGCCACCAGGCTTAAGCCTGACAGCCCTGCTCGTAGTGCAGAGCCACTGCAGCACAACCAGATCAGAGAGCCCAAGGGAAGTACCTTTGTCCTGTAGAACTGCTGCAGGCTTAAGCCTGACGGCCCTGCTCTTAGTGCAGAGCTGCCGTGCTAGTTTCAGCAAGGCCAGAGGACCCCAGCGAAGCTGCTTCCCTGAGTCTCTCTGGTCTCATTACAGCTGACAGGGTGGTGGGTCTACTTTCTGCACAGTGAGAACAGCAAGGTCCTGCACCTTGTCCTGCCCCCGCTGACCAAGCCTCTAGTGACAAGTGATAGCTGGATAGGTGAAGGATAGTCAGAGTATGCTTTTCACCTTACTGTGTGACTGCTACACTAAGTGTAACAACACTAAGCTGATTAATATGTGTTCAGCTTACAGCGTAAGGTCTAACAAGGTCCTGACAGGCTAAGTCTGATGAAGCAGGTACCAGGGACAGTTATATAAGTCTAGTTGCCAGTCGTGTAGTTTATCCCCACTAGCAGTTTGCTAGCTATTGTAGGTGAACAGAAGGCTTGTGTCATTCAGAGAAGCGGCTTTATTCAGGTGACTCAAAGGCTGAGTTTTGCCAGCTTACATCAGTTTTGTGGACACGTAGAGAAGGCAACTTTTATTAACAAAACATGGATAGCCCAGGCCAAAGTCAGTACTATGAGAACAACAGTGAATATATGATTCACAGTGGGCAGGTCGACATTTACTGTGTAGTAACGGAAATTACTGCGCAGTACAGGTACATGTCTACATGTGCATGCCTGTACTGCACAGTAAATATGGTGACCTACACCAACTTGAGTGTAAATTTGATACCTGTATCATGCAGGTATCAAATTTACACCAATTAATTACTGTGCACTAACTCATGTGTAGATGCCCTACTGTGCAGTAGCACTGTGTGTGCAGACTGACTTGGGACTAACCTTGTCCCAAGTCAGCCCACACACAGCATTAATGCGCTTTAATGCCTGCATGTGTAGATGCAAGCCTATTACCGCTACCTGTGTAGTAACTTACTGCACAGTAACTTTAAGCTGGTGTGAATGCACATGTAAACTTGTCCAGTATGTAGCAAGTCAGGGCAGAGACCTATGAAAATGTGGGCTAATACTTCTACAGTCATATCACATTTCTGGTTTCCCTCTTTGTGCCCTCACTCCCTCCCTCTCTTTATATTCATGCTCAGCCATCTCATGATTTTTACTCCTTTGCAAGAGAGGGCAAGTAGGCTCACAGTTTTTAGCTAGCAGTCTCTCTGGCTTTGAGAACAGCAGCATCTAAATCTTCATAGCATCATAGAAAACAAGGGTTGGAAGGGACCTCAGGAAGTAATCTAGTCCAACCACCTGCTCAAAGCAGAAGTATCCCCAACTACATCACTCCAGCCAAGGCTTTCTCTAGCTGGGTTTTAAAACCTCCAAGTAGGAGGAAGGAGAGTCCACAACCTCTCTGGGTAAACTGTTCCAGTGTTTTACTACCCTTTAGTGAGAAAATTTTTCATAATATCTAACCTAAACTTCCCTTGCTGCAACTTGAAGCTGTTGCTCCTTATTCCAACATCTGCCACCACCAAGAAAAGGCTAGCTCCATCCTCTTTGGCACCTCCCTTCAGGTAGTTGAAGGCTGCTATTAAATCCCCTCCCAGTCTTCTCTTCTCTAAACTAAATAAGCCCAGTTTCCTCAGCCTTTCCCCATAAGTCATGTGCCTCAGCCCCTTCACTGTTTTCTAGGGCTGTGAGAAATTTCTCCTAGCGTTTCCTTTTGAAGCTATTTCAACACATTTTGAGCTCAAAACAGCAAACTTGAAATGAAACAAAAAGCTTCAAAATAGCTTCGAAATGAAACAAGGGCACTTGAAATGTTTTGAAAGTTTCAAAGCGTTTTGAGGTTCAAAGCAGCCCGGTGGTGGGTGGCAGGGGAGAGCCAGGGTTGAACCATGAGCAGCTCCACAGCCCCATTGGGCTCAGCCCAGCGGCAGGCACTGGAGCACAGCCCTGGCTCTCCCCACCTCCCACCACTGGGCTGCACTCCAACCAACTCTGCCAGCCCAACAGTGCTCAGCCTGGCAGGGAGCACAGCCCCGGCTCTGCCCACCTCCCACCACTGGGCTGCACTCCAACCAACTCTGCCAGCCCAACAGTGCTCAGCCTGGCAGGGAGCACAGCCCTGGCTCTGCCCACCTCCCACCACTGGGCTGCACTCCAACCAACTCTGCCAGCCCAACAGTGCTCAGCCTGGCAGGGAGCACAGCCCCAGCTCTGCCCACCTCCCACCACCAGGCTGCACTCCAACCAACTCTGCCAGCCCAACAGTGCTCAGCCTGGCAGGGAGCACAGCCCCGGCTCTGCCCACCTCCCACCACCAGGCTGCACTCCAACTGGTTCTGCAGCCCCATGGAGCTTAGCCTGGCAGCAGGAGGTGCAGCGCAGCCCCGGCGCTGCCCACCTCCCACCATTGGGCTGATCTCCATGGGGCTGTGGGCCCCTGAATCTGCACACCAGATGAAAGGCGGCTGCCTCTGCCTCCTGAGATTGGTGGCTGCATTAATCTTTTCCAGTGCTGGGTGTGGGCTTCACCCAGCACCAGTCCCAGGAGGCAGGACAGTCTCCTGTCATCCAGAAAGCAGATCCAGGGGCTCACATCCCTGGGAGGAGTCCAGCAGAGCTCCACAGCCCTCCCGGGGGTGCTAGCCCCCAGATCTGCGTGCCAGATGAGAGGAGACTGTCGCTGCTAGCAAGTGTCAGTTTTCCTTTGAAGAGTTTGAGGTGCCATTTGCCAGAAACCTCCACACCTATCTCCTTGAAACTTGGCAGGCTTCATGCCCTCACAAGGGGCTACCACACCTGCAATTTTCATCTGAATCAGGCACGAAATGATGAAATTGTAGGCATTTTTATGATTCCCTATGATAGCCCACAGGCAAAACAGCAGAACAGGTTTAGAACACAAAACAGAACAGTGCTCTGAAATGAAATGAAATGAAGAAACAAAACACCGTCCCTTTGAAATGGTGAAAGAGATGTCGAAACAAAACAGTGGTGTTTTCATTGCTTTCTGCTGGACTCTTCCCAAATTGTCCGCACCTTTTCTGCAGTGGGGGACCCAAAATTGGACGCAGTACTGCAGATGTCACCTCACCAGTGCTGAATCGAGGGAAATATTCACTTCCACTGACCTGCTGGTAACACTCCTACCAATGCAGTCCAGTATGCCATTAGCCTCCTTGACAACAAGGGCACACTTCTGGCTCATCTTCAGCTTCTTGTTCATTGTAACCCCAGGTCCTTTCCTGCAGAGCTGCTGCCCAGCCAGTCAGCCCCCAGTCTGTACTGGTGCATGGGATTGTTCTGTCCTAAGTGCAGGACTTTGTACTTGTCCTTGCTGAACCTTCACTTGTCCTTGTTGAATCTTTACTCAGACCTGCTAATTGTGCTGCCTTGCATTAAAGTATGTATTTTCGGAACTCCGGTAAAATCTGCTTATTATTTTACAGGGTAATTTCCAAGCTATGTAGGATTAGTTTCTGGCAACCTGACTGCAAGCCACTGAAGTCTTCATGCAAATTTAATGATGTACAAGACAACTGAAAATATAATGCGGAAGAGAGACCAGCAAAATGAGTTAAATTTAAAAAAACAACCCACAAAACAGAAACTTCAGTTTTCCTGAAGATGGACCCAAATGAAAAGCGGTCTTACAAGTGACACCAAAGTCAAAAATAGGACACACTCTCCATGTCACGTACCACTCTACTTATCAGTGAAGTTTACAGTGGAACCAAATAGATATATAACATTCATAGCACTTTTGTGTATGTTGATTTTCAGGCATCCAACCTAAGACACCCTATCACATCCTGGTTTTCAGAAAAACTAGCCGCCTCTCTGCATAGTAAAAGAAGGATGCACTAATAGTTCTAACTGATTAGTAACAGTTTAAAAAAATATTTTATTCAAGTATCAAAATGCTTCACCAACTAGAAAGCTGAGGAATTCATCTTCAATAGGGGAAACTAAGTCACAGGAAAGTAAAGAGACTTGACTAAGATCACACAACAAACCAGTTAGAGATTCAGAAATCTTATTTTATATGATTTTGGCATTCCCTTCCCCAAGCTCTCTTCATACAATCCCAGCTCAGATATTGGGAAACGTTGCCTTAGTTCTTTGTCTTCTGACAGGCTTCCTTGGCTGCTTTAATAAGGAATGAAATGGTTAACAATCTTCACATGTAAAGGACAAGCACTGCCCACTAAAATAGCATTTGCTGAAATGAAAGAAGCCTTTCATTCCTCAGAGTTATTGCTTGAGGCGATCTTCAGACTAAGGCAGACAATTGTACTCATTTCACCTTTGGAAGCTTAGTTTCATCAGGGTGTCTTCACAAGGGTTCGAAAGTTAGATGCTTTAACAAAAGCGGAGGCACTAGAGCAGGGGTAGGCAACATATTTTGGCCGGAGTGCCAAAAAACCCCACAATGTCTACCTTGGATGGTGCCGGAGTGCTGACATAGCCCCGTCTGCTTGCAGCAGGGCTTGCAGCCCCCCAGCCGCCTGCTGGGAGCAGCCTGGGCTCCATGGCTGGCAGCAGCTGCTTAGAGCCCGGGCTGGGAGTGGTGTGCCGAGCAAAATGGCCTTGTGTGCCATGCTCGACGCACGTGCCGAAGAATGCTGACCCCTGCACTAGAGAAGAGCTGAAAGGTATGCCTGTACCTTGCCCCCCCAATCTCTGCCCCACGTTCGCTCTCTCCCTTCCATAGCCAGGAATGTTCCACCCTTTGTCGTACCTGCTTTAATGCACCAGGTCTTTGAGACTTGAAGTCTTGCCATCCAGTTATTGAGTAATAGCATTACGTAACCCAGAGCATCAGGTGGTTGCCCAGGTTAATTTACTGTTGTTTATGAAGCACTAGGGATAGTTTTAAAACACGGCTATAAGTTATCCAATACAGGATCTGATCAGAGCCCATTGAAATTAATAGCAATCTTCCTGTTGATTTCAATGGGCTTTGGGTAGTTCCCTAATACTATGTTCAAACACTTTACAAAAAATATGTAAGTCATCTCTAGCATGCCTAGTGACCCTAGGATGTATGAATCCTGGTGACAGTGAGCATGCATAACATCCTTCCTTTCCCCTATATAAAATGGAAAAGAAGTGTATTTGAGGGTGGGGGGAGGAAGGGATGGGTGGGATGACTTCAATCTTTATTGCCTCTGAAGTATGTGATGATGCTGTCTCATTTTGGGTTAAAATGGTGAAGTTCTGAGCAGATTGTTTTACTGAAGTCAACCCATATTGCCCTGTTAACTCCCCTCCTCCACATACACATCTGTGCTCACAGTTACTTTGCTGACTTGGTTAATTTATTTTAAAAATACAGTTACCACAGTGAATAATCAACTGACTCCTGCCGGCTGAGGGGATAGATTATTTAATTTTCCGGGTTGAACATGGCAGATGTTAAAAAATATAAGTGACCATATCTCCACCATCAAAAACTAAACATAGCCTACTTTCACCCCCCTGGACGTCAAAGACTTGTGGAAAGCTGCCTGGTTCAGCATTAAGAGTGCATGGTACATTGTTTTTCTGACACCGATACACAACAGGATGATGGTCAGTGCGGTTTTAAATGAGGGCTTCATGGAGCTGTCAGGCTAATGCACAAGCATTGCACTTCAGCTTGCCTGTGAGCTTTATTACAGGAAAGGTGTTTCAGCTTGGACCCTCCATAAGTTCGGTCCCGGCATCCAAGAGTGGTATACACCTGGTCTTGCTGCAGATTGCTGACTGCCAAAAAACAGGCCCACATCACTGAGCTTACAAAAAATTCCTTGTTAACAAGTTAAGCTTGTCTCGCTTCAAGTGCTTTCCCCTCACCACTTCCGAACAGTTCAAATCCAGCCCTGATTTCAGTGGATTTAAGCCTGAGATCTGCTGGACGCATCTACACATGCCATTAATTCAAAGCAATACATTCCGGTGCATATTGTGCCAGAGTTTATTGCTCCTGGGCACCCTGCTTGCATGTGCACCCTGGGCGACAGCACAGGGAGCTGGAGCAGAGCAGCCCCAGCTGGCAAAGGGCCCAGAGGGTCGGCCTGCCAGCCTGGAGCTGCTCCAACCCAGCTCATTAGGGTGCTTCAGAGTGTGGCTAACTGGCAGGCAGCCCCGGCATGGTTGCACCCTCATGCCCCATCCAGCCGCATCAGCCTCTACACATGCATTGCTGTACACTATAAAACTCCACTGCAGGATAGGACTTGTATTTACAAGTGCAAACCTGCGGCAGTGTTTATTAGTTTACTGCAGCCTAATAGGGGCGCATGTGTAGATGCTGAGATGTTTATTGCAGAGCTAATTAGGCAGCTCCATAGTAAACATCTCATGTAGATGCACCCAATGAGTCTCTTGTTAAGACTAGAGGTCAGTGTCGTGCATTTGAAATGGGCCACGTTGAGTCCTCACAGCTAAGTTGCAGACGCAGGCTTGAAGGAGGGTACCAGGCAGATTAGATGGGACTGGAGCAATATTTGGAGTTGGCTTCATTGGCTTTGCTTTTATATTTTTTTCTTTTTCAGAAAGCACATCCAGCAGAAATTACTTGGAACCTGTGCTGGGCCAACCGAAGACTTTAATATTGTACATAACCCTGTCTTGATCAAAGAGCCATGGTACAGGAAGCATCTGGAGTCTCTGCAAGCCTCCATAGCAAAACAAGGGAAAAATAAAAAGGTCCATTTTATTCCAGTTATGTACATTCCCCAGCTGACACATGCAACCAAAGCATGGGAACAGGGCCTTGTTAAAACAACAGAGGCATACAAATTTAACAGTGCAAAAAAAAAAAAAAAATCTAGACAGAGCAAGAAATGCTGAATCAAAATGAGACAGTTGAGAGCACACGTTGCTACAGATCATACTTGTAGCAATTATTGTTCCACTACTAGCTACTGCTGAACCAGTGCAGCACCCTAAGAAATGACTGATGTTTTCAAAAATCTGGATTGCCGAACATGGAAAAAAAACAATGTTTGGTAAGGTTTTGGGTTGCGGGAGAAAGGGGGGAAGCAGCAGGATAAGGGGAAAGAGGTAGAGGGAATAAAAACCCTCTGGATCATATGTTTGAGGCATCTGAGTTATCAGTTGTTTGAGTTATTTCCAATTTTAGCCCTAGGTTTTGTAGCACCAGCACAGAAAGTCAAAATTTCAGTATTACTGATAACAGCTTATTAAAAGAAAGAAGAAACCAATGATCAAAGATCTCACAGTGGAAGAAATGTGATGTACTTTGAATTACTCTGCACAGAATACAATCTTCAAAAACATCATTTTCCTCCATACCCGAAAATTACAGTCTCTGCATTTGAATTATTAGCTGGGGAAACAAGAAGTAGTATTTGCTTGATGATGGAAAAAGAGATTTTTCACAACATAGAAAATGAAAATTCAGTTAAACGTAATGTGACAATGAAGAAAGCAAATGTATGGATTCAGGATAAATGGAAAATAGACTTAGCAATAAGAATTGCTATATATTTAGTGGAGACCAGCACTGTGAGGTATCTTGGCTCACTTCAGATGAGAGCCCTATGAATTCATTTCTTATTGTATTTTATAACATTCCCATATTATACTGTAACAGCAAGCTTCACTCTAGTATATTCCCATGGAAAACATAAGCATGTGGCAGTGCAATAATGGCAACAGATGGCAAGAAATGGTAACCAGGTTTGGGAATTCAATACAAAATTATGCAGGATTCTGGCTTGGGTCTAGCGGTAGAAGTAAGACATGAGAAATCAGGGTGCCAAGGATATGTGACAGAGCTGAGAGCCGTATTTCCTTGGCCTCCCTGGGAGGTAGTAATATTCAGATACCTCAAAAAGGAGGGAGGCGGTTAGCCTCAGGCTTGTAAGGTTTGATTCACTAAAATTTGCCAAGCCCTTCAATATACTTGGATGGAATATACTCTGGAAGTGGCTGGACTCAATCTAATACTGCATAGAGTGCTTATAATGAAGCTCATCAGTTTCTAACCAGACCTTACTGAATTGTACAAATGTATGGCTCATCTAGTCCAAAATCATCCATAACCAAAGCGTTCCAAACAAGTAATTGTCTAATGTGTGCATTTTGAAGTATTGATCTTTGCTCTAATGCAGCTAATGTAAAATGAAACAAAAGGAGAAGCAGTGCTTAGTACTCCTGTAAACTGGTTTGCTGTTCTGCATCCAGCGACTGGATGTGAGTGGCACTATGCACAGCTTGTAAGGTTTTCTATGCCACCAGCTCCAACTTTTCTGGTGATCCACTACACTAACATCACAGCTCAGGATTAAAATGTCTTGAAAGTTTCCTTGGCATAGCTATGAAAGGCAGGTATGCCAGGGTCCACCACTGTGTCCAGTGTGTGTGTGTGAGAGCGGGGGGAGTGTCTCTCTGTTCTTCATGGAAAGGCAAAATTCAGCTTTGCATTTCACAGGAGTTATTCTTAGATCAACATCTGTATGTGCGATCTTCTGCTGCCCTAACCGTAGAATCTGATATCATCAGCAATTCTCTGTTTTATGGCATGAATCTAGGAGGACTGTGTTTTTTTTCAGTGCATTTCAGCTGTGTTAATCTTTTCTACCAGTGGAAGAAAAAGAACTGTTAAAGTAGCCAAAGTGAATGTGAATTTCCCACTCTCCCTTCCACTACCTCTGCCAGGTCCTTCCTGGTTTCATAAGTGAAATGCAATCAGACAATTAGATTCAGTTTCTACTTCAAACGAGTAGAGTTTATGTTCAAGAGACATTTATCAACTGCTCAGAGATTGATTTGTAAATCAATGGCAACTTCCAAACGTGTTAAAGCTGAGAAATTAAAACAAAGCTGTGGACCAATAAGAGGATTTCCAAAACACCACACATATCAAAACTCTCCATTAGTAGTCCAGAGGTCAGGGGGTTTTTTTGCTCTGTAAAAAGTTGCTGATTCAAACTACTGACTGAAAGAAAGGGCAATAACAAAGCAAATGGCTATGAAATATGCTCTTTGGCATAAGTTCAGGCTCATATTGTAGTTCAAGCCTCACTTTAAACATGTGAATTGAAGTGAATTCAAAGGACCTACCTTGATAATTACCATTAAACTTTTTCTTAATTGCCTGGCTGAACGGGAGCTGGTGCCTGTTACAGGAGTATAAAAATCTTTATCACTTCTTCACGAGTAGTGGGACCAAATGGTAACACCTCTGATTTTTTAAGTGGTTTGATAGCAGAAGCCACCTGGGAGGCACCATGAAAAACCTAATATTCAGGGGTTGAGAAGAATTTGATTTTGTTCTTTCCCCTTGATCATCAAGACTAAGACAACCATTAACAGGAACCAGTGGTTCATTGAGCAGGCCAACAGAAGGATCTACCGTGAGTACGAACGTGCCTGGTTTTCCACCTGCCATCTCATCCCTTTGATTCACCTAGAGCATGGATGCACACTCTTCTGACATGGTTGTATTGCTGTAATTTCAAGCCTGGACAGTACTAGGGTGTTTCCTGTGCAAGTTTAGGGTAAATGGACTATTAAGTGAAGTTTAACCATTTTGGTGCACTGAAGATGCATGAAAAGTAATTGTTGTCCATGGCAAGTGCCACTGTCTAGGCACAGGGAGATGTTGCTGGGTTTTTAAGGTTGGGGGAGCTACCTAGGGCACTTTTAAGTTTAAGTAGGGGGAGACTTATGAGATGAAGCACCTCCAGGACTAGGCAGGCCATAAATACTGGTTTGAGGGACTGCAGCTTTGGGATTCAAAGGCCTGCAAGCATCTAATCCCACTGTAGGTATTCCAACTATTTTTTTTTTTAGTTATCCTAATATACTTATCCAGAGAGCTTTTTTTCCGGGCCTATGTTTAGTTATGTTAATTGGGATAAATACTTAGATTCATCGATGCAGGGTTGGAGGGGACCTGAGCAGATCATCTAGTCTGCCCCCCTGCCCTGGGCAGGAATGAATACTGGGCTCAGATGACCCCTATTAAGTTTAAGCTCATATGACCCCAGCTAGGTAATTATCAAGCCTCCTTTTAAAGACCCCTAAGGAAGGAGCCAGCACCACTTCCCTTGGAAGCTACTTAACACCCTAGCTTCTCCATCCTTCATCTCAGGTTTCTGCTGATCTTTAATGTGCCCTCTGCCTCTTTAATATACCACGTGGTGAAGAGTAATACGCCTCCTAATATCCTCCTGTCTTCATCCCTGCCAGTCATCCTTCCCTTGACAATGGGCTGAAATGCGTATTTTTGTCTTTAGTGTCAATTTGTTCTGTTTTGCAGGCAGCATAATTCTTGCTTCTGTTTGCAAAGCCTCAGTAATGTGGGACTTTCTGGGAGCTTTTCAGGGTTTACTGTGGAAATTTGCTGATGGGAAAATATGTCCTTTTTGCTCAAGCAAAATGCCTCAGACATAGAAGGTTATTACTGCAGTGCAGGCTTCTCGGAGGAAAAAAAAAAAGGAGAGAGAATAAAACAGAACCCTGCCACCCCGAAAGGCAGGTTGGAGGGTCATGGGAGAGGCCAGTCTTTGTATTTCCATTTGCCAGAAAGAGGAGGCAGTAACAGAATGAAAGCTTCTGGCACGTTAGTCCCAAAACAACACATTGGAGGCAAAGGGCACTTACACACATGATGGGGGCTTAGTCCCCTAAATTGAAATAGTGGGTTTTTAATTGTCATGATTAAAAAGCCATTATTTCCATTTGGGGCTTCCATCACTGTTATGATGATGATCCTGATCTTATGGGGTTTGGGATATTTTTTGCAAAGTCTGCCCACTTCTCCCACAGCCAGGGGGTGAGCTGCTAGTGGGCCAAGCAGTCCCTGAGGTGCGGGGAGGGAGGCTCGGTCCTTCCCTTCATAGTGGCAGCACCCCCTGTGACCACCCAGGTAGTTGCTAGCAGGCCAGGGGCTGCCCTAGCTCAGAGGCACCCGATCCAAGACTTCCCTGAGCTCGCCTGAGCTTCCAGTGTGCTGAGCACTGTCCCCACCACCTTCTCTGGCCACCAGCACACCCAGCCAGCCTCCAGCGCTTCCCCACACTGCCCCAGAAGCAAGGCAGCCCACTCTCAGGTCGTCCCAGGTGGCAGGAAGGCAGCGGGGACAGTGCATGGGGCACTGCTCCCCAGGTGGGTTCAGGGAAGAGTTGGATCCGGTGGGTACTGCCTCCAAGCTGAGGCATCCCCTGGCACACTAGCAGCCTGCCTGGGTGGCCCCATGGGGCACTGCCACCATGGCGGGAAGGACCCGGGCCCCCCACAGTCCAGGTGCTGCTCTGCCTCCCCACAGCTTATGCAGGCAGGCTCCACCAGAAGAAAAAAAAGCAGCAAAGCCTGTCTGTGGCCAGGGGATTTGGTGCTGATAGGCCTTGATCTTCAGGGGCACCCAGGCAGGCTGCTAGTGGGCTGGATGCTGCTTCAGCTCGGAGGCAGCACCCACCGAATCCAACTCTTCCCTGAGCCCACCTGGCGAGCAGCACCCCATGCACCGTCCCTATCACCTTCCCACTGTCTGGAATTGCCTGGGAATGGGCTGCTTCGTCCCTGGGGCAGTGCAGGGAAGCAGCAGGAGTACTGGTGGCTGGAGAAGGCAGCAGGAACGGTGCACAGTGTGCTGGAGGCCTGGGTAGGCTCGGGGAAGTGTTGGATTGGGCACTTCTGAGCTGGGGCAGCTCCTGGCCCACTAGCAGCCAGCCCAGGGAGCCCCAGGGGGTGCCAGTCTATAGAGAAAGGACTGAGGGTCCCTGCAGCTCAGGTGCCACTCAGCCCAAAGGAAGCTACCCCCCACCCCCAGTCGTGGGAGAAGTGGGTAGGCTCCGCGGAAAGGGAAAACAAGGATCGGGCCCCGCGCTGCTTCTGCCTCTCCTACAGCTGGGGAGCGAGCTGTTAAATTCGAGGCTGCAACGTTACAACCAGCTACGTTGCAAACTAAACTACATGCAGATGTGGCTTGTTTTGCAACATAAACTCACTTAAATTGCAAAAAAGCCCCAACCCCTACGTGTAAAGTGTGATGCAATTAAATTGCAAAAATGGGCAATTTTCGTCACGTGTACAAGCGTCCACATACCATATTTGTCTTGTGTTCATTATTCATGATCATCACTAAAGAGAAGCAGGGGCAGAGCAATGAGAGAGGAAAACCCCAGACTAAGGAAGGCTTTAGCCTGTCCCGCACACTGGACTCCCCTTCAGGTTCAGGTTCAGGTTCATCCTGCTAGGGAATCTCCATGTCTCCTTCCTCTCTCCCCCTAGCTCCCACTTTTGCTCAGTTCCTACCCCACCTCCTAATAGCTCCTTCTTTCCCTTCCAGAAAGCTCTTAGGCCTCGCATGCCACATTTGGTTTACTCAGCTTCTGCTTCCCCATTTGCTGAACACTAATAGCCTTCACTCTGCAGTTCCCTCTACTTTTAAAGCTCCTTTTTCAATGTCTAGCTGCTCTGACAGGCTGCCTGTTCACGCCTCAGGGAGTGCACTCATCCCCTTGCATATGCCCCCTCCCTTCTGTATTTGGAAAGCTCTCTAGTGTTTAGTAAGCCTGTCTGCTGAAGTTTTTCTAATGTCTATACTAAATCCTTTTAACACTTTAAAATGGAGGTGCATTTGCCTTTGTGTCCCATGCATCTAAGGGGATTTCAGTCTTTGAATAACCATAGAGGATATTATCCATGCACATCTTTACTCCTGTTCTTCCATCCCAGTAAGTCTGATTTCTGTTGTAGGCAGCCAGCCAGTGCCTTCATGAGTGAAGAAAGATGCAAAAGAATTAACATCCCTGTTGCTTGCAGTCCTTCGTCTCTAATTCTCTAACCAAAGAGAGAAGGCACTGAAATCTTTTTCTGAATATCAAAAATAAAACCCTGATTTGTAGCTGACACATTCATTTGGTTTTCTGATTTCTGTCCTCTCTCATTGCTTCATATTATTCTGAAGCGCTCTCCCCAGCATGTTTTCATAAGTTAAATCGCCCTGGTGATTTCAGAGAAGAAAACCTGTCCAGCACTGAGGGATTTAAGCTGGGACTTGGGGAAGCCAATGTTGCCCATGTGACCTAGAAGTGATTTGACTTTATCTGTCTCAGATCTTCGTCCGTGGAGAGATGAAAATAGTTCTAACCCCACGGTGAGGGATGGTTGAAAGCAACTGCTTTAAGTATTAGGTGGAAGACAGAGGATTAGCAAGCATTCAGTGGGGAGAACCATGCACCGCAAATATCAACTAGGCTGGCTATCTCCTGGGCTAGCTGCTTTACTTTAAGGCTGTGCACAGCAACCAGAAAAGTGCCTCCGAAGAACAGCTCGAGAGCTTCCCTGATGTTAGGTAACAGATGTGTTGCAGGCACACCTACACACTTAGAAAAGTGGAAAGGAGCAAAGCACATGGCCTAGAGTAACTAACTGGCTTTGGCAGCTGCTTCCTGCAGGCTGACTGTAGCTGGCATGAACTCAAGCAGCCCGTAGAGTCATGCCCTCCCTCCCATCCTTGGCAAACACAACTTCCATGCAGCTGCAGGTTCAGGCTGAGCCATCAAGAAATGTATTCAGCTTTTATTCAAACTTGTCCAACCCACTTGCCTGTTCAGCATGTCTGGAAATCTTACAAGAACAGGATTCCTCATGCCCTTTCCAATATTTTTCTTCTGCTATACAATCCAAAAATTCTCTGCACGCCGCTTGTTCCAGGCTTCGGGTATATCGGCCCATTGGCATTCCCAAGTGACCTGAGAATGAAAAGTGCTGATAAAAACATTCACATTTCTAACACCTCAACAAAGATTCAGCTGAGAGTTAAAGTTGTGTATCGGGGGTTCAGGGGTTCCTTGCTTTAAGGCCAACTTCTTTCAGCTCTCTCAGAAGACACTGCGTATATGGGAAATGAAGAGAAAAAACAAAGAGCAAGAGTCTGACACAACAGGAAGTCTTTGAAAGCATATTACAGAATATTAGATTCTACAATAACTTCTTTCTAAGCTACTTGTATTACATGGCTTTGCATGTTGAGAGCTATGATGGGATCATGAGACTGGATAATAGGTTTATTCCCAGAACAGGTGGGAAGGGGAAGGATTTCTACCCACTCTCCGCCCCCCCCCTTTTTTCCTTTTGATTACTGGTTTTAAGATACAGTGGGCCATATTCTCATGGCCAACTATTTCACCCTCAGAACCATAGAGCTACATACTACAGCTCAGTATCTCTCAGATCATAGGCTCTTGGTCTGAATTCATAATTTCATAGTTTTCAGATCAGAAAGGACCTGAACAGATCATCAATTCCAACCCCCTGCCTTGGCCAGGAAGGAGTGCTGGGATCATAATACCCCAGCCAGATATACAACTAACCTCCTCTTGAAGACACCCAAGGTAGGAGAGAGCACCACCTCCCTTGGGAGCCCGTTCCAGAGCCTGGCAGCCCTAACCGTAAAGTAATGCCTCCTGATATCTAGCCTGACCTGCTCTCAATCAATTTGTGGCCATTGTTCCTTGTTCTCCCAGGTGGTGCCCAGGGGAACAGAGCCTCACCTATTTTCTGCTGGTTCCTCCGGTGAGTTTATAGATGGCCACCTATAAGAAGGTGAGAAGGCTCAGCCTTCTCTTGTGGAGGCTGAATAGATTCAGGCCCTTTAGTCTATCTTCATACTGCCTGACCATGCAAATGGCCCTCCTCTGGACCCTCTCAAGGTTAGCCACATTCCTCTTGAAATGTAGTGCCCAGAACTGGATGCAGTACTCCAACTGTGGCCTAACCAATGGCACGTAGAGGGGGAGGATCACCTCCCCAGACCTGCTTGTGATACATCTCTGGGTGCATGACAAGGTGCAGTTAGTCTTACTGACTGTTTCCTCACATTGGTGGCTCATGTCCATCCTGGAGTCAACAATGACTCCAAGATCCCTTTCAGCCACGGTGTTGATGAGAAGGGTGTTCCCCAGCCTATAGGTATGTTGCTGGTTCCTTCTCCCTAGATGCAGCACCTTGCACTTGTCCATGTCGAATTCCATCCTATTCTCATCCGCCCACCTCTGTAACCTGTCCAGATCTAGTTGGATTCTGTCCCTCCCCTCCAGTGTGCCCATTTCTCTCCACGTCTTTGTGTCATCAGCGAATTTGGACAGCATGCTTTCCATGCCCACCTCCAAGTCACTGATAAAGATGTTGAATAGCACAGGCCCAAGGACCGAGCCCTGGGGAACTCCCCTGCCCACATTCCTCCAGGTCGAAAATGACCCATCCACCACCACTCTCTGGGTGCGACTATCAATCCAATTTGCCACCCGTCTGACCGTGTAGGCATCAATGCTGCAGTCACCTAGTTTTTTTAATGAGAATGAGGTGAGAAACAGTGTCAAAGGCCTTCTTGAAGTCTAGGTAGACAACATCCACCTCAATGCCCGCATCCAAGAAATTTGTGACCTGGTCGTAAAAGGAAACAAGGTTAGTCAGGAAGGATCTTCCCACAATGAAACTGTGTTGGTTGCCCCTGAGCATTACCTCCCCTGCTGGACCCTTGCAGTTGTGCTCCTTGATAATTTTCTCAAAGGTCCTCCCAAGGACCAACGTGAGACTAACTGGCCTTTCGTTACCCGGGTCCTCTTTTCTCCCCTTTTTGTAAATGGGGACCACATTGGTCCTTTTCCAGTCCTCTGGGAACTGGCCAGAGCACCACGAGAGCTCATACAGCTATGCCAGGGGCCCTGCTATGATCTTCGCCAATTCCCTCAGTACCCTCAGATGAAGAGCATCCAGATCTTCTGATTTAAACACATCCAGCCCCTCCAGAATTTCCCTAACTAGATTATCCCTTACCCTAGGCATGGCATCATGTCCCCTGAGCCTGTCCATAATCCAAGTGGGGGAGTTGTCCCAGTCCCTGCTCAGAAATATGGAGGCAAAGAACTCATTGAAGAGGTCAGCTTTTTCCTTTGTTGCTATCACCAGATCGCCACGCATGTCCTGTAGGGGCCCCACATTACCTGGTCCCTTCTTCTTAGTCCCTATGTATTTGAAAAAGGACTTTTTGTTATCCTTAATTCTGGTCGCCATACCTAGTGCAGTCTTTGCCTTGGCCTTCCTAACCACCTCCTTGCAATCATGAGCAATGAAGGTGTAATCCTCCTTGGTGATAGCCCCTTGCTTCCACTGATTGTATGCCACCTTTTTTGCCCTCAGACTCTCCTGGATGTCTTTACTGAGCCAAGGGGGCTTTTTATTTGAATTTAACTGAATTGCATCAGGTAAAATGCCAGCAAAAATAATTAGGGCTTTGTGAAGCTTCGGTCATTGATTTGATTCGGCTGAGATTTGGCCCAATTCAGTGGCCGAATCTCCGAATCCAGGTCAAATAAGGAGACCCTTTAATCTCTCCAAATAGAATTGGAACCCTCCAAATGACATCTTGTTTTTAATCAAGAAGCCAAATTACCTTGTGATTGCTCAATACTTGGCTAGGAGATCATGCAGGTCCAGTGGGAAATGGTGCTTTGGATTCAGTAGCTAGTTCTTGCCCGTTAAATGCCTACTGGACTACTGCCTCCTCCTTCTCATCATGGAAGGAAATAGAGGGCATCTGGAGCTTCCATTCCAAGGATGAATTAAAATCAAGGACAATAATTTGAGGTCTTCAAAAAGCCTGTAGAATAAGAGTAAAAGCATAGACAAAGTCTATATACAGTTGTATCTGCCTACCTAAATTCTCCATGTGATTTTTGTTGGCTCTGGATTTAGGACCCAGAGGCCTCCTCATTATGGGGGGGCGGTGGGTGAGAGGAAAGGGGAATGACCCACCCTCAGACCAACCACAACCTTTCCATTCAATAATAGGCAAATTTATTGATATACAGTGATAACAGAAAAAAGCAATACAAACAATCAAGCAGTTCTATATATCTACCAGTTCCTAGGGCTGTCAGCAGTCTGGCCAGGATGCAGTCTCCACTCTGAGGCTCTTTATTAGGTCTCAGATGTCAGTATGTCAACAGTCTGGAGGTGGGGTGCTGAGGCCCACAGCCTTCCTCCAGCAGGGGTGGATGAGATGGGCTGGTGGTATGCCCTTTGTCCATGGTGGCCTTGAAGACCCTTCCCAGGGGATGAGAATGGGGATCCTCTCAGGGAAGAGGAGGAGGAGGGATGGGGAGGGACCTGGGTAGGACTCATTGTTACTCTTAAGATTCTGCTTTTGTATTCTCCTTCCCTCCTGATGACTCTTCATCCATGTCTATTGCTGGTTGGTTGTCCCTCTGTGGTCACACTGTCCACATCAACACACTCCAAGCCCATCCCATGCACTACTAATCTGGTCCTTCTGTGCCTTCTCCTAATTTGGCCTGTTCCCCCAAAACCAGGACTCAGTCCTCCCCCCCACCCAGGCCTTATTAGCTGGTGCTGCTTTATCTTCTGTTATGGACAGTATGGTACATACTTCCTCTGTTCCCAGACTGTTTTCAGGCTATGTGTTCTTGTTGTCCTTGTTGCATTAGACAGCCTGTCTGCCTCCAAGGCTGTGTGAGTGTGTGTGTGACTCAGACTCCTAGAAATCAATTAACTCCTGATGGCAAACTTTGAACCATTCTAATGCATACATATATATAAAGTCAGTTCCAAAAACCCTCTAAATAATATTTCTAAGCCAACAGTTTTAACCTGATATAGCATCCATTTTTTACTCTCCTGCTCTGTTGTGTAGACATTATGTTCCATAGGTTACCATCGTCAGCCAAAATGTGGCTTCATTCTAATATTCAAGCAGTGGCTGAATTAACAGAGCTAGCTGTAATGGTGTGTTGGGGTTAGTACCTATCCCACAGCAACCTATTAAGAAAATTAATTACATAAGCACTTCACAATCATCATATGAAAGGTGCTCTGTGTCTTGTGGTTTTTTTATTCACTCAGATTTTAAACCTATTAAGACTTGTTGTCATTGTTTATCAGTAGTTGAACTCCAGCAATGTCCTCAGAACTGTACAAGACAAAAAAAGAGCGAGAAGACAGTTCCTAGCTTGGAGAATTTAGAGTCTAACGGGCAGACAGGACAAGACATACTGTTCGAGGAGCCCCCTGGGGATAGAGCAATCATAGTTAATTTTAAATTCTGAAGTAAAATTGAATTTGGACATCATGTAGGAAGGTTTCAGGGGCAGGTGAAATATAGTTGCTTGCTTTTGAGAGCTGTAAGTTTTAGGGGTGGGCAGAATAGTATGGATTGCCTTTTATCCTGAAAATTAATTTCTCTATTAAAGAAGAAGAGTATTATAGAGAGCTTTAACCCAGTTATTTTTCTGATTATAGATAAGCTCTCAGACCAAGTGACAAGCTATTGTCTTACAGACTAGACAGGGAGCAGTACTCCATTAACAGTGAGCTCATGAACTAGATTTAAGACTTGAATTTTCTCACCACATAGGAGGGTGCTTACTGACATGGGAATATGCCAAGCAATTTCTGAATAATTCAAGTAGCCAGAGGCATATCTAGACACAGGCATATGTAACTCAGACCTACATGGCTTGCCAGGTTTCCCTGTCTCCACTCTAATACCAACAAGATCCTTAGAATAGGAAAGGAGGAATCAATCTGTAAGAAGGCATTGATTGGTTGGATTTCCAGGAGTGCTACAGCAGTGTGTTTACACTACGGTTATTTGAGATTATTTTGAGCAAGCAAGCTCAGGTCCTAACCTTCCCTAAAGTGTATGATTTGTCCACTTCTAGCATTTTGGCTCATTGTACCATACAAAGATCTAATCCAGGTTCAAAGATTAATTCTGTATGCTTGACTGAAGCAAGTACGGGGTCTGTATCATGGTATAATGATGTTGCTTGAAAGCCTGTATGGGATACACCTTTCCTTATCAGTCCATCATTAAACTATAAAATAGAGAATTTGTGACATTACTCATTATTTATAGCCCTGTGTTTCTCTTTTTTCTCCCTCAGTTCTCTTTAGTTGAGGAGGAAGAACAATTGCTTGGGATAAAGAGTCTGTGTTACTGGATCGTTCTGGGTTCGAAGAGCCATACATCAGAAGAGGTTAAGCATGCTGAGACTGTTAGGGATTTAGATATACAGATCTTGGAATTTATGATATGCATCTAAATCCTGGAGGTAATTCTACAAAAAAAAAAGGCTCAGTCCTAATAAGTACAGACATTGACTGCTAAAAGTACACAATTTTGGAACATCACACGTACAGAGTTGCACCACATGTGCAATTGCTGAGTTACACCTGTGCCTGGTAATTAGATGTTCAGGGCTACAGGGAATTTGTGCATGGAGCAACGAGCAGAAATTCTTTCCAGACTTTGCACTAGTTGTACATCTCACATCAGCGCAATGTCCCATTTCCAGTTTCCTGCATTTTACAAAAATTTACTTTTCAGACCCTGTTGTTTAAAACAAAAGCAAAACTCAGCAGAAAAGACATTGAAATATTCTGTTAAAAATATAGAAAAAAGCAATTACTCAACTTTTTGATGTAGGAACTGTGCATTCAACAGCTCTTTAAGGTCAAATGTCAGAATCAAAAGGAAGATTCTGGCCAATTTTAGTGACCTGCCAACGTGCGCATCAGAAAACGAGTGAAGAAAATGGAAGCCGGTAACCTGCAACCCTACAGAGGCTCAACCCCTGCTGCGTGTGAGATATGATTAGCTTCTGAAGATTCACCTCCTTTATACCATGACTGGATTACCATTGCACCTACCCTAGAGTGCCAATTAAAAAAGGAGCCCCATGCAACCCTAAAAAGGGCATGAAAGTAAACATGTGAGACTTGTCAGGAGCCACCTTCCCTCTGTGTCACCAGGCACGTCTGCTTCCTGCTAGATGAAAGCAACTGAAACAGGTGCTCTATTAATATTCATAATTCCTCACTAACGCATTTGATCTGATCGTGCGAAATGCCACACACTAGAAAGATTTCCCATGAACTGGCTCTCAAGTGCTCTACTTTCTTTCTGTGCTGCTTGCATACATTATATAGTTTGCCAGTGAAACTTCATCTTGTTCCAAAATGATTTTTTTGCCCACCAACCTAATAGAGAAAAGCACTCCCCCTCCCCACCCCAGCCTCCCCCACCCTTACCAGCATGGGAGTGCAGCTTGCTGGCAGGACACCATGCTCAAATAGGCTTTAAAAGCCATCAAATATGCATTTCTAAAAATGCCAGCAGGCAAGTTTTGAGGTTGCCACAATCTTCAGTGCAGCCTTTGTGTGATCTGTAGGGGCATTTGGGCTTCCACGTGCTTGAAGTGATGGGAATGGCATTGCTCTCTTATTTTCCCTCTACTCTCACGTTTTAACCCCTGTGACAAGTTGTTCTGTGTCTGCTCCAACAAGACGGGGGAAAGAGTGAATGTGATTATAAGCTGGGAATACAGCTTGTATAAGAAACAAGTTGCTCCCATTGTAACCACAGCTCTCTAATGGTTACTTGTACACACTTGCATTTCAACATTTAATTAATCCACTGGTTGTTTGTGAACTATTTAATTGTGAAATAGATATTATATGGCTATTGGATACATCTGATTGTATGCCACTTGTCCACCTTTATGTCACTCCTCTCTTCCTGCAGTGATGCAGCCCCAAGCTGGATTGGGGCCTATTAGTATCACCACAAGTATGATGGTATTTGGTCTACCGTCTCAAACATAAAAAGGGAAGAACAATGAACCTTTAAAATGACTTCATTCGCAATGCTAAAAAATTGTGAGACAGTACAGAAATTTTTGCGATTAGCTAGTCATTACATACTGAATGACATGGACTAATGAGTTTTATTTTCACAGCTTTTATTCACAAAAGCACTCATGGACCAGTTATTTTTCTCCTTATTTCTTAATTTGGAACACCAGAGGTCCTGCATAATGCAATGGAGAGAACCAAAGCATGTGACTAGCTTTCCTACTCATCTGGTCACACCGGCACTGGTATGGGCAGGAGATCCTTTGTTTTGAAACAACATATAAAGTCGAGGCCATTCATTTGTTACAAACAACAGATTCACTTACAAAAAATCACATGAATACATTTTGCAACCCATAATTTGCGACTGGCCACCTGTGTCACAATTCGTTGTTGCTACTCCTACTTCACTGGCAGATTAGGGATGTGCAAAACGGCTGTTTCGTTTCCATTTTGGGTTTGGCCATTTTGGAGAGACAGCGATTCATTTCAGTGTTTTGGATCACTGCTGTTTTAATTTGGCTGAATCTGTTTCGGAGTTTCAACACTGTTTTGGTGCTGATTCGGAGATTCAGATTGTGCCTCTGCCCCAGATTGAGGGGATTCAGGTTGTGCCTCTGCCCCAGTGAGAGAAGCTGTGGGAGAAGCCCTCATGGCTTGTCCCCCGCCAGGCCCCAGCCTCCTGGCACTTTAAAAGGAGGCTGTGCCAGACTCTTCCCAGGGAGCGCGGGCCTCTGGATCGGTGCGCGTGATGACAGCAGGCTGCCGTCCCTCCCCCAGAGCCCTGGGGTTGGAAGGGACCTCAGGGACAGATCACAGACACTCGCCAGCTACAGATGTCTATATCAGAGCAGTCCTTCCCCTGCCCCGTGTCTCCCTCCCTCTTCTGAATTTCTGTTTCCCAACAAGCCCGCCTCTGAAACATCTGAAACATTTCCAAAATGTTTTGAATGGCTTCATTTAGTTTCAGAGATGTTTCAGAGCTTTCCATTTCATTTCAGAGTCAGTGTTTCGGGTGCCAAAATGAGCCGAAAGCCCTCCGAAATGAACGGCTGCTGAAGTTCCTCACAGCCGTAGCAGGAATGTCAAATAGCAAAGACAGCCTTATCTGCATGAGCCTCTAATGTAAGCACTTCCAAGTGATTCAAGCCAGAGCCTTTAAAAGGAAAAGAGTCTGAACTTTGCTGTCGTGTTCTCCGTTTTTATCCGTAAGTAAGAAAAAAATCCATCACTTGTGCTCTGAAATATTAAGAATATTAAGGCCCTTCTACACAGCTTTCTACAAAACTTGAGCATGAGTACAAACACCCCAGGTTCCCTGCTGCGCACCAGACAAGATCCTTCAGGATCCAAATGTCTGCAGTAGAAACTCATTCCTAGGCCTGTGCTATTTAATACAGTAGAATATTTGGAAAATGACCCTGCTTCCCTGAAGATGAGGCAACAGTAACAGCCAGCTTGACACACATAAAACTTTTTTGATTCCATCAATAAAGGCCCATGAAAGCCGAAAGATTCTCCTTTGCTTTGTTTCTTTCTAAGAATTAGTTGTGGCTTTTGCCATCTTTATATTTAATACCTTTCATTGTGCTTTCCAAATTTAAAAAATCATGAAATGTGTGTCTCAGTAGGATACTAACACCCAAGACAAAATAGGAGTACAGAAGGCTTGAAATGATTCTATATTCAGTTTGTTAGCAGAAACTATAACCACAGATTCACCATTCAGTTTTTGTGGGAACATAATTTATAATGCTAATAAAAGTGGGATGCTGATAGCAGTAGGTTCATACTGAATGAAGATGAATAGGAGAATGAAATGAAGAGTTCCCTGGTAATAAGGGACAGTTGTTGAAAGTGGTTTATGAGGACATTTTATGCAGCCCATGTACAGTAGGCACATCAAAGAGGGTAATATAGAGGGAAAGAAGGATAAATCTCCTGAGATGTTGTTGTTATTTTAGTGCCCATGTATTTACTTCTGTACTTTTACACTCATGATAAAGCATGTGTGATGTTAGTGGTAGCAATAAAATAATGTATAAAATTAGCATTGCAAAACAACTCCTTATTTTGCCTGTTCAGTGCAAGGCTTTGGCTATTTAGGGCTGCTCGGGAAAGTTCAATTCACATCTTTAATTTGGATTAAAGTAGATTAGTTAAACCACATTACCAGCCTATGTCAACACTCGTGAATTAACCTAAGCATCATTAAGGTCACTTTAATTCTGACTGCAAGGGTCCACATGGGACTTTAATCTGAATGAAGTCTTAAAGCCAATTAGTTAAACCACATTCATTTTCTTGAGTGTCCCTGCATACCCAAGCCAGTAGTCTTAGAGATGAATCCAGGCTGCATACATTTCCTTCTGCAATTCAAACTCCACAAGGTTCAGAGAAACTCGAATCCAACATTTTGTTTGGGTCCATTACCGAGAGAGGAGCATTTTCTGAAATCGGGATGCAGACCTGTACTCACATTTCAGGCAGCTCCAAGACTGGGAGTGCTCAGACCTGCTGGGAATGATTTAGCTCACTTCTGCTGAATTTTACTACTCATTACTTCTTTATTATATTATTTAGTGTAATTATAAATAAAATGTAATTATAATTTGTTTTGCAGTGATAGCTAGAGACTCCAGCCAAGAATTCTGGGCCATTGGGCTTGTCCCAGTATGAAAATGTAACAAAAAGATGACCTGAAAGGACTGCAGTCTTAGCACTGGTTGAGATGAAAGATAATACCTGGATATGACAAGCAGACAAATGGAGTCAAAATCACCATTCTGGGGAAAAAACAGAGCTGCTCAGGTAAACCTGAAAAAAAATACAAATATGAATTCCATGATATGGAAATACCGCCTAGGAGAGAAGTTACCACAGCAAGGGATATGGGTAGGTGACAGTAGTGCTATAGCATGGGACTATAACTTTGCTGCTGTAGCAACCACTTACATGCCTGTTCCAACAGACAAGGAAGACCTACAAAGGTTCCTCAGAGTGAGATGCTTTTTTGGGAAACGTGCTTGATTTATCTGCTTACCCCAATAACTTGAGAGCGCTACTGGGCAAAGTCAGCCAAGAGGCAGGGGATGCAAATCTTAATCGAGACTCTGAGGAACTGAAGGAGTTACTTAAAGAGGCCTGTGAAGATTCATAGATTTGTAGATGCTAGGGTCAGAAGGGACTTCAACAGCTCATTGAGTCTGACCCCCTGCCTAGCACGAAAGAGTGCTGGGATCAGATGACCCCAGCCAGATGCCTATCCAGCCTTCTCTTAAAGACCCCCAAGGTAAGGGACAGCACTGCCTCCCTTGAAAGCCCGTTCCAAATATTGGCCACCCTCACCATGACATTGCAAAGCAGGTTCTCCTTCCTTTGTACCCACTGGAACGCATTCACAAAATCTTGCGTGGGCACTTGCCCCCTTCAGGCCACTTTCTGCAGCTCTCATCCTATCTGAATGTAATCAAAGTTGCTCCACTAGTGCTGCTGCCACTGGTTCATTAGGTAGCAGCAACCTAGTCTCCATCCCTCGATCCCTTTGGCACAAGAGTGGAACACAAGACCCCCTTGTTCTTCCAAGTCTCAGCACATAAGCACCGGCCCTTCACATGCAGCTCTCAGGACCACTCCCTACCCTTGTTCCCCAACATCAGTATTCTCTTACCCAAGGTGCTGTCCTCCTCCTCCTCGTGCAGCAGAAGCACTTCCTTCACCTCCAGGCTTTCAGTGAAGCCAAAACTTCCTCCACATTGGGAGCTGTCCAGGTAACAAGGCACAACTCCCACTTCAGCTTCCCAGCCTGAAGTGGCTGCTTGTCCCCGTCTCGCACGCCTAGAGAGGATGGGACTGGAAGTCACCAGCTGCCTGAGTCTTAAGGGGCCCTCCCTCTGGGCTTCAGCAGGGTTCCTTCTTTTCTATATACATTAAAGCTTCTCAAGTCCCATTGCAGGTTCTAGTCCTGAGCTGTGGGGGGAAAAAAAGAAAACTAAATTGTCCATGGACACTTCCAAGATATATTGATGCAGCCAGAATTAAGGATACTGATACTGAAAAGCAGCAGATTCACCACACAGTACAGCATGCTTCAGAAACTAACTGAGCAGTGCTGGTTTCTTTAGCACTTGTTAAAACTATCTGAAACTACTGTAAGATGTTCATGCTAATTATTAATTGTTACTGGGGTGTTTAAGAGGGAATGGGATAGGGTGGGGAAGTGGGTGGAACTGTACATTTTACCAAGCTGCAGCACAAGCCAGTTGGAACCAGTTGGCATATCATGCAGAGGCTCATGTTACCCAGTGTTGAAAAATTACAATTTAAGTACTGAATGAAGGAGTCATCTGTCAGGTTTCTTGGCTCTGAGTGATTACTGAACACCACAGCCTCCATAGATGCCTACCTCCATGGCTTCCAAGCTCTTGCTGCTTATTAACAGAGCTGTAGCAGGCTGCATGGCAGGTGCAGCAGCTGTGAGCCTACTCTGGAAAACTGAGCCAGCTAACAGCGATAATTACCTGGCTCGGCAGGATTTCAGATTCCTGCAGAGAAACAGGGAGGGTGAGATAGAAGGGAGACAGGGGAGAGTGAGGCATGAGGCTAGTGGCAGCACAACTGAGCCAGGCAATTTCTTGGGGTCTGGAAAGAGACCCATGGCTGCAAGGCTGGAAGCAGCTGTACCACCACAGGACCAAAGTCGGAGCCCGGCGGAGAAGGAAGAAGATCGCAGTGTGGAGGGAGCAGCAGCGACCCAGAGGCACCTTCTCAGGGCTAGAGGAGACTCAGGACTGTGAGTGCACACTGTATGGATCTTCTTTAGATCGTGTTGCTGAGTTCAGATTTATATTTGTGGTGTTTCCTGGCCAGTGGACCTGGAAATAAAGGACTGTATCTTGTGTAAAGACAGCCATGAACTAAGCAATAACCCCAAATCAGCTACAAGAGCTCTTCCTGTATTCTTCCTAAAGCACAGAGGGGGCATGGAGCTAAGCATCTCACTGAAATCACTGTGTTGAAGCCCAGGGCTTTGTCCGCCCATTTTACCTTGTCCTCTTCAGAGTTAATTGGTAGCTCTACAGCTGCACTGCACTTCCTATTTCCTCCTATATTCTTTTGCCTTGCCCTGATCGAAACAGCACTCTGTACTTTTACTGTGAGGGATCAGGCCGTGTGTGCAAGATGATTAGTTTGGATGCCAGTGGATTGTACATTTTCTCCTAAGGGTTATATGCTGGGAGCTATAATAAGAAAGGTTTGACTCTACGTGAGAGCTCAGCAGACGTGATGTCAGAGGGATGATTATGATAAACTACAAGCAGCCGAGATCTGTTTGCCACACCTGGCTTTTTAGATCTCTGCAAGCCTCACATCTGGAGAAGGGAACATTAGCATTGCTACACTATGTGGGCACAAATGAGATGGGGAGAAACTTCTCAGCATGGATAAAACAATTCCACTCCTTTCTCAGGCAATTTCTTAAGTATTAGCAACCATGGTAACTAAAATAGAAGAGTAACCAATGTACTGCGCATTCACAGTTTGACACAATTAAAAAAAGATACTGTACCTACACGGGATGTTCGTGTTAAAAATAAACACACCTTCCATCATTTTTCTCAGCTACTTGAGTCTAAAAAAGTATGGGGGAGATGTTTGGTTTGGTCATGAGAAACACTGTATATGCTATATACTGGGATTGTAAGATTGAGGGGAAAGGGGACCGTTCCACCCTCAGGGAATCGCGACTTCCCCAGCTTTATGTAGGCCAGACAAGGTTTCATCAGAACGGTTTTTCTGTCAGAGACTTCCAGTTCAACTAATTGAGCTTTTTCACGAAATCAAGTTGATGTAGCTGAACATTTGTTTAGAACAAAAAGTTGGACAATGCCTCCATTTTTTTCTTAAATTCCAACATCGGAGCCTAATGTATATGACAAGTAAATGTTGATAAACTACATGGAGGCTGAAATCCCTTGGGGACTTTTTTTCTCCCCCAGGGACTTTTTTTTTTTAATTCCCTCGTGCAGTTAAAAGAAATCCCGAAACTTTGCCGTATTTGTAAGCATGCCAGTACAGCTAGCCATTAAGTGCTTATTCACAGGGCTCTAGGTTTAAAAGAAAATGCAGTCTTTTACCGTTCTTTTTGTTTAGGTCTTAGAAAATAACCAAAAGGAAGAGCCGACAGCCAGTGTTTTGCTTCTGTTTTTACTGATTTAAATCAGGGGTGATTTTAATCTGACTGGTGTCCTTGTAATCAAAATTGAGATTTAAATTCTAGCTTGCATAATGTCACAGAAATAAGTCATGTCCATTTTCTGCCACACTTATTTTGTCATAACAGTATCTTAGACCAGCAGTATGCCTTACAAAGCAATAGGAATACCCATGGCATTAGGTGCTAGTCAGGAGGAGTGAAGAGGGCAAGCCTTAACTTTCAAAGACTCCATCAAACCATCAATTCAGGAACAAGAACAAAATTGGATTTCTGCTGTGTTCTGTTTGTCTTTCCAATCATCATATTGGGGTTTAATATGCAAATGTTAGCTTTTGAGTCACACACTTGTTGCTGCTCCATCTTTTTAAAGAAAAACAAGAGCTGCCAGAATTTATAAACCTCACTGCAGCGAGCCCACCTTAAAAGCAACCATAAGGCACGTGTCTGTCCCTCTCAAGCATTGATTCAAACTGTGCATCGGAGGCATGCGCTAAACCTGGCCTGCATCTCCCATTTTTAAGTTGCAAAGAACTCCACGTCTGTCTCAAATGGTTGAGTAGGTTTGAAAAGAACCACATCAGTTACTCTTGAAGGTATTATTCTCTCTTCATGTTGCTTTTGAAAGCCCAGCAGAGCTGATAGCATTTTGGCCTGGTTAGCTTTGTTCAGGAAGAGGGCATTAACAAACTTCACTGCGGCAACCACCTCAGAGGAAACAGAAAGCAAGCTAAATAACTGAAAAGATGCTGGAGTTTTTTCCTCTTATTTTCAAATATTTGAAAGAAAGGCTTTGCATTTGCTGCACAGCAAGAGAAGGAGAACTGGGTAAACAGCAAAAAAAAAAAAAGGAGGTGAAAGATGACTTAATGGAGTAACAGTATACCTATGCACGTGCCAAATGCCTTCTCCAATGCATGCTAATTAGCACACATTGGAGCAGACTCAATTAATTAGCATGGTCCAACAGCCTCAGCATCATGTGTGTTCAGCAGCCCCACACTTCAAAATGGCACCAGGAGCATTTCAACTAAACCTTGTTTCGAAGCACAGGGCGCTGAATACACAAGACGCTTTAATTACAGTGGCTCCCGAAAGCCCCTCTCTCCCACCCAGCAGCACGTGTAAAGGCACCCAAAAACACCCGACAACAGAAGGGGTAGGAACCGGAGCTTAAGCAGGTATGTAGGCAATGCTTATTTCCAAAGGAAGAACATTTCCCCTCTTTTTTGGAGGGTCTGAAAGTCAGAGGGGAAAGATATATAAAGCTTATCTTCCACGCTCCCAGCCACCAAATCAGCAAGGGGTTAATACAACACACCATCACTTCCTCAAACATCTCAAATTCCAAGGATAGAACCTGATTCTACAGAGTTTTAATGGACCAAACGATGTGCAGTAAGCCCCAGTGACTATTACTGCATTGCAAAGCTAAACAGATGAGAGGAAGCCTTTCTTTTGATTGAGATCTTTAATCAATTGTTCCTTCTGTTCAGGCCTAATGGCTGCTGTCCAAGCATAAGAGAGTCCAGGGCCAATGGCAACAAGGTAAGAAGAATGGGGACGACTGCTCCTGCTGAAAAAAAATTCTGTCTCAATTAAATATGGTTCCTAGGAATATGGAAAACTGTGTGAAAACCATCCAGGTGCATATTTGATTTGAAGCCATATTTGATTGCACCGGTCTTGGGCTGCCAGCATCTGAGCTGTAAAATCTACCTGGAGGCTGAAAGGCACCATCAAATAGTAAACGCTGCTTACTAGGCTACACTGGCTTGCAGACTGGTATGGAAGGTATATATATTTCAGAAAGCCAGGGTGGGATAAAGCTGATAATACTGCATTGTGACCCATTGTCTGGCAGTCCCCAGGGCCTGGCTGATCATTCTGAGAAAAGAATGATCTTCTGAGATGAAAGCTGGATTATACACTATCCGCCTGTTTATGAAATGAGATTGAACAATGTGGCAGCAGCTCATGCCCAGTACCAAAATAATTGGACTGTGCTGTTGCCAAAGCCGATTTGGAAGAAGACCAAGTACGGGACAATCAGCTGTCCTTTCAGGAAAATATATGGGGGAGGTTGTATATTCCTGCGATTTCCTTGGAAGCAATATCTAGTAAAACAGTGGCTCATGAATGACCGGAACTGATTCAAGTGAACAGAATAAACGCAAAAGAGAGAGAATTTGTACATGGTATAGATTAATAAACTATTGAAACCATTGGGATCCAATATAACAAGCTGATTAGTGGTGGAAGTTCATGTCATTTTAATACTCCATTTTGTCACGGCAAAGTAAAGAGAAAACAGGGTCTCACACCTAGCTGTCCCTCTATGTCCCTTGCTGTGTACAGCATTTAAAGCTATTTAATAAATAGCCCGTGCATGAACGGACGAAGTAGTCATTTGAAAACTAGAACGATCCGTCATATGATGGGTCAGCCTGTCTGTTATCTCTCACGCCACAGAAGGCACATGTGAAAAATGGCAGTGCCTAGGTGGATGGTGCCAACATGTTTTAAACAAGCAGGAAAAAGGAATAGTTTTGGTTCGGATACAAGGATTAGGAGAGATGCTATGCTCCAGGATCATCATGTGGCCTTGGCCAAGTCACTTAACCCTGATATTCCTTAGTTTCACTGGCTGTGAGAAGCTTTAGAGATGTCATCCGCTTCTGTTAGAAACACATGTCCTCACTGTAGGTCAGCCATGAAGGAAAAACAAGTTAAGGCCACTCCTGATTTCCCACCATAACAGTCCCTACATTGAGAAGTATGGGCCTGAGTAGCTGTGAAGTGTGAGTAATCCTCTACGATCTGGGTGGTTGGGTAAGGATGGCCTTATATTTCAACTAGATACCTCAAGGTGGTAGTTACACAATTCCCAGGTACGTCTGTGCCTATTGTACAGTACACATTGAGCATATGACTAAACATAGTATTATCTGATCAACCCTCAATGTGTATTTTTTTTTTTTACAGCTTGTCATCTGGATTTATATGTTCTGCAATATTGTATTATCTGTGACAGCTGCCAGCGCAGCAGATGGTTTGGTCTTGTGTCATCGGCACTTTGAAAATGTAGTCATTTAAATGTTCTGTGAGCGTATTCATTGCTTTCGCAAGTTCTGCGAGTACAGCAATAAACTGGCAATTCTACACTGAAATCTGTTGGACTTTCTTCATAAATATCTTTATTTGTATAGTACCAGACTTCCAAAAATACCAAAATTTTTCCCTCAGGTTTTCAAAATACATAGTACAGAGTTTCTTTTCCAAATGAGCAACCATTGGGTGTATAATTCTTCATCTGCTCATCTTTACACTCATAGAAAAGGAAGGTGGGAAGGGACCTCAGGAGGTCACATCTAGTCCAGCCCCCTGCTCAAAGTAGGACCAGCCCCAGCTAGATCACCCAGGCCAAGGATTTATCTAGATGGGTCTTAAAAACCTCCAAGGGTGGAGAGTCCACCTCCTCTCTGGGTAACCTGGTCCAGTGCTTTACTACCCTCTTTGTGAGGGTTTTTCTCAGTATCTAACCTAAACTTCCCTTGCTGCAACTGGAGACCATTGCTCCTCCTTCTGTCATTTGCCACCACTGACAGCAGTCCAGCTCCATCCTCTTTGTAATCACCATTCAGATAGTTGATGACTGCTATTCAGAATAGACTAAATGGGGACCTGTTTAGCCAGTCAGTCCCCAGCCTGTACCAGTGCCTGGGAATGTTCCAGCCTAAGCGCGGGACTTTGCTTTTTTCCTTATTGAACCTCATGAAATTTCTTTCAGCCCAATCCTCCATTTTGTCAAGGTCTCTCTGAATCCTAGCTCTATTCTTGAGTGCATCTAGTACACCCTCCCATCTCGGTATCATCTGCAAACTTGCTGAGGGTGCACTCCATCCCATCTTCCAGGTCATTGGTGAAGACGTTGAACAAACCCAGCCCCAGAACCAACCCCCGAGGCACTCCACTTGACACCAGCTGCCAGCTAGACATTGAGCCATTGATGACTGCCCTTTGAGCCTGGTGACCCAGCCAGCTTTCTATCCACCGTAAAGTCTGTTCACCCGACCTATACTTCCTTAGCTTGTTTACAAACATGTTGCGGGAGACGGTATCAAAAGCCTCGCTAAAGTCAAGGTATATCATATCCACTGCTCTCCCTGACTCCACAGAGCCAGTCATCTCATCACAGAAGCCAATCAGGTTGGTCAGGCAAGACTTGCCCTTGGTGAACCCATGCTGATTGCTCCTAATCACCTTCTTCTCCTCCAAGTGCTTAGAAAGGGATTCCTTGAGGATCTGCTCCATGCCTTTCCCAGGTAAGGCTGACTGGTCTGTAGTTTGTCTGATTCTCCTTCTTCCATTTCTTAAAGATGGGCACTATGGACATCTTTAAATGTGCTCTGAAGGTGGGGGGTTACATTAATTAAAGGGGAGAGCTGCTCCATCTTGGGACAGCTGCTCCAATTAAAGCACCCACACGATGTTGTGTATTCAGCATCTCACACTTCGAAAGGGTGTCGGGGGCACTTTAACTAAAGCTCATTCAACACCTTTTAGTTAAAGCACCCTCAGCACCATTTGAAGCATGGGAATGCTGAGTACACAAGATACCAAGGCTGTTGGAGCTAATTAGCATGCACCAGCAGACTTAGCCGAGTCTCCTCCAACGTGCTGCATCGCATCCAGCCCCATGGACACGTCCAGCTTTCCTAAAAAGTCCCAAACCTGTTCTTTCACCACCGAGGGCTGCTCGCCTCCTCCCCAGACTGTGCTGCCCGGTGCAGCAGTCTGGGAGCTGACCTTGCCTGTGAAGGCTGAGGTGAAAAAGGCATTGAGTACTTGAGCATTTCCTGCATCTTCTGTCAGGAGGTTGCCTCCAGATTCAGCAAGGGACCCCCTCTATCCTTGATCTTCCTCTTGTTGCTGATGTACTTATAGAAACCTTTCTTGTTACTGTTCAAATGAGTTGCTAGTTGCAACGCCAGCTGAGCTTTGGCCTTATTTACCCCCGCATGCCCAACCAACGCTCTTATATTTCTTCCAAGTCATTTCTCCAAGTTTCCGCTTCTCCCACAAAAAACTTCCTTTCTGTGCCGTAGCTCATGGAAGAGTCCCCCGCTGAACCAACCTGGTCTTCTGTCATACTTGCTAGTCTTTCTCCTCATTAGGATGGTTCATTCTTGGACTCTCAGTAAGGTTTCTTTAAAATACAACCAGTTCTCCTGGACTCCCTTACCGCTCAGACTGGCCTCCCAGGGGATCCCACATACGAGTTTCCCAAGTGAGCTGAAGTCTGCTTTTCTGAAGTCCAGGGTCCTTCCTCCTCTCTGCTCCTCTCCTGCCTTCCTTTCCTCAGGATCCTGACCTCATGATTGCTGCTGTTCAAATTGCCATCCACTTCTACATTCCCCATCATTTCTGGCGAACAGTTCTGGTTTAGTCACCCTGGGGCCTTGGCTCAACCAGCTGCTGGATTAAGCCCCTGGCCTATACCTGCAGGCTCCCAGCTTCTGTTGGTCTGCCAGAGCCGAGGCATCAGAGCACATATGCTTTACACTCCTTTGGGCTCACAACCCTTCTTGGGTTAAGCAATGCAGAGTACAGGTCCTTGGCGCACTACTATGCGGCACCCTTATCTCCCCATATAGCCAGCGGGTTCACCCGATGTTGTCACCAAACAGTTAACAAAACTTTCTTTCCCCACTGGGTCATGGGAACACAAAGCTTAACCCACCTGGGTGCAAGAGAAAAACTCCTGTCTAGATACAGCAACTGAAATCTTTACATGCTCGGGTCTTCTCACTGCCCGCTCATGGTACTTGATTTCTTGTCCTTGGGGTGTCTCCTCTCTTCACAAGATTGGCGAGTCCAGGCTGCCACATCAAGCTTCTCCTTCCTCCACCTCCTGCTCTCTATCTGGGACAAGTCTTTACACCCGCTGGCCCTTCCTCTTTGCTAGTCCCCTGACCTTGGTCACTCAGGTTAGCACAGGAATCTCTCATGAAATATCTCTAAGGGTGGGTCTGCAGCTGCTGCTCACACTCCTTTTCTGGCTTTCCATTCTTCCTGACCCAGGGCCATGCTACTCAGCTATCTCTCAATCTCTTCCCAGTAACAGGAGTAGAGCTCCCAGTTCCAGGGTATCACAGAGTAAAGTGTCTTCTCCCTCACTTCACCCTAGGAGTAGCGGACTTCATTGCAGGGCAAGTTCATCTGGTTCAGGAAAGTGCTCCTTCCACTGTGTGTTGAGGGTGGAGCTGATTTTTAAAGATTATCGTTCCATCCTTGGACCTCAGAGGGATGGCTCCTTCTGTACTTGGCCCATAGATAACTTTGGTTGCTCTGAAGAAACGGCACACGCCGTGACTGCCTGCAGACTTTTGAACCTATTTGCGTTGTCCGTCCACCACTTGTTCTTTTGCGCTCACATTTTCCTCTGGGCTTTGCAAGTGAAGAGAAATGTCTTCCTCCTTTTTGGAGTTAATGTCATTCTACCAAGCTTTGAAGGCTCTCCTTTTCCTGTCATCAAATCAGTCCTTGCCTTAGCTTGGGTCAGTTCATGTCCTTCTAATTCAGGGAACAAGGCAATGGAGGGTATTTGTTCATCCATACAAAAGCCAATTTCACTTGGGTATTATTGAGAGAAATAGATCTGTTACTTTCTAATGGGAACTCATGATGCACCTTGTGAACTTTTAGCCAGTTTCAAGGTCATTTTCGCTGATAAATAGCGGGAAGTGGCTCGATTAATTATTTGCCCTCAGGAAGATGAATCTTTCAGCAAAGCTCTTACCAGAAAAAAAAAGCAGTCTACTTACTTATTAAAATGCTAGCTACATCACTTAAAGATTAAGTATTGTACCTACAGACCCAGGCCTGGCTAACCCTTGGGAAGCAGAGATCTTGCAACATAATAGTAACTGCCCTTTGAAAGTTTAGCAAAGACTCGGTGCTCCTATAGAAAGTTACTTATAACTAATATCTCTGACAAATTTTTATTTTGACTTAGTTTTGACATTTCAGACCCTGTTAGTAATCACCAAGGAGACTAATGCTCCTAGGGCTCTTCAGTTAGACACTGCTAGTGGGTGGCAGCAGCTGATTTGACTTATATTTCATTTTGATCAAGGAAACAGGGGCACCGAGTGCTCCCAGGCAATGAAACTCCCAGCTTTCTCTGTCCGATGCTGAAAACCTTCTATGAAGCTATGTTGGATTCGTACCCCTGCCTAAAAAATGATAGAGGGGGGAATATAAGAATTTCGTCTTCTCAAAACCTTGTCTCCAGGTAACACACGACCAGTTTATATGCAGGGAGGCGCTTCTTGCCACTGGTTTCTCACATAAAAGTTGATACGTTGAACTGCCTTGGACTTGTGCACTGTGCATTCCTGATCAGGAGACAGTGGCCAGCAGATTTGTACAGTGCCTAGCAAAAAGAGTCCCTGTCTTTGCTGATGCCCCACAACATACATGTTAAATAGCAGTATTAAAAGAATACCTTGTACATGTGTACCCACGAGCTGGGATTTTTACCCACGCAGACACAACTGTATGGCCAGCTTTCTCTCGGCAGATGCCCAAAATGAAAAGTGCAAAAACACCTGGATCAGCTAAGACCAGAGTTCCAAGAGATTCAATCAAATCCTCGTATTTTATTGCAGTCGATGAAAACAAGAGCTCTGATTGAATTTCGCAAGACAAGGCTTGGCTTCTCAGTTTGAAATCACTACCAAGAACAAAAGAAACTCTAAATTATAGGAACCAAGTTACGTTGCTCCGGTAACTACTCCCCATACCAAAGCCTCAGACTCCAATTTCTATTTGGAGTGGAGAGGAGGTAAGTTGCTTTGAAGGGGAAGAGGGGCACTTAGCACAGGTCAGCTGAGTGCTCGGTATCTATTCCTTCCCTCCGCTTTTACCCTGTATTTAGTAGAAGTGAATCAAGGGCAGCTTCCACTGAAGGAAGCAGGTAAAGGATTATGACTTAGCCACAGGATAGAAGCAGGCCCATGAAAGAGTTACAGCGCTTGGGAACAGTAAGTCCCTTCCCTCCCTTCAGAGCTTCACCATTAAGTCGTCTGACCATATGCCCCACGATACACTTTATGAATAATATTTTATCATGGTTGTGTGCTGTTTCCGGACTCCACCCTGCCATAGAAGGAAGAGAAAGGAAGAGAACTGACTTTTCTGCCGTTCACTTTGCATACAATGATGTAGGTGAAGGAAACCCATCGTTTCGTTAAATGGCTTGGTTTTTCTACCCAGACTTTGGTGCTGCTGCTGTGACAGATGCTGAAAGAGATTGGTACCATTCTTTGTGCTAGGCACAGTATTTCTTGTCGACAAACGGCTAAAAACGGGTTTATCGTACTGTTACCGGCCTGTTTTCCCTTTACGTTCCTTTGCTATGGGAATCAGGTAACGTCTGTCTGCATTAAGGACATTTGGCAATACAGCACCAACCTGTACATGGAAAGCAAGACCCAAGGGGAGGGGCATATTGCAAACGTTATTTTAAAGGACAGTTTGGGCCAGATGCAAACATCTATCTACTATTCATTTCTTTAACAAGCTGGAGGGTTTGGACCTCAATCTGCCTCTGTTACTCCAGCTAAGCAGAAGAGCATAATGGTCCTTATTCACGAAAAGTGTTAATACGTACTTAAATCACACTAAATCCAATAGGGTGTCAACATGTGCTTAAAGCTATGCATGTACTTTAGTGTTTTCATAGCTTAGCACATACTTGTGTGGTCCTATTAACTTTATTTGAGTTGGACACAGGACTGCTAATGATCATCCTCTGATATGTATAACCTGCTGTTCTGCCCCTGGGTAAAGCTGCAAGAACTTCCTTTTTGTACACACAGTGCACTGCAAACTTTCTCACTGGGCTTGTTCATGTACCTGTCGCCAGCAGCGTATCGGCAGAGACTTACCCACCTGCCCTGCCTTAATTCTTGACTTCCTGTGATTTCACGGGCAGAAAATCTTAGCTGTTTTCTTGTCCTGTGTGACCCAGTGTGAAGTACATCCCCAGGGAAGCTTCCACGATGTATGCCTTACCTATTCTGGGGCTAAATTGGCTTTATTCTACACACTTGTCAGTCTGGTACTTTTTACAAGCATTAAACCAGTGTTTTTGTTTTTTTCTTCAAAGAGACTGATGGAGCTTTAGCAGCTCACCTCTTGTTTAGAGTTAAGCAGAAATCATGTGCCTCTAGCTCCATTCAACTGTTTGAAAATATTAATCTGCTGTAAGTGTCTTCTGGTTATATTACGAGTCTACCTTCGGTGACTTGACAAAAATTAATAACTGTGTCTACAAAGAAACAAAGCCCAAAGCAACTCTGTGTGTGTGTGTGTGTGTTTTGCTCATGGATGAAGGAAATCATTGTTCAGAGCAAGATGGTTTCATACCTTTCCTCATTTCTCTATTTGCTTATTTCACAGGCAGATATTCAGCCACATATGTTATTCAGTTCACCTTGAATGTGTCTGAAATCTCCAATCTCTCTTCAACATATTTTCAGCATTTTGCAATGTCAGATGTTGCTTCCAGCTGTAAGAGAAATTATCCTTTATGCTCTTTAAAGTAAAACCAATTTAGAGCATTTACATCTGTAGAAACAGTAGCTCCTTGTGGAGTCCAACACCCAAGAGGTGCTTGTTTTTATACACGATTGGACTATATCAAAGGCGGCATTGTAGAGTAGTTAATGATTGCCTTTTCATGTCAGTTTTTAAATTCCAGTGCAGAGTCTTTATTATTCATACCAATCTGTCTTTTAGATCATCTTCCATAGGCACTCCAGATTAAATTTTCTTCATTATCATTACAGAACTAGATGAATAAGTGGCACATCTGTTCATGAAGTGGTTTATTATCTGTCCTGATGAGGTTTTGGATGAATAGAGGAATGACTTAAATATGGAGCAGACAAATGCACACAGGTTTGTGCATAATCTTAAATTCAAAGCCAGTTGTGCTAACTTGGGAAATCTGATTTTACAATGAAGGGATAATTATTAACCAATGATCTGGGCCAATTTATCATGCCGAAAACTTAATGTAAGGACAATACAACACAAAACAAAAAGCTGGCACGTGAAACAGAGTTGATGAAGACCCCGCTTTGTTCGTTCCCATTCTATCATTATGAAAGAAAACATTAAGCTATGTAAATATTTTATAAACATGCTAGCATTTCAGCCTAACCATGTACAACCAAATTGCACCAATAAATCTATTTATCCTGAAGCCATTAACAAGCCACTAACATTACAGCTGCATCATTTACAGGGGAGGCTCCTATTCATTTGTATATCATAGAGGGCATAATAATGACTCTTCCCTACCTCATACTGCACACGCATGACTGATGGTGCCTAGAAACACCCCTAGAAGCCTGAGAGACGTAACAAGTCATGGTCGCACTGGAGTGTAGATGCCGCTGGTTGGAGAGTACAAAAGGTGGGCAGGGGCAGAAGTGAACTGTCTCTTCATTGTGGCTCTGTTATGGCCAACCATAGTTGCTGTCTTTGGGATTGGTGCCATATTGAATGCCAGGAGAATTAAGTCAAGCCCAAGCCCTCCCTTTGAATCCTTTTGCACACTGTCAAACCTGCCCTGAGTTACTCTAGGTGTTCGGTTGTGGCAGAGTCTGTCTTCTGGTAGTCCTTGCAATATGGACCACGGCTAAACTCCCAGGGCAGGTTCCTTTATGTTGCCAGGCTGCAGGATCAGGGGATTCAGGGGCAGAAGCTGGATGTAAAGCCCTGCCTGCCCTATCTGGCACTAATTTGATACTCCGGTGTATTCAGCCCACCCTCTGGCTGTGGTTTGCATGTGATATCACATAGTATCAGCCCACGGTGCCTATACACCCTATCTCGTTTTAGGATATGAAATGGGAACAGATTATACGTAAAACAATGTAATATAAGAGAATTTCATCTTGAGATGTTAGTGACAAATCACTTGAGCAGCATGAGCTGTCATTGTGTATGATGTTGCCTGGAACAATCAATGAAATTATAGCCTTGTTCTACACGGTTGTTTATCTGTTATTATGGAAATAAGATGCCATCAAAACTGTTGAAAAATCTGAGGATTATGGTATACGCAGTTTTGGGGTATGACAGCAACATTTAATCATGCTATCCTGACAGGGCCTGTTTAAAAAAAAAATCATAAACATCTACTGCTGTTGTCTGCATGTAGCGGAAAGGCTAGTAATTAATGTTATTTATTAGCTGTTATGCAAGAACAAATTTGGAGCACTGTACAGTGTCTCAGCAGTCTGGCATCCCTGGAGTAGAATAAGTAATATAACAAACAGAAGGTTGTTCGTTATTAGCATGCCTTCGACCAAGGAGAAGCAGGAGTATATCAGCTGCACCAGGTCCTGGCATGTGTTAATGCTTTTATCATCTGTAATCCATTGTAATTATATATCTACCTATATGATACTGTACACAATCTTTCAAGATATCCAACAGATGGTACCACGCTGGAAATGGACCTTGATGTATTCAGGTGCTCCAGCCCTATATGCAAGCCTGAAGTCATACGAAAGAACGATTTCGGGTATTCAAACAAATACCGAAACGCAGTCGTTCTGCTCCCTGCTGATCTCTTTGGTGCTCTCGCTGTCATAGACATTCTTCGAAAAAACTCAAGGCCCGGAAATTGTGGCACCCCCTCTTTTTGAAAGAAATAGCTAAGCATTTTACAGTCTTATCTGTTCAAATAAAGAAAAGTTAAGGGATTTGATTTCATGGTGAATAAGGTCACAACAGAGATTGTATATTTGCAGTCCTGTTTCTACCCCCACCCCCTTAGAAGTATCTGAGTGCCCCATAATCTTTTAATGACTAATGCAAGTGAAGGAAGCTTTATTAACCCCACTTTACTGAGGGCAAATAAGGCCCAGAGACCCAGCTCCGTAACATGATTTAGAGCCGCACAGAAATCAATGAGTAGCATTTTAGGAAATCTCACTAGGTCTAGCTGCCTCATGAAGTACTTAAATGCCTTTAAAAATCCAGCTCTAAGCATCCGGATCAAGGAAGAGGGAGCTTGTGGTAGAGCAGGGCTTGACTCCAAATCCAATGCTAAACTAGTCACTTAGGCCAAAGACTCTTTTAAAATAAATAAAATAAAAAAGAAGAGCAAACTAACCCACTTACTGGATTATAAAGTTTGTTCATCTCCCTTGTCCCACCCCACTGCTGCCCTGGGCCCAGCCAGCTTATTCCAATTCATCTGTCAGCTCTGAGTTCCCTTTGCCGTTTTCCATCCCAAAGAACCAAATTGTCCTTTCCTACATCAGCTTCCACTGATTTAAATAGGACTCAAGCACAGAAGGAAGAAAATGACTCAAAGTAACCAAAGCACTATCAGTGTAGCTCCACTTAGGATCTGGCCCAGGTTTGCAATACCTGAATGCATTCTGGGCCCGAGAGCCTGGTCAGCAAACAGAAGGAATAGTGACCAGGCCACCCCAGTTGGGGCTCTCCTTTGTTATTCAGAGTTGCCAAGGCATCTCCAGCTTCCAGGCAGATGAACATAAAGGATGATCATTTAATGCTTTAGTAATTGAAAGGCAGTAAATAGTAGCAGAGCTACAAACAGGCGAGCAGGGCACCAGCCCCAGGTGCTGGTACAGAGCAACCATCACCTCCAGCCCAGGTGCAGAAATTGCTTGTTACATTTCTGGCAGTGAATATAACATGCAAGACCCTTCACGCTCAGCAAGGTGCTGGGATAGCTTTGAACTGAGCTCAGGGCCGGGTAGAGAACATTTTTTCTGACGTTCAAACTCAGAAAGCAGGAACCTTTCAAGGAAACTACACTGATAGCTGATGTCTTCAACGGGAATGATATATTATAACGGATGTTAATTATTTTGATAATACCAACTCATAAAAACCGTTTATAAACGTAACAGTATACCGTTACCATTTCCCCTCGTAGTATGTGTGCCAGGTATCTGCTTCTGCCCTCTTGTCGGTGGGATCTCCGTGTGGCTTCCATGTTTATTTTCCAGATTTTACAACTCAGGAAAGTCTGCACCAGGATTTTGATAAAGAACTGTAATTTATACCTAGACTGCTGGTTCAGGCATTTGAAATATAAAAAACCATTTAGTACAGATTAGCCTAAGAACATTATTTATGTAATCTGTCATAGTGGCAGACAGTCTATAGCGCATTTTTCTCCTGCCTTTGGAACAGAGTATCAATCATGACAGCTCTCGACAGGTCCTAAGGAGAAGACCATTTATCAGTCTATATTAGGAGAGTCTAAAAATAAAAAATTAATAGAAAGCTGAGAATGACCATTTATATATTCGCTGGTTGCACAGCATCAGAACGAGAACATCCATCTGCGGTCCTTATTCACCTCCTCGCCACATCGTAGCATTTGAGCACCTCAATATCCTGTTTGAAAGCTATATTTACCCTTATAAAATAAGTTTGTAGTAGGAAATATTCTCGCAGCTATGGAGGGGAAAGGGCACAGAGCAGGCAAGCAACTCACCCAAGTCTGAGGCAGAGCAGGGAATAAAATGTAGTCACCTAGATTAGTAGCCTAACTTCCCATCTCTCTGCACAGGTAGGAGTTACTGGAGCAGGCAGACGGCCAGAGAGGCGCTGGCAGAGAAGGCTAAGCAAGGGACACGATTTAGTTGGAAGTGCACTAAAATCTATGATGTGATATAATGGGTTTGTATAAGGCAATGAGTAGCCTCCAAGCTATGTGAAATATAACATTAACATAAGGGTGTTTCTTTAGTTTGAGCTTTACATAAGACGTAGGCTAGCCAGTGGATCCCGAGAGTATCTTTCTCTCATGAGCCCTCCACCTCTTCTTTCCAATTCTACTTAAACAGTGAAACAAAGTTAATGCAAGGAGGGCCTGAATACGAAGAACAACTGTGCTTCTCCACTGCCTTGGCACAATGGACACTGAGTCTCAGTTTTGGCCTCTATGAGTTTGTATAAATACATATTAATAATACGTGAGCATGCTAGTTTTATTAACCTTTCATAGAAAATGTTATCACTAGGCTTTGCTGCCCTACATCTCTAAATGTGTTACCAATACTTCTTGGGGCAGCTTCTTCCCCCGCTTCCCCTCCCCCATGACAGCAGCAACAAAACAAACAAGCACATCTGTGTCTGGGCAAAGATGATAAGCAAGTGAAATAATTTCATTCACTGAAGAGCGATTTCTTGCCTCGTTTTAGACAAGCACTTAAAAGAGCATGCATAAAACATAGAAATCTTCTGTATGGTGCAAAGAGATACTGCAACTGGAAAGGCTAGAGTAGTTAATTGACTGTATCTACTGTAGGAAACACTTTGGGAAACTGGCTGCTCGTCGTCCACAAATTAAGTGGCCCACAGCACTCATGCTTCTCAAAGCCAGTAGGCTTTTCTTCTTAAAATGCCAAGCTTTTCTTCCTTTTGACTTGAATCATGATCATGATCATCATCCTAGGATCCCCCTGTACTGAAAAGTAGGGCACAATTGGGGTCTGATCTATGATGTCAAAATTAAATGTCTTGCCATGCACATGTAGCATGACAGAGGGCACACCTGTTGGGATTGCAGATCAGACCCCATCACACCTCTAACTGGACATGTGTTAGTGGCCTGAGGGTTGCTTTTACAATGGTCAGGCCTGCTGATCAAAGGTGTAATGCAAGTTGCACTTCGATGGGTACTAATGGACTTCCAGCAGATGTTGTGAGAATTAGGTCGTTTCTTACAGCACGGTTTCCGCTTGAGCAACACCTGCCTCAAGATTTGTTCTTTTATTTATTTTCCTTACAGCTAATTCGACTGCGTGGCTTCCAAATGAAATCCCAAGATGGTGCCTGTTCTGGCTCAGTCAAAACTCACCAGCTGATGCAAGATCAGGCATTTGCACGTTAGCAAAAACAGCATTTATTTCTGTAGTAACTGATCAACCAGAACCAATGTCAGAAGGAATATGGCTGCTTTTGAATCCTGCGAAAGACGCAGGAGCAGGTACTATTTTCAAAGAAATAGTCTGTTTCAGCAAAGCAACATGTGGGAAATGTAATAGACGGCACGATACTAGCAGTCCTGCCTAATAGCTACTGTACTCCCAAGCACTACTGCTTATCTGTGAATAGTTCTTTTTGAGCTTCCTTATTAATATATGATGTAACAAGTAATGCAAAAGCAAAATGTTACTTTCAAGCGTCCATGTTTTTCTTCGTGGATGATTTTATTTATCCTAGACAATCTATTTGCAAAACACAACACGCCAAAACTTAGATCTGCTTAATCTAGCACTTTCTGGGAACCGCTAGAACAGGAGCAGGCAATTATTTGGGCCTGAAGGCCACAAAGGCAGCTCTAAGTAGCTGCAATGGGCTGATCAGCACCCCTTCTCCCTCCACGACAGCCCAGAACCCACGTGCCCTGCAGATCCTCCTCGCCTCCGCCAACTGTGCAGAGCCCTAGCCCTGACCTTGGCCCACTTTGCACCCATTCCAGACTTGACCCAGCTGCAGTGAACCAGCGGGAACCCGTGTGCACAGCCCTGAGCCCAGCCTGCCATATGCAGGCACTGGATTGCCCGTTTACGCTGAGCAGCGGCCAGCCAGAAGATGCTGCTCGGTGTGAGAAAAGAGCAGCATCTCCCTCTCCCCTCACGGCTGCTGGGCCCTTCTTGCTGAGCCGCACAGAGCCCGCGCCTGGGCTGCCCTGTGGCTCCTCTTTGCCTCCATCACTGCCACCTCCAGACCACCCAGTGGGACCGCGGTGGCAGTGCAGAGGAGCTGCAGGGCAGCCTGGGTGCGGGCTCCAGGTGGATGCAACAAGAAGGGCCTGGCAGCAGTGAAGGGGAAGGGCTGCTTTTTCCTCTCGCTGAGCAGCAGCTTCTGCCTGGCCGCTGCCACTGCTCAGCATGGATGGGCGAGCCTGCAGCAGACGCAGGGTGGGTTGGGGTCGGAGCTGTGCGTACTGGTCCCCACCAGTACCACAGGGCTGGGGTCAGCACCAGCAGCAGCCAGAAGGAACCACTGCCGCAACCACTGCCTAGAAAGGGCAGTCCAGATGTGGAGCTGCCCCAAGCCCACTGCATGCCCGGGGGAAGCATCTTAGGCCACAGGCCAGATGGCACCTGGGCCAGGCAGGAGGGATCCATTGAAGGCTGGACAAAGTCCGTCCATGGGCCGGATCTGGCCATCCCTCCTCTAGAAAAGATATTGTTGGTGTTTTTGGAGATGCAAAAATATTTGGTACAAAACATACCCCAGAATAGGTGCAATGCCTTCTTTCTCTGTTCCCCAGAAATTTCTTCACAGCAGGAAGGCATCTGTGTATAGCATTGTATCTCCCAGTGCAGGGGTCATTCTGGGATGAGAGACAGCAGGTGCTGGGGGGACCCAAGAAGCAAAGGAGCCTGTTTGGACATGAAATCTGCTTTGTGGTCAGTGAAGGAGAGGCATTATATAGAAGATATCTGAGAGTTTCCCTAACTTGTGGATGGGCCTACATCACAACCCACAATTCTCTGAACAGAAACGAAAACCTCCTCTCCCATCCTTGGCCTGAAAGTAAAGACCATATGAGTTGTGGGCATGTTGACTATCACTGGTAACAGTGGAGTTTTCTGAGAAAGAAAGGGAAGGGCTGAAACATAGGCAATGAAAAATGTCTATGGATGAGAACGTGTTAATCTTATCTGCTTGGAATGATATATTGTATCAGCATTACTGTAAAAATGTTGACATGGTAAAGTAAGAAAAGGTGAAGAACTGATATGTATGAATGCATTTTCTTGTCTACCACGTACCATTTCACTCAAGAACTGTCCAGCACTTTATATCCCTAAACATGACACCACATATATTTAGCTTTAATAGTAAAAATCAGTGGGACTATTAAAGTAGATTATGCACTAATAATTATGCAAATATTCCTTCAGTGAAACTATAAAAATCTCATGAAGATTTAGTACGTGGCTATTATAAGATAAGAAATATGTGGAAAATGAAAATGAAGATCATTAACTTTAAGGGGTCGAGGGATTTTTTTTCCTATCATTTAAATACATGATCTGGGATGCCTTTGAAGGTTTAACCTGGAAGAGATTATTAGTTATAACAGCGCTAAAATACAGCTGCAGGATAAAAATTGGGTCTGCCTAGAGGAATAATTACAAAAAACCCACAGATCACAAACGTTTTCTCCGTTAAAAGGAAGTCAGAGTATATGTCAGGCACTTGTCGGAACTAGAAGAACACTTGCATCTCTGGTAGGTAGATGGGATTTGTAGCCCCATGTTTCAAGGCATAAATTAATCACTGAAAGACATTAAGAGGGAATTTTCCCCATGCTATAGAAATGCATGGTGTAGTAGGCCTTTTAAGGAAGCGTGTTTTTGCTCTTTATCTTCTTAATCTGAGTGAGAATGACCAGGCAGTTGCTCAACAGAGCCAAGGAAGACAGCTTTTTGGTCCCATTTGTCAATAACAGCACAAGGCTCACCTAAGAGCAGTGGTGCTCAACCTTTTTGGGTAGCAAGCCGGATGGGCAATACCTGGTCCATCTGTAGGCTGGATCTGGCTAGTGGACCCAATTCGGTACCCAGGCTGGGCACAGCAGGCCCTGGTTGGCTGCACAGAGCAGGGAGGGTGGCAACCTGGTCCCAATTCAGCCACACAGGGGGAGGGTATTTGACCTGCAGGCGGAGAGAGGTGTGACCCAGCCCCAATACAGCCCCAGGGCAAAGGAAGTGTGGCCTAACTCTGAGGCTGTTGTGGGGAGGGAGCGTGGTCCGGCTACAACCTGCCATGCAGGGCCTGGGGTTTGGGAATTTGGCAATGGGGAAGGTGGTTATATTAGTGTCCACCATTCCCCTGATGCCAAATTTCCCCATGGGCCAGAGAAATGGCTCCATTGGCTGCATTTGGCCCACAAGCTGGAGGTGGAGCACCCCTGTTCTAGAGCGGTACCGAGAACCAAGTGCTCATTCGGTGGGGAGAGGATGACCCATGATCGCATGCTATCGAAGAGTGGTTTCTTCACATGCTGGGACACTCAGGTCCCAATCCAGCAATGCACTTGAGCCTTTGCTTAATTTTAAGCATGAGCTGGACCACTGAAGTGCGTTTTCTAGGTGTATCAGCTATGTTCATCAGTGGAGAATTACAATTCTTAGAGACATCTTCTGCATGGTCCATTCAGGACTCTTTAGTCAGTCAATAGATTACTTTTATTTCCTATGCAAACATCTTTTTAAAAACTTACTAAAATTAGCAATCCTTTCCTGTACTACCAAACTAGCTCTATCGGTGTACTTGTTCCATGGTCTACCTTGGCATACCCTGGTAACATAATGTAGCTGTTCTTCCTGGCTTCCCAAAGACAGCCGTGACAGCCCATGGTGGGCACACAGTCAAGCTAACAGCTCCCACATCTGTGTGGACAGGACCCTGGCACAGGAGGCCTTTTTCTTGCTGAAGAAAATGGGAATGGCTGGGACATGTAGGACCTTCAGCGATGCCTAGCATTCAAATCAGCTTACTAGGGCCATGGGCATCTTAGTTTATATCAGAACAGTGTTAGAACAATATTAATTTATGCTGTGGATCTGACTGGGTCCATGATTGGTGGGGGATATAAAGGAGGAGGAGGAAAGCCACAAAGCCTTTCCCTGCACTGGGCATAATTTGGCAAGACCCAAATAACTACTAAGTAACATATCAAAATACCAGGAAAAGGATCATCCTAGTGACTACCCAATTTAGGTGAATGGGAACAGCATCCCTAGCATTTCATACCATTCCGATTAATTTAGCGGGCTTCAATAATCCATCATTAGCCGAATTATCACCTCCTTTAGTCTGGGCCATCCTTAACCTTTGAAAATACGCATATACCTTTACAGTCATAAAAACAGAAGAAATAAGCATGGCCCAGAGATGTTCATGGGCTAAAGTAATAAGTATTATAGCAAAATGAAGCATAAGAGATAAGAATAGAAACCAGTGTCATGTAGGTAATATCAGACCTAACCATTATAACTGCAGGTTTTCCTCTTAGGGATAAAGAATGGACTTAGGGCTAGGGAATGTGAGTGAGAAGACATGAAGATGTGAATGGTTGAAAGATATGACGGAAAGGACAGAAAAGTTTCTGTATAAACTGTTTGTTCTGGACTAGTGTGATGCTAAGAAGGTGAAGAGGAGGGATGTGAAACACCGTATGCTGTTGTGTTATGTCACATCAGGTTGGCTGGAGGCATGGCATCACAGCAGAGCCTTCTGCTTTGTGGGGGTCCACCTCACCTTTACAACAGCTACTGCTTCCAAGAGCACGGGCAGTGCCTACATGTTGGAGCTGGGCAAAATGGAGAGAAGAAGGGCACAGCCCCCTTGGTGGCTAAGCTTCCTAAGCTAACAACAGGGATTGTACACGATATCTTCAACCATGACAGTAACTCCATTAGGTATATGCATTAATAAGTTGTTATCCAATAGAACAAGCCACCAGAGAGGGATGCAACACAGCTCATATGTTATAGATTTCCCCATGTCCTGCAAGACTTGTGTTTAACCCATTCTATGAACCAGCTTTTTACAACGGTCCTTGCTGTTGTCTGCAGGGATCACCGTGACCATTCAACAACAAAAGCGCAAACCAGTGCCACTTGAGCCACATAAGTAACTTCATTAGGTGGCAGCAGTTACTAGGCTCTTATCCCCCATACCAGCTGTAGGGGTACGGACATAATGTACTTCCTAAACCCAGAGGTATGTATTCAAAATGATAAGAGATAGGAGCAGCACCAGAAAAATAATCCCCTGCAGCAGACAGGAAATGGATGGGCTGACAACTTGCATGAGAAGAAAGAGCATAGAGGTTCCCAACCCCTGGGCTGCAGCCCAGCACTGGGCCGTGAAGGGCTGGCTGCTGGTCCACAAGAGGGTTGGTTGCTGGACCAGAAGTCCAGAAGTGACCACCATACTGCAGACCAGCAGCCAACTCTATTTTATACTGAGTATAAAAAAGGGTTGGCTGCCAGTCCTCAGGATGCCAGCCGGTATGCTGCTCCATAGTTTACCTCTCCACGGCCTAAAAAGGTTGGGAACCACTGAAATAGAGCATGTAACCTTCCCTGATGACTGTCTGGATCATTTTCATGCAAAACTGGCAGATTTGCTCTCTTGAGCGAGACTCTGGGGACAATAACATTGGTCTCTTACAAAGAAACTACAATGCAGACTAGGATTTACACAAACAAACATGGATGATAAGCTTGGCAAAAATGACAGCAAAACTACTCCGTGAATAATCAGATCAATAAACTAGATCTGCAGACAGCAAGAGAGTGCTAAACTGCAATATGTAGTGAATTAAGTTGCAACAGATGTGCCTGGAATAACTCACTGGAGAATGAATTAAACACAAACAGGAGACAATACGGGGGGGAAACGGGGAGACATCAGGACAGTTGTAAAAGCCTATGGTCCTCCTTAAGCCTTTCTTTTTCTGTTCTTGCTCTTACTGATTTTACCTTCTGATAACACTTTCTGCTAGAGAATAGAGTGGGCAGCTGCTGTTTTTAATTCAGGAACGGATGCTTCTGACAACTGATTAAAAGCGTTGCTTCCAGAGGTTCTTTGGCCCGCCTATGTGAGATTTAATATCGCAATGCAAAGGCAGAAACTGATCATACATGTCAGTATCTCCGCCAAGATCTTTTAATCAATCATTTAGCTAGATGAAACAGACATGAATCTTATCGAAAAAAATCTAAAACTGCTATGGCAAAATTGGTTCGGCGTCTGTGAGGCCTTTGTTTGGAGGAGATAAGAGGTACCTGCTTTCTGCAGGGTTCCATATCTTTGTAGCTCAATATCTCTAAACTGCAAACTGGCACTTCCTTCACAGTTATTTTTCTCCTTCACCTGTTTAGTCAGAAAGCTCAATAGGTGATTAATAGAGGTCATTGGAAAGGGGGGGAGGGTGCTGCCAGGAGTGCTTGTTGCTGTTGCCTGAGTCACCTACATGCTGCAAGCATTTGGTCCCAGATATTGAAAAAGGCTTAGCACCTTGAAATCAATTGAATGCTCTTTTAGGCTTTCTCTCCAGATTTCCCAAGTCAGGTAGATTTGGGGTTAATACTTTAATGGGAAAGGTCATTATAAGTAGCTTTTACACCTCCAGAGAACTGTTATGCGTATTCATCACATATTTCTGCCCTTTGTTATTTGGCTATAATCTCTACATCAGTGGCATGGACTTTCTCTCGGTAGACATCTACACTAATAAACAGAATATATAATGTCACTCCCATTGATAAAATGCAACCTTCGTTTAGACTGCAGCCATTGTTCAATGCTGCACAGCGACAACCTGCTGTACCATCGGATGGGAGAATAAAGAGTAAGGTATACTTTGGGAACAAATTTAAATGATTGTAATGAATAATTATGAGCACGCCGATATCAGCTCTTTGGGCCAACTGCAAAAATAAAATCTCAAGACTGTAGAAGTAAGGTGAACATACTCCATTCTCGATTCAATTATTTTTTTGCATTGATGGTATCATGGAACTATATACTTTCAGCAATAAGTTGCATTAAAATTGCACAATCCCAGATATCTTAGGTACACCTCCTTGTAAATAATCAGAACGTTTTAATAAAAAAAACCCTTCGAGACGCGATCTAATGGCAACGTCACAAAACCAGGTAGAAATTCTGACTAATATTAAATGCTCTACAAATTCCTGCATATTTGCAGGGGAATGGAGTACAAAGGAGCCATTGTAACAACAGGCAGCAGTTGACATAATTTGGACCTTTTTTTAATAAATAAAAAGAATGAGCCTGATTTGTCTGCAGAGGTGTAGTCAAGGTCACTTTATTCCTTTGAAAGAAATGTGCATAGTCTGTTACATGCCTAAAGCCCTTTATCTGTTATTGTTCATCTGTTGTTCTAGCTTATCTTCATTTTATCGCAATTTATAAAGAGGCAGCGGAAGTGGGAGGGGGGAAAAAAAGAGCGGAGATAATAGTAATGGTAGGATTTCATTTTTTCCTTTTAAGCTGAGGGCACCTTCTTTTTACAGGGCAAGAGTCTGGAATGAAAAGATTAGCTTCGTTTGTCTTTCAGTTCACTTGATGGGAACGCTTACCTTCTTGTCGTTCTGCTGCTGATGTGTCTTATTGACCACCAGCCAATGCAACAACGTCAACTGCAGCATCATGAAATAATCTCTGTTCAGGGCAGATGGATTATCAGCACTCAGTTAAGCCCATCTTCCCTTTTCAGCGGCTCTTGCCCCTAGAGATTGTATGGAGCCTGGACTGGAGGTACTTGAACCCTGTAAGCTAGCCCCAATCTCAGGTAACACCAAAAAACAAGATTTGTGAATATTCTTGTGGTTAAAAACCTTGAATTTGGCTCCAGTGCCCTTTCCATTTGCTTTCCTCAAACTATTCCTGAAACAAGGTTACGAGTCCTTTTTTCTCTGCTTGGCTTGTTTGCGTGTTCACAGAGCAGCCGTGTCGCGGAGGCCTGTGAGAGCGTACGTATTCAAATACCCACTCAGAGCGGATCTGTCACAAATACCTGTGAGAGTATAGTTGGACCCACAGTTGCTCAAGCCTTGTTATACGCTTTCAGGCATGAGCCAATCAGAGTGCAGAAACAAGTAACTAATCAGGCAGAGGGTGTAAAACTTCTGCCAGGTGCTCTTGGCAATGAAATTGGCCAGGTTCAATTCCCAAGGGGCTCCTGCTGGAGAAATGAGCTCACTCCAGTTGAAGTCATCCCCTGGAAACTTGCAAAATGTTGCCTCTGTGCCTTGGATGAGCCATCCATCCTCACTCACAAGCGGTGAATCTAAAGGTGTAAAACAAAGAGAACTTAAGGCGGAGGTGTTCGGGGAAGTGATGCAGGTGGGAGTGCAAAACTAAAGCAGGAAACCCTGAAACTAATAAATTAGCAATACATATCAGATAAGACACCGCCCTTCACCTCCAGGCTGCTTATGCAGCATCCTAATCTTTGTTTTTCTCTCACTGTTCTGATTGGCTATGAAAGCAAGGCATTGTGGCATTGGCTATTTCCCTTGTCTTCTAGACCTCACTCATGGTGTATTCGGGAGGGCTGGCAGAGTCCAACGTTTGGGCAAATCTAGTTCTCGGCCCTGAAAGACACGTTTCTTCGGTGGCTCTGCCCCCAGTCCCAGTGCAAATTGTTACAGCTCAGGTTTTGAGTAGGGCGCCCCTTCCCAGGATCCCTCAGCTCGACCGGCTACCTCAAAGCTGCCTAGACCCAACTTCAGTCTTCAGAAAAGAAGCCCTTTCAGAATCCTTGGCCCAAGACGGACATTTCTGGTGAGAATATTTCCTTTTCTCTCTGTATCTTTTCTGGCCATCCTGTTGCAACCACTCCAGCCTATAGTTGGGGTCAGGGTGGCCCCTGGCACCAGGACTATTTGGTGCCATTCTCTTGTCCTTCCACTACCCAGTAAAAACAGTTGGCCTTGTATTGAGCCAAGTTCAAAACTGTATTTTAACCAACCTGGCCCAGCCACACCACTGAAATGAAAATAAGACTTGGCATACTCATTCATCTCCACTGGCTCACCAACGTTTCCACTTGCTTCCTTCCCTGTGGGGCTCCGTCCATCTGGAGCGCTCCAGCTGTGCTGGGTTATTCTTTTTCTTGGTCCCCAACAGGTAGCAACTGTGGTTTCCTTGCTCTCTAAGGTTTCAGGCCACAAGTGTACTGTGAATTAGGAACTGCAATTATTCTTCATAATTGCCTTGATCAGTCACTCACAGCGAATTCATAAGCTGACATTTGCTTGCATTAATATCCATTGAATAAGCTCAGAAAATTAACCCATATGTAAGCCTGGAAGTCTATTTGTAGATGCACCAAAAGGGGTGACATTAGCAGCAGCATTTTTTTCCCTATGTTGCATTCACCCAGATGTAACTTTGGATAAATGGAAACGGAAACATGCTGGTGTCGGAGACATTAGGCAATCTTCCTGCCACATTCAACGCTGAATCTTGAAATCAGGGAAGGTTTTGCTTCATTAAAGACCAAGTAACATCTGAGCAAAGGCTTTAAGATATGTCAGCATGGCCCACCACCGAGACACTAGAATGAGAGTAACATGATGTAGGTGCTGTTTTCATGGATGCCATTGATCTACTGTATATTAGTCAATCTTCTCTGCCTTGGTTTCCCCTAATAAGAAGGACTGATGCTACATACCAGTCTAAAAATCATTGAGCCCTATGATTGAACATTTAGTCTAATGAAAAATATAGTGCTGTGTACTATTTATTAATAATATAACAGTTCTCTAATGCAAAATTTATGCCACAGACAGCCTGCTTATAGTATTAATATTTTCAATGATTTTAATGAGTCTCTGAAGAAACCATTTTTCACAGGCTTTCCTTTGGGATGCAGCTAAGCTACTAGCAGCTCAATTACTCTATATTTTGTTTGACCTGATGTGTGTTAAAAATGCTGACTATTTGGGGATGATTTGTCAACTATTAATGATGTTTTTGTTGTTGCAGATAAACAGCTTGCCTTGTCTCCACAAATCAATATAAAACCAATAATCCTGCAACAATCCTCTCTAATGTATAAAGGTCTAGAGCAAATAACATAGGACCAGATCCTGCTCCCATGGTGCATTTGCATGAGATGCTAACTGTGCAGTAGCCAAATAATACTGTGCAGTTGCATGTCACAGCACCAACAGTGCTAATATGCCACAGCACAGCATTATTAGGCTACTGTGCTGTAGCATCACTAACAAGGCATTTGCTGGCACTACTTGGAAGTAACTCTGGTTCCTACACATTTATTTAGTACTTAATTAGATAAGTACTAATTACATGCGCAGTAACCACAGTGGAGTAGCATCTCATGTAGACATGCCTCCACTGAAGTAAAAAGGAGTTTTGCCATTAATTTACATGGAAAGAAGCTGAGCTTTATGTATCCATCAGTAAACGGTCACCTGCTTAATAGGGCTAGGCAAAGCTTCGGTCCCTGATTCAATTTGGCAGAGGTTCAGCCAGATTTGGTGTCCAAACCTCTGAATACAAATTGAATCAGGAGATCTAATTGGCCAAATCAATTCAGAGAGATTCGGAAAGATTCGGCAATTCAGGTATGGATATTAGGGCCGTGCAATGCTTTGGATGCTGATTTGAGTCAGAGGAGATGCAGCCCAATTCAGTGGCTGAACCTCCAAATCCAAATTGAATCAGGAGGCTAATAAAAAGGTCTGAATTGATTTGAAGCTCTCTGAATCAATTCGGAAAAGATTCAGAGAGCTTCAGCGATTCAGGCAGTCCCCACGCACTGCAGCAGAGAGCTGGACCCAGTCTCCATGCTGGCAAGTAGGGGCAGGGGAGGGGAGGCTGGAGGAGGGGACCATGGGGGGACCCCAGCCAGGCCCCAACCCCACCCGCTTTCCCAACCCCCTCTATGGCTGCCCCACCTAGCCCCCAGATCTTTTTAAAAAAGCCCAAACTCACCAGCTGCTGCCAGGTGGGGGGCAATCCTCACTGCCCCCCTCTGCCTCATGCTGCATTGGGGGCTCCACTCTCTCAGCCCCCCGTCCCAGCTCCTGGCCCTTTAAAATTGTTTTTAAAAAGCCCCCACTCACCTTCTGCTGCAGCGGCCTCAGGGCTTCTGGGGGCTCATGACAGAGCCCCCCACATGGGGCAGTTGGGGGCAGAGGGGAGCATCCTCCCGTCTGGTAGTGTTTCGGGGCTTTTTTGCTTTTTTTTTAAAGAGTCAGGAGCTGGGCGAGCAGGTGGGCCAGCATAGAAAGTGGGCAGTGGATGGGGCTGATTCAGAGATTCGGCCGATTCAGCAGTGGACGAATTGATTCAGGACAGTGATTCGAATCGAATCTGAAGTGTATACTAGCCACTTTACACACACCTAATAGACACAGCTTTAAATGTTTTTTCTACATACCTCAAGGTGCCAGTGTGGCTTGTGACTGCTGTGATGGTGGGGCTGATGGTGCCTGCATCCATTCCTATTTAATATACTTAACCAGGGGCCAAAGATGTTCAGCGTGGCCCATTCACCTTAAACAGGACGTGAGAGGGAAAATACATTTGTAGTCAAGGCAGTGCATTAAGGCTCTCCTATATTTGTGGTCCTGCTAGATTTCTCATATAAGCTTTGGAAAGTCATTTATGCTAAAAGTGTCCATGAATTTTGGATACCCAGCACGATACAGCTAAGGACAGAGGTGTCCTACACACTCGAAGTTGCCATTTACTTCAGGTGAAGTTGAATGTCTTCAGTACCTCTGAAAAGTAGGCTGAAGGTGCATCTCGAGGAGGCTCTCAAAATTAGTTGACACACACAAAAATGGCAAAAATTTTTTTTTTCTTTCACAGTTTCTCCGTCTGGAAAATGGCAGTAATGACATTAATCCCCTCTCAGGCTGACCGTGAGAATGAGTATATTCATTTTTATAAATTGGTTTCAGATCCTTGAATGTGATATAAAAATAATAGCATGCATTTCTCTATGTATGAAATGCCACCTAAGAAATAAAAATCATAGACAATTTAGATAAATGCTGGTGCTCATTATCGGTATGGATCCGAGGGCAGAAAAGAAGGGTGTTGCTCTCTCTTGCATGAGAACATGTTTTAGCTGTAACACTTCTTGTCTCACAGACTACCACCTGCCCAAAAGACCCTCCCAGTCCTACAACCTGCATCTTACATTAGTAAACTGATTGTTTCTGGTTCACTGATGGTGCCAAAAACACCATTTGCTCACACGGAGATTTGTGGGATTATTGTTTTCACTCTAAGCACATCTTCTCCAACTGTGAAGAAAATGTGAGTTTTCCGCAACACTGCAAAGGTCTCTTGGAGTTGCCCTCATGAGGACAATTTACCAAACCCTGGATATCAATCAAGCCATGTATAAGCTGCCCTCTTGGCTTCCAGCTAAGCTAGTTTTGTCCTTTTCTTTCAAAAGAACGCGGCTTCCTTGTCCCACAGTGTGGAATGAATAACACATTGATTCCAAGGTTAAAAACCGTGACAAGTAATTCACAGGAGCTGGTTGCAGGAAAGACAGCCATGGTGTCATTCGCCATCTTCTGAATTGCCCTTAGGCATCTTGTGGCCCAAATACAATCCTTACCCTTCCTCCCATGTTCCAGTCTCTTGCTTTCTCTTCATCCTTTCCCTTCATCAGTGCCAGATCCATTCTCCTCTCATTTCTTGGAGTTAGGACTCAAATTCAAGTTTAATATTTTCATGGGTGAGATTTCTGTAAACCCCACCACGCCTTTGCTTCTCGTTGTTCTGTGACTAACAAAGATATTGTAAGTGGCACGTCCAGCATGAAAATGAAAAAAAGCACTTTCCGTTACATCCCGCTACTTCCCCGTTAATAATCAGCACTTTTGTCTTAATCATCTTAATGAGCTTTCATATTATTGTATGTTTAACGATTCCTCAAGGATCCCCAAGTGCTTTATAAAATTCATTCAAAATGAAAAGCCACAACCTCTAGCCATGTGATATGGAACAGATGAACTGCAAACCATGACACTATATTTATTATTCACATAGGTTCACAGTCTACTTTAGTGCAGGTGATTGTACTCCAGTTAAGGTTGCATACTGTATTTGGACTAAGTGATTGGATCGCAATTTTTTGGACAAAACTTGTCCTCAGAGAAATAGGCAGACTCAGCAAGAGTGCAACATTTGCTAAATGGATGTTCACGTCACATTTTTACTTATTCCTGAACTCTGAAACCAGAGGATTTTTTTTTTTTAACATTTTCCAAATATTTTTAAATGGCTGCATTTCAGTTTTCTGCTGGGAAGACTTTGTTTTATAATCTCTTTTAAGGTTGATTTAAAAAAATCATTTTCAAAAAAAGATTTACAAAGAAAGTAAACGTGAGTTTGCCAAAATAAAATGTTTTAATCACCCAGACATTAAATTACTCTTTTACTTTTGGATTCATTAAAATGATTTTCCCCCCTTTCATTCCAAATGGAATATATTTTCTAAATTTCAAAGTAACCAAAGAACTGAAAAATCCATTTTCACTCGAGTATGATCTAAGTTTGTTATTTGGCAAGTCTGTTGTTCTGTAAATGAGACTTCACTTCTCAATGCAGAGCACATTGCATTTTCACTCAAATTAAGATTAACCGCTTCATTTTCACGGGAGAACTGTAAGGCAGGTATCATGACAGGCATTTGGTAAATGAAGAAATTGGGGCGCATGTTCTCATGGTTTCTAACGTTGAGTGGCTCATGCTTTGGTTGCTGAACTTTGAACACACCACAGACTCCAGCGTGGGCTTTGAGTACAGAGCATTTTTGACAACCAACCAGGCCCAATGTGACTCGTGTTAAAGGTTCAAACCTGAAATCCCGAAACGAGATGCCACTTTGAAGAGCTTGCCGTATTCATTACGGGAGATCAGTGGAACAGTCGGAAATTAGTTCCCAGGCTTTAGTCCTAACTTTCTGCCCTAGGCTCAGTTAATTCAATCATGATGGTTCTCCAATGGGTATGTTTGTATTAATATTTAAAATGAAGTTTCAGTGCTTGTAAAACTACCAAAGCACTGATCAGAAACCAGTAAGCACAGGAGGCAGCACTTTAAAACATCGATGCGTCTCACCCTGGAGAGAGCCGGAGGAGCTCTTGCTAACAGTGGAAGGGCTGTTCCTGGGCACTCAGATCACAGGCTGGCTGCTGAGACTGTCAACAACGCTGCCAAACAGTCTCATTTGTAATTCAAATTTTTATTTGATGTGCTGCTTTTTAAGAGGTACCTGAACCAACTTCCTGATCCAGATCCTAACTTGGATCTGATTCTGCATTGCTCTTAGTAAGAGCCTCATTTGAACGCTGGCCCTGACCATCCTTAGATTTAGGAGTGCTTGTGTTCAGATCTAGATTTCTAACCCGTGCATCAGAGAATTTAGTCTGACCCTACTCCACACAAGGTTGCTTTGATACAGTCTGTAATTCAACTGCACAGCTTGAATTTCAGGTTTTGTGCTTTGGTGTAGACACTTCAAAACAGAGTATCCTTCACAGCAGAGTAGATAATGGATTGTAACGAATAAAATTAGATTATTTATTGAGGCTGCTGGATTCAGCTGGTTCTTTCTGATCCTCTAGCTCCCAAGGTTTACCGAGTCCAAAAGCTATGGAGCCAGAAACAACCACAGATGACAGAGGTCATCTGACTACAGGAGTTTGAATAATGAATGCCCTACTTACTCATTAGTATTGCGTCTTGGGCTGTCTAGTTAATGCCAGTAAACATGGAACTGGTTAGTTGCTTATGGACAAATAATATTTATGCAAACAAGGGATCTGCCCAAGTCCTTCTGTAATCTAAGCGGTCAGGGATGAGATTGATTACCCTACTGGCCCAACTGAAGCAGTGTTATGATACTTGCCAAAAAGAAAATACCTAGACGGAAAACAAATTTCACTTCCCAGAGTGCACCAACTCCCAGATGACATGGGCCCTTGAGTTTGAAGCCATGGCTTGTTAGATGGTGCAAGCTCTGCATCCCATTTCTAGTTCCCTGCGTACTCCCCACCATTGTTTTATTTGAATTGAGTTTATATTGGTTTTGTTCTTGCTAAGCATGATTTCCTTCATCTCACTGTAAAGGGTGAAAGTCTCCCTCTGTGAGTCATTTGCACATCATATGATACAGCTGCAGTCCTGTCAATACAAATCCATAGCCCACTTCTCAAATATACGTCTGCTGGAACAGTTCTGACTGTCAGCTACTCAGGTGTGAGATATGCAATCACGTATCTAAAGGCTCTTCAATGAATTTCTTATCTTGGACCTTTGAGACCTAAAAATATATCTGGAATGCCACATCTCGAGTCGTTTTTGCATCTGCTGCTCCCTGCCATTCTGTTTCCAAATATAGGGCAAGCGGGTTTCATTTTCAAGCCTTTATTTCTCTCCTGGCCAAACGTCGCAAGCCCAGAGTAATCACAGTAGATTGCTGTATTTGTTACAAAGAAACGTACACTGAAAAGTGCAATCTGATTTCAACAGACTCTTTTTGGATTAGAATCATATTTCATTTTTCAAATAAAGCGAGTCTGCTGTGTCACTGTACTGCCAGCTCTGCTAAAAAGAAATGGTAGCACTGTTTTTTTTTTTTATTAAATGCTTTTAATGATTGTCTCCTATATGGAGGCAATTTTCCTGGAGTAGGATGTCTGGAGTAAGATATATACTGGAAAGGCCAGTATCTGAGATTGTCTTGGCAGTGACTCAGAGGAGATGGATGTGGAGAGGGAAGTCATGAAGATATATGGAGAGTAACAGCCAGAACCATTGCAAGCTTATCTGACGCCTCTTGAAAAATATTCTGTTAAAATGTCCAGCAATGAGACATTTCAAAAGGTTTAATCTGTGATTTTTTTTCCCCGCAACACACTCTGTTCTTATGTTTTGGTAGATGAGTAGCTGTATTCAGGAGGTAGCTGTATTCAGGAGGGATATGGTGGAGAAACAACATAATAGATTTGGAACCAGCGGGGCATGTCTACATATGCATTAATGCTCTGTAGTTACTGTGCATTAAGTTAAGTATCTGTAATAACAGGTACTAACTAAATGCTCAGTAACTGGCGCTAATGTGCAGTAGTGCCAGTGCACACCTTTTAAGTGACACTAATGTGCCACTAATGTGTGACACTAACGCAATAGCATGCCTTTTGCCTTGATGGAAGCATAGAAAATGAGAGTTGGAAGGGACCTCAGGAGGTCATCTTGTCCAACCCCTGCTCAAAAGAGGACCATACTCAACTAGATCGCTCCAGCCAAGGCTTTGTCTACCTGGGTCTTAAAAATTTCCGAGGATGGTGAGTCCACCACCGCTCTGGATAACCAGTTCCAGTGTTTTGCTTCCCTTCCAGTGAGAAAGTTCTTCCTAATATCTAACTTAAACTTTCTTTGCTGCAGTTTGAGACCATTGCTCCTTGTTCTTGCCACCAATGAGAACAGTCTAGCTCCATCCTCTTTCAAACCATCCTTAAGGTAGTTGAAGGCTGCTATTAAATCCCCTCTCAGTCTTCTCTTCTCTAGAATAAATAAACCCAGTTCCTTCAGCCTCTCCTCATGAGTCATGTGCCCCTGAATCATTTTTGTTGCCCTCCACTAGACTCTCTCCAATTTATCTACGTCCTTTCTGTAGTGGGGGGCCCAAAACTGAACACACTACTCCAGTGCTGAATAAAGGGGAATAATGACTTCCCTTGATCTGCTAGCAACACTCCTGCCAATGGAGCCCAGTATACTGTTAGCCTTCTTTGCACAAAGGGCAAACTGTTGGCTCATATTCTGCTTATTGTCCACTGTAACACTGCATTAGTATACTGTGCATTAACACCCTGTGTAGACATGCCCAGTGTGTATGGAGTGTTAAATAAAACAAAGGATCATCTACACTAATAGCTAAAAATACTGATTCCCTTCTTTTGAAGAGAATGTGAGAGATTGGATAAGTAAGATTTGATAAGATAAAATGTTTTTAGTGTTTTACACCCTGGTCATGGGAAAACACCTCCAAGAAGCAATTAAAGAGCGTAGTGGGCAATCACTGTTTTTTTGCAAATGAGTTGCTTCTTAAAGGTGAATTTATAGCATGGACAGTGAAGTCCTGTGCTTAGCTGTCACCTCAAAGTTGGTGCTTAAATTAAGCATAGAGTTTGTTTAAGTGCATTGCTGTATGTAGAAAGAATTTAGCTCTAGTTGTTTTCTGCTGAAGCAGGGGAAGAAGGAGTTTGCCTTTTCAGAAAATAATTAATTTATCTATTAGTTTGCCTTGTTGTTGTGTGTGATGTGCCCACTACCATGGGTTTTGTACAGTTCTGAGATATTGTGGTTAAAAATGGGAGTTTGGGAACCAGGCCAGGAGTTCTGGGTTTGATGACATGAAATCTTCAATTTTCTAAAGTAATGAACGCTTCAGTTTTTGGACAGGGTTCCAGTTTTTAGCAGGACTGAGCCACCTAATTTCAGAAAGTCAAGTCCTTTTACTTTGCCTCCATCTGGACCCTCTGGGCACATCTACGTGAGATGCTCTACTGCACAGTAGACTCATTTATTACACAGCAAATTGTCACCATCTATACATTCAGATACTTACTGCACAGTAAATTAGTCCACTCTGTCTGCTTGCCTGCCCCATGTTGTGCCCCTGTGCTGGACACTGCAGGCACCTGCCCTGGCCCGCCAGCACCGGATTGTTGTGTGCAAGCCCTGCGAGCCATTGAGGAAGCCACACTGACCTTGTCCCTGATGCCACACACTGCTTCCTGTGGAAGGAACTGCTCCAGGAGAAGACCACAGACCTTGTGGTGTGGGGTGAGGCCAAGGTCCTGAACCAATTCACACAAAATGGGCACTCCAATGCCCACATCTAAGTGCTTGTTGTGCTACATGCAGGAGCATGGACATGACTAGTTGGCATGTCACTGCTGCATAAAAGGTCAAGGCCTTGCAGGCACAGCGGGTCACCATCGCAACCACAATTGCTGGTCAGGGTCTTCCTGCAAGTCAGTTGCATTTATGTGGCAGCTGGACCAGATCCTCATGCCTCGAGCCAGGCCTGTCCTGGCCTGAGAAGAGGGCAGGCTGCCTGCAGCAAGTATGCAGTGGCCCACCTGTGCCAGTGGAGCAAGTGGGGATGGGGGGCTTGGCCAGCAGCTGTTTGTTCCAGGCTCTACCCAACTGACCCAACAGGGGTCATGTACATGGTCCCAGAGCACTTGTGTGTACATGACCCCTGGGCTGAGGCCATGGAGTGCACAGCCCTTTCGTATAGTGCACGTTACCTCAGAAATGTTGTAAACTCCTATGAACAGCCTCTTTCTCCTGGTTCTGCAGGCCCAGCAGCTGCACATGGGAGAGAGGCACCAGCTACCAGCAGGGATGCACCATCAGGGTCACTGCCAGTCTCACCCAGGACCATCTGTATGTACTGGCTTTAGCAGTGGTGGACCCAGGACCAGACCCAGCTGTTGGACTTTCTGATCACCATGGTGGAAGAACAGCTGGCGGACTCACATCTGGCTTGGGAAGAACATCGTGCACAAGCAGGAGAGTAATTGGGAGAGGGACTGGGTGGACCAGGAGTTCCAGGACAGACTCCTGGCCCTCAAGGAGAGGCACCTGGAAGCCTAGGAGCAGCAGGCTGCCATAGTGACCAGAGCAATGGAAGCCATGGAGGAGGACTGCTGAGTGCTAGACACCATTCTGACCCTGGTGGTTGCCTTTGTGCCACCCACTACCCAGCCCCATGCCACAGTCCTGGCTGCCCCCTGGCAGCTGCCTGCCACTCAGCTACAAGCCCCAGAGTGGGTTTGGACTGAGATGGAGCGGTACCTCCAGCAGCCAGGTCCCCCTTCCAAGGCCCACCTGGACCCTGCCGTGCCACTCTTGACTCCATGTAGCCCCAGAGCAGGAGCTGCCTACAGCGGGGCCAGCACTGTGTCAGGGCCCTGCTGGCCTAGCCCACTGGCTGCAGGACAGGGAGCCAGCCACTCCAGCAGAGCAGGAGCTGCCCTCACTCCCAGGTGAGCTGAAGGTGCACTCCGCCAGCACACAGGTCTGGCCCAGGCACCAGTTGAAGTGAACTTGGCAGGGGTTCAGCTGGCCAGTGTAGGGCCACAAGAGCCAGGGGAGAAGTGGGTAGGCGGTGTGGGCACTGCATACCCAGCCGGTGCTCCCATTGGTGAAGGTGCCAAAGTGGTCAACGATGGCTTGCAGCATGATGGAGTGAAAGCCCTGCTGGCTGTAGTAGGGGTTGTCGCTGTGGGGCAGACAGGTGACAGGGATGTGGGCTCTATCCAGGGCCTTCATGCCCTGCAGGAAACCAACGGGACAGAAACCCACCACCGCTTCCAGGCGGTCATGGACCCAGAATACAGTGTGGACCAGCACATCCTGGAGGGTGCTGAAGACCTCCAGAACAGCCTCCCCAGCAGTCACCTTGCCCTCACTGAAGAGCTGGCTAACTTAGGGCAGACTTGCAGACCTAGACAGCTTGAGCAGGGTAGTGGCCAGCCAGGTGTCTTTAGGGTGGGGCCACCATACAGTGATGGCCTGCTACGCCAGGTGCATGTGAAGAGTTCCTGGAAGGTGATTTGGATCATGCAAAAGGACTCCAGCCACTGTGTGTCATCCCAGGTGTGCTGGATGATGTGCAACTACTAGTCCTGGTTGACTAGGTAGCCCACAAGCAGTGGGGCTGGAGCTCTAGTTGCTCATGGACAGCACTGGTGGTGGTATCCCTGCCAAGCAGCAGTGAGGTGGCAGGGGGTCTGAGATGCTGCGGTGAGCCTGGCCATGACTGCTACCTGGGGCAGGGCAGCTAGGGCTAAGACTGTGAGACTGACCTGGGCCAGGTGGTGGTCACCACAGCAGTGAACCACAGCAAGCAGGGTGGCCAGCAGGAGGCCGGGGCATAGGCCATCACTCTCAGGGCCTGGGGGTGGGGCAGCTATCATGCAGTGGGCAACATTCCCAGAGGGCTGTGTCAGCCCCCCTGCAGCCTGCTCCAGGCCAGAAAGGCAGGTGGCCAGGGAGCAGCAAGTAGAGCTGGCTCTTTAAGATGGCCTCCAGCTCCCCCTAGCTGTTGCAGGGGAGAGGTGCAAGACCAGAGGAAGCCAGGAGTGGGCTACTGCCATGAGCAACAAATCTGCTCCCAAATGCACGTGTAGACTCCTTCCCAGGGTGGGTTTACTCCGCAGTAAATTAGAATAAATCCATATAGCACTAATTGCACATGTAGACATGCCCTCTGGCTCACAATTCACTTTTGAAATGTAGGCCTCTGAATGCAAAGGCACCTGGGTCCACTTCCCTTGGTCCAGTTCACAGAAGTTCTGGAGGAAGAATTTTTCCCCTGAACAAGGGAAATGTTTACTAGGCCTTCAAATGGCTTCTAGTGACTTCAGTGTTTGAAGCAATCACTTTTTAAGCATTTACTTGATGACTTGTGTGATGAACCATGAGGAGTGCCGAGACTTCAGTGTACTAACATGACGGGGTTACTTGATTGATGATATATCGACAGACCATGTGCATCATCTGAAAGTACAGACTTGAATAATAGTAGTTGAATGGTAAAGAGATGTGGGTTATAAACCTAATTTTTTTTCTAATTTGCACCAAGGCAAAGAGAATTGATCTACTAAAATCAATAGAGTTACACAGTTAGGTGAGCAAACAAAGAGCAGAACCGGGCCATTAAATCGGCTATTCTATTCGCTTTGGTCTGGAAGTGAAAGGGGAGCTGGGCAATATTCTGCTGTTACTCTTGAATAGTTGCAAATTTATATTTCATTTCCTATGCTCAAAGGGGCGAAGTGGCCTTGGCCTCCAGAGAAGAAGGAATGCAAAACACATCATACCTATAGCAGTTTCTCGAAGGCTTGAATGGATCCAGCTGGCCAGCAGTGACAGTATTCCAGGCAAACTGTAATGTCTGAGGTGGTTAAGAAGAGTAGAGAGAGCTAGGGAGAGCATATTGCTGTCTATCAAATCACTGGGAATACTTAACTGAAATGCTAGGACTCACTCTGATAGTGTACAATTAGTCACGTTATTAACTAGCTCCAGCAGTGATTTTGATAGGACTGGCTACCAGACTTCTCCAAGAGTTATGCAGCAGCACGTATTGGAGCTGTCAAACCTGTTCTCCTCCAGTTGTCCCAAAATCTTGAACCCGATCACGTGGATCTTCCCAGCTCGGTATGCCTCCTGGTGTAATGTTGAATGGCCTCCTCGCTAGCTGCATGGAACTTGTTCAATCCTGTTCCCAGTCACACAGACAATGACTATTGTTTTTGTCTTTGGTTGATTTTTATTTATCAATAAAACAATACTACAAAACATGGGAAACATCTGCATTAAATATAGATCTGCAGTTAATTTGCCAACTTTTAACCTGCTGTATTTAGAGTTCTCCTCCATGTCAATACTGATCAGAAGGGCCCCCATGGCTAGTTACCACTAATCAAGTCACTTGAAAGCTGTACAAACAGAACCCCTCCCCCTGCCTTTTTCACAAGGAATGGCAATATGAAATGGAGCTAGATGCAAGAATTAGCCGCTTTCTTCCCTTGTTAGACCCAGGATGATTGTTTCTTGAGTCTCTACAGTAGATCGCATCTTTGCCCCATTCCTGCTATCATCAAAAAAGGCAGTAGATACTGCTGGAGGATGGGGCATGCCCTGACCTTTCAGAGCTGATGTGCTTTCTCAGTCCAGCCCAGTACAACCCTGAGTGCTCATGGCCTTGGATAAGATCCTTTTCTTTCTTGTTCACTATATTTCCTACCAAGCCAATTGCCAAAGTATTTATTCACTCCAGTTCTATTCACTTCTAATGACTGGAGTGAATAAAACGTGGTATTAATTTACTCCCATTTTTATTGAGCCTTCGGACAGTTCTGACTCTTAACATATTTCTTTTCCTGTCTGAATGCTGCATCCTGTGGCATTTGCTAATAACAAAGAGTACAAAGAGTAACAGAAGTATTAACCTGTAACCTTCCAGTCAGAGACCTCCATCTCCATATAATAAATGCTCAGACAGCTTTTCATTTTCAAGGTCAGAGATGCACCACATCTCCTGGGAGGTGTCTTTCCTCTGACAGAGAGTTGAACAGACTAGTTTCAATTGGTATCCTTTCCCCTCACAGTCCCAATTACTTGTTCGGATTTTAATAATAGAGTATTATAATTTCATGAAAGGTGCAAATAAGGTTAAAGGCATATGTATGTATATGTATATTTGTACTTGACGTCATCTTAATTAAACAATGGTGAGGCTGATTTGAGCTTCTTTCTGCTACCATCTGGTATCAAATAAAAACACTTCTACTGGTCATATACAGTACACGTCCTAGCTGGGCTGTAATTTCACCTTCATTTAACTATTAGGGAAGGATTCGAATTTGGAAAAACTGAGATACACCAGCTGCTCTTGAATTAAAAATAATTTAAAAGAAGAAGACTTACACGTCCTCTGACACCTCTAGGATTAATAGACAGGTCAAAACTCAGGTTCCAGCTAAGAATGACATCCTCAAGTATCTGAGAAACTCCCAAGAGCTCTGTGCACAGCGGTCCTCAGAGCAGACAAACCCAAATTGTGGGTGCTATGTAAGAGAGAACAGTGAGAAGGGAAAGGATGATGGTAGGCGAAAGCTGGGAGAAGGGAGGGACCTAGAAAAAAGAATTAAAAAAACAATTTTAGGTCCACTTAAACTTTCCCCTTCTCTAAGAAGCAGAAGGGTTGGTAAATGAAGACTAAGAGTAAGTGGCAAAGAACCCATTTTAAGTGCCTTTTGCATATGCTTTAGAGACAGCGTGCACGAAAGAAAGAGCTGAAAGGCAAATCATACGCTTTGAATCATGAATGAGCACTCAGAGTGGTTCCTTCTTCTCCCTAGTTGTTATATTGCATCTGTAATATTAGTGGTCAGTAAAGGAGTTGGGATATTTTTATGAGCATGGTGCAAATTATGACAATGCACCCCAACTTAATTCCCTTTTTGTCTTCTAGAGGTTTATTAATATCGAAGCAGAACCACATTACTACGCATATGCACAATTTGCAGTAAGAAAATGGCTGTCTCTCTACACCTCTTAACCAAGATTCAGGACCAATAACCCTGCTATAATGAGACACCAGGTTCCAAAGAGCACAATTTTTGCAAAATACCTAGCAAACTTTGACTAATACTTACTAAAGTAGTATCATAATTAGGTAAAAACAAAGTAAATGAACAACTAAGGAATAGTTGTTCCTTATAGTTTTAGGAATAACCTAATAGTTAACTGCACTCTGTTTTGTGATCTCTTGAGTCATTAAGGGAAAGCAAAGAACTTTTTGTGAAAATTGAACTGGACATCAAATCAAACCAAAAAAAATCACTTGCTTGTGCTGCTCTACCCAGTCACATAACTAAGTGGTAAGATTTTAAAAGAATATAGGACTCAGTTGCCATTGCTGACTGGCAATTGTTACATACAGATACTACACTTGGATGCATGTTATTGGAAAACTTTCTGCAGTTCAAGAAAATAAGCTCATGTTCTTGGGTCAAAAGTAGAAGACAGAGTAGATGTGTACCTTTTAGAACAGCTCAAGTCAAAAGTTGTCATTGATGACACTGGCTCCCAAGAAAAAATGTGCACTGTTTTACTCACAAACCGTATCCCAACGTGCTCATAACTTGAACTAGTTAATCCAATCAAAGGCTAGAAACAAAAAGGGTTACAGAGGTGACCAGTCTTGTAGCTAAAACTCCATGCATCAAATGCTGGTGGCAAACTGCTCCCCTTATAACCTGCATACTGGGCACGTCTACACAAGATGCTATTGTGCAGTGGTCACTGCATTTATTTATATATGTCTAAGCTTATATTTGCATAACCAAGTACTAAATTAATGTGCAGTAACTGGAGTTACTGTGCAGTAGCACTGGTGAATATCTTTTAGGTAACGCTACTGTGCAGCAGCCTAATAATACTGAGCAGGAGCATATTAGCACAGTCCATGATGTGACACGCTGCTGTGCAGTATTATTAGGCTACCGAGCAATCAGCATCTTGTGTAGATGTGCCCAATGATAAACTCCAGATGAAATTATTAATTTCAAATAATAAATGAAACTAATGAAACTCTGAGGCTGGTGGACAATTTTTGTGACCAGAAGAAAAGGTAAATGCAATTGAGCAAATTATTCTCTACATAATAGTCACCTCAGTCTAATAGTGGCTGGTCACATTCTTCTTTATTAGCTGTTTTATTGACATTGTGACAGTAGCTGCTGCAACATTTTCAAAAGGTGCTTACAATAATCCTAGCGCTCTACTAACATGGATTGATTGAATCACGAGTGATTGTAGACAGCTGTTGTCTGCTTTAGCAGCACATAAAACAAGTGAAAAGACATTTCTTTGCCTTGCTCTGCCCCTGTGGTACAGACCCTTTGATCAAATGGACCATATCACTCTACACCAACATAACCACTCCCTCACATTTTTTCATGCCAGCACTGATTTCCATACGTAAGGTCTGTATGTAACATCTTTTCAGTACTGTGTAGGAGGCTCACAACAAAGTTCACCTGAGATCTTTAATATTTAGAAAGAAGAAGCACAAAAGAAACGATTTAAAGACCACAACAAGTGCAAACTGGCTTTATAAGATGATATATGCCATCACCAGGTAACTCATAAAGCAATAATGTGCTTTTATAGACTCGCAGAAGGTTGGGATAGGAATGACTTGAGATATCTGGCCCGTATTCCTGACACAATGTCCTTTGCAGGCTGCCAGTGGCACAAAATGGCACAATAAACAGAGGCGAGTACTCTGCCTGAATCACACCTCATCATCTGAGATTGTTTAACTTTCTTAAATGATTTGTCTTCCACATGTTTGTACAGATTAATGTGATCTGCATGCAGAGACTTCTGCAGGTACAGGTTCCTATCAGCTTCCCTCAAAAAATAACCACCAGACCTAACTTCCCTTCAAGTACCAAAGATGAAAAGGCAAAAGCAACCTGAGAAACTCAGCAACATAAGCAGAGCAACTGCCCCTTCTCCTGCCTCTTTGTCCTTAGATTGCCGCCTTATATTAAGGTGCAAGTCCTTAATGGAATCACACCAGCATGGCATGGGCTGAGGGTCACCCTGGGGTGTGTGGTCAAAATCCGGTCACAAAGGACTAGGACTATACCAGTACCGTGCATCATCTAGCCAGCTGTGTGGAAAGGAAGAAAATACAACATCAGTGCACAGGTGTGGGTGGGTGCTGTTCAAAGAAGACCGTTGTGAAAAGGGATTACAGCTAGGTCTCGCTCACTCCCAACTGCTCTGCACCAGCCCAAGGGAGCAACTTAAAGATCTAATTGCTGAATGCCACTGCCCACTGCTGATCCCTCTTGTGAGGATGACAAGGAGAGTCAATACAGGGAAAGTCCTCAGCTGGTTTTTTTCCTTGTCATCACAGCTCTCCTTGGGGAGCTTTCCCTTCCCTTGCTTGATGCCCTACATGCTTTTCCATTTGTCACTCATCCGTAGGCTTTAATGAAAACTTCTTGTTGAGACACATTAAAAAAGACGGCAGAAAGATAAACATCTCCCTCCCAGATGTGTTTCTTTCCTAAGCTCTCTGTTTCGTTCTGTAAAATTATTTCCTCTTGGAAGTATCGCACTGGCAGGTGGTCTCTGATACGGTGATGCCACTTCCAGGAGCACTGCTCTATGTGACAGCACATTCAGCTATAGCATCAGAAAATACCTTAAGCAGAAGGACTGACAGGTGGTAAACAACCCACCGTACTCACTGAGCTGTGATTTTCATCCCATCTGTAAAATAAAAGAAGAAGAAATAGACTTCAAGGGGAATTACCTCCAATCGAAGACACTGGGTAAAATCAACTGAGGCTAAATTATAATGGGACAAGTAAGGAAGTGCATACCTTTATATATGACAACTAAATGATACCAAATGATTTATTATGAGTTGTGCTACTACAATGTATATGAAATGGTTCTTTAATGAGGAGACACAAAATAGTTACTGACTTGTAGCTGCACAGTTTCACAATACTGATAGCTGGGTGTTTTTGTTAGACTAGTGCATTAAGACTCAAACAAGATATGGAAGCTGTTAATATCTAATTGTTCTCGTTGCCTATAGTTATTCTAAACACAATGGGCACATTACGCTCCCAGAAGGGCAGCTAAAGCAGGATGGCAAGCGCTACAGTTATAGCCACCACTTAAGAGCTTTTGGATGCTATAAAGAGCTAGTTTGTCTTGTAGTTGGACCAGTGATGTCTGGGAGCTGCCATTCCACGAATGACTCCACTCAGATCACAGGTATGTTTTCAAGCCTCTTTTTCTTTCAAGATCTCACTCACCATGGGAAAATACAGCAGGCTAAAAGCTACATTTTTTTTTTTTTTTACATACCACAGTAAAAACAGTTACTGAGTTATATTTGTCAGAGTCACAGTAGTTTATGCATATTTGCTATTCACAGACTGCAGAATATTGCCAAATAACCTCACTGGTGGGGACTGACAACATGGAGATACATGCATTCATGTGAGACCATAATCAATGATGTCTATACTGTATTAAGCACATTCATGTTTTTTAAACACCTTCCAGTAAAATTGATTCCTTTAAAGTTTTAGTTAAAACTGCTTTTTCACAATTACGCACAAAATAACCTGTAAACAATTTGACATTACACTTATGTACAAGTGAACAACATTGGAAAGTAGAAGAGGTAATTCAGTGGGTGCCACTTGATATACATCAATGTGCAACAGACTGACTTGGCCTCAGCAAAGTCATTAAGTGCTTGTATGAGGTCAGAAAATGTAACATGAGCAAGGCCCCGTATAGATCACCATATCACAGAAGTCACAAAAGAAACACAAAAATCCTGTGTTTGCTGTGAAGATATTGCATTTGATGCACTTATTCCCCTATATGTGTGTGTATGTTGATTTGAAATCAAAACAGCTGAGTTATGTTTTTGGATAGCTGCGTACGAGTTACTCTTAAAGAGTGATGTCAAAGAGGGAGCCTCATATACATACCAGAGAAGAGCTTCCCAGATGGATCTGAGGAAAGAATATCCCCCATTAAAACAAATAGGCTGGATCCTGCTCCTACTTCACTGCATACACATGTTCAAATGATCTGCGAGAATCTCTCCGGTTTGTTTTCCTGGTAGAAAAACCTACCCAGTGATGCCTGAAGAGACATTTGAATGCTAAGCCCTTGAAGAGCAGAGAGCTTGCTGTGCTGATGCTGCACAGCCCGAGGGCCCTTGTGCACGCATCCCAACATACTCTGCAGAGTCCCTCAGTCTGCCTGGAAACAGATGGCAGCAGTACATAGGGCAGCCCTGATTGGCTGACCCTTGATGCTCAGGGTCAGCCTGTGTCTCCCTGTAGCACAATATGGGGTTATGAAAGGGATGTACTCGGTTCCCTGCTTCACTGAAACAGAAGAGGCCAGTGAGCAACACAGTCTCCTGGGGCGTGGTGGGGTGGAGAACCAAGTGCTGGAGGACTGTTCAAACATTCTCCTGGGAGTGATTTAACTCTGGTGATTTTTCTCCTGGAGTGGCCATTTTTGCTCTGGGAGAAAAAACCTGAATATCTGTATGCTTGTGGTTTCACCTGGAGGAGCAGCAGCTATCTCAGAAGAAACTGAAGTGCGTGTCTGCATGTGGTCTGAACCTCACTAGGAACCTTGGATCTGTTTTGGTCTGAATTTGACTTCCGTTTCATTTGTCCATTGCTCTCGACGGAAATTAATAATATTTGGGATATTGATGCCAAGGAAAATGAAGGCAGTATTTTATAATGATTTTAAAAGTGCTTTTTATATTTTTGTCTATTAACTTACAAATTCCCTTTTGGGGCATGGCCCATTTATGACACCTGACATTTTTTTTTGTACCATGATTTACAGGGGGCCTTATATTTAAGGTATGTGTAAAGTAAAATACATGTGCATACACACAACCAATGAAAAATAATTTATAAAAGAATAAGATGTTGGGATGCCTTCTTAAGAAGATTTTCAGGATTGTGGAGGTTTGGAGGGAGGGGGGGTTATGGGAGAGAGGCAGGAGGTCTCTTGGTTTACATTTGGTCTTTGCCAATGGAGATTAGAGCTGTTTTCACTTTCTGCTTCAACACAATGCTTTGCAAAGAAAAGTACCAAATGGACCCCTCACAACTGCAGTGAACAAAACCTGCATTCCACTATCACACTGTTATCAAGCACTTACAAGACTCTGTGCATACAGGAGACCTAGAAGGAAACTACAGGGGTCTGAAAGCTCATGTGCTCTCCCTTCCCTCCTCTCACACTTGATCGATTAGGATTAGCCAGGTGTATATCTTCAGGTATTTGGATGTATGAAGAAGTACCTTCAAAAGGGCAAGATTCATTTTCAGATGGTTACCTTAAAGCTTGGAGACCAAATTGATTCTTGAAGTAAGAGTGTGCAAATCCACTGGAGCCAACAGATCTGCACCTATATATATGCATGGTGAATTTGCCTCTGATAGCTCCCACTTTTTAATGAAGCACTTACCACTACAATGGTATAGCACACCATGATAACTGTGAAGTGTGTGTGACGGTAGCTGCATAATGCATCCAGAATACATTCATTCCAAGGTGCATGTGTGCACGTGTATATATTTACAATAAATATTTTTAAACTAATATCAGTCAGCATCCACACCTAAATGACGACTAAAGGAAACAGGATAACCAAAGACTGACTGTGCAATGCCTTTACAAAACGACAAGATCTATTCACCATGTTCTGTAAGGAACCTCACAGGGGGATGTGCACTGCATTATAAGTTAGCAGCTTTCTTTCTCACTCACTGACATGCATTCACAATAATGGGAGTTTTATCAGTTGAGTCCAGTCCCATTGAAGCCAATGTAAATGTCTAAATGAACTTCAAAGGAACTTGGGAGTTGGTCCTTCTTAATATGGAAAGTAGCTTAAATATTTGGTTGGTTCCATCAATATTTCCAAAAGCGAGTAGCTCTCTAGTCAGTGATTTCCAATTTGGCCTTGTGCCCATGAAAAGTATTACAAATATTTGAGGGATGGGTAAGCAGCAACTGGATGTTCCTGTTGTTTTCATTTCTGCACTCCCTATGTAATCTATTGTCACAGACAGAGAAATTGCAAAAGGAAAGCATAGATTTTGTGGTATTTATGACTCAGGTCAGGAAATATAAGCAGGCAGACATGGGAGGGGGGTCCTGTTTGTAGATGATTCCTGCTTGCATAAATATCCCCAAAGTAGAATGCTTGACCAAACATGGCTTATGAACGCTTAGTCCTTCCCTAATAGCTTCTGCATTTTTGCTTCTATATTGTTTCCAACTACCATTAAAATCACTTAGTTTTTTATCTCACTATCTGTCGTTCTGGCCCTTTTCTCTTACCGGAAAGAGAGGTTATACAGTGTACAAGTAAGTAGATAAGAAAGGACTACATTTTAGCCTGATATCTGACACATTCACAATGGAAGAAGTGCAGCTAGTGATGAAGACACAGCCATGATCTTACCCCTTTTCAGCATCCGGTTTTCTGAGCAGGGAATGACATGAAAACACCCCTTTCAGTCTCAAGAGCATAGGTAACACAGGGCTTGCCTAGTTATACAAAGTGGGCTTTTTATGCACCGTTTGAGCCCTAAGCAACGGTCTCATAAGAATATCACAGCTATTTCTGGCAATGTATTCTCCCTCAGATACTGTTGCACCTATAGTATTTGACCTGGTAACAATAGCAAGAATGAGAATGTGGAAGGATAGCACATATACCCAATAATACCCTATAATTGAAAACATAGTGATGTCCAAGGCAAGCCCACATCCCACGGAGCCCTGTGCTTTTATGTTGCACGTGTTCCCATTTCATTTGGTCTGTTGGTCTGTTTCATAAGCCCGCGACACACATTACATATATTATAACATTAACTAGTAAATCACGTAATAAATTTAGACTGGCCATAAGTGCAAAGTGTATATGGCACAATTGACTAGTCATTAGTGTCATAAATTTAGACTGGCCACATGCGTAAAGTAATTTATCATACCACAAAAATGTCCATCCACCTATAAAAAGAGCCAATCAGCTACAAAGTTAGTGCTTGAAAATGCATAACAAGCTGATTTCTATCTAGCTTTCATCTGAACATGTGGCAGGGCCCTTAGGTTTAATTCATACTAGCAGGGATGTTACCGTGCCCACTGGAATATATCCACCCCTACCCACAAGAGGTTTTCTGCCAGTGGATTAACCCCAGCTCCACCAAATGGCAGAATCTCTGTCAGCAGTTGTGTCTATGATGGGGAATTTGCTGGCCTAGCTATATGTGCACTAGCTTTCTGTATCTGCTATGGGGTGTGCTCTTTTTCATACCCTACCTGACATAGCTCTGTCAGTGGCACTTTGTAATATAGACAGGAATTTGCAGATAGCAACGCTATCAGAGAAGGGAATTTGTTGGTTTTAATAATTAGTACTGAATTAACCACAGTTTGGGTTCTGCAAACCAGTGACAAGTAAAAAAAAGAGGCTGGGTTTTACAACAGGGCCTGAAAGAATTAGGCAGTGAACTATTGAAACTTGGGCACCTAAAATCCAGTGACATTAGCCTTAAAAAGCAGTATTATGGAGGAAGCATCTTTAAGGCGAAAAATCGAGTTCAGCATACATTCCTGTTTAGCCATTTTGCTGGGACTTCAATCACACTCACAAATGATTACATGCTGTTTCTTTCCCTCCTTCTATTCATTTCAATTTATATTCTCTGGGGAATACGCTGTCTCTTAGATCAAGGGCCTAGTGTATGGGGTTAATGTGATAGTGTGGAACATGCCGAGAAAAAAAAGGAACATGGGTGCTTGCTGCTGCTTGTCTGCTTTGCGCAGTGGGATGGCATTTAAACTGCCGGGCAGGAGGCTCGAGTTCCAGAGCACATTAGCCTCCTATGCCTGAGGCTGGGAGGGGACTCAGGAGACTAAGGAAACTCAAAGGCATAAAAGGAGCCAGAGCTGATTTTGTTCATTTCTTGACTGTATTTAGGGAACCTCTCATGCAGAGCTGTGCAAGTACTCCCCCCAAGATCTCACATCTCATAAAGAAATTTTAATCTAGAATTAACCTGCGACTTACAGACCAAAAGAATTCAATAAGGAATCTGATTCTCATTTATCCTAAGGCTCGTACAAAAACCATACAAGTCTAAAAAAATCCTGGTGTCGTTCCCTTTATTCTGCTGAGGTGGTGTAAAGGATGCCTTAGGGTACCTGAGAAACAGACACAGAGGCCGGATCCAGATGTGCAGGCACATGTGGTTGGTGGCACCGCAAATCTCTGTGCAGCATCACAAACTGAATGTGTTGCAAGTTAAACTGTGTGCGTAGCACCAGGGCAAAATTTTGCTAAAAAAAGTGGTGCAAAGCATGCCAAAGTGGCACGCACCAGTACAAATGCAGAGATGGGCCACTCCATATGCTACTCCCCAGTTGGCTTGAGCACAGGGTGCCTCAGCACAGGGGTTGCCTACTGGCTAGCCCCACACTAAGGCACCCTGTGCTGCAGCCAGTCCCCCCCCCGGCAAATGAAGTAGTTGCAAAGTGCGTGAGCAGGGGCGTGCACTGCAGCACAAAGTTGAGGCACAATTTTTTTCTGCTACTATTTGTGCTGCTGCAAACACACGCCCCTGCTCATGCACATGCAACCAGAAAGTCTATGTTCACACTATCCAGTCTATATGCTCAGCCTGGAGCAGCCTGTAGAAACAGTAAGAAGAATGTCTCACCAGGGGCAAGGCCATATCTAGTGCAGGTCCACTGCAATTAAATTAGGACTGAAGCTGGACCCAGGGATTACACTTCTTGTTCCCTAGAGTAAGTAATCAGAATACAGTAACATTATCTATGCCCGTTATATATGTATTCACATATATGTACATACTCTGTGTGTGTGCATTACACACACATACACAAATGGTGCATATGCACTTTCTAGCTTGCATGACCTGCTTTTAATAAAGTTTAAGACACTTTTATTTCACCAGCAGTGAAGAGTAATAACCATTTCATCGAAAGCCAGGAACATGAAAGCCACATAAATCAAACCCATTCTGGTGCTTTTCATTTGGTCTAATTTTTCTGCAGATATTAATCATCATACAGTCCTGTGCAAATTGACTCCAAATCCATTCACACTTCAAGGGAAAGAAAAAAAATTGAATACAGACACTTTCTCTCTGTCACTCATATTCGGTAAGGCAATATTGTGGGGATTAACGAAAAGAGAAGGAAAGTGACACTACTTGGAGGTGAGGTTGCAAAGCTCCAGCTATACTAAGCTACCAAAAGAGAGAAGAGAAATGGTCAATTAATTACCCAGAATGAAAACTGCTAAACAAATTCTTGCTGCAGTGCTACACAGAGACCAAACCTGCTCCCTGTTTTCTCCATAATTTGCTGGCACAATGGATTAATGTCAGAATTCTTGCTCATGATTCACAGTGACTATAAATAGTGCAGGAGGATAGTAAATAATACTCAATAGTAGTGAGAGTTTTCAATGCGGGAAAAGTTTCATGGGCTGATTTTCCTTTATTTGGAAAGTCTGGCTGATGGTGATTGTTTTGAAATAGAAAAATCACAATTTGCAAATCCTGATATGTTAGAGATAATGGATAATGCCTGCTATGAATATAGTGAGAAAGAGGAAAAAAAGCCTTATGCAGTCAGTTTTTATGTCCCTGGTTCTGGCCTGGTATTCGCACTTTGCACTGGCAAAAAGGCGGGAAGTTGAGTGCAAACTTGCTAAAACAGCCATATCCAGAGTGGTTTCAGTGTTAGGATACACAGGAAGCATAAATGCAAAAGTAAGAGGATTTTAAAAAAGGAGTGGAAAGGAAGTAAATCTATGATAAGAAAAAAACTGTGTGTGCATGCATACATACGCATGAATGCATACAAGTGCAGTCTTATGAATGAGCGTGCCTCTGAAATATGTGTTTGAGTGCGAACAAGTGTTTTAACAGCTTAATTGGTTTAATGCCTAAGCTTCTGAAATCCCTTCTATTTTTAGCTCAGATTATTTTTTTACTCCATTCACAACAAAAATTTTGCTCAACTGTATATGAACTGGCCTCTTCTTCCTATGTAAAGTAATTTTGTAAACCGGACCCTCAGATAGAGGCGAGTCCCAGCTGCAGGCTTCAGATCTGGATTCAGACATTCAAAATTCAGATCAACCCCAAATCACTGGACATGTTTGGGCTGGGAGTTTGGTTCACATTCAGCTCCATTTCCAACCACCTCGGATTGTGCAGTATTTTTGGAGATATGTTATTTCCTTTGCAGGTATGATTTACGTATGCAAATCCTGCAGTTTAGTAGGGCAGATCTCAGTGTTCACATCTCTAACTACTTGATCCTACTGATTTGGCTCCAGATTTCATTTTGCGATGCCAAAATTCATTGCAACAGCCAATTATGTGGGAGCAGGTTGGCCCTGCAAGCAGGGAATGTCAGCACTATTGAAAATATCCTGTGATTAATCTAATGCATACTTGAGGTCATCTCCCTGTGTAGTCTTGTGAATTATTCAAATAGTGAAACTGAAGTTTCGAACCTGTGGTGAGGCTAAATAAGTCAATATGCAGGCATATAAAGTTACCAGCGCTCTTGAGGATGGTGTCTCTCTCACCCTGTGTCCTGAGTCATTGACTGACTTACACTAAACTCCCTAGGGCTATAAATAGATGTCGCATTTGTCTCCGGAGAAAGCAATTTGTCCTGTAACCCTACAGACCACTGTCTTGCTTCAAGTTCCATCCACATACGAGGGATAAAATGTGCTATTGCTTTTTCCTGTAACGTTGCAGTGTGCATCTGAAAGGTTATCGTGGGTCATTTTTGTACCAGCTGGCCAGGACGTGTACTCGCCCATCTACTGGTGGAGAAACAGTAACACCGCTTGGAAGGGCAACATGTAAATGCCCGTGGTGCTACTGTTTTGATGTGGGTGAAACCCTGGGACAATCAGACTCACGCCAGATGCAATGTCTATTTACAGCCACCATGACTTATTCCTCTCTGGAGCCAATGATGGCTCAGCAGACTGGGTGATGCAATGCATCATTAGGTACCTGTTCTTCAGTCTCTTAATGACAATTTCTTTTATCCCATCAGTTGGAGCCTGTCACCTGGAAACCTGTTCATCTTAAATTTCTCTATTCCTACCCCTGAGACCTTTGCCTACCACCAAATTATTGGCACCAACAACTTCTTACTGACCTGCTAAAAAAATAAGGCTTGAATGTCAACTATGGTGCAGATAACGTGGGTCAGTCTTAGCGAAATGCAAACCATTCTCTCTTGTTGCAAGTGCTTGACAGATCCTTGTGCTTCTGAGTTGTTCTCTGGAAAATAAGAGCCCTCTCTCCTCTATCCCCCACTGGAACTTAACTTTTTGATAATTTCCTACTTGCTATGTATTATACATAACAATAATGCTCCAAATGAATTCTGCTACCCAATGGGTTATGCCACTGACTACCCAAGGATGCTGAGAAGGCTGTTTCAATTACAGAGTATGTTCGGTTTCTTTTCAGTTTTTAATTTCCTCTTAAAATGTACATAGTGGAGTATGTGATGCTTGTCATTTTTAACATTCAATTTCCTGCCAGTCAGAGCATTAAATGCATCTCTTGTTAGGTTTATAATTCCTTATAATTGCATCTGTGTCAGATGGGAACAGGATTCTGCTCTCCCTATTTGTTCGGGCCAAAGATGATTTGGCAACGGTGTCTGGCAGGCTTGCAAAAACTGGCTAAGCTTACCAATTCAGCAACTTGACCTGCCATTTCATTCGATCCAGGAAAATTCCCTGCATTTTTTTTTTCCATCTGGAGTGTACACATGTAATCCTGTGTCATCTGGAAGCCTTGAAAATGCAAGCATAGGTTGGGGGAGGGGGAATAGCCAAAAACTAACAGAATAAGAATAGGCTACCCATAGTTACAACAGACACAGATGCTTTTCCCTGATCCCCAGTAAAATGCATGTATGGTATCCCCAACAAGGGAAAGAGAGAGGCCTTGTTCTAGTCATACTTCATATATCTGTAGGGGTAATGGAGCATCCAAAGAGTGCTAAGAATTGCTTTTTATTATTATTTTTTGAGAAAGTGCGGAATTATAAGGAGAGAACCAGGAAAATTATTTCTGAAACATATATATATATACATACATACATATATATGTACATACATATATACATATGTATATGGACACGCACACATACATACACACAAATGCTTAATGTAAACTGCCTCGGCATAGCTTCTTTGTCTAGATCACATACATCTGCCATCTCCCTCATCCCTCCAAATAAATGAATTAAAAGGAGAATGCAAAAGGCATGCAGTTTACGGAAAACACCTGGCCACTGCCTGATTGTGTGTGGGACCTCCCCCACTGGCCCCGGGAGCCTCCGCACACGAATTTCATTACTTGTGGTTGCTGTTGTGCCTTTAGTGTTTGAAGTATCCATTTGTGTAAGAGCAAGAGCTTACAAACAAAAGCATCTCTCATTGTGCTTCCACCACTGGAAAAATATCATTACCCTGTGACTGTAAATGTTAAGGTGAAATAGGCAAATTAGGCAGTACTATAGAGATGGATTTTTTTTTTTGTGACCTAACAAATTGTTATTATTATTCCTTTTTATTTCCTTATCACTTAGTGTCTGGATTTGGAAATTATAATAAGGTTATTCACCCCCACCCCTGCTCCTATAGATGATACTTTCGTAGCAGTTCAGATTGCCAGGGATGTTTCCTTTCTGGAAACCTTTCTGGGATTTTGATTTTAAGGAAATCCTGGATGCATTTTTCTAACTCTTCCTCAATAGAGAGCTTTTCCTTCACTGCTTTTTTTTTGCTCGTGTTGGATTCCCTGGAGCCAGAGGTTAGAGTTCGGAGCAGGTCACTTTTTCTTCGGATTTCAGACTGCTGGAGAAGCTGCACGGGGCCCTTCTTGATTGGTCGATCCAGAGTCTGTATGTTGGGTTGGCGGGTAACCGGGCCACAGATGACCGTCTCTTGCGGGGAGCTGGCTTCTGATTGGCTGTCGCAGCTGGAAGTAGATAGTTCGTTGCAAGATGTACCACTTTCCCCTTCTTTGTCTCCTTTGCCGTTTTTGCAGCAGCAATCGCAGTGGGATGAAGACCACCTGGAAGGCTCACCTGAAAAAAAGGAAAAGTGAGTACACAGTGAGGTAACATAAAGCACAGACATCTGGGTAGTCAGGCACACGTATAGTCGGGTTTGCCTTCATCTGCTATCTAATCGGTCATTGTCTGCTGAGCATACTGCGCTAGCAGAAGAAAATTGGGGATCTACTCTAGTAACTGGAACAGGATTAAGGATTTCCAAACTCATAGGTTCTTGTTTTATATTTTCCTCGCAGGTTGCCAGGAAGTTGCTCGTGCACAAAACGTGCACACACGCGCATTGCTAAATCAGGACCTTCGGCTCCTGGGTCTGATCCATATGAACACTGAGGCTCTGTTACACAACCTAGTAGTAACCTAGCAATGCCTCTTTAGATTGCCCCAGGGGTTTATAGGGTATTTATGTAAATGATTTTAGTGTGAGACTTACACTAAATACATCACTGTATGTTTAAACAAACACTTTGAGATCCTCACCAGAAACCATTATACTAATGCAATGACTTAGGTTGTTATTCTCCTAAGAGCGAATGATCTCCACTTCAGGAAACCAGTGTTATTTCTGAGGGACTGATGCTGCTAACTCTGTAGCAAGCCACCACATAAGGAAATCTTGTGGGGATTGCTCCATTATTTTCTCAAGCAAGTTCCCGCTAAAGTCAATGGGCTCTTTCCCTGAAAAGCACTGAGTTAAAGAGAAGCAAGTCCTTCAACATTTGACCCTAATGAAACCCTTCCTTTTCACCCTTGCTCTTACAAGTAGTTCCACTAAAGCCAATAGGATTTCCTATGTCAGCAAAGGTTGCAGGATCACACCCAAGGTCACCGATTCAGGAAAAAAATCTGTGATTGATTGACAGAAACAGAGCCACTATCCAACAGGCTGCCCTTTAGCGAGAAGAGTAAGTAAACTATTGCCTGCTGCCAAATCACAGCATTAGTTATTGACTCCAAAAAACGTAACGGCTCCAGCAGCTTATTTTAGTGTTTAATCTTCTCAATCATTTTGATTTAATAAATAAAGGACACGGCAGAAGGGAACAGAACTTGTTCGACAGGAAAAGAATGAAGATACAACTCTTTTTAGGGCAGAACAATGCAGCTACACAGAATATGCTTACTAAGATTATTACATACAATACGAAGGATATTCAGGCTGTTGAGGTATTCCTCTGTTCCACTCTTTTTAAAAAAATGCTGTCACGTTGCATACATACAAAAGAAGTTGGGCATTGAGTCTATGATTATAGTGTTTGTATCATCTTTTTCTGGTTAAAAAACCCGCCAAGGACACATGAAACATACGTTGATCATTTTTTTATATTAAAAGCAAAGGCTCAGCTTTTATGTGCAACCCTACTATAACATAGCAGTGTGTGCACCCTGGAATTACCCTAAAGAACATGCCCAGGAGTCACAGGCAGCTCTCCAATAGCAAGCTGGAGTGAAAGGCTGACTTCATTGAAGTCAGTAGGAGTTTTAACTTTAATGCAGCCAGGATTTCAATGCCAGTATGTGCACCCCAGCACAACAATAACAAGTTGGTTCACATAAACCAATACACAGGGAGAAAACCTCTTTCTAATGCTCAGTTTAAGTTGGCGGGGCGTGAGCACAAATGGAGGCACTCCATGGAGTCATTTTACATGCTGGCACTCTAGCTACTCTTTCTAATTGGTTCCTTGCAGTACAGCAGGTGCTGCTTCATCACATGGTTCCATCAGGGGGAAAAAACCCCTACCTGCGTCAGTAATACTTTGCAGTATGGTGTGATACAACAAACGAGATATAAGAAGCAAACGCAAGGCCAATGTGTATGAAAAACACCACGCGCAGATTCTGGCCACAAGCAACACCATGCACTGCTCTTTTATGAGATCAGAGGTAAAATTCTAACTCCAGTAGAGGTGCAAATCATTTCCTCTGCTGCAGCCTAATGCCCAGTTAAGCTGCAATGATTTTTATGCTATAAAACTACCAAACAGCTGGGCACAACTGGACATCTCTTTGTGTTCGTAGATATTTAGGGCAGGGAATGCATGCATTGGAGACAGCTAGCTGGGAAGGTACACAGACAAAAACAGCTGCCGTTTTATGATGAAACCCTGTTCATAGGCTATCATCTAGAGGAGCTAATACCTGTGTGTACTGTGTAGTACCTTGGAAATAGGAATTTTCCCAAGAGGTTAAAAAAAGCCCATAGTGTTCTCCATGTCTAAATAAAATTGAGACTATAATGCTTCCAGTGTAACCAATAATAAAAAAAATGCTTATTATTATTTTATTGTGTGATCATCATCATCATTTCCGCTCAGCAGCACAGAAGCAGGAAGGGATCTCAGAGTCACACAGTGGACTCCAAGATGAACATGAGTCGTCAGTGTGACGAAACCATCAGCAAAGCTAACAGCACTTTATCATGCATCAGCAGATGCATGACGAATAGATCCAAGGAGGTGATACTTCCCCTCTATGCAACACTGGTGTACTGTGTCCAGTTCTGGGCGCCGCACTTCAAGAAGGATGTGGATAGCATCAAGAGGGTCCAGAGTAGGGCCACTTGTATGGTTGGGGCTTACAGGCCAAGCCCTATGAGGAGAGATTGAGGGACTTGGACCTGTTCAGCCTCCGCAAGAGAAGGCTGAGAGGTGAATTTGTGGCCGCCTACAAATTCATTAGGGGGGCGCAGCAAGGAATTGGAGATGCTCTGTTCACCAGGGCACCTCTTGGGGTAACAAAGGAACAATGGCCACAAACTAACAGAGAGCAGATTTAAGCTAGACATCAGGAAAAACTTCTTCATTGAAGGGTGGCCAAAATTTAGAATGGGCTTCCAAGGGAGGTGGTGCTGTCCCCTACCTGGGGGTCTTTAAGAGAAGGCTGGATAACCATCTGGATGGAGTCATCTGACCCTATAACACTTTCCTGCCTAGGCAGGGGAGTCAGACTCAATGATTTGTCGATGTCCCTTCCAACCCTAGCATCAATAAATCATCATCATTAGTAAACTAAATGCAATAATTTGTTCCTTAAAAATAAAACTACAAGCATCATTAAGTTCCTGGTTACCTTAAACTACATATGTGAATAAACATCTCCTGGGCTACCAAAAAGTTACTTGTCAACAACCATTTAGTGAAAAACGAGATAGCTGTGGAGTCCGCTCTCCACAGTATCACGTATAAGAACACACACTGGACTCAGCAACTTAAGCACGGATAGCTGCTTTACTTTCTCCTAACATCTTTCCCACGACAGAGGTTGAAGACATTGACTACTCTGCCCAGAAGATGATGCTATGATAGCAGCCTCTGCCCGTCACTTCTTTCAAAAGGCTTCTGCTTTGTGTATCTATAAAATATGACACTGTGAGCCATATCCTATTCCACCAAATGGCATGTAAGTGGCCTGCAGTGCCTAATTTCAATTAATTTGCACCCTGCTCAAGTCCCCAAAATCTATGAATGCATCTACTTTTGTAACACAGAGTCATCTTGCCCTTCAGACAGTGTCAAAATAACGACAGTGAACAAGAGGAGGACTCTGTATTAAGAATCTTTCAGGAACTTGATCACAGTGGACTTAGGTGCCTACCTCCACCTATGAGTCTAAGTAGCAGATTAGAATCTGGTCCTGGTGTCTAATTAACTTAATTTCCACCTGAAGCACCCTGTACAAATATTTATTTGTACACGCACAAAATGGAGCCTTTTGACAAGCATGGCCCTCAATTTCTGTAGGCCTATGAGTGGGAAAAAAACCCACTCAAGTAAATTATGCCTTGATTTGTTCTTGATTCATATTTAGCAGTTCACATGGATCTCTTTTTTTCATAATCAGCTGGAGAACTGCCCAAAAGCTATAATCCATGACCAAGGGGGAGTGCTGGCATTGATATAAACTGTTCTCTGACCAAACTGCTGAGATAATCATGGATTTAAATGCCATTTGGAAGCATCCATCTTCCCAGTAAAATGTAATTATCACCTCCAACTTGGACAGATTGGTACCATTATTCAGGCAAGAAAAATGTAATTCAGCATAGAGAACAGCCACCTTACATCAACAACACAGCTCCTTATTTCATCCATAAAGCAGAAATGAGGGCGCTGTTTTCAATGCTATACACACCTAATGCTGCACATTTTAATAATCCACGGGAAATTTTCTGCAGTTTCGAATGAAGAGCAAAGAAAAATCAAGTGATTTGCGCTTCATGAAAAGGTTATGGTCATGGGCTAATGAGGCCTAGATCATTTTCTGTGCAGACTCTAAGGGTATGTGCACATGTTTGTGGGACCCAGCCTTGATTTAAGCTTCATGGATGTAGATCAGCTCCCACTTGTGCAGACCTTCGCCAGTGCTGGTGGCTGCACCAGGACCTCATCTGGGTCTGGTGGGGTTGTGTGTTTAGGGGGTGTTGGGGCGGGGGTCAGTGGTCTAAAAAATAGCACAGTCAGGGTGGAGGGGAAGAAGGGAGCAAAAGTGCAGCCCCACAGCTGTGGCAAGTGGCTGTGTTTTCCCCAGACCAGGGCTATGCTTTAAACTGCAGAGTCTATAAGCTGGCAATAGAAATAGGCTGTAAGAAAGGATCCTGTATGGGTAAGGTGTCAGATGGGTTTCTAAATTCTAGCTCATCTCAGATGAACTAAATTACAGAAAGCTAGGCATTTTTTGCCCAATCTAACCTCAACAAACGTCTGTAAAGATTAGCACCTAAACTCTAGTTAGGTTGATCTAAGTCTGCACGTACCCAATGCAGCCAAAAGGAGGTGTCATTCTGCTTTCTGTGTCCTACATCTTTAAATGTAGGCTTCCTTCTCCACCAAAGGTAGGGGTTGCTACAAGTCACCTAACCACAGCGTGACCATACTCCAGCAGCAGAGAGTTAGAGTCAATGTATTTATGTTCTCTTTTTTAATGCAGACTTTTTTATGAATACTAAAAAAGAAAGAGTAAATTATAGTCACAGATGCTGCAAGTTCATATCTTTTTGCACCTCCAGGCAAGAGATTTCTCATGTACACTTTGAAAATATGAAAATAGTCATCCAGGTCTAGTTCCAAGTGGGCCTCTTTTACCACTGCGCCAACACTTGTGTAATGGTTTCTATTGCTACAGGCAGATATAGCACAGTAGCAAATGAGAGCGATGACAGTATACACACCTACTTTCTATTCACTGGGCGCTACTGTAAATGCCAAAGGTTCAGGAAGTTAGGGAAACAAACTCATCAAATCCAATAGATGTGCTGCCATTGACTTCAATGTGAGCTAAATCAGGGCTGTTTTTCAGGAACTTCTCTGTATTGCAGTCCTAACTGTGGTATAGCTATTGGGGACATACTAATACATACAAACAGATGCTGCAGACTTTTATTTTCTATGAGAAAGTCAAGCCCAGTGGAGCAAAACATGACTTTGCAAGCTCACAGAGTGCTTATGCATTTTTTAAAAGATGCGCTACTCAAAGAGCACCCCAGTCTTTCGATTTCTCCATCTTGTTAGTAGCTGTGAACAAAGTGCACATCGTTTACAGAAACAGCTGGGAAAAAGTTCCCCACCCTGCCACTTGCTCTTCCTTGTCAATGATGAAGGAGTCTGGCAGTCTGTGAGCCGCGTGGCTAAATTTAATTTATAGACTTGCTTCAAGACTGGTTCTGTATCTAGTCTGCAAAAGTCAATAATGGGTAAATTGAAATTTTTTATACTTCTCCCAGCTTTGGAAGAGACATTACACACCAAGGCTTTGTAAAAACTGATCATGTGGACTTCTGAAAAACGCATCCACGAGCCTTATTGATTTGTCGCTGCTTATTGTGGCTGACATTTTAACTCGATGGTATTTTTCCTCTGCTGCAAATACTTATTGTTTCCTACTAAGAAAAGAATGGGTTCAGAACTCCAGTACTCCATAAACAGAAAATGATTTATTCCAGCAAGCAACTGCCACTTTTCAAAAGGCAAAAATCCATCAGGTACAAAGTAGCTGAGAGAGGTGTACGTGACTGTACTGGGCCCTGGAAACTATCAGGAGTCCAGTAAACAGCCTTTTTTAAAAGCCACATTGTCAACTTCGAAACAAGGCTTCTGCCTCCAAATAGGCGGTGCACTCAAAGCAAGAGACGGGAAGGGAAGAGTGAGATGCTCTGTGTTTTCAGTGTTTACGGTGTGTATTTTGACAGCACTTTGTCTGTAGTCACGTCCAGTGCTTGCCCCCGTACACTTATCTTCCCCTGCTGTTTGTATAGATCTACCACACCAACAATGGCCTGGAAAACCTTGAAGTATCTAGGAATATGATGGCAGAAACACAAGCAACTGCAGAGATGAGAAGCTTGAGGGGAGTGATAGGCCCTACAACTATCTTTTTCTCTTCTGTTTTATTTTTCATGTACTTGATTTAAGGTTGACGATGACCCTTTAATTCAGTGCTACTCAACCGGGGTAATGTAGCACCCTGGGGCACCCTTGAAATCCTTTCAAGGGTGCCCCAGGGTGCATGCCAAGTTATGCAAACACTATTCATAAGATAAACCCAAAGGTTTCAAACAGGGGTTCATAGTGTTAAAAACATTCTGTTGTGGTCTTTCTGAGTTCCTTGCAACAAACACATTTGCTCTATTATTTTTTTGTAGCCAGAAAAACAGATGAAAATTAAGAGCTGGCAAGGGGTGCCTCAAATCTAAAAATGCTGAGACCCACTGTTTTAATTAAAAGCTTTTAAAGATAATATCTGTTTTGCTTCTACTACTCTTACCACTGCCTCAATTCTTATCTAGTCATCAACAGGTCTCAAAGTACTTTACCAAACAGATAAGTATTGTTATCTTCATTTTATACCTGGGGAAACTGAGGCGCGGAGTTGTAAAATGACTTGCCCAAGGTCAACCAACAGTCTGGAACTCAGGTCTCCTGGGTCTCAGCTAAGTCAATAGCTGCAGAAATTTAGAAACCCATCTGACCCCCACCTACGCAGGATTGTGTCTTAAAGCATATTGCCCTCAGCTTATAGACTCTGGAGTTTAGAGACTCACGCATATCTTAAAATATCCTTACAGATGGAGCTGCACTATTTCCCTCGGGAAGCAATTTCACACATTAATGCAGCTTACCAGAAAGGTTTCCTCGATACTGAGGATACATTTTTTCTTTCTTTATTTCATCTAGTGCTCCTCATTTACCACCCAAGGAGCCAGATCCTCAGTTGGTATAAATCTGCCCTGCTCCATAAATGACAAAGGGATTATACCATTTACCCCAGTTTATACCCCGATCAGGCCCAGACTGATCATGGTACTTGGAAGGATGTACAGAGTGGCAAGGGTGCTCGCCTTGTACATCCTTTGGAAGAAATAATCACACTCCCTGCACTCAGGGAAGCACAAGCCATGTTCATTCCTTGCTCCCTATGTGCTCCCCAGAATGGGTGTCATTTTCTATTGGTTTGAATACTGAAGGCAATTTCACCAGGATCAAGGGTGGATAGACATGCAGCTGTCATCTCAGGGTAATCCACCCTAAGAAGCTATTAATGCATCTCACAACTAGGTTGTCGGGAAGCAAGTAACAGCCTGTTTTCTTTGCTCAGATTGCTGCTCTGGGATGGATGTAGGCAGACAACACTTAAACTAGTATAACCCCTTCAAAGGTATTTCTCTACTAGATTAGTCTCTACACTACCTTTTTTACACTGGCATAATGCTAATTACAGCAGTGTAAATGATTTGTCTGTTCATAAACTAACATGCAGCATAGTACTACCCATAGGCATCCCAGAAATAGATTCAGGATAGAGTATTATCACTGCATGTCCAATAGAAGGCTCTTTAGTTGCGTCTCAACCGCATACTTAAATTTTCCAAAATATATTGTTTAAAAAGGTTAGATGGGGAAAACATTACTCTATGGGTAGGAAGACAGACTGAATGTCCCCTTCTGCTTCAATGACATGTACTCCCTTCCCACTCCCTGCAGCTAATTTTTAGCACAGCAGTTTCCTGTTTACCTCAGAAGCAAATTTCAAGCCAATACTTAGGAATATTCAGAGAAATCACATTTAGAAACCCTAATCTAGAGCACTCGCATCAGAAACCTGATTCTAAGGCCTGTGCTCATCCATGGAAGGATCAAAACACTCAAGAATTGTGATTTTATTCTCAAGGGGGAAGGAGGTAAAATTCAGTTAATATATTGAGATATGGACATAAGGATAAACTGCACAAAGCAAGCTGGAGTGTAAGCTTCCCTCCCACTTATACTCCATGTAAGTGAAGTGTAGGATATCTCATGTGTACCACAGCAGAATGCATGTGTGCAGGGAGATGCTATGGAGGAGCTGATAAACTGTAACTTTGCACCCTAGCTTAGGTCACTGTCATTGGTGTACTCCTAGTTATGGATTAAATCACTTAGCACCAGTGATGTATTTGGGATCCGTCCTTCCACAACACCCTATAAAAAGGGTAAGTAAAACACACATACTTTGCCTTTATTTCCTCAATTAAGACAAATCCTGCAGCTTTCTCATAGGTCCAAATACACATGGCATGGTATAATATAGGCAGAGTTATTCCAGTTTACACCTGCTGAGGATCTAGGGCAATGGAAATTTCCCTTGAGTAATGACCGGCCTAGAAGTGGGACACAAAAAATCTAATTCAAATTATTCTCCTTCCATTTCTAGGTTAAGTAGCTCAAGGGCTCCACTCTATGCTTGAAACAAACTGCATATTCCTAGGATAACTCTTCACATGTGCAATTCACAGGCAATCACTAATGGGATTGCTATATCCACTTGTATCAGGAACAGTCTGTTGCCTCATCACGTTTTGATTAGAATTCTAAAAAAAAAATTCTCATTTACCATTTTTTTTATCCTTAAAGGACCCCAATGCATTTTATAAACAAATTCTAATGCACTGCAATAGTATAATTTAAGGGCGGCGGGGGGGAACCAGGGTAGCTGGGTGCCACCTTGGGTGGGAAGGGAGAATGCAAAAATAGCTGTGACTGGAGCAGCAGATGATCAGACAACTGTGATTGGTATCACAGAAGCTGGTGCTACGCCGGGCCTACACGGCTGCCTGGGGTGCACAGATCGCTGTCTATGCCTCAGCGCACTATGTAAATATAGAAATGCTTCATTGAAATATAGGTAGATAGAGGAGGAAAAAGACAGAGACTTTTAACAGAGTGGGGAGCTGTGGCAGAGTGGTTAAGGTGCTTCATTATGGCTCCACAGATATAAGCTGAAGCTTCACTCCAGACTCCTGCCAAAGGCCACCTCCACACCGGAGAGTCAGATATAACTATATCATTCCCTTATACGTTGTTGGATACAGAAAATGGTACACTTTAACTACAGTGGGCCAAGGGCTCTTTAGGTTTGGTGGACCTTTGATCTTTTATAGCACTAAAGAGGAACGTTCCATTTAGTATAGGGAGAAGGGAACATCATTCCTATACAGCAGTGGGTCTCAACCCACTGCCCACGGATCACATGAAGCCCTATCAGCACACTGCTGTGGCCCTTGTGACATCCTGTTAAAAAAAGTAAAGACATCTGACAGTGTAGGAATGAGAGGTATTACAGAATATTGATTACATTATTATATTATGCTAATATTACATAATATTACATAATATTATGCTAATATTACAGAGTATTGCATTGCTGTCAGATAAGATACAAAACATTTTTTAAATGAATATGCAGGAAGCAAGTTGTGTGGATGCAGCCCACAAAACACATTGAGAGTTGCAAGTGTGGCCCACTATAGCAAAGAGGTTGAGAACCACCACTGTAGGGGAAGGATGGTCTTGTATATAAGAAGCACAGTGTGCGAGTAGAAAGGCAAGTCATTTCTGCTTTTTTGCTTCAGATCCTCCATCTGTAAAATGAGGCTAAATATTTCCTTTTCAATATATACTCTTTTCACACAATTTACCATAATCCTGCCTGCGCTTAGAGAATTATCTTAAGTGAGACTTAAGTGGCATCTTGGCCCTCTTCACAAGGGTGGATTTGCCTTAATTAGATGTTTGTAGTTATATTTTAGCCCTTAGTTCACAGAAGACTGTTCATTTTAATTGTTTGAACTTTAACAGTTCTCATGAAATTGGGCAACTAAATGTCTTAGTTTTACTCTGTTCTTCTGTTAGACGGCTGGAACTTTTAAATGGAACGTCTTTAAAAAACAACATATTTTGGTATGATTTGAAAGCTGGAGAGTCATTCAAAAGAAAAGCCAGAAAACACTCAGGATTTTCAAACCTCAGAATTAGATCGAATCTGAAGAAAAGCTTTGTAGTCGTAAATCCAATAGGACAATGGAACCAGTTAATGAGGAAATTGTGGAACCTCCTTCACTGGAGATTTTGAAAAAGAGGACAGTTTAGGCATAGAGAATCCTGTATCTGTGCAGGGGTTTCATCAAGATGACTGGGGGTGCGGGGGGTCTCTTCCAACCCCAATGATTCAGGATTGAATATGTTAACGAATGTTCAGCAGCTGTCTAAATACTCACAACCCCGTATACGCATACACGCAGCGTACATAACTTTCATCGAAGGGTAGGCTTTTTTTATTTTTTCTTCAGGGTAAGAGTATGCACATAAGCAGTTATTGCAGGACCGCTGATGGGCTTACCCTGAAGTAACTTCCTTACAGGCCTGTCTCTTTTGAGAATGACCAGGGCCAGCTGCTTCATGGGAAGACAACAGAGCCCTACAGCAAACGATTATGGGATTTCCCATCAACCAGGAAAATTGAATGTTAACTGCCAAAACTAGAGGCTGGCTTTTCCTCTTTGGCCTGAGGGGTTTTGGCCCTTTCCAAACGTTTGTGGTGGCTGTTATTTACTATAACAACTCTGGCTGGTTTTGTTATGAAATCCTCCTTTTTTTTTTTCATCCCACTAATCATTGGGACTCAGTGATGTACTTGTGACGGCAAGTCCCAATGGTTAATTGGCATCGAATAAAAAAAGCTATTCCCTTTTATTGACATTAAATTTGCTTCCTTTTAATTTCATACAAAGTTCCCTTGTCCTTTTATTACGACAAAAGTGTATTAGCATTGCCTGATGTACTAGCTTTGTACCATTTGTTATTTTGTATTACTCATATAAGTATTGCCACATCATATTTTTGTAAAATACAACTAGGTCATTCTTTAGAATGACCAATTAACTCAACATTCAGCTAGCCTAAAATATCTTAGTCACTTTTGGACTCATGTGTACAGGGAGGCTCTTGATTTGCTTGTGAAGCAAGTCCTGAAAGCTCATGGGAAAGGGGCACTATATTCATGCAATTGCTTCAGTTTTTCCATGTGACACTCAGAATAACCATGACCAAATTGCAATCAGGAACATACCTAATAAACACAATATAAGCCCTTTGTAAGTTAATTAAGACCTAATAAATTAATATTCAACAATTATGGACACATGACAATCAAGCTAAAAGGTGGAAAGTTAGAATCCATTAACTGAGCAAAGGTAGGGGCGCAGACAGAAATGCCAATTTTCAACTGATCTGGCCACAGAAAGCAGTCTAAAGCTGTGACCAAACACAAGTGCACAGTTGAAACATACTTTAGAAATGGCCACCCAGATGAAGACATTTCAAACAAAGCATCTTCTGTAACTTATGCCTGCCCTTCCTCCCAGCTTGTCACTGTTTTCAGAATGGGAGTGGGGAAAGTGTGTGGAGGGAGTTTAGTCTGGGGTTTTTGCAGCCCCCGCTGGAGGGTACACTGGTGTATTAGAGCCCTTCTGAGGTGGGGGGCTCCAATTCATCCACCCCACCCTCCAGTGCCAGCTGGAGAGTCCCTAGAACGAGCTCCCTCTCCCCTCTCCCAGTCTGAAACCAGGGATAGGCTGGGAGAGAGGAGGGCAGGGTTACCATATTTCCAGTCCCAAAACAGAGGACACCTGTCAGGGGGACACCTCACTCCCCACCCGCAGCCCTCTAGCACTGCCAGAGCCCCTCCCTCACAACTCACAGGCCCCTGGCCATGCTGCTGCCCTTCAATCCCAAACCGCAGATTCCTGGCTCTGCCGATGGCCCACACTCCTCACCCACAGTCCTTTGTCCCCCGGGCCATGCTGCTGCCCCTCACTCCTGACTCACAGCCCCCCATCCCTGCTGGTGCCCTCACTCCCAGCACACAGCCCCCTGGCCCTGTTGGTGCCCCTCACTCCTGACCCACAGCCCCCTGCTCCCCCTAGCCCTGGTGGAGGAGGGCCCCAGCTGCTCCTCATCCTGACTGGGCTGGAGCATGGTGGCTCTGATTCATGCAGGTGGTGATGAAGTGAGTCCAGCCCTGGCACAAGTGGGAGGGAAGGGGGGATGCCTGTGGCCCCCTCCCTGTGCCCTGGGCTGGAGTGTAGCACTGCACTAGGCAACTGGGCTACATTCCCCCTGGGCAGCATCTCCAAGCTGGCTCAGCCCTGAGAGCAAGGGCAACAACCCCGGTGCTGCCAGCCTGGACACAGAGCCCCTCAATGCCCTCATCTGCCTCCCTCACTGGTGGCACAGGTGCCTGCCCCTATCCCACCTGCCATGCCAAAGCCCTGGCTCCTAGAGAGCTTCTCCCACCACCAGCAGGCACTTGCCCACCACCACACACACACCCTTGGACAGTTCCCAAGGCCTGGCCCTCTAACCCTCACCTCCAACAGACTTACCTGCATCCAGCTGCTGAGGCTGGTCCCACCACCCAGCCAGGCTACATGCTGGCCATGTGTACGTGCACGCACAGATGCCTGCTGCCTCCAATCTCCCTTCCCCTGTGTCCCTCCAGCAGAGGGGAGCAAAATCCTGGACATGGGTTCATATTTCAAAAAAATCCCCAGGCAGAGATTGGACAGTCCAAAAAGAGGACACACCTGGGAAAACCCAGATGTATGGTAACTCTGGGGGAGAGGCCATTGCTAGGCGATACCAGCTGCAGGCTCAAAGCCAGCAGCTAAATTCCCCACCCCGCTGGACCCACCAGTGAACTTGTGTCTGGTCTGGGGGATCATTATACTCAGAACACTTCCTGCAAAGAATTCTCAGATACAGCAGGGAGCTGCACTTCTGTCTGCGCCCTGGGAAAACAGGTCTTATCCAGACCTAGGAATAGGTTCCATGCCTGATGAACACACTGCAAACTGGGGGGTGGGAGGGGCGGGATAAGGGAGTCTTCTGTCAGGGCAGCCATTTATTAACCCGCATGAATACCTCCAGAAACTGCAGTCTTCAACAGTTCAACAATAAAGTCCCAGGAAGAGAGAAGCAGTTTTTACTTGCATTGGGTTGAGCTGCTAAAGGATCTGTGCTGCTGAGGCAAAGTGGGCCAGAACAGTAGCACAGCTTTCACTAGGATTGTCTGGGATCCATGGGTTTCTCTTCTGCTTTTGCTTTACCCAGAGAGGCTTAAGTTATTCATCCTTTAAACTGCTCCTTCTCAGTGGAGAATGACAACGAAACCTTAGGCATGACACGCACCATATTTTTTTGCATGCAGCATACACCACCCTCCCATTCCCCACCCCCCAAAACGCTGCTTGGAACTGGGTGCAGATTATGGTAACAGCAGTTTCTGTCACAAACTTCTGTCAGATTTAGCTCCTTACCTTCTGCTACTAAGTTACTTACTACAAGGAAAGATCTTTTTTCCTTTGTTCTGCCTTTCAAAAATAAGGTATGTATCTTATTCCAGGTCATGTTATATGCAAAAAAAAATGGTACAAACTTGGCAACAGAAACAATCCAGAGTTACATCATAGTCATGTGATTTATGGCAGGGTTTCTCAACCAGTGAGACTTGAGTTGTGGCGGTGAAACCAGAAGTGCCACGGTGGGACTTCCAGTTTTGCTTCTGTGTTGCCGGGGGACTCCTGCCCCCCTGCTCTTTGACTGGCCTCTGGGGGACCCCACCACCACTCCCGCTCATCAACTGGTGGGACCAGGATTTTTTGAGTTTATGTAGGTGGCATGTAAGGTGCAAAAGTTTGAGAATCACTGATTTACGATGCACATATATATTTAGTTATTAGAGCTTTGCTGCTTTGTCTAGAGTACTGCATCAAAAGAATAACCTCACCCATAAGAAAATGATCTCTGGTCTAATCTCTCTCGACTGATCTCATGGGGGGAAAAAGCCTGTAAGCAGCATTTCCAGTCAGCAACAAAACTTTGACTGATTCACTACATGACAGAATTGGCCCTAAAACAGTCACATGAGAATATTAAAATGTTAAAAGCAACCTTTCCCTTGTGAACCCTATGATTCATTTATATCGAAAATATACTTACAATAGCAGTGAAAAATCCATAGCTTACCATATATTTACACACTTTGACATCCTTGATGAAAGTGTCAAACTTCTCTAAAAGATCTAGGAGCCCAGTGCATTGGCTTTAAACTGTTGTAACTCTCCTGAATTTATCTGATTTACTCCTAACTTGCTCTGGCATCAGTGAGATCAGCATTTCACTATGGTTACAGATAGAAATTACACATAAACTGTTTTAAGTGATTGTAAACAAAAAAGCCTCAGTCAGGGTCCAGGAGCGGTGAGAGACACGGGTGCAAGCCGTGAACACCCTGCCAACACCCTGCCAACGCCCAGCACAACCGGGGGTAAGGGGCATAGCCCAGCTGTGGTGGGAGGGGCATAGCCCAGGTGTGGGGCAGCTGAGGAGGGTCTTGCCCTGCCCTAGCTCCTACTTCACCCAGCCCCCCAGGGAGCCACACGACTGGAGCCTCGCAAACAGGATGTGCAAACAGGCAAGGTTCTGGGCCCATCGCGTGAGTTAGCATGGGAGTTTGCACAGGAGGGTGAGTGGGAGGGCCCCAAGCTATTCCCATCAGTAGCCAGCGTACCAGCAGCACAATGTGGATGGTCACATGCCACACCTTGAGGGTCTCCTTGCAGCCTCCCCTCTGGCACCTCAGAGGCCTCCACCCAGACGGAGCCCATGGTTCTGGTCTCTCTGCAGAAACCTCTGGCGTTTGGCTGCGGGAGCTGCCTGGCCTGTTTCCAGGCTCCTGGGCCCAGGAGCATGGCCACCTCCCCTTGCAAGGTTTGCTCCACTGTGGAGTCTCTGGGGCACCAGATAGAGGAGCTCCAGGCTGCAGTCCAGAGACTGCGTGCCATCAGGGATGGTGAGCAGGAGATTGACTCCTGCTGCCAGGCTCTTCACTCCCTGGAGGTGGAGGGTAGATCAAGGTCACCTTCCAGGACAAGGGAGGGCTTGAGGATCTCCCATACTGTCTAGCCAGAGGGTTGGAACAAGGTGGTCAAGGTCTCCTCCCCTCTGGGGCTTTGCAACAGGTACAAAACTCTTGCAGCCTCAGTTGAGCCTGCAAAGATGCCAGCTTCTGCAGGCAAAGGAGGATCACCCACACCTACTCTCCCTAAGATGAAACACACAGTGGTCATCGTGGGAGGCTCCCTCCTGTGGGGGACTGAGGGGACAATCTTCCACCCCGACCCCCTAGCCTGGGAAGTCTGCTACTTCCCAAGGACCTGCATCCAGGACATAGCAGAGAGGATCCCAAAGATTATCTGGCTCTCTGACCACTACCCTACACTCCTTATCGATGTGGGCACGAATGACATGGCTCGGAGCAATCCCAGCTGGGTCATGAAAAACTACAGGGCTCTGGGAGCAGGGTGCAGGGGGTTGGGGGTGCAGGGGGTGTTTTCCTTGCTTCTCCCAGTTGTGGGTCATGGGCTGAGGAGGGAGAAATAGGTCAAGGTAGTCAACCAAAGACTGCGGTGCTGGTGTCATCGTGGAAGCTTCGGGTTCCACGATCACAGTCTGCTCTTTGGTGAGAAAGGCAGTGGTCTGCTGGGGAGAGACAGCCTTCACCTCACTTCACTGGGGAGGAGGCTCTTCTCAGCCAGACTGACTTCTCAGCCAACCTGCTCGACTGGGCTTTAAACTAAGTCCACCAGGGGTTGGCGGCATTACTGCCACTGCAAGCCTACTCATCAACCTTTGTAAATCCAGAAGGCTAAGGCACTTAAGGGAACCTTACCCTGACCCCCGAACAGCCCTGTAGGGAAGGCAGGGCCCCCCAGTGGGACACTTACCTGCCTGTACACCAATGCCAGGAGCTTAGGGAATAAACAGGAGGAACTGGTCCTCCTGCTAAACAAAAATGACTATGACCTCATAAGGATAACAGAGACCCGGTAGGACTCCACCTATGACTGAGTCAGTCCCTTCGTCTTTGATCCTGAAAGCTTGCAGAAAAGGACAATTTTCTTGCTATTTTCCAGTTGGTCTAATAAAAGGTATCATTTTGGAACCAAGAGTTCTAGTTTTTGTATGTCTTTTTGTCTCAGACCAACACAGCTACCAAGTACACCCCTGTCCCTAGCTTGTGGGTTTTTAAGCAATTTAAAGTGCTATAAGTGTAATTTTTATTGGCATATAGCTACAACTGTGTGAACCTCAGGGTTCTACACCAAAGCCCCATGGCATCATCATTATAAAGAAAAAATATCATGCTACCCAGTCCAGTCCATTAAGGGAACCTGAAGAAAGCAAAGGAGGAAACTAAATTGCCCTTTAACACTTAATGAAGTGGAAAAAAAATCTAATTTTCATGAGACTATCTTCAGGTAGTAGGAGCAAAAAGGGAAAGATTTCCAGAATTAAGCAGTAATGCATGAAAAATACATCTGTACTAATCAGTATCTAATTAATTTCTATGTAGCTTCACCAGTATTTTACATGTTAGTTAAAGCAGTGCTTGCCCTCCAGATTTCTGCTAGTTTTCAAGTCAGGTGGTTTTTTGCATTGATTTCATAGCTCACAGATCCTCTTTCTAAATATCATGGAAAGACCTGGGATATTCCACCACTATGAGGGCGAAAAGGTTCAATTTTTTCACACCAGAAGTCTGCAAATAAATAATGAGGATGAGATTTTTTTCAAAGTTAGATGTCATAATTTATAAAACTTTCTGAGCACAAGTCAAGCATGCTTAGTTCTGCTTTCTGCATCTGCCTCATGTAAAACTATTCATGCAGGGGCCTGCTAGCAAACTGGCAATCATGTGTGCCATCTTGCAAACTCACACTCCATAATTTTGACCCCACTTGGGCACCATGGATTACAAAACATTAGGGATATGTGAAACAAGCCATATTCATTTCAGCCAATTTCACCCAAATCAGGGACAGTGATTCGATCTGTTGATTCGGAACACAGTCCCCAATTCAATTCAGCCGATTCTGAATCTGAATTTGATGCCAATTCAGAGAATCAGCAATTTGGCCATAGACACAGCTTTACATGTTTTTCCTGCATACTTCAAAGTACCAGGTGCACCTCGTGAATGCTGCAATGCTGGGGCGGACACAGTATCCCACAGGAGTGCAGGGGGCCCCCATGCATGCTTGGCAGAAAAGTTTTTGGTCCACTTCTGGGTCCGCCACTGAGCATGCAGGAAGGGGCCCCCACTGCCTCCCCAGCTCAGTGATTGGCCACAGAGGGACCTTTGGTGCTCCCCAGATTCAGGAGGCACCAGTTGCTAAACCATAGAGGTGTGGGGTCCATAGAGGCCCCTGTGTGCTCCCTGGTGGATCCAGAAGTGGGCCGGAAGTGCTTCTGGTCCACTTCCAGGTCTGCTGCTGAGTGTGCTGGGGATGCTCCTGGGGGATGCTCCATCTGCCCCAGCATCACAGCATTCACGAGATGCCTGGTACCTTGAGGAATTGCCAAATCTTTCTGAATCTCTCCGAATCGATTTGGAGGGTTCTGATTCAATTTGGAGAGATCAAAGGGTCTCCTGATCCGATTTGGATGTGGAGATTCAGCCACCAAATCGGGCCAAATCTCCACCAAACTGAATCAGGGACCAAGCTTTGCACAGCCCCACAAAAGACGTATGTAAATCCTTGGTTTTGTCCTGAATTTAAGAGCCTGAGCATGCCTGTGGAAATCAATAGCAAAACTCCCACTAAACTCAGTAGTGTAAGATAAGCATCTTAGAAGATAAGCAAAGACGAGCTCTTCCCTCTCTCCCTGTCGTGGCAGCTTGCCTTCCCAGAGCTCTCATTCTCTTCCAATTTGTGAAGGGAGGTCTCATCAGGTAAATGAATCTGAAATGCAAGGAGTAGACAGAGCTAATGCCCAGCTGGGGACTTCAAGTCTCTCAACCCTTCTGTAAGAGAGTAAAACTGCCAAATCTTCTGTATAAGATTTGTCCTACCTCCTTGGTACCCCAAAGGAGTGATGAGGAAACTCCCATACTTTGGAAGTTTTATTTTATATAGAATGTATCTCTTGAAACAAGATGGTGATGTGTAGTAGCTAGTGGAGAATGAGGACCTGAAAAGCAAGCCCCATCTAATGGGAGACACACTTGGAAGAAGATGATGCATCTCTTGAAGCATCCTTATACTTTTAAAGACATCATATTGCATCAGGTATTTCATCTAAGTTGGGTGAAATAGTCCTCAGACTGATATACCTCATACCCATTTTTACTTTTCTCTCAGTACCCCACCCTAACTGTGGGGAGCAAGAAAGCACTAGGGTAGTATTTTGAGCAAGCTGAGCACGCATATGTTTGTGGTTATCGATTCATTTCGAATAGATACATTTTCCTCCTGCGACTATACTCTTCCCTTTGGTGTATCCTGTCTCTTTGATGATACAATTACAGCATCAGCATGGCAGAATTGTGTTCCCTCCTCCTTGTCTTAATCTCTGTGACTATCTGGAAATAGGAGTCAGGGAGGAGAGCAGAGAGGGTCACTACGTTGACAACCAATCAGAGAAAGTTACTTGAACATACAGTCAGCAACGCTCAGCTGGTAAGTCAACAAAGGACAATTCAACCAGCTGAGGCCAGTCTGTCTGTTGAGCTAAATTAAACATCCCTTGATTCTACCTTGGGCAAGTCTAGACTAGCATTAAGCTGTAAGGCTTGGGAAGAGGGAAAATGTTTTTGCCCAAAAGAAAGCAGACAGCACTGGCTGTTCAATTTTGCTATGGAGGTCATTTTGACAGCTCATCTCTATGCCTTGCATTAGAACACTTATTAGGTTAGGCCGTCTGCTCCTGCACACCTGCTGGGGGTTGCTTGATTGACTCCATTGACTAGGTGCCTGGAGCCTAATTCCACAATCAGGATTCATTATATTGTTTGTAAACAATGACAGCCTATGATAAATATGCAGTTTGGCTAATTGCTGCCTTCTTGTGTCTTGTACCTTCTTTCTCATTTTCTTCAGCATTTCACATCTTAACGCCTGATCTGGCTGATTCCTGGTTCCTATGGAAGGAGCTAAAGAGCTCTGCTTGCTCTGAAATGAACCTGGCATCCTCACACACCAATAGTCACGTCCAAAGCTAGAATGCTGCTTAGCACCTGCTGCCCACCCTCAATTCCCAGGGATGTCATGACCTCTCAGGAATGGCTGTGCTGTTATTGTAGATTTAGACTATTTTTCTTCTCTGTTTTATAAAAGACCTCTAAGGTCTGAAAAAACAGGAATGGGTGAGACCTCACAGTCACACTCCAGTCTCCCCAAGGCAGGACCATATTACAATGACCTCCATTTTGGAAATGGAACAATTAAGACAATAAAGTGAATTGAACTCTACTGTGCACAAGTCAGTGTCAGAAGCTGAAAATCCTGATTCCTAGTCTGCTCCTCTAATCAATATTTTCTTCTTACAGACATTTCCCATATGTTTCAGCTGATTTCATCAAACATAAGTAGTAATTTAGGTACAACATGAAAGACAAAACAGATTCAGCTTCTTGTTGCTATAAATAAATGAGACTGAACCAGCTACAGAATATTTCAAACATAGTAAATATTTGTACAGAAATGTGTTCAGATACTTTTTAACTATAAAGTTTATGGTGACTATTGGCCTAGTCTTAAGCACAATGAAATCGCTGCTGAATTAGTGGAGGATCTGGCTTAGTACTTTCTCTGAGTTATGCATATATTAGCTGGCTGAGAAATAATTCTTATTTTTCATAGAAAACTCTAAAAAAAAAAAATCCTGTATTCTATTTTTATTTATTTTAACATATTTCAGGTTTTTCAACAAGAAAACAACAAAAATCCCTCTCCCTCCCAAAAAACCCCAATTCTTCAGTCTGGCTCTAACCTGAAGAAGGGCACTTTGTGCCTGAAATTTTGGCTGACATCTCTCCCAACTATACATTTCATTCAATGAAAGGTATCATGAAAAAAGCCCTTGCTTCACCTATTTTAGGTAAAACTTTGCAGATTCAGTTAAACAAAAATGAGTACATTTTTAACCCAAAACTTATTTCTTTACTATTTCTTCCCCAGATTTTGGTTTCTGGTTTCCATCAAGAAACTTCCAAGTTCTGTGTTTCAACAAAAAGACACTGCTAATACACAGTGTCATGTACTAGCATGTATCGCTGCTTGTACATGCCATGGAGGTTAATTTGGTTTAGTTTTCCCTAAATTGAAATGGTGGGTTTTTAAAAACACTGCTTCGATTTAGGAAGAAGTAAACCCAACTAAATCCCCACAAAGTGTACACAAGGGTGGGGGCACAATCCCTACCTGCCCCTTTGAGGGGGTGGAGGACATGCTGCCAGCAAGCCAAGCAGTCCCTGAGCTGTGCAGGACTCCCCCCAAGTGGCATCTGCCCGCTGGCACCCAACCCAGGCAGTTCCTAAGGGCGCTGAAGCTGCAGAGGGAAGCAACAGCCCCCATACAGCTCAGGCAGGCAGGCAGGCAGACTCCGGGGGGAGGAAAAAAAGATCAGCCTCACCAATTTTTTTATTTTTCTTCAGTGAAGCCTGCCTGCACAGGCTGCCGTGGGTCCCACAGCCCTGAGCTGCGTAGGGTCCGCCAAGCCCTGAGCACATCAGCTTCCAGCGCCCCGTGCACTGTTGCACTTTGTTAGGTAGGAAACTAAAACAACTTGGAGGTGTTTTATCTTACTACATACCAAAGTCATTTGAAGTGGAATATGCAGCCAAGCATGCGAACAGCAATGCCATTAAAATTGAGCAAAAGGGCATTTAAACTGCTTTAAAGGCCAATTTTGTGATGTGTACAAAGGCCCTGTGAGTGGTTCTCTCTCCCCCATATTCCATTTTAAAGAAGCAGAAATCTAATGGCCTCACCGGATTCAACTATTGCTGCAATGGTAACAACTGTGCTTTAATTTGGAGGGCAACTAATGCTCTAACGTGTACCGTACTATTAGGAAATTCACTTTTATTCTGGTGGACAACAGACTGGTGCATACCGAGCCACTCTCACCTCCAGATAACAGTAAGTGGTCATCCCAACCACCACAATGGGACCTTATGAAGGTTTTTGTGTCCCGGGGTTGAGTCCCACCAGTGAGTTCACATTGTCCACTTCCTAGAGGAATGGAATTATCTGGCCAGATCCAACAAAAAAAGCAAAAATTTGATCTGAAATTGGGAATTTGAGAATGATAGGGTAGTCAGGGTATAGAACTAAGAGTATGGAGAACTAGCCTCCCTTCTTGACCCTATTGCCTTGCTCTGGACTTTCAAAAAGTTACTCCCCCTCTATAAAACACCAACGATAATACTTCCCCTACGATGCTAATACTTCATAGGGTATTTTTGAGGCTAAATTTGTAAATGTTTGCAAAGCTTTTTGAGCTTCTCACATACAAGAGGCTCTAAACATGCAAATTAGCATTATTATTTCTAGCAACCACACACACACACACATGTGCGTACACACACAGAGTAAAATGGCTTTTTATACCTCCTTAGAAACTGAAGTATATTTCAAAGGCAGTCTTTCCAAAAAAGAATCCAAAGCAAACTCTTAACCCACCTATTCATTTTTAAGTCCAAAATGCATTTACCACTTTAATGAATTCATTGAATGATGGCTAAATGCAGTACCACAGCAAGTGAACAAAATTTACCTAACAGAAAGATATGTGGGGGTATATGCAGCTCAGGTTTCTTTGTAATGTAGCTATGGTTTTTTACAGCCTAAGGGTGACATTCTTTTCTCACTCTAAATCTACAGAAACTCCACTGATTTCAGTAAAATATGTTTGTATTTATAGCAGTAAATGACATCAAAATCTGTTCTTGTGTATGAGGGGGAAAGAAGAAAAACTAGAAAGGGTGAGGCTATAATACATCAGACTCACTTAAAATACCACCCTGTCTTCTCTTTCAAGGTACAATGCCAATCTTATGGTCGCAATGTATCAGAAAATGCTATCCTCTTTAATGTCTACATTCACTACAAATACCAATAAAGTTCTTCGGGAGGAAAGAAAATACAGGAAAAATAATTTCTGACCGGAGTTTAAAATTTTAGACACCACAGAAGCTCTAATTTTATCACGGTAAGTGGCGAAATTGCCCTCTCTATTGTATCAAGTAAAATGGTTGACATCAAAGCCATTGCAAACGATTAGCTGGCCTAGTGCGGTGACTCAGTTCAAAACTCTAGAAAGATGGGTAATAGCACGCCCTTAAAATCCAATAAAAATAAAATCCTTAGCATTGGTATTATAAAGGAAAAAATACTGAGAGACTCTATGGCTCTCACGGCCATTGTATATCTAGTATGGCAAAACGAATCCAGTTCAGCTCATCAACTGCACTTTAATGCTATATGAAGGCTGCTTGGTGGCATATATACAAGGACTTTGCAGTCCCGAGACATGAATAATAATTCAAATGAACAAGTTTTAAGTCTGGAGTGTGGATTCAAGCAAAGTCACATTTTCTCCACATATGCCAACTGTCTCTAATTTCACTGCTTCTTGGGAAGACCATCTCTAATTTAATACTGGGAACCCATGCCTCCAACAAGTATCTGCCCCAATCGAGATCCTGTCACTAGGCTTTCTCCTGCCTCTTAGCATTGCAAAGTCAGATTTTCCTATAAGGTAATGCTTTAAATAATTAAAAAAAGAAAAATGTTTCATTGAAAAAGAAGCAAGCTCTTTTGAAAAAGGTAGAAAAACCACAGATATAATGGCAGCATTTCTGTCTGTTTTTATTTTAACTGATCCAACACGTTGACACTGCTGAGAACACTTTTTTCACAGTGGCAATCTGTCAGAGGCCCAGGTCACTTCAGCGAGCTCTTGCTCCTGACATGATTGAAAGACCTGTTTTTGATGGATTTACTAACTGCATGTCTGGGGAAAAATGAGATACTTCTCAAGTGACTTCACTGCAACCTAATCACAGCCTCGACCCTCACAGAGTGTTACTGGAAAACCAAGATCTTTCCACTCAGTGATTAATGAAGATATTTGCCTTTTGAAACATGGGAAGCACAAAGACCTGGCAAACTCACTTGGAAGATGCATATTTTAAAAACCTTGCTCAGGATTTAAATCAGGGGCTCATTCTAGTCACCTGACTGAGATGAAAGGTATGTCTACATCACAGTGCTTCATGATAGTGTGTCATAATGACATGCTTCACCCCCACTTTACACACCAAAAGAGATGTAATGTAACTCAACCTAAGTGCAACACACACAAGACTGAGCTTACTGGCATGTGCTCAGGGACACATTAGCTTGACTATATTACTTCTGCTTCAGGGTGTATAGCACGTGTGCGCAGGGCCTGGTGTACTTTGCCGTGATGATTTCTAGCACACTGTTTGACAGATACTGCTGAAGAAGTCAGTAAAGTTATTAAACATTTCATGGTACTCAAGTCAGTTTGGGATAAAGTCCTGTACATTGTAGTCATGAGCAGGGCTGAATTAACCTACGCAAGGCCTTACGCAAACAAACTCGTGAGCCCCTACATTTTTCACTCAATAATTAGAATATTTAAAATAAGCACTGGGCCCCTTCCTCACTTAAGGCCCTAGGCATGTGCCTAATTTGCCTATGCATTAATCCAGCCCTGGTCATATGAATATGTAGACTGAGGTCTAGCATCTGGATAGCCATCAACTCTAGACTAGAAAAGAGACTGGTCCCACTTGGAGAGTATGCCAACTATGCTGTATTTCTTCCACACTTGTGGACTTCTCATAACAAAAGTAGAGATACAGGAACTAGCTCTTTAATGAAGGCCATATATTCCACCTTATATTTAACCACTAGAGCCTCTTATTTATTCCTACAAGAGAAACTTAGAACAAGATGATCCTATCAACCTCACTGGTGCAACTCTATTAGCTGCAACAGAAATGCACTAGAGAAGCCAAGAAAAGAATTTGGCCCCTGTCTCAAAAAGCTGAACACCAGCTATTGGAAATGCCATGTTCTTTCTCTAATCTCTTCCTTTGTCTGTGGTTCCTATAAAGTCTCTCTTCTTTCCATCTCTCTCTCTCACTTCCTCTGCATTTCTGTCCACAGCAAGAAGATACTTCTCATTCTAATTTTCATCCTCATGAATTCTCTTACGACTCCTCTATGAAATGACGCTGCTTCCTTTCTTGTTCTATTTCACTCCTATTTGCCTCTCTTAAGTGCTAGGGACAGAAATCACACATAAACCAGTACAAGTGATGAGAAATTGGTTTAACCCTGAAAAAGAACATAAGTTCAGTGCACACAGACCTGTTTCAAAATGATCAAAACTAGTTTAAGATAAACCTGGATGCATGTAGTATCAGACTTAACTGATTTAGGTTAAACCAATCTATCAAACTTCTATCTCAGATCCCTTCCTGATTCAAGTTAACCCCAGGCCCCCCAGCATCCCAGGATGCTTTACACCTCCTCCACAAATCCCCGCTCACATAGCGGCCCACTGGACCATGGCACACACTCTGCTGCACTGCTGCACAGTGCCTAGCTGGCCCTGACCCTGAGCTGCCACAGTCCTATTGCAGGTGAGGGCAGAGCTGCCAGGTGTTTACCCACATGGAGGGAGCCCCCGGCTTGGGGGGCTACACCCACTCCATGATCTCCCAGCCTGGGGCAGCCCCAGGGAGCCCCAGGGAATTTCCTCTGCCCAGCCAGTGCCACAGGTGGGAGGTGGAAGGTGTCCCCAGGGCCAGATGCCTGTCCACACAGCTGGGCATGGGGGAGCCCTTGCATCAGGAGGCTTCCTGATGGGAAGGGCTGATGGGAAGCCCCCTTCTTCCATTCCTCCACGTGACTGCTTGGCTCAGCCACTGCCGCACGTGGAAGAGGGAAGCAGTCCCCCAGACCAGGGTGGGGGAAGTCCTCCATCGTGAAGGCTGTGCAGACAGGCACCCATCTCAGGGACTTCTTCCCCCTCCCACCTGTGGCAGCAGCTGAGACGAGCAACCATAAGTGGGAAGGGGAGGGGAATGCCCCTTGGCTCCCCAGGGCTGCCCCAGGCTGCAGGACCCTGGGCTGGACCAGGAACAACCCCTTGAGGCAGAGGCTTCCCTGCATATGAGCTGGTACCTGGACGGGGACCCCTCAACACCCTGTGGGGGGGGGACAGCAGGAGGTTTGGAGGGGTGCTGGGCAGCCAATTGGGGATGGCCTCATTTGGCTGTGCTCACAATGGCTGGCAGGCTGGGAGCCATGCTCTAGTGCTCCTACCTTCATACCTGGGCCAGTGCAAGTATCTTCTTGCCTTTCCCAACTGAAAAGAGAACATCAGTTCAGTTCATTATCAGTCCAAATTACGCAACTTAGAGAAACCTGTGAAGACTGAATCAATTCTGCCTCGGGCTTTTTGACCATCTGTACTGAGCCAAGGAGTTCTTTTAAAGTGAATATCAATCCTGCATATAGTTCTGCCCTTTTCACAGGTTCACAGATTCTAAAGCCAGGCAGGACCACCACCATCACCTGGTTTGACCTCCTGAATAGCACAGGACCAAGATTTTATGGCATGCATGCAGCACTTAGCCCAAGTCTTTTCTCTCAGTATCTCCCTTTTGAGTACAGGGAGGAAGGAGGGCAGTTGTAACTCAGAACTGTTCTAAAAAATACTGATTCAGGTAGGACGCCCTTCACTTTGAAATTTTCTTTTGGTCTAAATGAATCAATCAAACTGCAGGATTTTATTAGGGACTTCAAAAGCTAGGAGTGACGTCACTAAGTGGCCATTACTAGTTATCACACAAGGTTTAATAATATTTCAGTGGTTCCTGAATGCTTTTATTCCATTCAGACAATCCATGATTAGAGTTTGTTTTATTAATAAGGTTCCGCTCAAGTTATGTTTTAGCCTTTTAATGATCTTCCCTCTCCCCCTTGCACCTGCTTTCAAGTAAGTGCTATGCTCTCCGTTAATTTCCCTCGAAGAGCTGAATCTCTTAGAACATGCCTTGACTCCTCCTGAAACATCTGTTCTCTGCTCATGTCTTCATTAGGAAGTCTGCTCTGAAGCACTCACTCTAAAAGTGGGAAGAAATCAAGACGGGGAGTGGCCTGAACTTCTGTCAGACTACCAGCTGCAAGGCAAAATGCAGAGAGCTGATCTCATCACTGGAATTTGAGCACTGCTAAACAGTCCTTGAAGACTCTCTTCAGAAAGCGTAGACTTTATACCTCTGTTGCTACAACAGCCTCCTGTTCAGCTAATTATACAGATACCTCTGTCCAAATGACAAATGTAACACTCAGCTGACAATACTTCATTGCTGCAGACAGCATTCCACTGTGCTCACTGAAATTACAAGTAAAGATGAATTAGACCATTTTACTACCAGCCAATACAGGAGTGCTCCCTACAGAACATCTTTTATTACTCTGCTCAGTCCAGGTTTAAACACTGCTGATCTTACACATTTTTAACACATTTTTAGAAGGAAAGGAATTACCTAATTTCTTCAATCTAACTTCAGAAATTTTTCACCGTTCTTGCGATCCCCTGAGATCCCTGTTGCAATTCCCACTGAAATGGCCATTGTCCTATTCACCTGTATGTGAAGCTGTCACTTCCTGCTCTCCTTTCATACGCTTCCTGTTTCTTGCCAATGCTATAAGTAGGGATCTACCTATACTGCACCAGGCAAAAAAAAAGATTGTGGGCCACTTGCAGCCTGTGGCACCATTTTTGCAGTCTTTTCACAACTTCCCTCCCACTACTGATTGGCTAAGGAGTCCCTGCAGCCCTACCCCTCACCTCTGATTGGCCACGCAGGCTACCCATTGTGTGGTCCCGTCCCTTCCTGCTGATTGTTGGAGAGGGCCCCACAGTACAGCCAGCCCTCTTGGCCAATCAGCAGCAAGTGGTAGAGGGTAGCTGCCATCTTTGCTCCTCCCTGTCATGCCAACAGCTTCCCCTCCGACTGGCTGCGAGGCCAGGCTGCAGCAGCCCTGAGGATGGCTGGCTCTCATTGAGAAGCTAGCATTTGATTTTTATTAAGACTTTTTTTTTCCTTAGTGATTCCATGCCTACATTTCAGAGATTGCCATTTCTGTAGGGTTCACAGAAACCACTTTTTCTCATGGTTTCCACAAATAACACAAAATTGTGAATAGAGCGGATCCCTACTATAAGCCTCACCCATCCATCTTGCCGAAAGGTTCCACATGCAGTTTTGTCTGAATGTCCCTAATGCTCTGGCATGAAACTCATCGAGCAAAGGGTTACTCTCCTGAGCCTCAGAAAAAAGGACTCTTCCCAATTGCCCTGCAACTAAAGCGTGAAACATGGCAGAGGTGTTTCAGAAACTACTGAAAACGACTGAAGTTCCTTGCCGTTTTGACTACGATGGGGACCTTAAACTATGCTGTTTTTAAACTATGTCTCTTCTCACTCCAGTGCCATTCTTGATACAATTTCTGATTGACAGATCCACCCACGGCAGCATCATTGAAGCCGGTACGGGCGTATTTTAAACTGACAGATCTCATATCCAAGCTCTGTCTTGATGTTCAAAATGTAAATCATCTCTGGAAGAAGTGAAATTCAGAATGAGATGTTTCAGCATGGGTTTGATTCAATAAAGACTCTTTGATTCTCTTCATTCACAGGAAACTTTGAGGGATTTCCAAAGAGGCTGGGACCTGAGGCTAAAGTCCTTCAAGAAATGGAAGACAAAAAATAGAGGCAGACACCCAGAGAGAATGTCATATTGTATGGTTACAGAATGTATGGCAATGTCCAAATGGTTCATTATTCATTTGTCCACATAAAAAAGCAGAGGGGCAGGCACCTAAACCATCCGAACAAGAAGCCTCCCAGGTATCCAGTGGGAGTCGAGCACTTGCTTCACACCTTGGTAGGGCTCCAGATACTGGACTTTCATATTATATTATTTCATGTAAGAAAAGTGCTTGAAGGAAATTAGATTATGCATTACTTTAGATTTTAGTTTTGTTCTCTCCACAAGGCCTTTACAGTTAAAACCTTAAGCCACAGAGCATGAAAGAGTGATAATGCTATAGTTATGGAAGAATCAGGCCCAGAATACAGATATCAGAAGGGGGTGCTTGATACTTTTACCATTATAACTTTTCAGGTTTTTATAAAATTGCCAGATTCGGACAAATTGGGATTAATTTTTATATGCCAGGTAATTCAAGGTAAATTTTTTTTTTGGAAATGTTTAGGCAAAACTGTTTTCAAGACCAGAGCTATGGAAAATATGTGGAAGGAACTTGAAATGTGGTGGGGGCCAGCTTTTGTATCAGAAGGTCCCTGGGAATGTCTGCCCTAATTTGGGGGTATACTTGATAGCCGTGTTGGTCTGAGACAAAAAGATGTAGAAAAAACTAGAACTCTTGGTTCCAAAATGATACCTTTTATTAGACCGACTGGAAAATGGCAAGAAAATTGGCCCCTTGAAGGGATTTTAATCCTGAAAGCTTGTAGAAAAGGACAATTTTCTTGCCATTTTCCAGTTGGTCTAATAAAAGGTATCATTTTGGAACCAAGAGTTCTAGTTTTTTGTATGCCCTAATTTGGGTAACTAATAAAGGGTCACTTTGAAAGGATTCAAGCAATTGGGCATCCCCCAAGTCTTTGAAATGTGATTTCCAGGAGAATAGATTTGACTGTTGGGAAGCACTTATTGATTTTCAGCTTAAACGCTCTGCTGATCCTAACTCCTTCATGCTAGTAGAAAGCGGAGGGGGCCAGGGAGGGGAAAATGCAATTAAAAACCTGAAGTAGAGTCAGAGTTTAAGATTACAATCCAGTCGGTTCATCACAGGTACGCTATTCCATCAGATTTATGGCCCTTTTCCCCAAGCGGTCCTTTCCCATAAAGAGTTTAAAGCTTATGCTACCCTTCAGCATCCCAGGAATTTCATTCTGAAAGATACTGTTACACAGAAGTAAACACCCTGATAATCCAGTTGCTGACTGTGTGCTGGCTTGCAGCATTTGTACCAATAAAGCAGACTTACTAATCATCACAGTAAAAACCGAACAGTATGCTTCAGGTGACTCTTTTGTATTATCAGATTTGTCCTTCTGCAATCAAATTCCTGACAGCACATCAGAAAGCATAATGTCATATTCGAACTGATTGAAAATGCAGGCATAAATAAATAAATTGATGCACGGCCCTCTGAGACATAATCTATATTCCCTCCTGTTCCTTAAAAGGATTATTATAACTTACTTAAATGGTGCTGTTTCATGAGTTATGAACTTCTACATAATTTGTAGCATAAATATGATATCTGATAGCAAATGTACCCAGTAGAAAAGACAATTAATTGTGTTATTAAATCCCATATCAAATGTAAAAAAGGAGCCATCATATCTAGAAGGCCAGGAAGAACATCATTCTTACAGACTTAGAAACTTTCTAATATTTTATAGCAAATGCTTGTCTATCAAGTTAAAATGCTGCCACGAAAAATATACTCTTTGGGGTTTCGTTCTGCTGTGAAATATTTCACTAGAGCCCAAGGGAGAAGCGAACAACCAGAGGTGCGTAATCTCAGTGAGCACAAGTCCAAATCAGTGGATAGTCCTGTTTCATTGTAGGAAGCAATTAGGTTCCAATGTGTTGGAAAGTGAAAAACAGTTTCACAGATTGTCAGAGTTTACTGCTCTTCCTTGAAGATGTCAGAAAGAGGAAGGACACACCTGTCCAGCAGGGCCATTGTAGTCCCTGGGATGTTAGCACCCTGCCAGAAGGAAGGTCCTTCTCTATCAAACAAAAGATTCATTGCATCAGAAATAGGTGCAAAGATTCTGATGTATTATTGAAGCATGCGGGGGAACAAATGGTTCAACAAGGCAGGGCATACTTTTCCTTACTCAGTAAATAACCCTGTTCTCTCAGTCAAACATCAGACCAAGGACCCCAGTAAAGCATAAATTGGATCATACTGTTCTGATGCAAAGGATATAAGGTGGCAGATTCCCTGGAGCAGGGTTTGTGACATCTCTCCAGTTAAGGGTGCAAGAAGGCAAGAAGTAGTGAGAGAGACATCACAAGGATGGAATGGGATCCATTGGTATAGCAAGGCATTCTGTTTTCTGTGTGTAGCTCTGCTCCCACATTTGCTATGGTGCTTTAGGCTGGCCTTTGAATTCATCCATTTACTTCTGGTGGTTGCATCTATAGGAGACATTTAGGGGAGAAGGGTGCTTCAGTGCAGGGGCTGCCTACCTGCTAGCCCTATACTGGAGCAACCTCATGCCCCAGACAGCTTCTCCATAGTACACTGAGCCAAGGGAGGAGCAGCCCTGAGCTGGCAGGCTGATCCCCAGAGTCCCCTGCTAGCTGGGGCTGCTCCGACCCGGCTCAATGTGCACATGAAGATGTGGTGCCTAGGAGCAACAAACTCTTGCATATGTGCCAGAGTTTATTGCTTTGTATTAATTTCACATATAGAAGCACTCAGTGAACGCTATAATAATGCTTCTACCATGGACCTGATGGGAGTATTTGCATTAGTTGCCTATCAATGTCAGCATTGCTGTTCTCTATATTATAGTCACTCCTGGAGGACCTGAGATAGGAGGCCCATTGTGCTTGGCTTTGCACAAGTCTAGTACTTAGAGGCAATACCTCCACAAAAATTTCTAATCAAAGGATGAAGAAGTCTCCATTTGACAGATAGAAACCAAAGCACAAAATGACTGAGGCCTGCATCCTCTAAAGATGCTTAGTATCTAATTCCATTAAATCAATGGAATTAAGTGCAAAAATACTTTTGAGGAGCTAGGCTAAGATTGGCCAAGGGAATACAAGAAGACCATAGCAGACCCAGTCCCAGTACCTTAAACAGAGGACCATCCTTCCTGTCAATAAAATGGATAGAGCACTAATTTAATCACAAGATTCATTAATTAATGCTTAAATGTTTTGAGATGCTTGTATAAAAGAGCTAATTAATTTTAGCCTTACTGTCTTGCTTCTCCTCCCTGATGCTCCCTGATCTCAGAGCATCTCTTCCCACTGCCTTAATTATAATTATTTCTATTATCAGAAGCATTAAGAAATGTTTTTGAAGAAGTATTAAGCATCTGATGTATAATTTGATGCACAAAATATCAGCCATTCAATATTTCTCTTCTCTCTGTCCATTCCAACAAACACACCCTTAGCAAGTATGTAAATGTGAAAACCTTCCACGGGGTCTGACCCCTATACATATAAATCTACTGAGATGATAGCAGTTATGATTTTTCAAAGAAAAATTACCAGATTAGCACAGAAACCTCAAATCCTAAATTAATACAGCATTTTTTGTGAAAAATTGTTTATGGACCTTGAATCCAGGCATTGTAAGTCCATCTCAGATACTAGCATGCTCAGATGCTGTGGTTATAAGCAGGTGATAAATAACCTGATGAAGAGCTGGTAATTAGATGACCTTTCCCCCATCAACAGAAAATCTGACTATTCAAATGCTAAGCACTGATAATGTGCAATGAACTAAGCTTGCTAATTTTGTGGGGGCACATGAGAAAGCTTTTTGTAACATAGCAGAATGACATGCAAAGCCTGCCTTTATACTGGAATTCATGCAATAGATATTAATATTTCTGGAAACATAAATAATTGAAATCATGTGATGTTTAACCCTCCCCCCAAAAATGTTGGCGGGTGTCAAATGATACCCACCATGCACGAGTCCCCGCATGCAAATGCATGCACTTGTAGACTGTGTCCAGAGATGTGTGGACATGCAGGATGTGGCTCCACACGCTGCATGTGTGGGCATTCCCTTGCAGCATGGAATCCCAGGGTCAAGAAAACTCATACCTTAAAAAAGTGAGGTGGCGCACACGACAGCAACGTGTGCCACCCAAAACTGGAGCCTGACCTGCTGGAGCCATACTCCAGCTGCTGCCCCTGCTCCCAGCTGCAGGAGCACCACAGCTGCAGGTCCCTGAGCACCCCAGAACCACAGGTAAGGCTGGTGAAGCCAACACAGTTTTTGGCCCCAGCCTCTCCTACTCATCCCGGAGTAACCTGGTATGCACCAGAGGGCTCGTGGCATGGGTGTTCCCTGGGGACAAGTAGCAGTGGCACAAGGTATGCCACTGCTTCTTGCCCCTGGGGAAACAAATGTTCGCGGTCATGTGGACACAGCTATAGAGGCAGTTAGCAGCAACACAATTTTGTGCCATTGCTTTGTGTCCACTGCACATGCACTTCAGCATACAGCAAATTGTCCCAGGTAGTGTAATGTAGGCTGGGGCCAACACCAGTGCTAGCCCCAGCAGTATTACCTGGTGTTCTGGTGCAGCAGGAGTATAGATCCAACAGCCTGGAGCCTAGCCAGCAGCCAGCACATTGCTCTGAACAGCCAGCCCTCCGTTTGTTCCAAGGCATGCTACTGATGCATGCTCTGTGCCACCTTTTTCCTCTGAGTCTTTATTTTTTCTGCTGTCACAAATTCCTGGTAACAAATTTTGCCACCACGCTGCTAATTTGCAGTGAGGTGCACATTTTCACATTCCCCACATGCGATTTGTAGCAACACAAACTGTACACGCTTCCTGCACATGGGGACCCACCCCATGAAAGCATTTCACCAAAAGAAATCTATTTTCCTTCCTTTTAATAATTTACATCCTGGGGAATGCAGTAGATATTTGATAGAATACTTTAAAATCCTCAAGAATTAGGAACTATAGAGGAAAAATCATGACTTCTAACCAACACAGGGTTTGTACCCATGGTCCTGATTTTTACTTATCAGAGGCAACTTTTTATGCATTCCTGCCTGAAATTAAATAAAAGTTTGCACTGTAGATGCAAATACCTTCTTACCTGCATGGCATTCCTCTCCACTGGGTTCCACAAATGTGTTTTCAGCATGTTCAGTTAAATGCTGGAGAATATATTATAGAGGGGAACAATTTTTCACTGGTGGGTTTTGGGCTAGTATATAACCTAACAGATTAATTGTCTGAGGTCACATTTATTGTTGTTGTTTATGTGGTGGGTGGTGGATTCTAGCTCTGATGTCATGTGGGTACCTTAGCATAATGTCTCTACATCACTTTCCCAGCAGCCCTGGAACACCACCCTAGAGCGCACCCTACCCACTTGCTCCTGCTCCAAATGAACTAAGCCTCTTTCAAGCAGTCCAAGACAAAGACTTTGAGGGCACTGATGAGGAATACCACCAATGCTCCATTTCCAGGAGAGTGGGAGTCAGTCAGCAAGCATGCTCATGAATTGGAGAAATGGTATAGTTCTGAGGCCTGTGTGCAGCGGCTAGTATTTGCTTTGGATTTGGCTGATTCAGGGGACAGTGATTCAATTTGGTGATTCGAATTACTGTCCCAAATTGATTCAGTCAAATCTGATTCAGAGATTCAGCAGCAATCAAATCCACATAGGCCTATCCCCCGCCCACTCTCCCAGCCTGGCAATGGCTGCCCCACCCACCCCCAAATCATCAGTTCCTGCCCAGTGGGAGTGGGGGGTGATGCATGCTGCACCATGCTATGTGGGGAGCTCTTACACAAGCCCTCAAAGCCCCAAGGCCACTGCAGGAGCTGGTGAGTCTGGGGGTTGTTTTTTTTCTTAAAGGGCTGAGAGCTGGGGTGGGCAGGGCAGCAATGGGGAGGGGGCTGGGGTAGCAGGGAGGGGGTGAGGGGGCTTGTGTTAGAACCCACCATGCAGCGTGGGGTAGTGGGGGCAGTAGGGATTGTCCTCTGCCTGGCAGCACCCGGTGAGTCTGGGCTTTTTTTTTTAAAACACCGGGAGCTGGGGTGGACAGTGCACCCATGGGGGACTGCGGGAGCAGGCAGGGGATGGGGCCTGGCAGGGGTCCCTCATGGTCCCCTCCCTGCTTCTCCAGTCCCCATCCCCCTGCCCCTTACTTACCAGCTCCAAGTCTGGCTCTAGCTCCCTGCTGCAGTGGGTGGGGTCTGCCCATATCATCAAAGCTCTCCAAACCTTTTCCGAAGATTCGGAGAGCTTTGAATCGATTCAGACCTTTTTATTGGTCCCCTAATTCGATTTGGATTTGGAGATTCGGCCACCAAATCAGGCCAAATCTCCTCTGAATTGAATCAGCACCTGAAGCTTCACACAGCCATAACAGTTCTGCCTAAGTAATCATGGATGGTATCAGTGAGAACAGATCCCTTTAAGATATCTTGTTGTTGCTAAATGGGCAGAATGTGCCTTTTTTCCTAAGGCAATCAGGACTAATAGTAGAGATGATATCTTCTGTTAGACCAACAAGATTTTTGCAAAAATGTCTTTAATTGCAAGCTTTCAGGCATAAACACCCTTCATCAGGCAATGGAGAAAAGATTGCCTTTTCTTCTGGACCAGTACAGCTACAAGCTGGATACCTGACTGTTTTCCTAGGTGTACCTTCTAGCTGAAAAATGGCTGTACTGGAATTTTTAGAAGCCTCAGACAAGCCTAAGAAGTGGTGAAGAAAAATTTGTATGTAATCCATTGATCATTAGAAAATTGAGTCTTATTGGAATCTGAAAGGTTTATAGCAGGAACGTGCCAAGTTGGATGAAACTTTCAACAGGAAAGCATATAAATGAATCACTTCAACTTTCTCATTTTGTTTTGATTTTCATATTATAATATTAATGTTATTATACTACACATATTTGGTAAGTTGTGATACCATTTCAGTATTATCAAAACAAAATGAGTTGACCGTATCGAACTGAAAAGTTACAGAATCAAAATTTACCAAGCTCTATTCCCCAATAAAATAATTAAAAATTTTCTCTCTCATTTGGAATTAAAATAAATGCTGAAATATAATAATTGCCTGTGGGATGCAAATTCTCTTTTTCTGATCAGCTTTAATTCTCCACTCTTACATTCTTGAAATGAAATGCTTGTTGCTTTCAGAGTCATACTAATTTTATCGAGCTTCTAAATTTTTCATATCCATTTGCTGAAGTTTTGCGGGGGGGGTTTGAGACTGCCATACGCAGAACAATGAATGGCAGGTTTGTTGCTATAGATATGGAAATTGAAATGAATTAGTAATCAAAAGTCACAAGTGAGTTTTCATACTAAAAAAACATTAGTATTAGCAGTACGGTAGCCTTGCTTCCAACGTTATCAGAATGATCACAGAAAGGAACAGACTGGCTGGGTCACAAGCCAGAATGTTATTGCAGAAGCACAGGGCATAGTGCACATGTAAGAGTATAATGCCAACAGTGTGATTTCTGAAGGCTTATTAATCATCTATTCTAGAAAGCAGTGGTGTACATTATTGTACAACAGGGATTCCCAGTTCTCTGGTGGTATACATTATAACATGAGTTACAGGAGCTATCATAGCTTGAAATGATCAATGAGTCCTTAAACAGGCCAAAGAAGCCATCCATCAAAGACTATTTATCAAGCAGACCAGGATGTTTTCAACATCCTGAGCACTCTAGTCCAATCCACATCTAGAATGAAACCAGGTAAAGGTCTGAGAATGGCACAATTTTAAACATTTCCTTATTTTTGTTGCACGCTGTTCCCTGACTTGGTTTGCTCTTCATTCTTCCAAGTCTTTGCCTTTTTGTTCCCATTTCTATGGCCCCATTTTGCCTGTTTTTTAATTTCTCCTCTTTATCTTCCCCTTCTGTCATTCTCTGCACCCAGTCTCTCTGTTTTTTCTCTTTCACTTCATACTCCCTCTAGTGTCCGCTTTCCAAGATGTTTTTCCCACTGGTTATTCTCAAGTCCCAATAGTCTTTGTCCCTATCCCCCCTTCTTGCTTCCATTCTCTCTCTCTCAGTTAATGAGATTGCCTTCCATCCATCATTCTAGAGTTATGGCTTAATGTAAGAGTAGCAAGAGCTCCCTGCATCACTAAGTCCAGATAAAGGTCTCCTGGGGTAAACAACAGAAAAGATAGACAACAGAAACAGATAAACAACAGAAAAGATAGGGGTAAGGTCTAAGGACTTAGAGAAGCTTTTAGAAACTATATGTGTTTACATGTCATCATGGAAACCAATGTCAATTTTTAAAAGATATACTGAACACTAAGCAAATTAGGGCTGTGGGAGTAAGCAGCTATTTGATCCGGCTTCGGATCTGGCCGCTTCGGTTCGGTTTCCCACTTTGATCCAGCCGAAGTAGCTCCAAAGCTGCGTCGGAGATCCGGCCATAGGTTATAATGGGGAATCAATGAGATATCTATAACGTTGTTGTATTTGTCTGATTTGGAAGAAACTTGAAAGCAAAACTCACGTCACATGTATGTGTTACACCACAAGGGAGGGGCAGAGGGGGAGAAAACTGTTGGGGGGAACTGTACCTCAAGCTGCAGATAAGCAAAACTTGTGACATGGGTGACACTGTGTGTGTTAAGGCGCAGCAGGGTGAAAGCTGCAGGGATGCTTGCCAGCTGTCGAGGAGATTGGTGCAGGGGGGTTGTGAGGCCCAGCAGCTCTAGCTGCTAACAAGCAAAACTCGTGACATGGGTGCTTGTGCAACTGTGCCTATCTTGGGGCACTTGTGGGGTGGGGGCAGGGACTACTGCAGGCCTGGCTGCTAAGTTACTGTGTTACCAGTTAATCATGATTCACTCACGGACCAGCTCAATACATGGTACCTAGCTACTACATAATGAGTTAACAAACAAGGATTGACACCTACAAAACCACAGAGTAAGGAGAGGAAAGAATCAATACAGACAATCAACTGCCCCAAGACAGACACAATCAGTTGCACAAGCACCCATGTCACAAGTTTTGCCTGAAAGCAGGTAGGGGTGCAGGGTCCCAGAACCCAAACTCCTCCTGAACCTGTCTCCTTGACAGCTGGCAGGCTTCATGGCCTCAGCAGGGGCCACCACCCCTGCAGTTTTCAGCCCGTTGCACCTTAACACACACAAGGTCATCTATGTCATGAGTTTTGCTTGTGAGCAGCTTGAGATACAGTGCCCCCCAAACCCCTACACCTATCTTCTTGAAACTTGGCAGGCTTTGTGGCCACATTAGAGGCCACCAGCCCTGCAGTTTTCACCCCCTTGTGCTGTAACACATAGACATGACATGAGTTTTGCTTTCAAGGATTTGGGGTGCAGTTTCCAAAACTCTGCACTGATCTTCTTGAAACTTGGTAGGCTTCATGCTCTCAGCAGTGGCTACCATCCCTGCAAGTTTCATCCAAATCAGACATCAAACAACAAAGTTATAGATATTTCATTGATTCCCCATTATACCCTATGGCCAGACCTCCGAAGCAGGTCCAAAGCTTCTCCGAAGCCATTTGGAAGCTCCAAATCACTTCAGAAAGCCTAATGAAGCCAGCGCTTCAATCTGGACATGCTGCTTTGGATGCCTAAAGTCCGAAGCTTCTCCAGATCCAAAGCATGGTCCAAAGCCTCGCACAGCCCTAAAGCAAATCACATTGGAAGGTGATCACCCTCAAAAAATAAGCAGAAGAAGGAGGATCTATCCCAGTAAGCCCAGCAGCTATTTGGCTGAAAATGGTATTTGAACATAGCCCCCATCCCCAAGCCCCTCCCAGCTGGGTAGGTAGGGCTGTGTGAAACAGCTGTGTTTCAATTTGGTTTTGGCCATTTCAAAGGACTGTGATTTGTCTTAATTTTTCAGATCACTGTCCTGTTTCATTTTGGCCTAATCTCCTCCAAATCTGTTTTGAACTGGCTGCAAGGGAAGCTTTGCACAGCCCTACCTACCCAGCTGGGAGGGGCTTGGGGCTAGGAGCTGCATGGATCTGTGATCCCTATCACACTGGGTCACAGGGCAGGGAAGCAGCGCAGAGCGGTGAGCTAGCCTGCTGGTTCCTGCCACATGACTCCACTCCGCAGAGAGATCCACGCCGGGGGTCTCCTTGCCACCGCTGCCCACCCCATGCTGCCCCAGTGACGTGGTGCTGTGCAGGGTGGGCAGCGGTGGCCAGGAGACCCTAGCACAGATCTTTGGTCCCTGCGGAGCCAGGTTGCATATCAGGGCAGTGCTGGTTCCTGCCATGTGACCTGGCTCCACAGGGAACAGAAATCCGGGGCTGCACGGGGTAGGCAGTGGCAGGGAGGAGATGCCAGTGTGGATCTCTGCTCCCTACAGAGCCAGGTTGCACAGCAGGGCAGTGCTGGTCCCTGCCACATTACCTGGCTCTGCAGGGAGTAGAGATCTGGAGCTGTATGGGGTGGGCAGTAGAAGGGAGGAAACCCTTGGCATGGATCACTGCTCCCTACAGAGCCAGGTCATGTACCAGGGATTGCCCAGCCCCTGGTTCAATTCCCCAGCTCCTTGTTTGATTGCCCAGCTCCCAATTTGATTGCCCAGCCCCTGGTTTGATTCCCCAGCCCCCAGTCTGATTCCCCCAATTCTTCCCGGGGGTGTGGACCCCCAGATCTGTGCACTGGGTTTCAGCAGGCTGCCTCTGCAGGCTAGGGCCAGCAGCAACACCACAATTTTCCCGGCACTTGGAGCAGGCTGTGCCAAGCAGCTGCTGCTGTGACTGCAGTGGCATCCTGCTGAAACCCCAAGCACAGATCAGGGGCCCGTGCCCCCCCAGGAAGAGCTAGGGAAATGATCAGAGAGCTGGGGAATTGCACCCAGAGCTAGATATCAATATTAGAGCAGTCCTCCCCCCATCCCTATCTTAGTTTTTGTTGCCCTGCAAGCCCGGCTCTGAAACTCCAAAATTCTTGGAAACATTTCCAAAATGTTTTGGAACTTTCTGATTCATTTTGGAGCTGTTTTGGAGCCTTCCATTTTAATTTGGATTCAGTGTTTTGGATGCTGAAATGGCCCAAAACACCTTCGAAACAAAACAGCTGCTGAAATTTCACGCAGCCCTATTATTTTCCACAATGGGGGTGTTAATGCATAGCCCACAAAACCATTATATCTGACCTAATGGGCTACCGGTCAGTCACTTTAAGTTGGGGGTATGTGCAGGAATGCAAGGGAGTGGCCTGCTTAAGAATCTGAGATCCTTGGATGCTGTGGACATAATGATTGGCATCAGGAGGGCATACAAGGGCAGACACAGCCTCAGTCACCTTCCAGTTGCTTTGCCCATCACCACCATGGCAGCCCCAGTTTCTTGTCCACCTGCGCTGCTGCTGCCACTGCATGTCTCATGACCTGTGCCTCATGCCAGACCCAGAGCAGTCATCAATGCATGCTCCATGCCAGAGTCAGAGCTGCTGTCCCTGCATGGGGTCACCACAGGAGCTGGAGCCAACACTGCTGCAGTTTGCACCAGGCAGGAGCTGGAGCTGCCACCAACAAAGCCACACATGCACTGGACTGAATGTGCCCTGTGAGGAGTCTTGCAGTCTGGATTCAGACTGGGGCAAGAAATTAGTTTTATACCCTTGATCTACACTCATCTAACTCAGGTTCATTCTCTGAGAGTCTCATGTAGTAAGAAAATCCCAGGGATTGTTTCTTTCACCTCCACATTCACCTTTGTTTTCAACCTTGCAAAGCAAAATTTTTCCTTTCAACACCAAAAATGACGCGTCATAGCTTTTAAAAATATAACACATTATTCATATGGTAAATAAAAAATTGATTGCCTCGAGGTCTAGAGATAAGGTAACGCTGGTAAAGTGACAATTTGATTTAGATCAGTCATTCATGCATACATAACGCCTCAAACAGTTTATGCATCCACGCATGAATTAAAGGTCTTGTGATTGATGAGAGAGCAAGATCTAATTGGTGTTTTAATAAATATATTCTGACTTGGTAATCTAGCGAGATTTATCAGCAGAAAATGCCCCTGTCTAAATAAAATTACCAAGGTAAAGCTTAGGAACAATGACAAATGCCATGCAAGTAATTGGCTGTTGTATCGGCATTGGCAACAGGAGGGCATGTAGTAGATTTATTTGCATTGGAGACCAAGTATCTGGAGCAAAAATTAAGCAAGCAAACAAAACTAAGGAGAGAGCTGACAGTTATGTCATTTACTTCAAGGTACTCCATACACACAAAGACAGTAGCTATACAAACACGGATAGACTCCTGAATGTAATATCTGGTGTCAAGTGCTGGAAATAAGTTAACCAGTAAGGAAGCAGAAGCACATCATTCTCATGTATGCACTTTGCATCCAATCCAATGCCCACTGTGAGGCTTTTCACTGAGTACATCAATATGGTAAATGTAGTTCTGTCCAGTCCCCTCAGGTAGCCTGGATGCAGTTGGAGAAATACTGTCACCCTCCACTTCCCATAACTACCTGCACACGCTGGTCTGGGTGTGAGCACAGAACTCCACAATGAAACAGCTGGGGTTTCTCTATGAAGGTCCATAACAGGATTTGAGTGACTCTCTTTACAAGTACTACAGATAACTATGTCACAAGATCCTAAATTGGATTACAACCCATATCTATCCATATTTGCTGACTTCTCTTTGCACCCCAGGTGATAACTGCCCATTTCCCTTTCAACCAATTAGCTCATTAACATGATGGGATAGAACTGAAGTAATTGTTCTAATTTGTGCTTAGCTTGGACTACAACTGCTGCTTTTCTGAATCTGAGGAACAGCGTTTAAAGCCTGAAAGCTTGTCTTCTTACTCTCTTAATTATCTGGAATGGTCCAATAAAATATATTTGGTCACTTTGCAAATCTTACTTCTCACATGTCTCCGGACCAGTCTGGCAGCTACGACAGTGCTACCATGTACTTATTAAAATATTCCTCCATATCTACAGAGCAGGAGGACGTGACAGTTCAAAATAACTGTACAGGTTGTCCTGCTTGGTAATTTTACAGAAAATCTCATGGTATTTCTTGAAGTCCCAGATCTGGATGCCAGACATGGGAATGAAAACCTTGCTTTTCATTAAAGAAATGATCCTTCATGATTTACAAAAAAGATTAAAAATCAGATTCTGAAAGGTTCTAAATCCAGAATCAAATTTTAAAAAGCCCAAACTGTTTAACATCTCATGATTTTTAAGCCAATGACATCCTAAATTTCCAAGGCCTGAGTCATGAGTTTTGAACACATGGGTCACTAATATCAGGTGCTTGAGGAGTGGGTTGAAAGGGATAAGTCTCTTGCAATGTCATGAATCCATATACCATGGTAGGAAAAGCCAGGAAATGAAGTTAGTTTCATTATCCAGAGTGAATGGAAACATTATAAGAACAAAAATAATACGTCTATTGAAAAGTATAAATTGTGTAAAATGCTTTTAGTTACTGTTAATCTGATATTTTTGATATTATCAATACAATAGAAATTCATTGTATATATGGCTCTGAATCATTGCCATTTTCTCAGGACTTGGGAAAGGTCTAAATGTTGCACAGCAGGCCATATGAAACTATGAAAGAAGGAAGATCAAAATTCCAGATGACATGAAAGAACAAAATACAAGATCCAATCTGTTAACAGATTGTAATAAATAAGTAAAACTTGATGTAGTGATAGGTACAGTTATTAGAAAGCACTGCTCTTAAAGATGCAATATGTTCCTTTCCCCAGGTCATAAATGCAATAAAGACAAAAAACAAAAGTGTATACATTGAGACCACCTGCATATTTCAATAATATAGGAACAGATTTGACATGATCTGTTATTTCATGTTAACTCAACACCACAGGAACTTGGCCTTAGCCATTTAACAGTTGGGGTTTATTTCAGTGAAGTAGGAAGTGGACAGTTGGTTCTGGATGTTTTTTCATAGCATTATTGTTTTTCCCAGAGTAGGAGCCAATGTCATGTTGGCAAGGATGCCTGAATGATAGCGCCTGACGATCAGTGTGCCAAACTGATAGATATCATTTGGTAGAAATTCTTCTGTTCAAATGTATTTTTTAGCTCAGAAAAAAATGTGAACGTAAACACTAACTTCAGTTATGGTGCTGGTTTGAAAGCAGAACATCCTCATTTTATTTCTATGTTAGCAGGCTGCTCAAAGTGGAAATGACGATTATACTTTTTAAAAATCTATTGATTATACAATAAAGCAAAAGGATCGATTTATGAAAAATCGTGGGTAAAATTTTGCAACTCTCATGTATCTATTTTGCCTCTGATATAAAACAAGTTTCCTTTGATTTATGTGGATTCTTCATATGCAAATTGGCTCTTATGCAATGAGCATATTTAGACCTATAATTCATTATATGCAAGGTAAATTTGCTTTTACGCGATTAGCATAGACCCCCCCCTCCAATTAGGTAAGTCTGTGGGGGGAGGGGAAAGGGCCATGGCCCCACTCTTGCCAACCCTGGCTGGTGCGGCCCCAGAAGCAGATGGTGCCGGCAGCCTGCAGGCACTGGGCTGCACCGTGCTCCGCCTGCCCCCCCACCATGCCTGGGCTCTGCTTGTCCGCAGTCACCTCTGCTCCTGGGCTGTGCCATGCCCTGGTGCAGGCAGCTGGTGCCACCTGCTCCTGGAGCTGCTCCAGCATGGGCTGGGGTGAGTGTGGACAAGCGGAGCCCCAGGTGGCACTGGGCACAGCACTCACCCCAGCCCTGGCTGCAAGCACCCCTGGGAGTGGCTGGCACAACCTGCCTGTAGCTTCTGTGCTGCACTGTGCCCCAAACCCAGCAGGACTCTGCCTGTCCCCACTCACTCCAGCTCCTGCTGCAGCAGTCCTGGGAGCAGCTGATGCCAACTGCCTGTAGCCACTGAGATGCACCGTGCCCTGATGCAGGCAGTTAGTGTTGGCCGCTCCTGGGGCTGCTGCAGCCAGGGCTGGGGTGAGTGTAGCTCTGTTCCCTCTGCTTTGCTGCCTTGTGTACCCCTCCCCCAACCCCTTCCCCAGTCCCAGCCTCACTCCCACTGCCATGGGAACCTATCCCTATTTGTCACAGTGTAAAGTGGGTTCACTTTATGCAAATTCAATTTATGCGCTGTTCTCTGGGAACACATATACCACATAAATCAAGGAAAAACTGTACTTATTTAAGTAAATGGGGTACCTGTACGTCAGAGCTACCCATGCTAGCTATAAATGTACTAGCTCTGTGTGCTAGGGCTGTGCGAGGCTTTGGACCGTGCTTCAGATCTGGAGAAGCTTTGGACATTTCGGCATCCAAAGCAGCATGTCCGGATTGAAGCACTGGCTTTGGAGCCACCTTAGAGATCCAGCCATAGGGTATAATGGGGAATCAATGAAATAGCTAGAACTTTGTTGTTTTTTGTCTGATTTGGATGAAACTTGCAGGGGTGGTAGCCTCTGCTGAGGGCATGAAGCCTGCCAAGTTTCAAGATTGGTGCAGGGGTTTGGGGGGGAACTGCACCCCAAATTTTGAAAGTAAAACTCATGTCACATGTATGTGTTATACCACGGGAGGGGGGGTGGCCCCTGCTGAGGCCACAGAGCATGCCAAGTTTCAAGACGAACGGTGCAGGGATTTGGGGGGAACTGCACCTCAAGCTGCTGACAGACCAAACTCTTGCCATGGGTGACCCTGTGTGTGTCAAGGTGCAGCAGGCTGAAAACTGCAGGGGTGGTGGCCCCTGCTCAGGCCACATACACGTGACATGAGTTTTGCTTTCAAGAATTTGGGGTGCAGTTTCCCCCAAACTCCTGCACCAATCTTCTTGGCAGGCGTCATGCTCTCTGCAGAAGCTACCATCCCCGCAAGTTTAATCCAAATCAGACAAAAAAACCCAATGTTATAGATAGTTCATTGATTCCCCATTATACCCTATGGCCGGATCTCCGAGGTGGCTCCAAAGCTTCGGAGCCGCTTCAGCCAGATCGAAGCAGGAACCCAGTCTGGAGCTCCAGATCAAATCGCTGGTGTCCAAAGCAGCCGGATCTGAAGCCGGATTGAATAGCTGTCTACTCGCACAGACCTAGTGTGTGCTTAATGAAACAGCATACCCAGGCCATTGTACCCTGTTTCTCATCAGGCTAATTAACACAGGCAAAACATGATAGTAATGAAACTACACTCCTTTCAGTACTTGATCTACTGTGGTTAGAGTTAGCTTGAGTACCTACACAGTGCATTTAGTGCCACCTAGACAAATACACTGATTCCAGTTGGTGAAATAGTAGGCCTCATGATTCAGTATGTGTGTACATGTGGTCTATAAAAGTTATTTCTAAATTCAGGAAACCAGTATGCTCTTTGTTGTTATGGAGACATGTGTTTACTGCTCCACAAATGTTTCCAGCATTGATTTTGGTCACTTGCCAACTTTTAATTGTTTCCGTTCATCATTGCTTCAAACTGATGCTTTTCTCACATCTATCTTCATCTATTTAACCATACTGTTTTCTGTATAAGACTTCAGAAATCAGAGCTCAGTTGGGTTTGTTTTTTTTACCTTTTGCTATTTTCTCTGTCTTACTAAGCAAAACATTTCCCCAAGGCAAGACAAAAGACAGGTAAGGAGCATTTTTCATATCTGTATTTCAGAGTCAATGTCTGATAAGCTTGTGGACTGAAGGAGAAATACAAAGTACCATAGAGCATGTCTTATAGAAAAAGCAGCCAAAGTTTGACTATATTCAGCACATCTATTACAGCAAATTCAAAAGCTGAATTTAGCGCAAACGCATTCCCAGTTCCACACTTCACTTTCCAGACAATATTTCTGGGTATAATATTTTGATACAACTCCAAGGAATATGGCATGTAATGGCTTTTTCTGGGGAAAAGCATCTTAGTATAATAAAAGACAGAATAACTCTTTCTGGGAATTCTATTCACTTCCTCGCTGCACAAACTCACACAGACTTTTAATGAAAATTTTTGCACAGAGAATTAAATATCTGCTTTTACAAATATGACGGTCTTACTTCCTTAGGTGTATAACTGCCTCCTCTAAATTTAGCCAACTCCCTAATATAGTTTGGGTATCTTATTATTTTGATTGAACTTAGGCAGTTAGGGTTAAAGAGAAAGGGCTTGTCTATTATTTTCTGAATAACATCTTTGAATTAAAAAAAGAACAACCCTGACTTGCATTGTCTTCCTGTCACACAAAATATGTGAACTAGTCCAATGGGACATTAAATCAGCTGAGGACCAGAAACCAGTGAAGTCATGAAGATTGCATGTGACCTGATAATTCATCGTCATTTTGCATTCATTTGTTGCTGAGGTTTATAAAGAGAGGAATTTAAATCCTCACATTAGCCCTCTCCTCCCAATGGCCTAGTCATAAAATTTGCACTGGTATTATTATTGCATCTCTGTAAAGGAAAAGCTGAATCAGATCCCAAGCTGATAGGCAATGTAGTGCAAAACCTAAGTTGATAGAGGTACTTTCTCTTATCTATCAAGCCATACTGAGTACAGAAACGAAGTAGGGAGAATGAGGCCCTCCGTAGCATTAGCCAAGAATACTCCCACCCTTGGAAGTGAATTAGGACACACATATCAGAGCTTCTCAAATCTGCACATCCCCACTGGGTAACAGGGCCACAGGCTTCTCTGTCTCCTTTCTCCAAGAAATGCCTGATGAAGAGGAATTCTCTGGATTCCCAATGCTCGGCTTTCTCAGCTACTTTGCACTACCGGACTGAGGCTCCTGCAGAAGCAAGGATTTGCTTTGTTAACTGTAACTACCGAACTGGCTACAAAATCAAACTACGCATTTGTTGTAAACACTTCTTGGTCAGCATGAATGTCAGAAATCAAGTCAATGGTCAATGCCCAAGGGCCCACTGTGTGTTAAGGTACACACGTTCCTTTAGCCAACAGCATGAAAGGGAGTGATGTGTCCACTAGTACCACATCCAGCCACCTTTGATTCCCCAACCCAAATGACCAGGTATCCATTTACAGCTAGATCATCTGGGCAGTCTTTGGCATGAGGCCAAGTCAGGGCTTAAACTCAAGCCTCAAGGGCTAGATCAGGATGCCTAATGTACACCGTCACCACGTCCCCCGATGTCAGCAACATTTCCACAGTTTCACATAAACTCATGATGTCATGTAAACAGGAATGTTCTTAAGAGAAATTGATTTGGGTTTTGTGTAAGCAGGCAGCAGCTCTCAACAATATCAGCTTTTGCACAGAGTAATTTATAGAAACTGTATGGTATAAGCAGTGGGACACCTTATTCTAGCATCTTTTAACTTTGACTGCTTAACTTTCCACCTTTAGCTTTTTTTATATTTTTAATTTAGTAGTTTTTTAACCAGGTTGGGATTATTATAACTGAGGATACAAAGCACACAAACACACAAAATAAGCAAACACTAGAATATAGGGGAGGTCAACATTATTATCTTTATCTACAGATCAAGAAGTTAAACGACTATAGGTTCACTTACTCATCCAAAATTACAAGGCAAAATAATAGGTGAGCCTGGATTATGACCATCAAAAATAACACATTTGATTTTACAGCTGATTGTGCTCATTTAAGATTCATGTTTAACTTTCAGTATTCCAGCTGAACATTTACTATTTACAAGGAACAGGCATGCTGCTATAAAATTCCAATTAAAAAGAAACAGAAATGGATAACAGATGGTTCTGATAAGATGGAAACCACTACTTTGGAATTTTTAAAAATTAGGACTCAAGAATTGAAAAGGACTCTAGAGATACAGAGTCAACATGTCAGCCCATGTTGTTCCAATTAATTGCAATAAATTGCTAATTTCAAGTTATTTTAAGATTGGTTATTGCACTGAACATAATGACAAACAGTTTCTTGGGATTTTTTCCAATGATTATTTATACATATTCAAAGGACTCCCTGCTTTATGAGAAAGAAAGAAAGAAAGAAAGAACAACTGAAAGATAGACCGATCTCTTGCGTGTCTTTTTTTATATCTACTTTAAAGTTAGGACTTCTAATTGACTTCAGGTTTATGGAATCAGTGTTTTCATGAGAATCAACTAAAAAATATTTTAAAAAGGCATCTTAGATTATAATGGTAACCTACTTCCCCCTATAAATAACCTTTCTCTCCTAGACGTAGGATTTCCAGAAACCACACAAATACTGTCTCCTTTTTAATAAAAGATAATGCCTACAAAGAATATTGTACTTTAAACCAGAACTGTAACAAGAGGAGAAGAACAAATGGCAAAAAGACTCTTTGGGGGCTGCCTGCCTTTATTATGTTATGGGAAAGAGTTGTTTTGAGATATGCCATGGACTTTTAAAAGAAATGTTAAACCATTTTAAATTCAGAGAAAAGGCAAGGATTAAAATAGTCCTAAATTAGTGTTTATGCAATAGCATTGCTTGAACAGCACCATGACAACATGCTGAGCTGACAACTTACGCATCAAGTATATCCCAGACCAAAGCAGGCTGAAGAATGGTGTTTTGCAACAGAAATGTGAGCAGAAAGAAGAAACAACAAGGTTTAGGATTCAATCCTGCTGTTCAGAAAATACTCCCACTGCTATAAGGACAAAGGTCCTCCTGAGCCTAGCAGCTGAGGGGCTTTGCGTGGTTCAGGAACAAGAGTTTCTGTAGCTTATTGCACAAGATGGAGCAATGTGGCCGGCATAACAACCAACCACTTTTGCCTCCACTGCCCAAGTGGCCAGCTACCCATGTATACTAGGGCTGTGCGAAACATCTGTGTTTCGATTCAGTTTCAGATTAGACCGTTTCAGAGGACAGTGATTCATTTCGGTGTTTCGGATCACTGCCCTGTTTTCATAGTATCATAGTATCAGAAGGGGCCTAGAGCAGGTCATCAAGTCTGACCCCCCGCCAACGGCAGGAACGAGTGCCAGGGTCACAGGACCCCAGCCAAGTACCTATCTAATCTACTCTTAAAGATACCCAAGGTAGGAGCAAGAACAACTTCCCTAGGA
>JAGPOW010003447.1:23206303-23256852 GCA_030014935.1 Caiman crocodilus
CACTCCCGAGCACAAGAGGAGTACTCCTCTTTGGAGACTGCTCCTCTCTTCCAAAGATTGTATGCCTCCCGCTTAGCCCTCAGGGTCCCCCGAATATCCTTATTAAGCCATGGGGGCTTCCGGGCACTTTTGTCCATCTTGCATCTGGCAGGAACGGTCGCCCCTTGGGCTCGGAGGATCATCTCCTTAAGGAACACCCACCCTTCATGGATGCCCATGTCTTCAACCCTTGTTTTGTTTCAGCCAAATCTGTTTCGGAGATTTGGCTCTGCTGAATCTCCTCTGAATCTGTTTTGAACGGGCTGCAAGGCAAGCTTCACACAGTCCTACCCGGCCAAGCGGGGCTTGGGGCCAGGGTCTTGGGGCTCCAGCAGGGAGCAGGATGGGGCTCTGGGTGGCTCATCCAGGGGAGGGCCACTGCTCTCCGTGCAGCTGAGGAGACCCCGTGTGGATCTCTAATCCCTGTCACACTGGGTCATGGGGCAGGAAAGCAGTGCAGAGTGGCAAGTGTAACCTGGATGGTACTCCAAGAGGTACCCCCTCTCCAATTGAAGGGATCAAAGCAGGTGCACAAGCGCTGTGGGAGGTGTAGGGACTTTCCTCCCCATATAGAGCAGAGCCAAACCACTACTGGGGACTTAACCATATACCTTTCAATGAGGGAACAATACTGGGAACATAACAGGCATAAATCAGGGGGTATAGTGGACACAAGAATGCCCTAAGGGGGCAGGATTCAACAAAAGTTAGACACTTACACTCATTGACAAAAGACAGGGTTAACAAAATACAAAACACGAACAGCAGAGCAAGCAATACTGGTTGGTGAAATATAAAAAGGCACAAAATACAAAAGGTCAAAGGACAAAGAAATATAGGGCTTAGGTACCTGGAGGAGGAGAAAAGGGGAAAGCACAATGGCCCCTTTCCAGTGCAAGAAGATTGGCTTCCTGTTAACTCATTCACCCCACCTAGGACTTGAACTCAAATCTCCCATTTGATAGGCAGAAACACTGCCACACAACCACCACTAGTAGCACTGCTTCAATTTGCTAGGGAATCTTGACCTTCCTGGAGTCCTGGGCTCACCTGGAGCTGCCTGGCCTCCGATTGGAGGAGCTGGAACCCAAGCTGGGAACCTCTAGGGTTGCTGCTCAGATCCTCGCTGGAGCGGGGAAGCCTCTCCTGCCAGCCGCACACCGCGCTGCTGAGGGTCCAACTGCTGCCTGCACGTCCTTCTCCTTCCAACTCTTCTGGGGCAACTGCTCCTGCCCCGCTGGCTCAGCTCTTGCCAGCTCTTTGAAGGTCCTTCCTTGTGGTCCCTCCCGGTCTCTCCCTGAGTCAGCCACGCTTCCCCTTTTATCCCCCTCCAGGTGACCCAAGGGGCCAATCAGGAGACATGGAGGGTGAATCTCTGGGATCTGATTGGTGAGGAAAGGGAATCGCAAGTCCTCCAATCATCTTTTACCTCTTCAAAACCCCTGGGCTAAGTCACTACCAGCCAGCCCATCACACAAGCAAGCCTGCTGGTCCCTGCCACGTGACTGTACTCCGGGGGTCACCTCACGGCCGCAGCCCATCCCGCACTGCCGAGAATCTCTGTTCCCTCTGGAGCCAGGTCATGAGGCAAGGACCAGCACTGCCCTGCTGTGCCACCTGGCTCCACCGGGAGCACAGATCCAGGGCTTCATGGGGAGGCCAGAGGCAGTGAGGAGACCCTAGTGTGGATCTCTGCTTCCAGAAGAGCCAGGTTGCATGGCAGGGACCAGCACTGCCCTGCCACGTGACTTAACTCCATGGGGAGCAGTGATCCAGGGCTGCACAGGGCAGGCAGCAGCGGTGACGACATCCCAGTGCAGATCTCTGCTCCCTGTGCAGCTGAGTCACGTGGCAGGGCAGCAACGTATTGCTGTTTCCCTGCAAGCCTGGCTCTGGAAATCTGACATTTTCTGAAATATTTTGAAAACTTTTCAGATGCCTTATTTCATTTCAGAGATGTTACTGAGCATTCCATTTCAATTTGAATTTGGTGTTTCAGGAGTCAAAGTAGCCCAAAACACCTCCAAAATGAAACTGCCCTGAAAACCCTGATGACCCTGGCAAAAACTGCACCAGAGTTTATCACATCGCCTTAATGGCACATATAGATACACCCACAGTGATATATTAGTATGCAAATTGATGCTATAAGGTGCAAAGTAACAGGATGCAATAATAACTAGCACACACGCTGGTAATAACACACACATTAAGTAATAATGTGTTCTGGAGCAGAAACAAACTGCATGAAGGAGTCAGGAAGGTGTTTTTTCCCTTAAAAACCAATGGGTCTGAAGCAATCCAAACCTGTCGTGATCCTACAAGTATGATGACAGCCCTATCTGGGTTTTTACAGAAGAAGGGGATGTTTGAAGGGAAGGGAGCACTGTCTGGGCTTGTTTCATTATGAACCATGATTGTTTTCCTCTTGGGAATTTTATATTTGATCTGATTTTAATTTTAACTTTCAGCAAAAGCCTCAGGAGTCACAAAGATGATTTTTGATAGAAAGTCAAAAGAAACAAAGAGCAGTGCATGCATCTTTCTAAATAGTTTGCAATAGTGCCCTTCTTCTGAAGCATCAGATCTTTGCCATGGCTAGAGGTAGGCTGCTTTACTAGAGATCACAGCTATTCATTTCAGTAAAGTAAGTCTTTTCTTTATAACTGCCCATTGTTTCTGCAAAGAACTAGTGATTGAATACACACACACACACACATATACGTACATATTTAGAGAGAGAGCAGCATGAAAGCAGTTTCTGTAGTTAGCAAGGCCAAGCATTAAGGAAATCCTTAGGCAAATAATACTCAGATGAGAAATTTCCATTTGTGAGGGATCTAGGGCAAGTTCCAAGAAACAGATTTTTTTGCAGATCAGCACTTATTCTGCATGTTTTGATTGTAATGTACTATGTTAGCAATTGTACAAAAATGTAAGTCACGCCCCCTGCTTCTCAAATGCCTAAACAAAGTGGTTTTTTTACTTCTGGACATTTAGCTAAATTCCTATTTTCCTTCTAGTCCCCATACATACCTTCAGACGTTTTGACTGACTTCTTGGCTTACTACTCCACAATCAAACATTTTCACCCTCCCCTGTTTAAATTGCCTACACCAACATCTTAGCTGTCAAGTCTTCCTGCTTTCCCACTATCTCATTATGCTGTTCCAATTCATCTCTCCTCTATCTTTAAATCATTTTCTGCATCAAGCTGTCCACTGCTATTGAACCAGAGTACTCTCTCATGCCCTGATCCTTGCTTCTTCAACTCCATGCTTAAAACTCCCTTCCTACACAAACCATTATAACTGAATCTCCTTACTAACGTCTCCAGCTCTTGAAATGACTGCAGTGCTGATTTGTTTTTGCTTAGGCCACTGACTTTATTAGACGTTAAGTACATTAATAAAATAAAAACAACACTATGCAATAGTCTGTTATCACTGATATGAATCATAACTTGGAAAATATGTATGGCAGGTAAATGTTCTGCATTTATAGCTAAGGTATCAATTAAGTTTGCTAGCATGCCAGCCACAAGGACAAGTATCCTCTATTTAAACCCAGATTGGATACAGGCTGGGATAAGACACCGTGACCTCCTAGATTTCATTCCCTTCCACACCCCCTGCAAAGTGCCGCATTGTATTGGATGAAAAGATAGCTCAATTTCCATAGCCCACTCAAGTGTCTCTGCTGAGGATGACAACACAGGTATCAATCAGTGTCATCTGAGACAGCAGTTTTTTCGGGTGAGGACACCTGAGTAAACCAAATCCCTAGTCCTCAGACAATAACACTTACTGCTCGCTATTGCAGTTTCTGCTGTGGTATGCTCTAAGGAAGCCACAATATATTAAGCACTGTCATGAAGGTAATGAAGAAGTTTGTATTAGCAGCATATAGTTATTAACTTGCAATTAGTTCATTATCAGCTCCCTTTCCTCCTAAGTCTAGCTCCATTTGCTAAAGATTTCCTTCTGCAGTCTGTGGCAGCATGGAAGCTATTGGCAGCGCTGAGAGAAACAGGTGCTTTCTTGATTATCAACAGTGATGTGATGTATGTTGTTATTATGAAATGAGCTGAACCATGGCTTGTGCATCTGGACCATGCTACAATAAGATGGGGAAGAATACCAGCAAATCAAGAAGAAGTGTTCCTACTGCTAATAAATGAATATTTTCAGAGAAAACTATTGATAGCAATTGAAAAAAGGAAGTTGTTTAGACAAAACAATTACTTTGGAAAACACTGTGCCTTTTTCTTCGCTGCAACCATTACTAATTTTCTAATTGCCACGGTTTGTTTTCCTTTTCTTCTAGGCTTATTTTAAATAATGCAATATCCTAGGGTTACCATAAATATTGTACAAAATGAGGAAGTAACCAACTGCAGCCTATGATGGGGAAACATCAATTACAAGCCTAATGGCATGGCTTGTGGCTATAGCATCTATTGACCAAAGAGGGTTTAACTCTGCTTAGTTTTCCACAATCGATCCAAGGCATCATTTCTACATAGTTGGGATGCATCCTTGAAGGGTACCATACATTATTTCCCGACTTATTTGGAATTAACATCACCACAGAAACATAATTTACTGCAGTACATGCCTAGCCTTGTTTGCAATGTGCTCACCGCATACTTACTGCTCAGGATCACACAGAATTTTTTGTGGTCTTTCATGGGCACTAATAAATAACTCATGTTCTTTGCAGTAACAGCGCATTTTCAATAGCATCAAACCGAGCCTCATTTTTCATAAATGACTTCTTAAGAATAACATTGTGTGGCGCTGGCAAATCAGCCAATTGATCGTGAGCACATGGAAGTGTCAGGTGTATGAATCCTGGCGCCATCAACAACATCCCATAAAAACATTGTGGGTGGCGGTAACTCATCAATTCTCACCGAGCTGGCCCTGCTGTTTGGTGTCATACTGTGCTGTACTGCCAGAGCCTTGCTTTTGTTCTCCATACATTTCAAATCAATTGCATCTAGATAAACATTGTAGTTACAAAGAAAATCAAAAAGCAAAAGGATGTTAAATAAAGAGAAGCCCTGCAGGGCACTCTCCTGAAGGAATATTGCTTGTTAACTGGGTGTTTCTAGCATAAATCTGACAAAGTGCCTCACAAAGCAGTCTATGTCAAGCAGGTAGAGGAAGAGACCTGAGGCTTCACTAGGGGACATTACCAAGAGGCCTGCATATAGTATAGTGATATATTAAAGGGAATTCTGGGAAGCCTTGTCTTTAGAGACAGATGTTCACTTCGTATGAAGTGTCTGAGGACCAGCTTATCCTCAAACTTGGCTAAGGCTGGCAGATCCAATGGAAGACATTGGAGGTATATATGACCATTTTATTTCTGGAAGCCTTTACAGTCCTTTGCTACAGATCTCAGGAAAGAGCTTCCTGCTACCCAGAAATAACCTGGGTTTGTATGTGAAAAATGCACCCTGACACAGTGCGGTTGAAAGAAGGCTTTGCCCTAGAATCTGTATCTTGCTGTTTAATGTTGTTGGGGTGTTCCTTCTTTTCCAGCCTGCAAGTAGTACATTGAACTTTAAATGGTTTCATTTATCAGCCTTACCTTCTACAGCAGAGCAATTCTGCATCAAATAAAAAGGTGCTGCAGGAGACCCTCCAGATATTGCTTTAAAAAAAAAAAAAAAAAAAAAGGCAGTTCTTTCAAGACATTTTTAGCACTAGCTTCAAGACCAATTAAGTGATCAAATGTCTGGACAAATTCTAACCGCTCTGAAATAGCAGCCTTTCAGTTCCGTAAAAACAAGGCTCTCAGGGCACATTTAGGACGGCATTGCTGCTGATGCAGGCAACATGACAAGGAGAGGAAATGCAAAAGCCCTGTTCACTTTCCCTCTCACAGGGTAGATCTCTATGTAGGTCATTCACAAGCTCTTTCTAACATAGGGAGTCAACGTGAACATGCTTCTTTGACTATAACTGGCTCCTTCCATTTTTTGCAACGTATAAAAAATGTAGGAAACCAAGCAAAGTTTTATATACCCTGGAACACACAATGTTAAAGGAAGTTTTATGTGCAAAGGGTATACAGAATTTGTTCCTTTGAGTAGCCCATCCAATAAATAAATCAGTAGCATTTGTGAACTGGTTCTGTTGGAGTAAATCCAAGTGGGATCTAGAGCAAGTGACATTTTGAAAACAAATAAAACAAAGCACCTGGGCCCTAGTGAGGGAAACGACACTGTGGAAGAACATGAATCAGAGAAAAATGCTGATTGGAAGGTGAGAAAGAAGTGGATTCATTTACACGAGGAGTCTCCACTCTCTGTTACCTCTCTAGGGTCCAGAGAAGCAAAACAGATAAAGGAAGAGGCATGTATGACTAGATTGATTTTCGGATGAATTGGTTAGCTGGGCAGAGAAGTCAGATCCCTAGACACATGCTAAGTGAAAGGTTACTGATCTTTTCAACTGAATACAGATCAGAGACTATAGCTGGTCATCATTTGCCTATCAGAAACCTTTCTGGATAAATTCCCTCTAAACAATGTCTGCAGGGTAGAAATCCCTTGGTTTTCTGCATTTAGCGTTTTATAAGGTAACAAACAAAAAATATTCCGAAAATCTGAAGCTTTTTTTTTTTCCTGGTTTACAATGTATACACTGGTTACTGGGATGTGTGTTTTAGCTGTGCAGAAAGTGTAGAACTAGGATCTTAATAAACAAGATAAGCTCCATCTAACCTTCACATGCTCACCTGCCAGACAATAGTATCTAGCCTGATTAAGTGTCAGGCAAGACTAGTTTCATTAGCGGAATTTCATAACACAACTTTGTACTAACTTATCATTAAATCTTCCATAGCAATAGAACAAAACCAACATTGTTTTGTTCTTGCTATTAAATATGAGTCCAAAAATCAAATAAATAGGGTAAAAATCAAATAAAATATGCTATGTAAGGTTTGACAATGCTTCAAAGCATCACCTATAATTTTTTAAGCCATCCAATATCATTTTAAAGCAGGGAAATAATTTTTTATTAAATTCTGATACACACACACACTATACACACACACACTCTCCCTCTCTATATATACACACTTATATATATACACGCATGCAATATTACACACACACACATATATATACACACGCACTATATATACACATTATATACACACACAGTATGTATATATATATACACACACACACTCACACACATATACATATAGATATATAGATATCTATATATACACACTGACCATAGAGAAGGTTTCACATTTTCTATTAAATTCCAGAGCTTTTCTTTAATGGGCATAGAAATGAACTGTACTCAGGTTTTGAGGTGGCCCCTCTGGGTTAGGTAAGCTGTGGGAGACGGTAAATGCTGTTGCTTATAATATAGTTGACCTCTTCTGTCTTCAGAGAAAAACTTTACAGAATTTAATAGAAAATAAAAATGTTTCTATAAAACTTTTGAATGAACTTTTCTATTACAGTAGCTAATAGAAAATCACATCCTGCCATTAAATTTTGCAGGCAGGTAAAAAAAAGGTGCATATAGAGGTTAGCCTTTTCCATTAAACCGTGTAAGTTTTTAGTCATTTTCATGGAATACTATTGATTTCATCCCTACTAAATTCCAAAGAAAGTTTTTTTCATAGGCATGTGGAAAACCTTAAAGATTGCCAATCCAACAACCTCAGGAATGAGAGTCATCACAAGTTTTACAGATGTATTAAATAACAGGAAAAGGAACTTTCTATTAGTTAGAAGTGCATTGAAGATAAAGAGAGAAACAAATTATTGCCCCGCTTCTTAGAAGAATGCTTTGGAAGTTAAACGTAGACCTAGCAGGGTTTGATCTAACTCTTTCTATTGAGTTAAATTGGCTCTGTCTCACCCCCCAAGAGAATATACCAGAAACAGTTCTAGGTTATCAATAGATCTCTTTATACTGTTTTTCTGTGGATACTTGCTCTGGAAACTAGCACTCTTCTACCACTGTGCAATATCTTTATGGTAGATTATTAAAGCAGACAGATTTTAAGGGAAACATTGTGGAATACTAATTCAGATTGGGTTTATTGCAGTTGGTGTCTGAAGATTCTAATACCAATTCCTTGACACAATTCTGTTCATCTTTAAAGGGGATATTGGTAATTGTACCCTGAGAACTATCATTCAGGTAACCAGCATTTTCTTGCACAGTAACCCATAAGAATGAAATATACCCTTGAAAAGGAAAGAAAGAAGCCCTAGGTAGTAATATATTATCATACAGTTTACATCTTATTCATGTTAAAGTGATTGGAAAGTAATTTTCTATTTCTCTTAAGTACCAGAACAATGAACAGCGGCTTATGCTCCCTCAGTCTGTTTGAAACTGGGAGGGAGCTAAGCTGAGCCCAAACGTATTTGCATTTTCTTGATTTCCTGTGTTTCACTTTAGGTTTGAACAGAAGTGTTTGCAATGCACTTTCTGGAGTGACTGAAATGTATTACTTTCATCTTAGCAGTTTGTAGCATAAATTACAGAAATCTTTTTTATGCAACTTCTACAATGGAGGCCTCAACTCAGTAAAAACCCAGTCTGGACTCGCTTCACCTACATTTCCATATTCAGCCTGTCAAAACTAAATGAAACAACATACTGCCTGACCTTCAGATCTTTTGCCAACGAATATGCTAATACCCCAAATATAGAGGAGAAATTGGGATCTCAAATAATGCTGAGTGAACTTTTTCGAATATAAAATGAATCACTCCAAACTCTAACCCCAAACTAAAACCTAACCCAAAGCACACTCTTAGTGCAATTTGAAATAAATGTGCATAACTATTTATGTCACTTATTAGTTTCTCTATTTATTTCTACTGCTCACTGGGACTAGGAAAGAGAGAATTATATTACCAAGAAATAATATTTTTCTTGTTTGTTTCTTCAGCTCGTCATAACCAAGAGATCATTTTTGAGATCCTATTACATTCTCAAAACTTGCTATTTTCCTTAGAACGTCTATGGCACCTGCAAAATACTTTCCCAGTTTTATCTAGAAATATCTAAAACAGGCTTTACACAGCAGGAATAATTTCAGAGGAGGAAATTGAGGCACAGATCTATGTTTGATGAGGGTCCTCCAGTATGTCAGACTATATCCAGCACCCATCACAGAACATACTGGCTTTACTGAACACAGGAAGCCAACAACAGAGCCAAAACTTTGTCAAAAACAATTTTCTACTGGAAAATGTTTTAAACTGATCTGCTTTAGTGAAATTGTATACATTTTAATGGGATTTCTTGAAAGAAAAACATTATGAAAATGATTTTTATTTATGCTGTATAACAAAATTTAAACCTTTCAGAAGGAAAGCAGTGGTTTGAAACATTTTCAATTTTATGTTCCTTTTTTCTTAATTTTTGCCTTGTCCCATAACTCACTAGCAATCCTTCCCCCCACCCCTCAAATCTCTGTTTCAGGGGTGTCAAACTCACTTCCAGCGCCAGGTGGGATCCAGACCATGGGAGTTCCTTCTAGGCCAGATCTGGCCTGGGGCATGGGGCAGTGGTGGCAGCATGGGTAGTAGTGGGTAGTAGTGGCATGAGTGGCTACAGGCCAGGCAGCTGCTAGCATGACAAAAGTGCACTAGTGGTGGCAGATAAGGTTGCTGCAAGGCGACCAGGGGCTACAGCCCTCATTCATCCCCCCTGCTGCTAAGTGCCCTGTCAATTAGGGTCCCAGATTCTGTGGCACAGCGTACCACTACTAGCTACACCCACAATACCCTTGGCCTGCCAGTGTGTTTGACACGTCTGCTCTACTTCATAAGACATTTTAAAAATATTTGTTTTTATACAAGTTTGTATCAATAGCAAGTTTTGAAAAGCTGACATTTCCCCCCAAACAGAAATTTGGAGTTTTAACCCGCTCTAGTTTACACTACTAATCCAATCATTAAAAGAAAACTGCCTAATCTTCTTTGGGGCTTTTCCATAGGGAATGCCAGTATTTTAAATTTTGTATTGCTATGCATACCATATCAGCATTTAGCAATTAATAATAAAAAGCCAAAATATTATGAATAAGGAAGCTCCTCAGAGATTTCCAGCCCATTTTTGCAGACTTAAAAAGTTCTGTTTATTTGAATCAGGTATATCTAAATGTTTGGATATCTAGGTCCCTTAAAATAAATCCCCTGCCTTGGTAGGAGGTCTTGGAGGTGGAAGGGAACAGAAAGGATAATGGTACTGGAGTTGTCTCCTAGCTGCAGCTGTAATTGTTACTCAGTTCAAGCAAATGATTTACTTATTCCATCAGTTCACATATCAACACCTGGAGGCCCTATATTCTACTCATGGGTCATTAGCTGCTCCTGTTCGCTTTCGAGTGATCACCTGTGGCCACAAAACGATCATTCGTGCTACAACCCATCATCTATCTCAAACCACATTATGGACAACTTATCTCTAGAACTGTATGTACAATGCCCTCTCCAGACACAGGCTCCATATAAATTACATAAAGAAAGGTGTCCTGCTGATGGCAGGTATTTTACATAATGTCACCAATCCATCCAGTGCAAAAAGGATATAGAAAGCAGTTTACTGACATATTGTCTGACATTGTCGTGATCCATGAGTGGCAGAGAATAGACACCGTGTAAGTAGGCAGAGTTCCATCTGGCAAAAAGATGGCTTTAACGAGTGCCAGTGTAAAATGACAGATAGTAATAGAAACTAGAAAGTCAGATTGGAAAATTAGCTTTCCCAATTTCACATCTGCACAACGGGGGCAGCTGCCAATCACTGTCTCCAGAGGGAGGCTTATCTGGGTTTCCGACCACATGCAAAATCATGTTCCTCTAACTTAAAAAACAGCATGAAAAACTGAATCAGTCTGTTAGGGAGCTTTAAACAAATGTGTGGATGAGAAACAAGCTGTTGCAAATTGGCAAAGAGAATGCAGAAAATTAATGTGAAATGAAAGCTGCATTTTCCAATGAAATAAAGCAGACAATTAACTCTTTTTTCCCTCGCAACGTTACAAAGCATTTAAACTCTTGAAGCACTGCCTGGAAGTGACTGAGCACTGCACGCTGTATATATACTCTGTGCAGGGGGAAAGAGAGATTAAAAAATGGGTGACCAGATTAAGCAATTTGTTTCCATTATCCCTGACATGTCTTTCACATAATACTTTGTTAACAGCATAATTAGGCACAGGTCAATCTGTCACTGTCTTTCTCTTTGTTTTTAGAGTGAATTTAGGAGGGAAAGGGCTTTGGATGCCAGGTGTCAGGTTTTACCATATTGCCCTGCTCACTATTCTCAGTTAAAGGGACCACTTTAAGGCTAAGAAACCACATCCAGGATCCATCATTCGAGGAGCCCAAACTTACAGAAGTATCAATGGTACTTTTCTTAATCCGTCCCTTTAAGTGGACTGAGCTGACATCCACTTGGTCTTTTTCATAACATGCCAATATAGCATTGTCAGATACTACAGAACCAACTGGGATCTTAAATTTGTAATCCCCCCTTACTCATATTTTTAAAGCTCCACCTCTTCTTCTGTGCTTCCATCTCTTTCTTCCCATTCCAAGCAGCCAAACTCAAATTTGGTGCAGAAGGAGATTTAGGCGTAGGGTTCTCTGGTGTTCAGCACCATGGATAGGTATTGCATTCATAGTGCTAAACATTAGGGGTGTGCGAAGTGGGCCCTACTGGATTTGGATTCGGCCTGAATCGGGGACAGTGATTCAATTTGTTAATTCAGCTCACTGGCCCTGATTCATTTCATCCAAGTCTGAATCTGAAGATATGAATCAGTGATTTGGACACAGACACAGCTTTAAATGTTTTTTCTATATACCTCAAGGTACCAAAATGGCTCATGAATGAAGCAATGCTGGAGCAGATGGGGCATCCCACAGGAGTACTTCTGGTCCACTTCTGGGTCTGCTGGGGAGCACGTGGTAGGGAGCCTGCCCACCTCCCTGGTTTGGTAATCAGCCACAGGGGGACCCCAGGTGCCCCCTAGACCCAGGAGGCACCAGTCGCCAAGCTGGCGGGGGGGAGGGGGCATGGTTCAGGGAGATCTCCCTACGCACTCCCTGGTGGACCCAGAAGTGGACCGGAAGTGCTTCTAGTCCACTTCCCAGTCTGCTGCCGAATGTGCTGGGGAGCCCCCCATGCACCCTACCACTGGAGTGTTCATGAGCTGTCTGTTACTTAGAGGTATATAGAAAAAAACATTTAAATCTGTGTCTATGTCCAAATCGCCAAATCTTTCTGAATTGATTCAAAGGGTTTGATTTTGATTCAGAGAGATTAAAGTGTCCTCTGATTTGACTTGGATTTGGAGGTTTGGCCACTGAATTGGGCTGAATCTCCGCTGAATTGAATCAAGGACTGAAGCTTTACACAGACCTACTAAATAGACACCCTTGTAGCACAACAAAAAGCATCCATATGACATTTCAAGCTGCAATAGCACTACAAAGATACTGAAAGTGTTATACATTATTAGAGAAACAAGGATTTCCTAGGGTGTTAGAAGGTAATCACTCTAAGTAAACCTTGCCTCTCATATAATTTCTGGACCATCATGGCTACAACATCAGTCTTATGCTACAAATTATTAATACTTTCACAGAGTTACTTCTTGACAGCATTATATTTTGCAGTGCTACATGTAACACCTGTATAGATATATGTAGAACTGCAGGTGTCACTAGTATATGCAGTGTCCCATAGTCCACTCTTCTCCCTCAACCCACCTCCATCAGGAAGGAAGGGAGGAAGACTGGCTGGCTCCCTAGTGGCAAGCTGTCAGAAAACCCTGCTGGAGCCCTACTACTGCTGCTACTTGAACAATCCCTGCTGGAGCCATTTGAATATGCAGAGGAGGCACTCCCAGCAGCCATCTGAACAGTTATGGCACTGTCCAGAGCACTTCAAGTGAGGGATGAGGGAGCAATTCCCACTGGTGGCAGGGAAAAGGGCATGTTGTCAGTGACTGGGTTCCCCTGAGGGGGAGGGGAGCAAAAAAGCAGATCCCTACCATCCCTGGTGGCTTGCCTTTGAGGTAATATTGTAGCTCTTCAGTTAAGGGACTGCAACATCTGTATGCCCCCTCCGCACTCCATTTTTGTAATGCTACAAAGTGCCAAGAGACTACAAATGAACACCTGTCCATGCTCAAGATGTTTCACTCTTACAGAATGGAGTTGTGCAGAGAACAGTAGCAAGGAAAGGAAAGCAACAGAAGCCCACCTACCACCATTATCCACCACTCACTCCACCATCACCAAGATTTCTGGGTAACTACACTGCCACTTTATGGAGGGAATGGACCAAAAAAGAGGCTTTGTAGCCTTGTCACTTCTTTTCTGGAAGAAGAGTGAAATGAGTATCATAATGACCAACGACCACTGTCTTATTTCCTATTTAATATATTGTGGGAACTTCACCTGTTGTCCTTCTGCTGGCCTCTAGATCTACCATTGATATGGACATGTGACTTTCTGGGCCTAATCTAAGAGTATTTTTAAACAGCCGGACAGCTGGATGTTGACAAGAGAATCTAAAAATCCATTTTGAAAACTGCATGACTGCGAGCCCTTGTCAAACATTAACACCCTAAATCTAATACAAACGCAGTAAGTCACTGTATGATATGAAAACCATGAATGAAGATGCATATGGTAGCACTGGAGGAAGCACCATTGCTAATGGCTACCACATAAGGGTATTACTTCATCTCATTGTACTAATTCCCATTCTCCTATAAATGCGACATTTGGAAAGCTGTGTGAAATGTTGGCAGCGAAACCAAGTGGTACTCCCATAATTTCAAAGAAATTGAGATTCTGTATCATGAGGACAGATTCTCCTTACCTTTCCAATTAATAACTGAGATGACAGAAGAGGAAGTATGTACTAACAGGACCAGACCTCACTGCTTTTGTGCTGTTCTCAAGGCAGTCACTGAAAAATAAGTGTCATATATCCACTCCCAATCCACACACTCCAATCTCAGAACTGAGGCAGGTGAGATGCTCAGAGATCTCCAACACCCTGAATATATTCACTGGCATCTTTCAAGGTCTGAAGCATGGGGAGAAGGGTCAGATGAGTGAGGCTTCTTTCTTCAGTGGCAGCCTCAACAGCAGTGCAAACCCAACATAGATGAAAACCACTACATGTCTAGGATGGCTTAGACAGGGAGGAACCTGCCTTGGGGAGGAAGTCAGACTAGATTGAGGTGGGCAAAATGCAGCCCAGGGGCCAGATGTGGCCCGCCAGGCCATTCCATCCCCTAAAAAATTTAGAAAATTAATATTTATCTGCCCCTACCTGCCTATATGCAGCCCTCGATGGCTTGCCAAAACTCAGTAAGTGGCTCTCTGCCCAAAATAATTGCCCACCCCTGGACTAGATAAACCTTCTGTGATCCCTTTCAGTCCTACCTGCATACAATTTTATGTGCCCAAAACAAGGACAAATTTGGCTTTAAGTTTTCGAAGAAATGAAACAATGGATCAGCTCATAGTTATGCACAGGTGATGCTGAGTACTTTGAAACTCTGAAGCAGGGGCTGTCTTGTGCTAGTGCAGGGCTGTGCATAATGGGGTCCAGGCCCAGGCTATGAGCTACCAGGTGCTATTACAATACATATGACCTGCCCCTTCACTTCAGCATGGTTTGGCTCAGACTCCAATAACATTTGAAATTTTTGATGTGGCTTCAGTGTGAAATAAACTGAAACATGTTTCCTGCACCTGCAGTTTTGGCGGCAGTTCAGAATGAAGTGGGAGAGACTTTAAACCCTAAGAAAATATTCTCACACACCAGCATAGAAGAAAATGCAGATAGTTCTGCAGTGCTGAACATTTTCAAGTATTCTGTACAGTCCTGAGGGAGATGCAGTGGTTGTTCTATGGATACATATGTATAATTCATATTCACAATTCCTGGAGATATAGCTATATGTATGCACAATAAGGGAAATTACATGCCTGTGTCAGAAACTAGGAGGCTCTGATACTTTGGAAATGCTATGCAGGAAGAACGTCACTGTTCTTGTATCCAGCAAGGTCTTTCAGGCTGTGACAGTCATAACCACCAAGTTTGTTTACAGTATCCCAATAAGTAAATGTAGAATCAGATACAAGAGCTCTCACCACCTCAGAAATGTGACCTTTTCAATAGTCTGCTTTCCAATTGGCTGCTCATTCCAGCTTCCCTTTAGGTGATAAAGAGGCCACAAAGGCTATAGCCAACTCGTCAAATTACAAAGATAATAAAAAGGTCAGGGTAGCAAAGACTACTGTTATCTTTCACTGACTGATGCAATTTGAACATTCTCCCCTACCTTACTGATCATGACAACGGATGGGAAACCAGAACAGACTGACTCATTCTAATTACCACGATTGCACAGGTACGGGGAGCATCCTGCTCAGAGCTAAAGTTCCCTTGATGGAAGAATAAGTAATGGAGTCTTTTGTACATCACTTTATTATCTCTTTATTTATACACTCAGAGTCTGACCAAGCTGCACTGGTCTCATTGTGAAGCTGTCCTTGGGCCCAGGCTGGTCCCAAACATAAATGACAGCAGCCTAAGGGTGCCAAGGGATAGTCTAAGCAGCATGGTCCTTCAGATCTTGAGACAGATGGCCCTTAGCTTGCTAGGAATGCTGCCTTCATTAGTGGTTGAGAATGTGGAACAGTAATCACTATAGCATCTTTGTGCTACTGGGAATTAATCTTACAGAAGAGGAAACAACTGTGTGGGGACAAAGGGCAAGAATTCAATGGAGAAGAGTAGCTGGAACAGGACCAGGATCCAAACTAGACAGCAGATAAGCTCATAGACTTTCAGACTGAAATTCAGAAAATGGGAGATGATAGGGACAGACTGAAACAGTAAAGAAAAATGAGGAATCGGTGTAAGCCAGGAATTGGAACAGCAGAGGTTATATCAAGTCCAGTTTCAGCTTTGCAGATTTAATAGTTGACCATTTTTGGTGACTCAAAAGCTGGGGCTTTATTTGTGTCCAACAAGGAGGTTTGTAAGAGTTGCAAAAGGTTTTGATATGGTACTGTCTCATTTGAAATGGGGATTTTCTATTTAAATGTTATCCCTTCACAATCACCTCTGCCATACCGGAAACAGAAAACTGCGCCTGTTGGTGGCCAGCCAGGTTGTAAATTCTAACTGATGATACTGAATCACAAGAAATTAAGCGCTCAATTACTCTATGCCAAAACATGGGTATTTTCATTTCTTAGCTCTATCGCCGATTACTTTTTAATCTTTTCTTCCTATTATATCTTGACTTTCAGGCTGTAAATGAAGACTTTTCAAAGTCTATTGCAATGGAGTCTATAGCAATGAGATGCTGATGCCTCTAGGCACTTCCACAAAATAAAAAATTAAAATTTATTTTATGTTTCTAATAATTATCTTTCCTAATTATGTTTTGATTTTAGGGTGGGGAATTCCAATGACTACTTATAAGGTGGTACAGGTGACACATGCTGGGTCTAAATAAATTATAAAGGCATGGTCATTGTGTACACAGACTAATCAGAGTAAAATGGGTCCTTTTCAAGTGACTGATTGCAGATGCTTGTCTGAAAGAGTTAACATTTGCAATGCCATTTGCAGTGCCAATTATTTGGCACGTCTGTGGGCAGCACAGGATGAAGATCCTACCTGGTACCTCACTTGTTCCTGGAACTTCACCCCAGGGAGCTAGTAAAAAATATACTCAGTGAATTTCTGACTGGATTACTTTGAATTTTCATATTTAAATTTAATTGATTAGCTTCACTTCTAATACATAAATACAGTGTCAAGCATGCCCATGAGTCAAAGGACTGCACATTTGAAATGACAAAGCTGTGTATGCCCACAGTAAATAAAGTGCAGCTAGACACTAAGCCTAACAGGTTTTGCATAAATTTTGGTGACAAAGTATTTAAAAAGTTAAAGAATGTAAATAGGAAAAAGATTCATTTGAAGTGAATTTCCTATTTACATTCCTTAATCTTTTTTATACTGTCTCACCAAAATTTATGCAAAACCTGTTAGGCTCAGTGTCTAGCTACACTTTATTTACAGTGGGTATACACAGCCTTGCCATTTCAAATGTGCAGTCCTCTGACTCATGGGCAGGTTTGACGCTGTATTGATGTGTATATATATGTATGAGAAAGTCTCCATACATCCCACTGTCTGCTGGTTCCTTCTATTCCACACACCCATTCCATCTCCAGGTGGCTTCTCCTTTATTTCCTTTTGTACTTCCAGCCTTGGACCACTAGGTGCCATCAGTGCACTTGATCTGAGCCCATAAGAGGCCCATCTAAACCAGGAACTAAAGTAGTTCAGTGAGAAGGGTGCAGAGAATCCTTTGCTGGCAGGTCTGACTATGCTGCGAGCTGTAACTTTTGCACTAACACAGACACTAAATGCTTCTTGATTGGAATATCATTATATTTGCATGCATTAAGGTTTTATAAAATATTGAAACATGTGTAACTACTTAGTGGGAATGATAAATGGGCAGTATCATTAGCCTCACGAAAAATCAAATACTGCCTTACAACAGCCATTATAGGCTAGATGTTCAATTTTAGTTCCAAAATGTATCTTTGATTGCTTTTTAAAATATTTTGTATTATTAATAAAGGGCAGGTCTCCCTTTAGGAGTGCCTGCTTTTTTCAAAGCTGCCTGAGAAATCTCCAATAGCAACAGGCAGACAAGGTTCTTTGGGTGAATCTGATATCTTTTACTAAACGAACTTAAAAAGTTGGAAAACAATTATTAAGCAAACTTTCCAACTATTTAAGTTGGTCTAATAAAAGATATCAGATTCACCCAACGAACCTTGTCTGCCTATGTCCTTAGACCAACACGGCTACAGCCTACACCCCAATAGCAACAGGTATATTTAAATTATACACACTCTTTCCTTATACCTCTTTACTTTGTTTTCAGCATTATAAAAACCATCTTAACATTTGTTAGTATCTTAAAATAGGTTGTTAGTTAATAATGTTTTATTTATTGTCTTAGGCATCATAGTTCTGTACACCTTTGGCCAGTAAGATAGGAAAAATGCCATCAACAATTTCAAATGTGACTTTGGGCAGTAAAATAAAAAAAGTGAACACAAAATTTCATGTTGGTTAAAGTTATTTTTTCACAGCCTCTCTACATGTGCATGGCAGGAGGAGTGATTATGGTCATACATTTGATACCATTGCACAATACTGCTGGTGCAGGGGGATCCTGAGCCTGGGCTCCCTTTGCACTACCAAGAAGCAAGCTTGTGTGGCTGGGAGCCCCTGCAATTGATGGGGCTCCCAGACACATGCCACCCCATGTATCCGTGTAACTGGGACACTGCAGCAGTGCCTCATGGCTACTGGGACCTAGACTCCAGCAGCTGCAGATGTTGGGTCCTGGAAGCTGTGGGGCACTGCCAGAGCTGAGAGTCCCTTCAGCTGTGAGACTGCAGCCCTGGCTGTGCATAGTGCATCCCTGCAGATGGATGCTCGCAGGGGCAGACCCCAGTACGTGTGCAAATTAAAGGAGGATGACAACCAGCTATAAAGTTATTACACATTTTCTAGCAATAACATCATAGTTGGTTGGACCTTTTTATGGCATGCTAGTTAATTTGCATATGTAGGAAGTCTAAATGAACTGTGCAATTAACCCAGTAACTGTGTGATACATGTAAAGGGCTTCAGAAACCCTCATGTATCATTCAGATACATGCAGAGGGGCTTCAGAAACCCTCATGCTTTCAATCCACACAATGAGCTCTGGTTTAGCAGATGCATTAATAAAAGAAACTGAAGGATTACTGCTGTTTCCAGTTGTTCCATGTGTGCCTGCATTATTCCCATTTTGTATTGCACAGAGAAATTGGATCCAGTGACAAGGGTGTTATTTGCTGTTCTATAAGTGAAGTATTAGAAAAAAGATTGAAGATGAATGCCTTGGCTTTGTTAAGTATAACTGTTCAGTACTGGGATGGAATGCAATTTGAGTGAGTTTTCCCTCTCTCTGGAGGCAGAGGGAATTGAGTGGGAGTAAAGGCAGAGGAAGGGAGGCCTATAAATCCTGACCCTGTCCTTGTCACTCCTGTGGACTAAGCACAGCAAAGCTGACCAGATTGGGGACCATACATATTTGCCAGTGCTCCAAGAAGTTTTACAAGAAACAAAAGTTTAGAAAAAGGGAAGTGCTGGGTAAGTGCGGTCTCTGCAATTTCCAGTTTTGGTGTGAGGTTTATGTATATGGTCCTTTATATTTTATCTCCACGCACTTAGTGCAGTTCAAGGCAGGTTTTAGCCAACATGATGTTATGCCATCTTTATGCTCATCAATCTGGGGGGACAGAACAGCTTTAATCTTCATATTTTAAACCTTTAATTACAGGATCTTTACTTATATTACATGCATGGTTTTGCAATACCTGTAACCATGGGACCTTTGTACCCTTCAGGCACTACCATAGTGCAAATCATAATGGTAACGGAGAGCAGCTTCAATGTTCGCAATGCTTTTTACATTTTTTTTTTAATTTTGTGTCTGCTTTAAAGGGAATGCCACAGAAATATCTAGAAGACCAGCTAATTTAAACACAATTCATGAACTTGGGGCAGAGAATTTAGCAGAGCTTTTGTTCTGTTCCAAACACCCCACAGCACCATTTGCAACAGAAGTCTTTCACAGAATTAAGAGGAAAAGTAATTACAAAGGATGGTTTCACAGACACTATCTAAGAGTGTCTGGGGAAGCGAAGATGATGATCTGTAGCAGCCCCTTCTGGTTACCCACAGAGAGGCCATCAACTAGGAAAGTAGGTCATGCTTAAAAACATATTGAACCAGCACATTTTAACTAACATATTTTAAAGCACTAGTGCAGACAGGAAACCAGTTAAGATATAGGGGGTGTGTAGATGAAACAGGGGCCCCAAATTGAAGCAGTGGGTTGTAAAAAATACTGTTTCAATTTAGGGCTGATTAAACCCCCATGTTGTGCACACTGCCCGTTGCCTTGCCTGCCTCTCCAGCGAGGAGGGGAGAGTGAGCTGCTGGCAGGTGGAGCGGTCCCTGGGCTGCAGGGGAAGTGGGGGTTGGTGCTTCCCTCCACGGCAGTGGTAGCCCCCTACCAGGCAGCACCTGCCCGCAGGCATCCAGCTCAGGTGGTCCCAGAAGGCACCACAGCCACAGAGGGAAGTATGAGGCCCCCACACAGCTCAGGCAGGCTTCAAGGTGGGGGGAAAAAGATCAGGCTCACCATTTTTCTTGGGTGGAGCCTGCTTTCCCAGGCTGCTGCCAGGCTGCCTGCAGGGCTTCCTGCAGAGCTGTGGAGCTGCGCGGAGCCTGGTGCTTCGCTCCATTGCTGTAGGGAGTTTTAGTTTGTTACACCCCAAGTCATTTAAGTTTGTTGAATTTCCTACTGTGGCTGGAATTAATGCTCAACACGTCGCCAAAGTGTGCAAACACCAACACCATTAAAGCAATGCAAAAGCATTTAGCCCACTTTAAATTGTCATGTACACATGCCTCTCAGTTCGTCTACACACGGCGTAGTCCTTAGATGGGAGCCCCCCCGAGGGCTGGCCTTGTGCAGCTAACACATTTAAATTTGATCCTTTTTCCCAGCCTAGACAAGGTCACAGAAAGACTGATGGTGATTTTTGGGATCTCAGGCAACACTTCCCCGATTCTTAAGAAATCATTAGTTAATAACAACAACAACAACAACAATAATAATAATAATAGTGAATAGCCATTCTTATTCCAAAGGACCTGGAACTACTGAGCTGTTACCAGTATAGCAGGGTCACCAGTCTCAAGTGATTATTCTATATTTGGTCTGTGCTCAGTGCTAATCCCATGACGGCTAGTCAGTTGAAAGGTAAGGCAAGGTATGGATCACTTGACACAGGCTCTGTTTCTTATACTTTCTCTATAAAGCAATTACTGCCTGCCACTGTTAAAGGCAAGCTATTGGGTAGACAGAACCTTGTTCTGCCCCAGTACAGCTATTCTTATGTTCATGTAGTTTGCTCTGGAAATCAGTGAGACATACGCGTCATAGAGATTCACAGTGTGGACTGCAAAGAAGAACCTTACGCTTTGTTTGGGCAATGAACTGTGCATATAACTGAAATAGCTCCTATCAGAAAGTGACTGGTCCAAATCAGATCCCTTGCATGCATCACTATGCTCTCCTCAACAAGATGGATATGGAATACACTTACATTTTACACTAATGTGATTTTATCCATTTATTTAAACATCTTTTATTACTCATTGCTCCAAACTCTACAAGGGGCCTTGAACCTTAGAAGAAAGAAAGCAGGATGGCAGACAAACAAAGCTAGTTAGAACTAGGAGTTGACTGATCTGAACTGAGGCGTGGTAATATTAATATGTTTTTAAATTTTCACTGAATGCAGCTCCTACAGCTCTCTAATGAAAGATTTCCAGTCTCCACTTGACTGGAAAACATGCATAATAAAGCTACACGGGCGATCATATAGTAAAACTCTCCTGAGAAAATAATGCAGTTTTAGTAAGGCAGGGTTTTCAGCTGCTCTAATCATTCTAATTACTTGAGAATGTTTCCTTTTTTCCCCTTGCACCCTCTAGGGCCTTTTTGCCTTCAAATCAGCCACAGAAACAAAGTAATTTAGCCAAGTAAAAAGCTTATTAATGCCTGATGCAGTTCACTGGCACAAAAAAAGCCAGAAAACTAGATTTCAATCCCATCCACTCCCTACACAGGTAGATCTGAATATTACAATCAGGCTTCCTTGGGTGAAGAATGCCTCATTTTGGTGGGGGAGGAGAGATCAGAAGCCCAAAGATCTGCTTTGGTTGGGAAACTACAATGTACAGGGTTGATGCAGCGGGTTCAATATCCAGATGTGACTTGAGTCAGGAGTCACAATTACAGCAAGCAATTAGAAGTCCTGACCTGACAGTGAAGAGAGTCCTCTGATGGCTTTTCTCTTTCTGAGAACCTTGTGCCTTGTTACGTTGCCAGGTATCAGTGAACATGAGACTAGTCCTTGCTGGTTTTCAGTACTCTGGGTGCAGTGTGTGCACTTAAAATGAGAAATCTGGACAATGTATTTTGATAAAGTACACAAACTCATTAAGATCAACCCCATTATAGGTCAAACTCTGAAGCTAAGGTAAAATCATCTCTGAGCTAATTACTTAGTTCTTACTTCATTGTAACGCAGGGAACCCAATGCTCCAAATTCTGCTTCCAGCTAAACAGCTACAACATGAGAACAAGTCACCAAAATCAATATATATATATATAGTTCATTCTAGATTTTCACCAATGCATTTCTAATAAGATTTAGGTCTGCTGACTTTCATAAATCTTGCCAGAGTAAAGATTTGGCAGGATTTCAGGATTTGGCTCCAGAGACAACAAGAAAAAAAAGGCATTCCTGCTTTAGAAGTAAGAAGGTGTTTATGATGAAACAAAGGTAGTTTTTAATATTAACAGATGTTTCTCTCTCCTCTGTCACCTTCTAAAATTAATCTGTAAGGGGAAGTCATAAAAGAGAGAAGCATTTGTAGGGGAGGGCTTGCAGATGTATAATATGGCAAAGAATGTCTTTTAGGAGCTAGGCAATTTACTCTACAGCTGTGACCTGTATCAGGGTTTAAATTCCAGAAATAAAGTTAACCAAAAAAATCTATCAGCTCATCTGATAAATTTTAACTGCCGTTTAATGTATAGAGCCAGATTCTAGCTATCAATGAAACACAGAAACTTGCTAGAAACTAAAATGGAAGGACAGGCTGGATCTTGTTCATCTCAAATCTAAGACTGACAAAGCTCACAGAAAAGTACACCATGGACCCTCTGTAACAGCAGTCTTAGGGAACATCAGATCACAGTCAGGAAAGCAAGTCTGCTCAATAGCCAAAAGCAGCCCTTCCCTCTGCTGTTGACTCCAATAAGCAGGAATTATCTACAGGGAAACAGTTGGCTGCAATATGTTTGCATATTTGTGCAGCCAGAATTTGACCCACGTTGCACTGGTGCTTCGATTATATACTTCATTGCAGCATCCCAAGATGATCACTTTGTCTCAGATAGCTTTTTATAGTATTCACTACAGAGGGGACACCAGCTTATTGTGCCATTATCGTGCAGTAATGCAATGCCATAAAAATGTATTACTGTGGGAAAATGTGATCACAACCATTATTCCCAAAGGAAATAATGCCTGGCTGTCATTACAAGTACAATAGCTGTCACAAGCTCTGGTGGGAAATTGCATGAGCTTTCAGGATGGGCTTTCAGATTAATCTGTAAGCAATACGTTGGTATCCAAGTAATTTTGTAAACAGCAGGAAAGCAAGTGTACTTGGAATATATGAGTGAAGGTTGACTATATAATAAAAATACTACTTAGCATTTAGGAAATATTTTAGATATTCAAACCACTTTATAAACCTAATCAATCCTCACAACACCCATTAAGGTAAATCCTATTACACAAATCCAGAAATTCAGGCAGAGTTACTTGGCCATGGCTGCCTAAGTAGTCAGTGGTAGAGGCAGGATTAGGAATCAGGATTTGCTAACTTTGCTGTTTGGCACCTTTCTGGACTGCTCCCTCACGCTCATGAAGTTCCACTGACACGCAGTCAGACTCTCTTCAAGAGCAACAGAGCTATCTGTGGCAGGGTCTGAGCCTAAAGCAGATCTCCACCTATTCTCCCAAATCATGCTGCTTCCCAAAAGTTCAGGACCGCTTACCGGATGCGTGAGTGTGGCCACAAAGTTACACTTGAAGGGCTGATCCATCCCCAAATTAATCCCATTTTGTGCTGGTGAAGGGTTACAGTAACAAAACTGCCAAATATAAACTCCTTCTATTTCCCATTATTTACATAGCCTCTCCCTGTACTGAGCAATACACACCTCTCTCCATACAAGTAATAACACTCATGAACTCTCTCTCTGCCTCTTCCTTTCTGCGGTACAGGGGAATAACTTAGGTAGTACGTAGGCTTGGGACAAGGGTTGGCTAGAGGTTTTGGGGGGTTTTTTTGGAGGTGTTTTTTAGGGTTGTGAGAAGCTTCCATCCTTAATTCGATTCAGTGGAGATTTGGCCCAATTTGGTGGCTGAATCTCCAAATCTGAATTGAACCATAGGACCTTTTAATCTCTCTGAATCAAATCAGAACCCTCCAAATGGACATGAAGAGATTTGGAAAGATTCGGTGATTCGGACATAGACACAGCTTTAAATGTTTTTTTCTACATACCTCTAGGTAGCAGGCGGCTCGTGAATGCTGGGATGGTGGGGTGCATGGATTGTCCTTCAGAAGCGCAGGGGGCTCCCTACCACACTCCCCAGCAGATCCAGAAGTGGACCAGAAGCACTTCCAGTCCACTTCCATGTTGGCTAGGGATCATGCAGGGGAGCACCCCCCAGCTCAGTGACTGGTGCCTCCTGGGTCTGGGGGTAGGCACCTGGAGTCCTCCCATGGCTGATTGCTAAACCGGAGGACAAACCGGAGCCCCCAGCACACTCCCCAGCAGACCTGGAAGTGGACTGGATGTACTTCTGGGTTCACCGCTGAGCACACAGGCCCCCCCTCCACGCTCCTGTGGGATGCTCCATCAGCCCCACATCAGCCCCATTACAGCGTTCATGAGCTGCACCTAGTACCTAGAGGTATGTAGAAGAACATGTAAAGCTGTGACTATGTCTGAAGCACTGATTCTCCAAATCAGCATCGAATCTTCAGATTCAGATTTGGCTGAATCAAATCAGGAACAGTGATCTGAATCAACAAATTGAATCACTGTCCCTGACTCAGGCCGAATCTGAATCTAACAGGTCCCGTTTTGCACACCCCTAGTATTTTTTCCTTGAACTGGTCATCACTGATGTAGGCATACAGAACTCAGTTGAAGCCTGTTCTACAGGATTTTCAGCTTTCTTTAATGAAAACCAAAGACTGGAATCTGAGCATCTCTTTCAGGGAAGATAAATTATATTCCAAGAGCATCCATGACCTCACGTTCAAGATCTGTTTGTTTTGGTTTTACAGTCTTTATTTATTGACCAGCCAGGAGATTTAAATCTGGTGCTCTGAGTTATTTGGAATAGGTTGGAAGTTAATAGGAGTATTGGCTCAACAACAAAAGGAAGCTAATAAGAATGCAATCTTGCTGACATTAGCCCTGAACAGAATAAATATCATGGGTCTGGTTCACTGCTATGCTAGTTCAGTTTTACAACAGAGTAAATCCACCGATTTCAGTGTAGTTGCACCAGCACAAAATGGGATTAATTTGGGGATGAATCAGCCCTTCAAGTGTAGAGATGGCTGGAAAAATGAGAGGGGAAAGTTAAAACATATGTTTTATTTTTAATTTAAAAGTAAAATCTTACAGCCAGCTCTCTGGAAATGAGTCACAGAAGAACTGTTTAGATTATTTCGTGTTTTTTTTCTTTCCTATTAGCCTAGTTGAGCCTAATTTTGCTATGTATTAGACCTATTTCTGTCTCTGCAGAAAACGATGGGATTACATTACCATACAGCTCACTGATGGTGAACCAGGCCCTATATATCTTTCACTTTGAGGGGTGGGCTCAGACTGTCTTGTGATTTGCTTTGTGGTGATCAGCAGAGAGTGCAAATCGAGAGCGGGCGTAATTTCTAAAGGGAACTGCTGACCCTGAGATAATCTGAGATAATGTGTCCATTTCACAAACCGTCACATGTAATTTAGCACAGTTCAGCACAGCTGACAGTCTCTACTCATGTGGGGCCGGGGCACAGAATGGCAAGGGATGCTGCAGACGCAGCTGCCCTAGCAGTGAGCGAGGTGTGCAGAGACCCAGGACTGGAATAAGAGAGACAGTACTGAAGTTCAATGCCAGAACCATGTGGCAATACATATAACATGCCTCCCTATGGCATCCCTGAGTCTAGGCTAGCATGAATAATTCCCTTCCTTCAAAAAAGGGAGGTGAATATCCTTATACTTATCTGGGTGGAAGTGAATAAAATTCATCTACATGCAGCCCAGACTCCTCAATCACAGCACAGATAGTATTTCTCACTGGACGTTTGGGTTGGCAGACAATACATGCATCATTGTGGGGTTATTATTTCATTGCAGGTTCTTGGAGTTCCACCCACATCTTTAAAAAAAGAAAATAAACTAGTATCTAATGTAGGAGATAAATCTCTTAATACAAATGACTTAATACATTGAAATTTCATTTCACGGGTGCTTGCATTTTTGTTATAAGTGTTAGCTTAAGACCAGTATATTATCAAATACCGCCCAAGACAAAGCAATCATTTGTCTATATTGCAGTCAAGCATAACAAATAGCCAAGTAATATTTTGGCACAGCTCTGTAATGTTTGATGCATTAGTCCCCTGCATGAATAATTTATAACTACAGGTCCATCTCATTACATTTACCAGAGCAAAAGCTGTTTACACTTGTTACGATATCACGGTGACACCTGGCATGTGAAGTATTAACTATCTATGCATTTCATTTAGATGTTACTGAATATGCATTACATATTACATAAAGAAATAAATGTAAGCAACGGATTTATCAATGGTGGACCCCTAGGAAAGTGATATATATTTTAGTGCCTGGTTGTTCAACCTTAATAGAAAAGGACCTTGGAACTATGGAAGCAAACAATTCTCATTCCACTAGGCTTTGGTGCTATAATGGAGAAAACCTCACACCTGGTATGAGGACGTACCCACTGACTGTAGGATCAGGTGTCACTAGCTCTCATTCAGCCCTCCCCACAGTCATGCGAGCTGTTTGTGAATGAAATCTGAAGAATGCTCTGCCCTTCAATCTCCTCAATTGGTGGACAATCCTTTTACACAGGTCACAGCTGCATTTTGGCCAGGCAAAACATTATGGAGCTGAAACAGCTCCTATAAAATCTCCATTCACGTTTTTGTGCTTCATTGAGGGTCTTGGACTTTCCCTAATCTGCTTTCTGCGATATCAGACTCAGGTCAGTTCCATTCAGTCGATGCACTGTGTCTAACTGTTTCCCAAGAGGTGCATGTCTAAAGGATTACTGCCTCTCATGCATTCTTGAATCACTCATCTTTTGGCCTTCTGCCCTGAAATACTCATTTTCCACCAACCCTTCCCCTCCCCTATGTTCCTGCTGTAGTGAAAAGTGGCACTGTGTTGCCGTGCCCATTGGCTTTCTGGAGTGTGAGTGTGGGGGTGTCCATGGGGGATAGTCCCAGCCCTGATGCCTCCCCTGAATCACAGCAGATCCAGGTGGGGCAGGCACTCCCAGCCTCCACCATGGCTCCAGGGAGATGCCAGTGCCTGGACTGCCCCCCATCCTCAGTACTCAGAAGACAGGCTCCCCCACCTAGCTCCTGGTGTCCCCAGCCTGGCACAGAGCTCCCTTCCAGCACTGCTCTCTGTGATTCTCTAATTCCTCTCGCTCACAGAGCAGCGGGGAGTGGGGGACCGCTCCCCCCTGCCAGGCAGCCAGGCAGGGATGGCTTACACATTTGGCCGCACTCAGGAGTCTCTAGCAGCCTGGGGTGTCCCCGGGGCACACTAGGAGGTGTGGGAGAGCTCCCTCTGCCTGCTGGCTTTCAGCAATATAAGCCCCCCTTCCCCCCACAACTGAACCACGAACACCTCTTTAGTTCAAACACGCTCTAACTTACAGTGCTTTAAGTAAGCACAATAGTTAAAGCGCTTTTCCCGCAGGCTTTTTGAATGTCCGTACTTAGCCAACAAAGCTATGATAATTTACATCACCTGAGGAGCTGCTCATAGTGCCAAATCCTGTGGTCCTGTCTCAGATAAAACTCCCACAGACTTTAATGTGAGTATGTCCTAAGTAAGAACTATGGCAACTGGTATAGTTGCTATAATAAAGGGCACATCTACGTGAGATGCTATGGTGCAGTAGCAACGAGCTACAGTGCTGTAGCTTGTTGCTACCGCACAGTGCCATTGCTAGGCACCAACCATGTGCCGACAACACTGTGCGGTAGTAACAAGACACTGAGCAGTAGCGTTGGGGAAAAAACATGCAACAATGGTACACAGTAACTCCAGTTACCACGCGGTCATTTAGTACTTGCATAAGCAAGTACTACACAAGCATAACCAAGAACTAAATGACTGCGCAGTAACAACTGCACAGTCAACCATGCATGTAGATGTGGCCAAAAAGTGTAAAGTCAGATTCCCAAAGACCCTTATACCTTCTTCACCACTTACGAGGGCCGCGGAATTGATACAAATGTAATTTACTTCCACTTCAAGGTCCTTCTACACTGTTAGAAAGATTGTAGATTACTTACATTTCTATACTTAGAAAGGTGTATAGGGGCTCTAGTATAAAATTGGACTTGTACTATGTAACAGCTGTAAAATATATACACCCCTTATATACTGAGTTGTTTTTTAATCTATAAAACCACATGAAGATAAATAAGCATCAATTAGAGCTGGTCAAATACTATTCACTAAATAAATGTTCAGTGAATTTTCTAATTAAAAATAAATAAATTATTCAACAAAGTATACTTGTCCATGCAAGTATAAATATATTTACAATATGGTTATTTAACCTTAAGTATACTTTTCTGTGACCTTCATTTTTGTAGTATATATATAATTATGAAAACCAAACCAACACATAGAGAGAGACATAAAAAGCTAGAAAGGGTCCAGTAAAAACAGTAAATACTAAACTAAATTTTCATAGTGCATGATAAAAGTCCTTACTTGAAGTAACACTACTACATGAATACATGAAATTCCATAAATGAGCTATTTCCATCACTTTAAATATTGATTATCTGCATGGAACTGTTATGAAAATACCAAATAAAGTACTTGAAGCTAACACCAAAACAATTTAATACACAGAAAAATGCAGAGGATACAATAATCACAACAAATTTGTTTGGTGAAGACTCCTATTGACATATACATTAAAACAGCTTCAGCCTTCTCTTCTTCTGTATCTTGGGTTTTTATTTAGTTTCAACAAAAAGTGTCTCATCTACCTCATTCCTTCATCTCCTCTCCTGGCCCATATCCCAGCAAGGGATACATAAATAGAAAGAGGAGACGAAGAGGTCAACATAAAGCAGCAACTGGCATTTGGTCTCCAAATATTTTTTTTCAGTCTTTGAAGGGTATGACTGTAAATGAAGAAGTCCTTTGGCAGATCAAAAGTGTGTGACATTTAATTATATGGAATAGGTTTGACTGCCCTTGGGGGAACTTGCTCTAACATATATTAGGCACCAAAAAGCACATAACGTGTGGCTTGCTACACCTATGTGATCTTCAGAAGTTCAGAAGTACGTTTACTGTGAGATTTTTTTTGTGCAGCTGCCCGGGATATGATATACACGGTGAGACTGATCAACATTTTCAGGGGTAAAAGTTACAATTTTGCTGACTGCTATTGTGAGTCCTGTAGCTTGTTGTTCAAAGATATTCGATAACAATAAGCCATTTATCCATGAAAATATTTGCAAATCCTGAAAGTTACGCAGGTTGTGGGGAATACTTACTGAGACTAAAAGTGCACGAGTCAGTTTCCATTGATCACTAGTCCATTCAGTTTCATATTTAAAATGTTTCAGTCACACTGTCATGGAGCAAGGAAGATCCTATCTGACTGAGATGATCATTCATAAACCTTGAATCTCAAACTGAACCAAAGTGGACTGTTCACAAATATTCCTCAGTATAGAATTTCTCTACGTTAACTAATTGGTAAATATAATAAATAACACATCTGTAGACAACAGGATTATTTTATGAATGATTTTCAAATGATATATGTACAAATGTGAAAAACTTTCTATTCTTGACTACCTAATTTTTTTGTCAACATTTTTACCTATTTCTATCTAATCTTGCCAAACTAGATTGTTATTTTAGCATTTTCCTTCATAGCTTTTAAACTCTTGATTTGGTTTGTTAAATGGTTACTTCAGAGGTTGCTTCTCTGCCCATGAAATACACATGTGACTGGGGAGGACTTTCAGTTGGACCTTAGGTCATCATCTGGCTGATCTATATTATACTGACTAAAAACCTAGGCCGTCTATACATGTGCTCCAAGGTATAGTGCAGTATTATTTGGCTACTACACAGATAGCATCTTATGTAGGTGCGTCCACACAGAGTCAAGAGCTGCTATGGCTATAGCTAAACTTGGTTGTTTAAAGATAGCTGGGATGTGTCTGTGAAACTAGAGACACCTGGACTGCAGTGTAGACATTCTCTACATTCCCTATCTCAATAGACAAGCTTGAACATCAGGCTCTTAGGAAGACATGTCTTTGGGCAAGAACAAGAAAGCAAACAGCATACATACGCGGTAATCGAAGGTCCATCTATCATTCTGTGTACAAACTGGAAGCATGGTATTCCCCTAAATCAGGCACAGAAACGTAAAAAACAGGGGCACAAGGGACTTCAAGAGGTCATATAGTTCATCCTGCTGCCCCAAGTCAAGATCAGCTATATTTGGATACATGTCCCTGACAAAGGGCCAAAAATCAGATAATAAGAACTTGTAAGGCCCTACTTCAATTTGGTAACAGCTTGGGGTAAGACTTCAACAGCTTTTTGCTTTTAACTCACATATTCATTTCATTAGACTGCACTCTTTGCAAGCATATTGGATGGCTTTATGACCCGCACAAAAGGGCTCTTGAATGACACCACAGGACTGCTATTTCCTGATTGACTTGAGCCAGGACTTTAATTGAAACCATCAAAAGTTCTAGACTAACAAGATACCTCTGTGCATAATCTACCTCCTTTCAGGCCATCATTAAGAAAGTGTTTTAATTAAAAGACTCCAGGGTATATGCTTCTATCATGAAATGGAGGCATTGATTCAGCAATCAAAAGAAAAATAACACTAAGGACATTAGGATATAAAAACTGCTTAGCCAGTTTTTTGCCTATTTCCTATGATTTTGAGCAGTACTGGAATAATCAGAAGAATGGCATAAATTGTGCATCATGCACTAGGTTGTGAGATTCATTTAATGGTCCATAAAGAGAATCCTCATACTATCCTCAGTCTAAATCTATCTGAGGTTTTATATCAGGCATAAGAACATAAGAACTTTCATTTACTGGGTCAGATCATAGATCCATCTTGCCCAGTAGCCTGTGGCACACAGTGGCAGAGTGGATGCTGGAAGGAAGAGTAAACTGGAAATGACCAGATTTTTTTCCACTTTTCCTCTCACTTGTAGCTTCCAGCATCTAAGACCTAGGAAGTTCTGATTAAGAGGCTATATCCCTAACCCCCATGCTCAATAGCTACTGATGCCTCTTTCCTCTAAGAATCTATCCAATCCTGTTTTGAACCTAGCTAACCTGTAAGCTTCTACCAGATCTGGTGGAAAGCCATGTAAAAAAGAACTTCCTTCTCTTAGTTTTAAACTTGCTACATTCCAGTTTCATTTTATGACCCCTAGTTCTTGTATTGAGAGAGAGAGAAAAAATAATAAATCCCTATTTACTTCTTTTTCACCATGTAGTATTTTATAAACCCTTATCTTGTCCCCTCTCAAGTGTCTCTTTTCTAAGCTGGGTCTACCCTCTTTAGTCTCTCCTTATACAGAAGCTCCTCCATACCACTGATCATCCTTGTTGCCCTTCTCTAGTTCTTCTACATGCTTTTTCTGGTGTGGGGACCAGAACTGGGCATAGTTTTTAAGGTGTGGGCACACCATTGATTTATAAAGGGGCATGATGATATTTACTACTTGTCACCCTAGTAGCTGAGCATCTAATTTCTAATGCCCATATTTTCAAATGCTCATTCAAGGGCACTAGTGACTACATTCTGGTGCAATGCTGTATAACTGCTAGTTCCAACAAAGGACTGTACGGGAAATAAAACCCTGACAAATATCTGATTCCTAAGTGAAAAACGTTCGGAGAAACCAGACTGCTATAGTCAACCCTGCTTTCTGTCCCCAACTTTTTAATCAAGTAGCACTATCTGAAAAGAAAGACAAGGGCATGCCCATCAGTCATCCAAATTCATAAGCAGATTTCTATGATCTGAACACTAGAACTCAGCTAGGACTGCACTGCAAACTGCTCTCCTGAAAACCTGTCTGGGTCCTGACCTCCTCATTTTACATATTTATTTTAGATGTTTACAGCTGATGGGTAACTTTTAAACAAATCAGGGTATCATGCCTATTTAATTAAAAGTCACCAGAAGCATTGTGGTAGCTGGCCCCTTGCCCCTACAGGAAATGAGGGCTTCTTCTCTGAATTCTTCTACATTCGCTGCAGGAACATCAACCCAATGACTTGGATGAAAGGCATGTAAGTAATCTCAATACCTCTCCTTTCATTTACCCGCAGACAGGGAGAACCAGCAGGTTCACTGACTTCTCCTGCCCATGAATGACTGCGGCCTCCTGAGGACACAATTGGCCTCTATGGGTGCATCCACACATGCAGGCATGTGAAGTGGTACAAATTTGAGCCAGGGCTTTTTGCTTCAGTGCACATACCTGGACACTTGCACTTTGGTGTGGTGTAAGTTGTGCCACTTGGGACAAAATAACCCTGCCAGGCTCCTTCCAGATCTGCAGCCAAAGGGAGCTAGAGCCTGGGCCATCAAAAGCTGCCCTGTCCTGGCCCCAACAATACAAAAAGCTGCTCTGGCAAGTAGCTCAGAACTACTTGCTCTCAGGACCTTCTGGGGACTGAACACTTGGTACACGGAGACACTACCTCTTCTGCCCGCTGGACTGCTGAAGCAGCCCTGAGAGTTCCCTGACCCTTTACCCACTGCAGGAGTCTGGCAGTGGAGGCTGCTGTTTGGCTGTGACCTGCTGCGCACCTACCAGACCCAGATGGGGGCTGCACGGCCAGTAGGCATTTGCCTCCCCAGTTGGGCCAGCCGCCAGTAGGCTGTGGCTGCAGAGTTGGTCTTTGTGTGACACTACTGTCATGTGTGCTCATGACTGTGGTGACCTGCTTGAAACTGTCAAAGTATGTCCTCCTGGCCCCAACTGGCCAGGAGGTTAGCCACCTCCATCTGGGTCCATGATGCCAGCTCTAGAAGGCTTCTCTGCCTGGGTCCTGCCACTTGCCTCCCTAGCAGGAATTCTGGTGTTCTCTATTTGAAAACTGAAAAATCCCTGATAAAAAAAATCCCAAATTCACTCTGTAAAATACCCCAAAATCCATGCTCCTCCACAATTAAAACAAAACACCACTATATATAGAGAGAGAGAGAGATAGCAATCAGTTGGCCGAAGTTTTATTGATACAGCTACAGTGTTACAGCAGTTTGGAAACCTACCAGTTTCTCTATCATCGTAACAAAACGATTTCTAAATATCTATGTTTTGCTGTTTGCCTTTGGGTTTCTTACCATAGAGCAGTTAGAGCTCCCCCTGACCCCTTCACTAACCAGGATATGGGGACAGCTGCCCCTGCAGCCACAACTGCTGCCAGCAGGTCTCATTTTGTCTGGCAACTGGGCGTGCAGGGGTGTTTGCCACAGCCCCCACAACAGGGGCTACAGCCCTACCAACAGTGGCCACATGAAGCAGGCAAAAGATGGAGCTGGCAGGGGTCTTCCCATGGTCCCCTTCCCCCTCCTTCAGCCCCCCCTCCAATCCTAACTTACTGGCACGGAGCCTGTTTTCAGCTCCCCATGGCTGGCACACTGCCTGCCCTGTATGGGCAGGTAGCGTGCTTCAGCACTGGGGTGAAGGCCAGCCATAAAGATACTTTGGCTGGCTATCAGAGCCTGTGAAGGACCCAAGCCTCCAGTCACCTCAGGGCATGATCCTGGACTGTGCCCTGTCCCGCTTTTTTGCCTGGGGTATTTTTTGACCCTTGGATACCCAGGGGTCTAATTTTGCCCCATGCTGCAAATCTGCTTTGAGATGCTGCAAGTGGCAAAAGGGCTTTGAGATGCTGCAAGTGGTACGTACACACTTGTCTGGACATGCCCTATTGGTCCAAAGTCTGACATCCTGTCTTAGTTCCCAAACAGGTGTTTGTGGGAAGCAAGTAGGGCATCATAGGGGGTTCTGCTGAGCAGGAGACGGTATGTGATCTCACTCACCCAGAAGATGCATTTTGCTTCTAAGCAAAATGAAAAACCAGCTTGAACTGCCAGCTTGTAGTTCCCACAGTACTGAAAATCTCACAATAGCATTTATTTCATTTGTTTTTATTCTTTTTTATGAGCTCATTGCAGCACTGAGATTTGCACTTAGAGCAGGACTTACATTCCTCCATTTCACGTTTTAATGACTGAGTTGTTGTCTCCAAATTCGCCTCGATGACTCTGCAGAGGACAACTGAATATCCTACATATTATGTGGAAGTTTATTCTAAAAGGTTGTAAAGAGGCAGACAGAGGTGGCAGGATTGGGGAGGGGAGTGGGGAATTGAAGGTTTAAAAAAGGTTGCAGCAGCAGAAGAATAGAGGTTTTGAGGCAATTAGCACTGCTGAGCATCAATGCCAATTAGCCTGCCCCAGCACTTTGCAGACACAGCTACCCTGCTTCCAGCCAGAGGGGTAGTGTGTGGAGCAGCACAGTGTGTTTCAAGGAAGCACAGGAAGCGCGTGGGCTAGACATGACTAGGGTTAGCTAGAAGCAATGTGCAGCAAGTCAGAGCAAATACATACTTAAGGTGGGAATAACACACAGGTGCCTGCTGCATCAGGGATAGCCCAAGGGCTCCTCATTCAGATCTGGGCTCCTGCAGCCCTGCTAGTGACCCAGCACAGAGACAGAAGCCAAGTGCAGCCTTGCAAATGACATTAGCTGTCTGCATGAGATTTCTACCAGCCCAAGCCATAATCTCCAGAAAACAGCTGTTCTTGGGAGATTTCAGCTACAGCCAAACGGAAACTGAACAGAGGTCCCTTCTGATTTTGGATAAAACCCAGAACAAAGACTGGAGAAGTGGGTTCCAGTTCAGCAGTGGAAAAAAATAAATGTGAGTTTGAGCTACCAGATTGTGCCTATCCCTACTAGCAGCTTGAGAGAACTGATTAACCCTTTCAGGGGTATTACGTGCAGTTCACATAGGCTATTATCTTGTCCATGCTGAGGACTCCTCCACATGCCCAGTACAGTGTATTGAGTTCAGTCTAAATTGGATTTAGAGAATAATGTAGAGAAATAAGTTAAGAAATTTTCTAGTAGGCTGAGAAAGCTCCCCGAGCTCCCTCACATCAATTCCATTACAGCTATGAAACTGACATACTTTAAGAAAATATAAACTTAATTTAAAAACATTTGGGAAATTCCATTAAGTGATTTATCATGCATCTGATGAAACTATAATTTAACATCGAAGCTCTAAACACTATTACAGCAAGCCCCATGTGTTCAAATTAACAGTAAAATATTTGACACCGAAAATTATTGAAACAGCAAATAGTGTTGTTCTCTAATTAGTCTAAAGCAATAGATCACCATTTGGGCAAGCATCCCAGCAGGTCTTCATTCAGATGCATATATTCAGAGTATTTTATGTCACTCTTAAATGCTTGTTGCTCTTGCTGTGTGTGCAAAAAGGACTGATCAGGTGGGATAAATCTGTGCTATTTCACTCAAACTCAACCCTGTACAAAAGTATCCATATCTCACCTCTAACATTGTATCTAACATATGGTTTTATAGGACTTATACTTCCACCAAAAAAAAAAAAACGCCCTCTTACAGCAATTAATCTGTGCAGGTGCTTTAGCCTAATGCACTCTGAGGTTATTTTACCTGCTCACAGGAAATACAGAGAAGCAAGAGCAAGTATTGTTCAGCCTGAGTATGCCTAATTAGTTTACAACTGTCTCTTTCAATAACTTACGAATAAGATCCCTATTGATCTAATTAGCTGCAGTGGGAGAAAATTCTGCTTTCCAGGGCTGAAGACAGCTTCTACACTCTAGATAAACAGCTCTGTTATTTCCCATGCAAACACAAATGGGCAGCTGGGGAAGTAACTCAGGAGAATGGGCATTTGGGCCCGTGTAATATGGTGATTTCTGAAGAACCAAGGAATTAAATGCATTGAGGGAAGTCACCTGATTGAGCAATCATCTCTTGGCATTCTGTACTGTTCTTTAATAGCCTGTGTTCTGACAATCCTGGCTCACCCCTTCTTGGAAATGGGCCCTAATTTTGAACTGAGCCTGATACAGCCTGAGGTGGAAGACAATTGGGATTTGTGTTCCCTATATGGTAAATGTATATGTTCAAAAAATACTGGTGGCTGCTCTGATTCCTGCTGCCTACAACCCCATCCCAAAGAACGAGACAACAACTCAGTATAGTAAGGAACTCAGCCCCAGCTCTTCTGAAACTGCTGTCAGCTCAGACCTCAGCATGGGAGTTCTGACATGAACTAATATAGGTCCTTTCCACCAGTTTTACACAATCACAATTTTTTCTTTCCATCTCCTCATGGGCTTTGCTGACTCAGTAGGCCAAAACAGCCAACACCTGAGTACTGCAGTACATATGATCAGAGATATGGCTATTCTACCTTGCCTGCCTCTTATATGGTGCTTTACGTCTATGAAAAGAGAATGTAAAGAGGATGTAATGTTGCCATTCTGAAAAATCCCAGCTTTTAAACTAAAAGGGGAAGAAGCAGAAGGGTGAAAAATCTATGGAGGTGACTATTTCTTTTAAAGGAAAAGAAAAACTTTATAGAAGCAAATAGCCAAGTAAGTGTTTGCTGGCATGGTAGTTTTTTTCTGCTTGCGTAGCAAATATTCTTACAGCTGTAACCAGAAGAGGAATTAAGATGTCTTAACAGAGAAACAGGGGGACTGTAAGAAAAGATTTGTTATTCCCCATCAAAATCAACAGTGGCTACATGGCTAAGTCAGTTCATTTTCAAAGTGTCCAGTTACTAAGAGGGGACAGTTGGTATTCCTTTCAGCATAGCGTCTAGTTAACAGTGATATTACTATGGATTTTTCTACTACAAAGCCATGGAAGCCAAAGAGGAAAGATACCCAACCTCACAGCACATTGGACGAATCCAAAGAGTGCCAAAAAGTATTTGCAATTTGGGGTGGTCAGTAATTGTGGTACCAAGGCCCTGTCGGATGATGGGGCTCAGGCCTTCTCCCAGTTGTCCTCCCCAGGGCCATCCACCTCAAATGAGACTGCAGCTGAAGAGCAGCTCACTCCCATACCAAATTAAAGATTCATCTGGTTATCTCCAGTTGTTCTAGTTGAAACCATTTCTTTCTCAAAATACTTATAAAGCAATTACTTGTTGGTTTTCATTGTATTAGTTATTACTTTTACTCAAAGCATGCCGATTACAATATAATAACAGCACATGGTTCTGCAAGGACTCTGAACTGTTCTGACAAACGATAAATTATAGTTGCTGTTCCACTAATAATGTAGTCAGTAGAGCATAAATATGTAATGACAATGTAACTACACATTAATAAATACCACACTAGTATCCCTCAAAAAAAGTGTATACTTCCCTGCATTTTAATATCGTCTGTTAGGGTCCTATAAAGTGTTAGATCTATATCCCCAAATGGAAGCAGAAAGGGCTATAGTTTGATACTGTATGTTCAGTGCTGAACAACAGTTTTCAGTCTCACAAAAAATCTTTTGATTAATCCAGGGAGAAAATAACCTAAATTGGTTAAGGTAAAATTGTCCACAGCCAAATCTGCCTGGCCAGCATTTTTTATTTCAGCAAACCAGCAGCTATGGCTGAGAGTCAAGATCTGCAGGTGCTTAGATAGTAGCTTAAATCTTCCTACTATGACTAAACCTCCATGCAATTATGATGGAAAATTATTAGACTGAACAATGAGGGCAAGATAAGAATTGAATCCTACTTTTCCATTCATGGAGATTTTTCAAAGGCATACAAAAAATTGTTGGGCCAAATTCCCACTAGAAATCAATGACAGTTGGATATTTACTTAGCATTAGGCCTTTAAAAATCTCACACTAGTGATTAATTTATTGTTTCCCTGGCTCTTTTCTTGATTTAAGAACCATCAAGCAAAAATTATGCATTGGATCACTGGTATCTAAAGGTATACTTCCACCATTTCATTCCTTTCCTTCCCAGGCTTTAATTCCTAGGTTATTTCAAAGTAATACTACATTTATGGTAATAGAATTGCATATAGACCAAAGTTCAGAAACCTTCCCACAACAACTGGCCAAAAAGTAGGGAACCAATCCTCCCCCAGGCTCTGGGGCCCCAACACCTGGGCTCCAATCCTCCCTCGGCCAAGTCCAGCTGCAACCCTACTCACCCATGTCCCTCCCCTACACCCTCACTGTGAAGGCTTTGATCTGTGCCCCCACCCCGACTGATCTGCTGCGTCGGGGGGGCAGGGCAGGGGGCTCGGGGAAAGGGTTCGGGAGGGGAGAGAGGAAGTGGGCAGAGAAGGGACATGATAGATCCTGGATTCCCCTTTCCTTCAAAAAGTGATCTTCACCTTAAAAAGGTTGGAGGCCACTGGTCTAGAGCAACAGCAAGGGTTAATTGGTTTCTAAAAGCCTGTCTGAAACAAAGTTTCCTTCAAGACCCATTGTATCTGAAGCCAGCAGATAGAAAGGCTGGGAAATTGAAGACATGTACCACACTGTTCCATAACATGAACAGTGTACTGAAACAGAGGTAAAGGACTCTGCAGCACTGGCACCAAGTCACAGTGCCCAACTGCAGAGCCCTTGGAATTTCTGGCTTTGGTGGATGTATCAAATTAGGAGACTGGAATAAAACCAAATTAAGATGTGTGCATGTGATAGGTTTTTTGGAACAAAGGAATATGCTGACAGAACAGAACATGGACAGTATGACGACTACAGGGAAACCAGTCAACAGTACCCAGACATGAAGAGGCGTCACTGGGGAGAAAGGATATAAAAGGAGAGTTTTCAGAGCAGCAAAAGATCTCTGAGGAGGGAACTCACAGGTCCCCTCTCACAGGCTACCATTGACAGACAGCACACCGCCAGCCTATCTCACCAACCTGACTGGGGAGGGTGGGCCTCAGCCCTTGACCTCCAGGCTACTGACATCTGACATTCAAGAACGAACCTCAGGATGAAGCTTGCATACTGGTCAAAGCTTCCCTCTGTGACAGTCCTAGGACTGGTGCATACAGAATTGTTTGCCTTGCCTACATTATTCTTATCTGCTATCACTATGTATCGATAAAATTTGCCTATTTTCAAATGGAGAAGTTGTGATCAGTCTGAAGGTTTGGGTCTGCCTAGAACAAGGTATCTGAGTCATAAATCCAGTGCCAACAATCATCATCCTGGATCATTAAAAAGCAGCTAGTCTGTGAAAAAAAAAACTGTATTTGGCTCAAATTTCAAAGGACAAGACATTTTAGTTTCTGTAGTTCTGGATTTTGAATTCCTTTTCAAGCATTATTTTCAACTGTATTTCATAAAACCACCCAACATGAGAGTGCACTGTCCACAATTGGCACCATGGCAAGACCTCACAAGTACACACAAGCAAGAAAATACACAATGAGCTCTTCTTCCTGCTTGTGACCTAGGAAGCAGTCCCAATCTGAGCATAGTAAACTGACAGCAACCAGCAATAACTCCGGTGATCGACCACTTTTAAAGTGCTCTGAAGCTACTATGCACATGTCACGCCATGGAAGTAGAGTGCTTTTAGAGGCCTATTGTACAACAAATGTCACTTCTGTCAGTGCCCACTAAGTACAGGACAGGTTAGAATCTCCATGGTCACAAGGCATTTGTCTGGATGGATGGGCAAAATGTTGAGTAACATCAATCACACCATGAGTTAGAATAGGGAGCTGCACATCTGTCAGCACCCAGCGTTTCAACTTTGAATATACAGCACAGATCTAGAAATGACTATCTTCTCCCCATCCCCTCCACCCCCTTTTTATTTTTACTGATTGTTTTCCCCTCATCTTTTCTGCTTTTCTTGTATCCTTCATTCTTTTGTGATATTTTACCTTTTGGCTGGCAAAGTAGGAGAAGTGTGGCCTGTGACAATACTGTCGTGTTCCAGTGAGGCTAGCTAAAATAGTCTTTTTCAAGAGAGTGACACTGTGGGTTGACAGATGGGTGTCTAGAATTGCTGTTGGACACCTAGGGCAAAATTCGTCACTCTGACTCCCACTGTGAAGCTCTCATCTATATTGCATCTTTCTCTTGCATATTCCCTGCTCGTTCCAAAAACACATGGAACAACTCCATGAAGTACGGTAACCATACCGAATAGATGAAAAAAGAGGAAATTTGCCTACATCTTTGGGCAACATTCTGTCCTGTGTTCCACTGGGGGAAGGAAGGAGTCACACGTGCGGGGAGCAGAGTAGGGGTCTAGCATGATCTCAGTGGCTAGGCAGGCTGTCAAAGTAACGCTTTTGGATACTCTATCATCCCACTGACCCTTGCACGCATGTTTATGTTGCTGAGGGCTACGCTAAGGCACCCTGAAATGTGTTGCATGTGGTGTGGCATGTCTGAGCCATCAAGGTGTATACAGATAGCATGGCTGAAAATCTTTTTCCTTTACTACTAACCCTTTTCTCTAGGACATCCCACAGTTTTATTAGTTTATGCCAACAATTTTGCATGGGCTGGGGCCTTTCATTTGGAAATGAGAATTGTGAGATTGTTCAAGTATCAGGCAGCTACATTTCTAACTTCTTTGGGCTCCTTTGAAAATCTCCCATATGGTTAACGAAACAAAGAATTTCTTCACTGCATTTCTGACAGATAGTGGTTCTTTTTGTGGATTCTACAGAAGTAATATTTCATAATCAAGTCATGCAAAATATTCATGATGAAAGAGCAAAATTTCTAATCATGTTTATTTTGATTGCTTGCTTGGTTATTTCGAGAATATTTCCCTTATTTTATTGTGTTAAAACTTAAGATTGAGGTCAGTTCAAGCAATTATGGCTTCTTCAAAAAGATTTTAATTCCAAAAAAACTAAGTTGAAAATTATCAACAAACTGGAAGGGATTCAGGAATCTTGCTCTCCAAATACACATATCCTTGATTGGGCTCAATATTTAATTCCAAAATTGTTTAGAATTTCCACAGCTAAAAATTCTTGATCATTTTTACATTTGCTGCTAAACATATTTATGAAAATGTCAGTAACTTTTCTCTTTTTGAGTATTTCACATTTTAAGATGAATTATTGTGACTGAATCTAGTTAGCATTATAAATGCAACTTCCTTTTTGATCTTCTTACATTTCGTGAGTTCTCTCTTTCATACAGTATAGAAATGAAGGAAAGTGCCAGCTAGAAAATTCAGATTAAAACCCAACTTTGTAAACCGTGAGGTTCTGCAGTACTTTTTTGTTTTTCAAACATCCCCAAAGTTCAGAGATATTTTGATGTCAGGGTGTAGCTACGGTTTTTCAACAGAATGGTTGAAATAAGCACAATATAAGAAGCTTTCTACTCGATCATTTATTTAACCTTCAGTACTGCAGGCCATTTTTCCAGCATTGAAATTTCATATCACTGCCTTAGCAGACAGTATGCTGGTATGAAAAGGCTCAGACTCAACTGCCAGTAGCATGCATCACCAATTCTGTCCCCATTCCCAGGTCTTCTGGGTGGCAGTAACTCATCATAAATACTGTTGTTATGCCAGCAAGTCAAGCTTGCACTGAACACTTCCTGAAAGAAGGAGGAGTTCCCTGAGGTGACAGCTACTTGCCAATGACATCATCATAAATACTGCATGCCAGTTCAAGAACACAACAACTCACAACCATCACTGAAATGCCAAGAGCAGTTATTTAATCTCTTTGATCTCTGTTCTTATGAGATGCATGAAGCATAATTATATTCTTGCTTTAAGAAGAGTCAAGGGAAAGGAAGTTTTATTTTGATGTTTTAGTGTTTGCTTCTCAGCAATATGTGCTCGAAGGAAACTACTGTAATTTATCCTTCCACCGCTTTCTACATCTGAAAAAAAATAATAAAAAAAAGGATGCTTGCTATACATTTGCATCTCAATTTTAGCTCAAACAACATGACACAGATTCAGCTAAATGAATCACCACAGTTTGCAAAGAAAGCAGCTGAAGTAAATAAACCCCACAGGGATGCTGACAAAAATGCATTAAGAATAGGATCTGTTATTAAGAGGGGAGGAAATCAAGCACTGAGGGCTTGACTCCTTGAAATCTTCCCATGTGCAGTGGTATAAATGGAGAAATGTGCATCAGCACATAGAAAATGGCGGCGGCGACGCGCTTTTGAACTAAAGCACCTCCAAGGTGTTTTAGTTAAAAAGCACACAACTGTCATTTTCTTTGTGCTGACACACATTTCACTCCGTATATAACTGCATGCATCGCAGCGCCAGGCACTTTTCAAAGTGCCCAGTGCTGCGGTGCTTGCATGTGTAAAAAAGCCCAATGATCAGAAATTGATCTAAGCCCATAACCATACAGAAATTCAGTGCACATAGCTTGGTCTAAAAATGGTGGAACCTGGTCTAAGATAGACCTGGATCAATGTGTACTCAAATCTAATTGATTTAGGTTAGACTGGTGAACTCAACTTCTGTTCCAGGTCCCCTATTGGTTCAAGTAAGAACCCTGTCCTCCAGCATCCTAGTCTCCTTTGCAGCTCAGCCTATGATCAGCTGCTTCAGCTGAGCACCCAATGGGCCCCATTCCAAAGCTCTCCTAAGGCCAAGGCAGCACTACCCCTCTCCCCAGCCCCAGTCCCAGCCTCCACCTCTGGCCATTAGTCAGCCACAGACAGGTAGCAAGGTGGGGGTGGGGAGAGCAGGAAGACACCTATGACCCCTGCATAGTCTCCAGGACCTGGGCACCTGAGTTCCCAAGCCAGGCTCCTGCGCCCAATTACAAAGCACCCTGTGATATACACATAGACCTGATACTGAGCCTAGGAGAACTGCTGTGCTCAGGCACAGCCCAATTGGGACCCGGCCCTGGTTGTCACACATCCACCCATGGACTCCCATACTCCCCTGCTTGGGCACAGCCCCATAGCCACAGCCTTGGCTGCTACATACCACACCTCAGAGGCCAGAGACAGGCATCATACCACCCAGACCCCAGCATGGAGTCCCCCTCCTCCCCTCCCCAGCAGGGACTGGTGCTAGCAACTCACCTCTGGTGGGTCAGGGTGGCAGGGAGCAGAACATAGAGACTGGGCCTGCATGGAGGCAACCCTGTGACCTCCACAACTTGGCCACTGCCAGCAGGTACCTGGGCCATGGGCATCTGGGATGTTCTAAGGCTTTTTGGCCAGCAGCTACAGGGTCCTAGAGTACCAGGGATGGGGGGAGTGAGGAAGAGCCAATGAGTATCCAACTCAGGGCAAGGACAGTTGGGGCATGCTTATCTGTACCTTGCAGCCAGTCATTGGTGGCCCAGGTGCTCGGCTGTGCTTGGCAGTCTCTGGCAGCCCAGGGAGCCTGCAGGGCGGCATTCAGGAGTGCCCCCAACCTTCTAGCCTCAGCCAGTGCAGGCAGCCTGCAGCATTCATGAGCCACACCGGTACTTCATGGTATGTAGAAAAAGCATTTAAAGCTGTGTCTATGTCTGAATCGCTGATTCTCCAAATCAACATCGAATCTTCACATTTGGATCCAGCCAAATTGAATCAGGGAGTATTCCGAACCAGCAAATTGGAACACTGTTCCCAATTTGGCCTGAATCCAAATCGAATAGGGCTCGCTTCACACAAACCTACAATAGAGCAAACCAAATATAGTTATGCTTGATGATTTATTGCTATAAGAAACTTCCATCTCCCTATCCTTTGACTTAAAATTGTCTCAAACATCTTTTAAATTTTTCTCTTTTGTTCTGTATATTGCCAAATAGAGAACAATAAAAAGAACACTAGCTCTTTAATGGCACTTAAGTCAATATTAAGAAACAAAGCCCAGTGTGCCTATAAAGAAGATGATAAGCATAGGGTAAAGTTCAACAAAAGTCTATTCCCTCCTTAATATCTGACCATGCTTAAAACCCTTATGAGGTGAGTGTCCACCAAGATCCAAACTAGATTTCCTGCCAAATTTGGGAGATTTTAATTCAATGTTGTTCTAGACTATTTTCCATTAATGCATATTAGAATTTATTCATAAATGGGGAAATAATTTAGTGAAAACTGAAGAAAAATGTGAAGTTGTTTCTATTTGAAAGATCCATTTTCTGTTTTTCATAATTTTTATGATAGGTGGTCATTTAATTTAAATTTGTATTTAAATCATTTTCAAAATGGTTATGGAAATAGCCCATGTGCCCAAAACTATATTTTTATTTTGAAACTGGGTTTTTGATGAAGAAAAGTTTTCAAGCAATGAAAAATAACAGAATTATATTATAGTAATTTCTGTTCAGTTTTGTTCAATATAGTGGTATAATATTTTTTAAATGCCAAAAACTAGAAAATGTTGGTCATCAGGACATTTTTAATAATATATATATTTTATTAGATAAAAAATACTCAGGTGTAAAATACTGGCCCACTCTCAAGCTCTTGGGGAAGTTATAAGCACTGATCTTGGAGAACTGTGAAAAGTGATTATCCTGCATAACAAGTAATGATTATGGTTTTTAAGAGGCTAGAGCCAGATTCTCAGCTAGTCAAACCTACTATAGCTACATTGATTTCAACTATGTTATGGTTATTTATATAAACTAAGGTCCTAACTCTCTCAGTTGATCCTGCAATTCTCTGAAGGTTACTAATGCTCAGGCTCATTCAGATCTGAACTCTAATCCTTGATTTCAATGGACTCATAGTTAAGCTAATGATTCATTAACCCTACGGATGCATCCCCAAAAGTGGGACATATTTGTGTCACTGTTAATTGTCCCCAGGAAACGCCCTTACATGTGAGCTCTGGCACGCAGTGAGTTGCTCCAGGTGAGGCAGGCGGGGGCTAGTACCTGGGATGGCCCTAGCAGCCTTACCTGAGGGCCTCCTGGGGCTCCAGAAATGGCAGTCTGGATGCGTGGAGCCTGGCCAGCAGCTGAAGCATGGCTCTGGCCAGCTAGGTTCCGGTTTTAGGCAAGGTACTCCACAGCCACATGCACTCCTCACTTCTTTCTGGCATGAGTTGTGTTTTTTACACCAGAATCTCCCTGCGTCAGAAAACCCCACTGCGTTGCAAATCAGCAGTGTGGCAAACACCTGCATATGCAGCATATGTGGTTTGCAGTACTGTAAACCACATGTAGGCACTCATGGGGACGTGCCCTATAAGACCAACGAAAGTCCATGACATTTTAATGCGCTGTGGGTTACAGAGACTAAAGGCAGGGTAGAAAGGAAAAACTATCTCTGTGGAAGTTGAATGCATCCATTTATTCAGCAACACAGATTTTAGGCAGAATGCTCTCCTCTTCTATCCAACAAAGAAAGAATAGAAGAATGAGATACTTAAAAAGGTGCCTATCGCTAGTTTCTTTTCATGAGGTATTGCTACTTATTGTTACTCAATTGGCTTTGGTCCACTGAACTTGGTCATTTATAATGGTTCACTTATCTCGAGAGAGTGGGAAGAAAAAAATGCTATATAAGTAATGCAGTTTGGTCCAAATAGAGGGGCAGCTGCCAGCCACTCTCTTATTTTATATCAAAGCTGCCCAATTTGTAATCCAAGGGACAAAGACAGCTAGAAAGACCTAACTTATAGACACCTTCTCCCTGTAACTGCAGGTTGTAGTAGGGGAGGGGAAAGTAATTAACCATGGATTTTTACTGAAGATACAGTTATATTTGACAGCATTAAAAACTCACAGTTTACTGCCCTGTATATATGAAGCATGTGTGGTATCTTCCCATGAATAGCAGTCTAATCACAACAGAGTAGCAGGCTAGGTTTTTAATGGCAGCTATTGTCCAAGCAATTATTGGTGGTTTTATAAATTAGGTCCTAATTTAGTTTCCTAGCAACAAATACACAGGTGAATGACACAGATAGCTTCCTCTCTTGTCTTTCGCACAAACTTTTGATTCGAACCCCCAAGCCTTGAGGCCCAGTATTGGCTCCTTCACCACAATCTAATATTCACTTTTTAATATGATGAAACTTGGTTTGCATTGGATTTAAAATTTAGTTCCAACCTAAACACACTGTCAAATTTGTAGGGCACAAACCTGATGGATCAAAATGCTGGCATGAAGCCAAACCTTTAAAAAAGGTTTAAGAAAACTAAACAGACAAAAATATTCAGAAAACGAAAAAAGTCTACCCTTCCTTGGAATCATCCAAGAACAGTTGTCTCTTGAGAGTAAAATGAGTTGAACAATGCAGAAAACTACAAATGATGTGTTTTTGAAGAGGACCTTGAAAGTAGTTTCAATTGAGGGATAAGAAGGAGGTTTCTAAAGTCATGTCTAAAGACAGGTTTGAAGCTGTATGGGAAGAACTGTTACCAGATACACACAGATTCCATCTAGCAACAGACTGCTTTCTAATTCACAGAATTTAAATGCAGATGCTATTCTTGGCTCTTAACCAAAACCTTGCACAACCTGTTCAGTTATAAAACAGCAGCATTTAATACAGTTACAGTAAAAAGGAAAAATGATGTTTTGCATCCCCTGCCACTTCTATTTGCTTCATTTTGTTATTGCAGTTTCTGATACTCCACTATTCCTAACCTCAGAGTATTGTAAATCAACCCACAAAAATATTTCAGCCAGCATCTGAGCTGAAGACTAAAGAATGGAGTGCTTTACAAATGTTTCAGTATTGGCCCAAACCTTTTTTGTTGTACTTTGTTTATGCCAAAGATTGTTTTACACAAATAAGAGATGAAAACAATGCAATAAATATGATGGTGTTCTGCCATCCATGATGAGATAACGCTCATCAAAGGTAACGCTTTTCTAGACTTGGTCTTGGCCAAAAGAGACAACCTGGTGACCAAATTAAACATAGAGGGTAGCCTGGGCAACAGTGACCATGAAATCATTATGTTCACTGTCCATTGCAAGGCAGACAAATTGGATAGCAGGGTCGAAGTTTTGAATTTCAAAAACTCAAATATCAACAAGCTTAGGTCCCAAGGGAGGTTGCGCTGAGAGGGCCAATGGAGGCTAGGCATGGGGCTAGGCATAGGGCGGCTGCCCACCCCTTCCCTACTAGGTTAGGAGGGTCGGATGAATCCCCCACATGACCAAGAGTCCTGGGAGACACTGACCATTTTCAGTTAGTTTTCTCATGTTCCAGTTAACCCTGAATGGGACAGATTTAGTTGCCCATGAGCTGCCCCAAAGACAAGGGATGGCCTCAGGAGGACTGACAGCCAGGAAAGCCCAAGGCATCAAGGTGGGCAGCATGGATGAGGCAAGATCATCCTGAAGGAAGACCTGCAATGAGCAATGTCCACCCAAGCTGTGGATGTGACAAGGGTGGGATAAAGGGGAGGCTGGAGCCCCACAAAGAAACCCAGGGTTGAGATTCCCTTGGGTCACCTACAGGGAACTGCCTCTCAAGAAAAGATCAAAAGAACATCAAAGATGTGGCAGATGAGTAGGAGTAGCACCCAAACCACCTCAGTGGTGCCAAACCCAGATAGTACCCTGATGTCCCTGGGGAGCATGGCAACAACCAAGAAGGGGCCTAACCCCTACAACACCTACCAGCGACAAAGAGACTAGACGGTCACCTTGCTGGGGTCACCTGACCCCAGTTGTCTTTCCTGCCTGGTGCAGAGGGGCTTGCTTGACCCAGTGATCTTCTGAGGTCCCTTCCAGCCTTACAATCTATGAATTTATGAATCTATGACTGCTCCTACTAAACAAAATGATGTAGGGAAAAAGGATTTCCAGAATATCTGAAACAAAGGAAATGAATGTGTACCATGTTCCCTCTGTTCATCTAAAGAATATCTTAACTCTACATTAGCTACTATGAGAATCAAATGACAATGAAAGATTGCACCATTAGTTTTCTCTGAACACATGTAGGAGAGCCACAAATTTGTGAGTTTGTGTCCAAAATCCTTACACAGATTTAGGTAAGTCATTTAACATCTCCTCTGGATCAGTAAAATAAAGGTAATGTCAACTCACCAGGGTGTGTTCATTGTTAATTATAAGTCAAGTGGTTTGAAAATTAAAAGTGTTATACGACCTGATTCTAAACCCCTCAAAGTCAATGAAAAGACTCATTAATTTCTGTGGATTTTGGCTTAGGGTCAATACAAACATTAAATATCATCATCATTATCAATATGTTCAGACCAATCTCTGTTATTCAGTTTTGACATATGGTACAATTACCTAGCAGTGTATCTATGGAAGTGCATTACAGCTACCCAGAGGTAGACCATTGGAAGTTATCCTTCAGTGATCATTGAATAGATCTTTGCTGTAGAGTAAGTCAAGGGCCAAGAAACATTGTATGGGCAGAGTGTAAAAAGAACGATTTATTCCAATTTTTAATCTCAGTTTTCTGAGAATTAGTGACATGTAGTGGCATGCATAATACAGCAGATCAGAACATTTTGATTTTTTAAAAATCATAGGGGAAAACTGAAGTATTTAAAAAGTGTTCACAATTTTTTTCTTTTATTTTCAGTAACCAAGATCGCATTACCAGGATCAGAACAGCAGTCAGCATTGCTCAACATCCAGTCATCTAACTATAAGTAAAAGGAGAAACTAATATGTTCCAGAATGCTCTTGTTTCAGAATAATTCTTATGTCTTTCACTGTGACCCACTAAAGTGCTAATCATTTGGAAAATGTATCCAAGCCTTCTTACTAACACTTCCAGTTTGGCTCCCTAAGCAAGTCTTAAGGGGACTCAATTAGGAAGGCAATTTTCTTTTAATTGTTTTCTTGTCAGGCAAAACATGCCAGGAGGGGCCCTAGATCCCCATCTCATAGCAATGGGTGGGATTAATCCATTTTTCTTCTACAGGTAATGGTATCCATGCTTCATTACATTACACATAATTTAAATATAGCATGCGCTAAGATGTAACGGTCACCTTAATTAAACTGCAAATAACATATTCCCTCAATGTAGTAAGCATATTTCTCCCCCATGTGGTTCAACCAATGGAACCCCATCAGTGGAAACTTCCTCTGTAAAATGATTTGAAACACCAGGGATTACCGAGTTGCTATCACCTCAGATAAATTATATTTTATCAAAGAAGCACTGAAGTACATAATACAATTACTCTGAGAACAATTTACTGATGCCAGAAGACAGAATATTTTACATATGCCATTGAGTTTACAGTTTAAGACTAATAATTCTGAGCAGTCAATGAGCTGACTTTTGACAGGGTTTTCTTCTTCTTAGCCATTAAATTACCAACTAGGATTTGGCTGAATTAATGAGGGTCTTGATAGAGCTTGTACAAATACTTGACCAATGTCACAGTAGAAGACAACTATGCCGCTTACATTTTCTATGAGGACCTCTGACCTCTGGAGGTCACTGCCACTCTGAGTCTTAAACAGGCCAATATTTGTTGATCTCCCATGTATTGTACAAACCTCCACCATGTATTGTACAAACCTCCACTTGGGAACAGGTATGCAGCCCTGGCCACCCTGGAGGAGATTGCTGAGGAGCACCCCCCTCGAGGTGCTGATCGTGCACCATCATCGCAAGCGGAGAAGAAGAAGCGGCCCCAAAGGAGGAACAAGCGTCAAGTCCTGGTCATTGGGGACTCCATGCAGAGGAGCACGGAGGGTCCCATCTGCCATCCTGATCCCTTGGGCCGAGAGGTCTGCTGCCTGCCTGGAGCATGGCTTCAGGACGTCACAGAGTGCATCCAGAAGATTGTTAGGCCCACAGATTACCATCCGTTAGTGGTAGTCCACATGGGGACCAACGACGCTTCGAGAGGCTGGCCAGAGGACATCGTTGAAGACTTCAAGGCTCTTGGAAGATAGCTCAAGGTGATTGGATCACATGTGGTGTTTTCTTCCATTCTGCCAGTGAGTCAACACAGAAGGCAACACAAGGCATGTATCACAGCTGTAAACCAGCGCCTTCAGGGTTGGTGTTATGATGTGGGCTTCGGATTCTTCGATCACAGCCCACATTTCTCTACGCAGAGCATGCTGGCGGAGGATGGACTTCACCTATCGCTTAAAGGTAAGCGTTTCTTTTCTTCTAGGTTGGCTGATCTTGTGTGACAGGCTTTAAACTAACTTCATCGGGGGACAGGCCTGCCAGGAGAGGAGAGGACGCTCTGCCCATGAGCCAAGTAAGTTGGGCGAGAGTACGTGGTTGTAGCTTGGGGGAAACGTGGAGAGGGGGAGGCAGCAGTGGGTAGCCTCAAATGCCTCTATACAAATGCTCGCAGCATGGGAAGTAAGCAGGAGGAGCTGTCTCTCCTGGTGGCTGTGGAAGACCCAGATTTGGTTGGG
>JAGPOW010003447.1:23256952-23362819 GCA_030014935.1 Caiman crocodilus
GGTCACAAGTTACTGGAGAGCAGGTTTAGGTTGGACATTAGGAGGCACTACTTCACAGTTAGGGTGGCTAGGACGTGGAACCAGCTTCCTAGGGAAGTTCATAGTATCATAGTATCTAGGGTCAGAAGGGGCCTAGAGCAGGCCATCTAGTCTGACCCCCCGCCAATGGCAGGTACAAGTCCCAGGGTCACAGGACCCCAGCCAAGTACCTATCTAATCTACTCTTAAAAATGCCCAAGGTAGGAGCAAGAGCAACTTTCCTAGGAAGAGGGTGATATGATATATGATACTATGATTTTTGGCTTAGAGAGACATTCACTGAGTGGCAATACTTGGAAAAGAAAAGGTTCTTTTTTCATCTGCTTACTGTAAGTTTTAGTTATGGCTACACAGAGAAGAAGTTGTTAATGTATTTGTCTTCATATTTTGAATGATAAACAAATATGCCTAGAGCCTGAGACAGCACCTTCTTGGTGTCCTGTTCTTATACATATTAGTATTTGTTTTAAATACAGCTCTCGGTTCCCAGAGATCATAATAAACTTATGGCCACAACCATTTCTCTTCAGAATGAGAGGGTCAGGTCTGATGTAATAGGAGAATGCTAGGGACACTGATAAAACAATAATTTACAGTTAGGCAATCAAAGGGATTTTCATATCATATTATCATTCCTAAAATCTATCATACCATCGCAGGCTTACAACGATTTGGCATTCCTCTCTCCATCACATGAAGACTGTTTTATACAGAAAAGATACAGTTTCCAAAAAAAAAAAAAAAGATATTATAGGCATGTGTTCAAATAAAAAAAAAATGCAACAACCTTATTCCTTTAAACATTTTACCGTATAGTAGCAAAATGGTGACCTCATTTCATCACTAAACTGATAAATGCCCTTCTTATACAAATTGTCTCAAGCTTTCTGAACAAGAGACTGGGTCACGTTTACTCTTGACTAGCTTATGGAGGGAGGAATATGACTTCTTGTGCCCAGCAGAACATTTTTGTTATCTGTTTTATTTATGAGGGGGGAGGATAGTTGTTTTTTTATTTGGATTTTTTCTTTTTTTGTGGTTACATCATAGGAAATATCACGGGTTCAATGTTTCAATAAAATGCTTCATTCATTCCAATGTTAGTTTTCTAGATGCTTGTTTGCAAAGCTTACAAACCATCATTTGGTGCTCCACTGACTTAATTTTCCTGTTTCACAGATCCAGTGGGTAAATATGGCTGATACACTAACACTAACCTGAGCAGAGAAAACTGGAAAAAACTTTCTTCTTTTTTTTTTTCTCAACTAGCATAAATCCTACCAACCTGCATAGCACAAGTAGCATTTAAATTACCATGCCAAAGCTAAGCCAAACTCAATGAGTGACTGTGGCTAATAAAAAGTAAGAGTTTAATGTCAGTGAGCAATCTGTGCAGCCTATTACACCTGGACTTGGCTGGCAAGAGAGGGCCAGCTGGGCAGCCACTATCCAAAAGGAAGGAATAAAACACTTTACTTAAAATAATCTGTTTTTCCCCCACGAGTTGGATGAATTGTCTGAGATAACATGATTCCAAATGAATAAACACTACTGAATACTCATTTTCTTAAAGAAATTGCTGCAGTTCGTTAAGCACAAGTGATTCAATGCAGATGGGTGACATGTTACACATAATGTACTACTAAGGCCTACCATGGATAAAAATAACCATATTATCCAGTAAGTATGCATGTAATGGTAGTCAGCTTCCGACACCAATGATCTTCAGAACCAGTCCTTTCCAATAATTATAAAAGGAAATCACTAAGCATTATTTTTATTCACACCATCATCACTCCTCTATGCTGATCAACATGTTCAAAGAAAATTAACAGAAGCCCTCTTTGGAAATAACTCCCAGAATTGTGCACAAGAGTGATTTGTCCTCATGAGCTATGGCAAGGTCAGTCTGCAAAAGGCTTAGTCTAGAGTCTACTGATTACAAAGAGAACCCTCACTATTGATTTCAGTAGGCTTTGCATCACCGAGATTGAGTAGAGGATCAAAAATTTAGGGCTTTATGCATATGCACAGAAAGGAATTTTGGAAGTCCAGAGGTTATTTTAAACCTCTCTCTGTCTCTCAAAAGTCAATAGTGATAAAAGGTGCCAGACTAGCAGCAGTGAAAAATAATGCTATGTTCATTTCCAGAATGAGCTGAGAAACAGCAATGCAAAGGCATACCTACTCTGCCTCTGTGGTGTTTTAGGGGTTCACAGTGAAGTATAACCTACCCAAGAGGCACACAACATCCCCTGAAACCAATGCAACATCACTGTCTTAGTATGGCGCAATGTATGAGTCAATAATCTCTCCAGAAGCAGCATGAGTTTACTGATCATGTAGACAAGTGTTAAGGTTTCTTCCTCCAAGGTAGTAGGGTTACAGTGTCCTTGTAGCTCAACACCTCACCAATCTGAAAAAACTGATGTCAGTGAGCATCAAGAAACTGAGTCTTCCATACTCTTTCTTAAAACCATCAATAAGAAGGTCAAATATGCCACTCTGTTTGGTGGCTTCTATGACATAAACATCTTTGCTCAAAGCTGGATTGAGTCAAATAGTTTTATGTACACCACTGAACTGCTTTCAGTCGGTAAAACTTGGAATAGATTCAGCCCTATAATCAAGATGCATAAAACCTCATGTCCCATTATTAAGCAGAGAAAACTTGATTTTCACTATATTTTCACAAATTCTTTTCTGAGCCACTTTCCAAAGAAGAATTTGACATTTCAAAGAAATAATCACCAGTGACGATTGGTTGTTATCTGACATTCCAAATTTTACCATGCAAAAGTTGCATATTTTAAATTCCTCAAAAAAATCTCATTTTTATCTGAAATTTTGCAAAAAAGTAAAATGTTCTGATTTATTTTCTGTTTTATAATAAAACAATTAAAAACATAAAGCCCAAGTCTGAAAGGCTTTTTTTCCCCACTTAATAGGGTACCTGTACACACCACGGGTTTTAATTCTCATTAAATTAAATAGGTTTATAAAATTTAAACTTGTTTATTTTAGAGTGTCTCATCTGTGTTTAGACACGCTGGGTTTTCAAACAAATTAAGCTGGGTCCCTGGCTGGCGCCACAGGAGAGAAGGATGGCCCCGTGTGGCACGGGGTCCTCCACCCACCCCATGTCCACGTCCTGCCACGCAGCTGTGGAAGCAGGGAGCCAGCAAACAAGAAAAAAAAAAACCCCACATAATAAAATTAAAAAGTGGAATCAGTTTGAAACCATAAGTAATTTGAAGGGGTGAACTACAAAAAAGGTACAGTGCCATCTGGTTGGCAAAGAGGCTCATTACACATCTTTGAGTGCCTTTGTGTTTGCACGCAACAAATCCATGGATGCAACACTTTAATTCCCGGTGAGCCAAACTAAACTACGTCCAAGGAGTTTTAGTTTAACGTACAAGAAATACTTTTAAAGCATCAGGAAATCCCACTCATGCAAACAGACATGTAGTTGTAGCATGTGAAAGGGCAAAAACGGTGGCATGTACATGAGTCCATATTGCCCAGTCCACCTCTCTCAAAATAATCCTCAAAAAGATATTTATGTCTTCAGACTGTAAGGTTGCATCTACATGTACTTTTCCTGATGCTCATAATTCCTAATTCTCATTATGCAACTAGGTTTTGGCATATACATAAAGCTAGGATGGGCACATAACACAAAAGATACAGAACTGATGGATTAATTCCTTGCATACATATAGATCAAACCATTCCTGATGCAACACTAATTAAATCAAGAAATCAGATAACAAATTAATTTGGTTCTTGTTCTTTTTCTTCCGTTTTCCTGGGTTCTCAGAAATTCCCCTAAGTTTTAGAAGCTAAACAAACCCTGATAAATTTATGACTCCTAAATTAATGATTACATATTTGGCATCTTCTAAAAATGTAGGCCATAGAACATAATATTTCACATCAAAACCATGAATCTGTAAAATAAATGAAAGCTGTATTTCTGACATATCCTGCTCAAAGTTTTCCCATAGATCAGTGGTCACCAACTCGGGGATCCTGATTGACTAGTAGATCCTGGAGCCTCTCTGGGTCAATCTGGGGTCGGGGGGGAAACTGGGCACATCCACTGCCTCCAGCCCCAGTAGGTCAATCTTTGGGGGAGGGAAGAGACGGGGGGCAGAAGGAAGCCCCCACAGTGAGTAACTTGACAGTGTGGCCCGGCCAGGACCAGGGAAAGGTAAGTAGGGCCCCAGTCCAGCAAGGTTGTGGGAGGATTAGAGCCCAGGGGGCTCCACCAGGGGTGCAGGGGGGGCTCCCACCCCATCTCTGTGGGGCCAGAGGCAGGTGCTGCTGCACCTTGAGTCCCACTGCAGCTGGACATGGCTCAGCTCAGCAGCAGGGACTTATGGGGGAGCAACCCCAGCCCAGCCGGGTTTGGGAAGATGTGGTTGTCCAGGGGCATGGTAGGGGGAGGTCTCCTGCTGTTGGGCACAGTCTAGCAGAGGCCCTGTGGACCCGTGCTCCCCCACCTGTGCTCAGGGCACAGCAGGCAGCTGCCACCAACAACCACCTTGTCCCAAGCACAGGTGAAGGGGCATGGACCCCTGGGGCCTCTGCTGGGCTGTGTCCAGTGGCTGGAGCCTCCCCACCACGTGCCCCTGGACGACCAAATCTTCCCACACCCAGTCAGGTTGGGACCCAATTCCATTTCTGTGCCACTGCTGTGCTGAGCCATAGCTGCCCAGTGGCCAGAGGAACATAGTATCGGGACCCAACCTGGCCAGGTCTGGGACTCTCTGTGGCCCAGGAATGCATGGTGGGGGACTCCTGCCACTGGGCACAGCCCAGCAGAGGCCCCAGGGGCCAGTGTCCCCCAACCTATGCTCAGTATGAGGCCACTGCTTCTGCCTTCCTGCTGCACCTGGAGCACAGGTGGAGGGGCATAGGCCCCTGAGGTCTCTGCCAAGCTGTGCCCATCAGTGGGAGCCCCCCCCATGCACAGCCCCACTTTTGTGCTGCCACTGCACTGTGATGAGCTGCACCCACTGGCATCCAGAGGAATGTGGCATCTGGCCCTGGCCTAGGGGTGCATGGATGGGGGCTCCTGCCACAGGGCACAGCCTATCAGAGGCCTTGGGGGCCTATGTCCCCTCCACCTGTACTTCAGGTGCAGGGGGTATCCTGTAGCAGCAGCAGCTTCCTCCCAGAGCACAGGTGGTGGGGGTGGCATGGGTCCCTAGGGCCTCTGGAACACAGGTGGGGGGGCACGGGTCCCCAGGGCCTCCAGAGTACAAGGGGCTGGGCATGTGCCCCTGGGATATCTGCTGGGCTGAGTCCAGTGGCGGGAGCTCCTGCCCCCCCAGCTGCCCCTGGACTGTGGAGAGTCTCAGACCCAGCCTGACCAGGGCCCAATGCTATGTGGCATTCATCTGGCCGCCAGGCAGGCATGGCTCAGTGCATTCAAGGCACAGAAGTGGGATTGGGCTCCAGCCTGACTGGGTCTGAGACACCCTATACTGCAGGGGCAGGCCAGGGTAGGGGGGTGCAGTAGATCCTGGGGTGACCTTTACTTCCAAAAAGTGATCTTTACCATAGAAAGTTTAGAGACCATTGCCATAGATAATGCATGATATACAATGTTGTGGGCTGAAGGCCCTGTTTTTGAAACTTTCGTCTTGGAAGAAATCCCTAATGAAATACGAAGATATACTTTTTGCCAAACACTCTTTTTCTGACTTATATATTCAGAGATGAGAAATCAGTGAAGCTAGGTCTCTTGGCAAAGAAAAACACTGTGCTTTAGTGAACATAGATAAATGAAGAATATTTACAGTTGGATTTCTATGAGGAAATAGCTTGATGAAGATTATTTTATACTGTTGATCAAACCCTATTAAAAGCTCCCAAATTTTATGGCCTTGTCAGGTCTATGACACTAATATTTCCAGTGTATTTTACTAGCCTGAACTACAAACACTGACAATGAAACTTAATAGGGCAGCTGCCAAACACTACACTACTCATGCTGAACTAGACTGCTAGAACACATCAGGATGGATGTCATAAATCTGAGGAAATACAACACAGAGAGCTATCTTTGCTACTCTATGGGCATGTCTACTCATGGGCTTTAATGTGTGGTAGCCTATTTTACTGCTTATTAAAGCGTCATGTAAAAAACTGTGAGATTATGCTAATATGTGGTAAAATAGGCTACTGCGCATTAAGCATCACCTAAAAACCATGTACATTCATTACTGTGCATTAAGGCAGTCTGATGCACATATCTTTAGTACCACACACTGAAGGGTGCCTATACAGGAGCATGGAGGCTGGAATTCTTTTGTGCCAGACCAGACTCGATTAACTAAGTGTACTGGGGGCAGATTACTGTGCTCCAGCAGCCTCCTACATCTAATGCATAAGCATCCCTGCACTTAAAATGGTGTTCAGGGCACTTGAAATAAGGCTCTTCGAACAAGATTTAATTCAAATGTCCCCCTGCCACTACTTTTAAGCATGGGGACACTGATACAGGAGATGCAGTGACAGCTTTAATCAGAGCCACTCTAATTAAACAACACTTCCCCTTCCCCCCACAGAGCATGTGTAAAAGTACCCAGAGGTACTAAATTTAACGTGCATTAGAAAAAGCACCTTAATGTACATGTAGATGCACCCTTTGTGATGCTTGTGTTTGCCTACTCTAATGTGAATATTTGTTATGCTCAGTGCCTGCATCTACAATTGCAATTAATGCTATTTAGACTTACTGTGCAATAATTTACTGTGCAGTAAAACAACCCTGGAAAGATATCTACATGCACACCAGATTTGCTCCTTATAGGATTAAGCAGATCCAGGCCTGCTCCTGCCTTGCTCTGACCTCCTGCAGAAGCCAGGGGAGCTGCAGGCTCTGGATGCAGCTGCCCGAGTACCAGATGTCTCCAGGGAGGCAGGCTCAGCCTGGCATTGGTCTCCGGGGAGGAAGGCTGAGACTGGCAGGGGTCTCCAGGAGGGTCAGGCTGAAACTAGCAGGGATCTCCATGCAGGGACAGGCTCAGGCTGGCAAGGGTCTCCAGGGGGACAGGCTCAGATAGGCAGAAGCCTCTGAGAAGGATAGGCTCAGATAAGCCCAGTCTCTGGTGGCACCCCTGCAGTGAGACTGGCATCCCAGAAGACCAGCAAGGGGCAAAGGTGGGCACTGCCCAGTTTACTCCCCCTCCTTCTTCATGGGCCCAGGCACAGTAGTGCCATTTCATGCTCAGAGACCAAATGGTGGGCAGGTAAGCTGTGGGTGGCAGCACAGGTAAGTGGCCTTGCTGCTGCAGGACCTGGCTCAGGAGCAGGGGGAGGGAGCCCTGGCAGCTGCAGGCACCACTGGACCTCTTCCCAGGCCCACTGGAAGGCGTTTGACATAGGGCCACAAGTGGCTGTCAGGCAGCAAGAAGGGCTGGGGCTGGTGGGGCTGACAGCTGGGCAGCAGGCAGCTGCTAGGTAGCAGGCAGGCACTGCGCAGCAAGTGGCAGGAAGATGACCACCAGTGCCAGGGTGGTGTCCAGCTGTCACAGTCATCCTCTGTGGCTTCTACTGCCCAGGCCACCATGGCAGCCTGTTTCTCCCCTGCCTCTAGCATCTTACCTGGAGGAGGCCAATGCGTCTCTCCTTGAAAGCAAGAAGCCTGTCTCAGAAGCTGTGGTCCCGCTGATTCCTCTCCAGTTCATGCGCAACTGCTGGAGCCAACCCATACCCGCAGATCAGGGGCATGGTGGCCAGGGAGTAGCCAGCAGATGCTTGGGGATCAGGCTGGGGCTCTGTAGCACTGATGCAACCAGCATGTGCCCACCCCACCAGCACACAGTGGCCAGGCATTGGCTGGTCTGCGGCCAAGGGGCCAAGGCTAAAAGCCAGTCAAGGACCAAATAGCCATCCCTATCCTGTGGCTGGAGGAACTCCCAGCCATATTGCTCTGCCCCTGGCAGGAGGCTGGCCCCCTTCAGGTTTGGTTGACCAGGACCAAATTTGCTCCCAGTCAGCATCTACATGTGCAGTACTGTGCATTAGTTAATGTGCAGTAAATCTACTACATGTATATAGAGGCGGTAGATTTACTGTGCATTATCCTTTTACTGTACAGTAGCTCAGCACACAGCTACATAACGATACTTCACTGCACAGTAAATTAGAGTACTGAGCAGAAGAGCATCTCATGTAGATGTGCCCAGTGTCTGAGTTACAAGCACTGATTACAAGCACTTCCTGTGGCCAAGTATACTTAGGATAAAACCAGCTAACATATTCATTGCAAAACTCACTGTCTAGTGCCATCAGGGCCCTTAACAGTGAGTTTTGCAATGAATGCAAAGAAATACATTAAATATACCAGCATGTTTCAGAACTTTGGTATCTCTGGTCCTGCATCACCCCAAATCCAGTGGTCACAGGCTATAGGCTGATAGGCCTGGGCAAAGCAGCTAGTATTCCCTTCAGATTCGGATTCAACTGATTCAGAGAACAGTGATTTGAATCAGTGATCAAATTACTGTCCCAAATCGATTCTGTTGGATCTGATTTGAAGATTCGGCTGCTGCTGAATCAGCCGAATCTCCAAATCACAGAGGCCCCATTCCCCGCCCACACTCCCAGCCCCAGCAATGGCTGCCCCGCCCACCCCAGCTCCTGGATCTTTGAAAAAAAAAAAAAGGTCCCACTCACTGGCTCCTGCCCAGCTGGGGAACTATTCTTGCTGCCCCCCCACTGCTCCACACCACATGGGGGGCTCTGCAGAAGCCCCAAGGACCAGGATCTGGGGTGGGCAAGGCAGCCATGGAGGGGCTGGGGCAGCAGGTGGGGGTTGGGGGCTCATAATAGAGCCCCCCATGCAGCATGGGGTTCTGGGGGGCAATAGAGATTGCCCCCCCATCTGGGCAGCACCTGGCGAGTGGTTTTTTTTTTTTAAAGGGCCAGAAGCTGGGGCCAGGCTGAGCAGCCATTGGAGAAGCTGAGGGAGCAGGCAGGGGATGAGGCCTGGCAAGGGTCCTCCCCTGGGTCCCCTGACCCCCCACAGGTGCATCTCCTCTGCACAGCATATGGACTGCCCCCCACACACACACAGGGCCACAGCCTTCCCCACAGGGCCCACATGTGCCCCCGCAGGGTCCACATGCTCCCCCACAGCAGCAGTGGCCATCGGGGCCCTCCTGGCACAACCCCGCCTCCGTGGCACAGGGCAGAATGGCTTGGTCCTAGCCACCTGGCACCCAGTGCTGGCTGTGCCAAATCATGTGGGCCCAGATACCCAGCTACCAAATTTTGAGCCTCTGCTGCAAATATGCCTCTGGCCACATCTCAAACTGCTTTGAGATGTAGCAAGAGGCATGTGCAGGCTCATCTGGACACACACTATGATGGTGCCTGCTGCTCCATGGACAACAGAAGTATTTCAATACTCAGCCATTATCTTAACTATCAATCTGTAGCCATATATTCAAATCCAAATATCATCCTCCAAGGGGGCTGTCTTTTGAAGCCAATGCTATGAGGAATTAAACTGGCTTGATGGTCAAGACAGTTTTCCCATATAAACAAGAGCCAAAACCTCTGCTGCTCCAACAAGAACTGAACAGGTTTAATCAGTAGCGGGGGAGAGGGGGAGAGGATGGGGAGGAAAAGGAGGAGTGCTTATGGAAAGCAAACAGTAAGGAAAACAAAATGGTGAGTATTAAAATGAACATCAGATACCACATTAACCTACTTTTCTGTGTCCTAAAAACATATTTGCTTCCCATCTTCAATATTTTATAGAAAGGCCATATATACTGTACTGCATAAAGATTTAATTATAAGCAGTTAATGAAAACACTGCAGTTAATAAAAATCCCAGGGTAGCATGCACAGATATAGCAAGGAACAATTTTGCATATAAATGAAAAACTAAGACAGTGTATACTCTAGGTAAAGTGTTGAACGCCTGCTTAACTAAATTCATTCACATTAATTAACTCCTTCTCAAACAATTATTAACGTTTTTCTATTCTTCCTCTCTCTTCTTTTCCTACTTGTTAGCTCAGGCTTGGCAAATTATGTTCACTCAGTATTGCTTCATTTTAGTAGCAATACATATATTTCAATAAATGTTTGATGTCTTTTATGCCATTTTGTTTTAAGCCTTTAGCTGCAGAGTACAAGAAAAGTGAAACAGAAGTCTTCAGATATATTGTCCAGAACCTGCAATTGTCGTATTTTATTTGTTTTTAAAGGAATAAAGTTCAAGTCACACAGTCCTAAATTTTAGGATCTGTAAAATAATCTCCATTTTCAAAATAAACATTTAGCTTATGGAGCTCATTGCCACATTAAGTTAAAAAGCTTGGCAGTAATCAACAGGCAGCATGTCTACATGTACCTTTACGTGAGCCTACACTTAACGTGCATTCGCCTAAAGCACATTAAGACAATTTAGGCACAAATCTACATATGCAAGTGCTAATGCGCATTAACGTGGGTGTGTGGACCAGTTTGGGACTAAAGTTAGTCCCAAGTCAATGGACACACACCATGCTAATGCACATTAGCACATCTACATGTTGACTAATGAGATTTAGCTATTCATGCCTAAATTTGACACCTGCTTTATGCAGGTGTCAAATTTAGGTACAAATAGCCTAAAATTTCCATTTTTAAGGTGCCTTAAGGGTGTACACATGTAGATACATGCCCTTAATGTGCCTTAAATTGGGCTAAAGCGCCTCAAACTCAGCACATGTAGACTCGCCCAGAGATGACTAAAAATTTACATAGGTAATCAAGATACAAAAAGATACCAAAAAACCCCAGTTTAAATAAATAAATTAGGAATATAAAACAAGGTGCTTCCTAGCATCTGATGATTTTGAATTAACGGGGTTAGAAAGAAACGTTACCTGTGGACAAGAATGGGAGAATCCATGATCACAGTGACAGGTATGCAGCTGTGGTGCTGAATGCCAGGGAAAGCTCAGAGCTCACTGGCATGTCACCATGGCTCATTTTAGGAGCTCTGCAAGTGTGGTGAGCTTTATGAGCTCTGCATGGGTCTGCCCAGAGTCCCTGCTTTCAGGTCCAGAGCCTGCTGCTGTTTGCACTCTTCCCCTCTCTCCTTCCCCTTCCCTGAATTCAGCAGCAGGGTGTTGAGCTCTGCTGCCACTGCCACTCACCCCCTCCTTTCCATTGCTACTGAATTCAGAGAGGCAGGGGAAGAAAGGAAAGAAAGAACAAACAGCTCCAGGCTCCAGCGTGGAAAGCAAGGACTCCAGGCAGACCCTTCACTGGTGAACTCACAGAGTTCCCAGCACACATGGAGCTCTTGGGTATTTCTTCACATCTCACTAACTATATTAACTTTTAGCATTTGGATAACTCAATTAAGGAGGTCACATGAAAGAAATATATTCAAGCTATTTGTTACAAACCTCGAATAAGGGACAGAGTTTAGCAGGTCTTCCAGGTCCCTTGCTCCCTTCCACAGGTTGCCCAGGCTGCAGATATCTACACAAGGGCAACAGTCTTCACAGAGCATCCATACCCCTCCACCAAGGAGGTATGACCAGTCCCATAGCTCTGTGTGCTTTGGTGCTGACCACTAGAGATGCACCAACACACAAGCTAAAACACACTTTGTGGGTAACAGCTCTGGAGCAGGGCACCTCCCATTAGAGACACAGAAGAAGCAGTCTGATCGTGACTCAGCACCTGTTTTTGCAGCAGAGCAATACATCAAGGTTGCTGTCAGTGCCACAATATAACTGCAGGTAAATTCAGGATCTGGCCCATTGTGTTTATCAGATAGGGTAGGGGAGTATAATATTTAGTGTTTAAGAAATATTAACAGGAACTTTTAGATCTTTATATCACAAATGAACAAAGTTCAGAACAGGTCTATTTGTGGGAGTTAGACATTTGCAATAAAATCTGATGGGGGATAGAGATGGGAATTTTATTGTTTTTCATCACAGTCACTACATTATCTCTGCAAAGGCAAAGGGAATCATAAACTACACTCAAAACTCTTCAGCAGTCTACAGTACAAATTAATAATGGCTCGTAAGATGAGGTGTTACATATTATTCATAATCTTGAAACTATTATCATAATATGGAGCAATTATCAACACACAGAGCCAGAGTAATTAACACATCTTAACTAATAAAATATGGGCATCAAGTCAAAATACAAGATAATTACCCTGCATAACTATACAACCAAAATGTAGAAAAGACGTATGGAAAATGAACTAAGAATAACAGATCATTAAGTTGATTGGATCTATGATGATGTCACTGCCGCAAAACAGGACAAATTTTACCATTTTTCTCGGAGGTGACATAAATAGTGCTATTTGTAATTGGTGTATGCCTTATAAACACGATGGCCTATGATCTCCATTACCTACTCTCTGCTATGACCCTCTCTTCTCAAAATCCATCAGACAGAGGAAATGTAAGGAAAAACAAATCAATGAGGAAACTAACAATTACCAGCCTTTAAGAACAATCCCTAAACATGCAATTATTTTCCTCTGTAATACTTCTGAGCTACCAAACACAAGGTGGAGAATGAAGCAAGTGGTAGAAATGGTGTAATTAAAGAATTGTTTATAAATTTAATTTGCACTGAAAACAATCTGTACATGTAGGATTAGATAAAGGAGTGATATTTTCCTTGTAACAAAAAACAACTGGCATATTAGCATGGTTATAGAGAGAGAAAACCATAGGCACTTATTCAAACCATCATACATTCAATCCTTGCAGCAACTTATACCTATATTCCATTAGGTTTCCTCATTATGGAGCAGTGAAGCAGAGCTAGGAGGAGTTGGATTGATGTTAGCTGTCTGCAATGCAATGCAGATCAGAATAGAGGGCTGCCACTATTCTTAGGGCAGGGCACACTGCAGTTCCCTTAGAAAGAAAACTCCACAGAACTAGACAGCATGTAGATCTTGAGTGTATGGAGTGGGAATGATGGATGAGCAGGACTTTGAACATTTCTCTCCATCTCAGAGAACTATCATTGACATCTGCAATCTATTCCCTGTGAAGCTGCAGGAAGCTGCTCTGACCAGTGGGAAGTCTTTACAAAAAGTACCTTTAATATGTTAGACATAGAACATGGCAGAAGATTACAAAGATTAGCAGAGGGTGTTATACCTTTAGTAGCCTTTCTTAATGCCTAACTTGTTCTAATGCCTCTCTCCATTTTCCAAATTCATGAAAGACTGACTGTAGATTAGTTCTTTGTGATTGGCCATACTCTATCCATCATGAGATTAACCTTTATCCAGTTCTGGAAATTAATTTAAGGTGAGGTTCCAAACTTTACAGCTGACCTCGGCTCTTATCATGATCAAAACCAAATATAGGATCCAAACTGGGGTGGATCCACACGGGGGGAGGGGGCTCAGGCGTGCAGTCACCCCCTCTCCTTGATTCCTGGTCCATCCAAACTTTAAAACCAACTGCCTAACAGTGGCAGCGGCATTTCAACACACACACCAGAAAGGAAGACAATCAAATTCATAGCTCACTATGGGATTCCTTCTAAACTCTTCATTCCACAGGTGTTAATGACCCTCTCTTTTTTAATGGTCTTGATGTTCCACTGATCAAGCTAGTCTTTCTTCTGCAATTCTGCTACCTGTAAGCTGATCCTGGTAATGTATCTCCTACTCCACAGACCTGTAGACTACTCCAGCTAAACCCATTAAGTCAGGTGTGGAAATAGCATTCAGTAAAACACTGGATATACTGTCAAGATGTTCAAGAAAGCTTGACTTTGTTTTACGAATCTGCAAAAAGAGATGTCCATTTAATTCTAATGACTATAGGACTAACGAATCAGAATCTTTTTATTATTTTTGCATATTTTTAATACATAATTAGTTTATGTTCCAATAAAGTTGATTCATCTACAATTCTGATTTCTCAGATTCCTCTACAAATCTGATTCCTCTACAATTTTTGCCCTATTCTTCTTTTTTTTCTTTTCACTTTGATGTAGTACTCCATGCCCTCTCTGCAGAGAATAAATCCATAGGTGTTTGTTGAAATGATTTGCAAAGCTTAAAGAGATAATGACTGTTATGGAATAAAAATCTGGAATGATTCTGGTTACTGCAGAAGACAAAGCAGCAGGAACATCTCTGATGTGTCATTTGAGGAACAGTTCCCCTGAAAGAGCACTCAGATCATCATGCTATTATTAATTGGTAGCTACTCCCTTAAAACAATGTGCAATTTATGAGATTTCATATACTTACCCTTTTTTATTCAGTGCAATTATGCTATGAAATGAATCTATCATAAAACAGTGAGGAAATTATGTGCATTTTTAATGAAGAAACAGTTCTCCCATGATGGACCCTGGGAGTTGGAAAGGTAAGTCTGATATAACTGAACTCAGACTCAAGACTTATATTCCCCACCCTCACCTCAACAAAGCTTTTTTTCCTGGAGGAGATATTGGTATTAAAGCACTGAGGGAACAGTGGAAATGAAGAGAAATGCAACAGAATATATCTGAAACATATGCAAATGCAGGACTGCAGAGCACAAGGTACCGAAACTGCAAGTTAGATAAATCATTGGGCTGAAACATGACCTCAGGGAAATAATTTTAATGGAGGGAAGGCAACCAGAGAAGATGGTAAGATCAGACTTCTGCCTTATGTGGACTTAATGAGTCTGTGAATAACAGCAAAGTAAAGCAATTACCATTCTGTAACAAAGGATATTGACTGTAGCAGCCCAAGAATCACATTATGTGCACATACTTACATCTTCTTAGAATAAATTACACTTGACAAAGTAAACTTATACATCTTTTCAGCATCTTGCAGCCCTCAGACACACTTTCCAACGTTACAGTAATCTACAGTGTTTCCCACAGGCAACATATCATTCACACTAGTTAAAGTGAACCAAGATATGCTGAAATAGAAATAAGAGAACATATATTCAAAAGGCAATTATTTTAGAATTGCCCTTTCCATGAGAGTTAATCTGACTGTTATTATCATGAGCATTTATTTGGTATCCATCAACATGGCATGTAGAGCCCAGAGGGAGAGCTACGTTCAAGAAAAAAGAGAAGCCACTAAACCTCAACTTAGGTCCCAACAAAACCTGTAGGTTTCTTATTTTGGTTTGACCCACATCATAAATGTAACATTTGTCATAACTGGCAACAGCTGCTCAAAAATAATGATCAGAGCTGGACTGCTGGAATGCATAGAGCAGACGGCTTTAAGCAGAGGTTGGTGGATCTAAATCTTACTTACAAATTTTCAAAATAAAAATAGCTTACCTTTCCTAGCAGGACTAGTTCAAACTCTGGTTATAATATGCACAGTTAAGACAGGGACACAACTAACTCACACTATAACAATTAAAATATTAATCCAATCTATTCTCATTTTAGGTCCCATTCATCAACATTATGAACAAATCTTTCATATATGTGTGACATTTAAATACATGCAGGATCATAACTAAAGCTGCAGTAAATAGCTATTTTTCACATACAATTATTGAGATGCACACATGATGTATGAACACAAATTTTACTATGTGAAGTCCTAGGTTTTGGGACCAGAGTCTGCTCCTAGTTATGCTACTACAAATCTGGAGGAATTATTTTTGAATGGAATAACCAAGTTCACAAACTGACCCCTGGTGCTTAAAATATAATTCACTGCCTACTATCACTGCCTTGTATGCTCGTTTCATCATGGAGTAAGTGTGCAAATTACACCATCATTTCTCTGCTATTTATCAACATGCTCCTCCACTGAAAGTGAATTGTTTCATACTTGGTAGGGTTGGAAGGGACCTGAGCAGATCATCAAGTCCGACCCCCTGCCATGGGCAGGAAAGAGTGCTGGGGTCAAACGACCCCAGCAAGGTGTTCATCCAGCCTCCTTTTGAAGACCCCCAGGGTAGGAGCCAGCACCACTTCCCTTGGAAGTTGGTTCCAGATCCTAGCCGCCCTGACTGTGAAGTAGCGCCTCCTGATGTCTAGCCTGAGCCTACTCTCAGTCAACTTGTGGCTGTTATTTCCAGTTACTCCTGGGAGTGCTCGAGGAAACAGGGACTCTTCTGTTCCCAGCTGGTTCCCCCTGGAAGTTTATAGATGGCCACCAGATCCCCTGTCAGCCTTCTCTTGTAGAGGCTGAACAGGTTCAGGTCCTGTAGCCTCTCCTTGTAGGGCCTGCTCTGCTGCCCCCTGACCATGCAAGTGGCCTTCATTTGGACCCTCTCCTGTTGTCCACATCCCTTCTGAAGTGTGGCACCCAGTACTGGATGCAATACTCCAACTGCGGTCTGACCTGTGTTGCATAGAGGGAGAGGATCACCTCCTTGCACCTGCTCGTGATGTATCTGTGACTGTATGACAAGGTGCAGTTGGCCTTCCTGACTGTGTCCTCACATTGGTGGCCCATGTTCATCTTGGAATCAATAATGACTCCAAGATCCTTTTCTGTCTCTGGGCTGATGAGAAGGGAGTTCCCCGTTCTATAGGTATGCTGCTGGTTCTTCCTCCCTAGATGCAGTACCTTGTACTTGTCAGTATTGAATCCCATCCTATTCTCATCTGCCCACCCCTGCAACTTGTTCAGATCTAGTTGTAGCCTGTCCCTCCCTTCTAGTGTTTATTTCTCCCTACATCTTACTGTCGTCTGCGAATTTGAACAAGGTGCTTTTCACCCCTTCATCCAAGTCACTATGAAGACATTAAACACTGCGGGCCCGAGGACTGAGTCCTGGAGGACCCCACTGCCCCCATCCCTCCAAGTTGAAAATTACCCGTCTACCACCACTCTCTGGGTGCAACCCTCCAGCCAATTTGTGACCCATAGTATAATTGATTATTGTGGGTACTAGTTTGTTGAAGTTTTGTCGCTGCCACAACACTTTCCTTTACATTCTAGCTTCAGCCCCATTTTAGAAAACTATGCTTTTTCTTTCTTTTCTCCTACTATGTAGATATTTCTTATTTGTAAGCAAGAAAAGGAAAGGAAAAGAAAACAGAAATGGAAAAGAAAAAAGAAAGAGTGCAGGCAATTATTTTTCTTCATGAAAAAGGTTGGATTTTTTTATTTTTTTCTAAAATTTCCTTTAAGTTTTTCAAAGTGCTGAAAACAAAACAAAAATCTATTTTAAGTGGGGAAAAAAATGAAAATTTTCACCCAAGTCTAGAAAATTGCATTTGGGACAGGTGAGTGAGAGGCAAAAGTGTTTCCATCTGCTGTTACATTTTTGCAGGGGCCTGGCCTGCAATTAGGTAACATGCCTTCCAGCTGAAGGCTCCAAAAAGAAGAAACAGCAGCTGAAGACTCAACATGTGGAGCTGTGAAGGGTTATGCTCCTGCAAAGTGTCTGAGTTCAGAACTTAAGATCAGATGTAGCTTTTAATGTCATTTTGATGAAGGCCTTAAATTAGTATTCTCTCCCTCCCTCTCTTTTTCATCCCAATGGATAAAGAGGAATGGCATTGTAAGCTCAAGAGAAATGGTAGTGCTTATTTGTAAAAGATTTCAATACTACCAAATAACTTGCTGAGCAGAGCACTGCCAGGGACAGTGCTTAATCACCTCCTACCGCTGCCTTCGGTACCAGAAACATTTTGTAAAGCTCACATGCAGCACTTGCCTAGCGCAACCCATTCAAAACTGGCAATGCCGTGTAGCGATTGCAGCACTGAGGACCAAACTGTTAATACAAATAGCATAGTGAGATTTTATTTTGGATGAAGCATTAAGAGTCTGTATTTGAAGTACTGAATTAGATGGATACAGAAAATAAACCAAAAGCTATAAAGAGCAATAGCTACAAGTCTGCAGAGACCTCAAAAACCTTTTGAATCACAGGCTATAGTGTAATTCTGGCCTTTCCAGAATAATAGGCTTACAGGCATTGATTTTTTTTTTTTTGTTATATCTATTCACCCTGAACAGTGAGTTAGTGTTTATAAAAGCAGATAAAATTAAAAAAAAAAAAAAGCTGAACCCAGGCTGTTGGAGAGAACAACTTGGTTACGTTGCCTTGGACTTGCATATTGATAAGGCCAACTGACTGCCTCACCATTCTGGCATCCATGCCTTCCAAGAGTCTGTAATAAGTTGATAATGTGATAATTAAATGCCACAAGAAGAAAGACAGGCTTGATTAGAGATCCATAGAAATAACTCAATTTCCTATACATTTTACTGATTTTCGTCTTTTACAACATAATGTAAAATTAATCCCTTTAAGACTTTCTAATCCAACAGCAGTAGCTAAAATCAGACAAAAATGAGTTTAAAAAACTCACAAAAAATAAAACATCATGTGGTGGTTTGGAGTTTTTGGTTTGGGTCAGTCGCGTTGACCCCCTCCTGGTAATGAATCATAAGAAGAAAATCTCTATTTACCACCACTACTGCATCATGTATTCTTTATTTCAATGAGCACTGTGTACACAGCAACTTTTTCCTTTAGCTACAATTATTAAAAGTCAATTCTAGGAGTAAACTGAAAAAGTTAATTTCAAGCAAGTTTTCACCTCTCTCTGCTCCTAGGTCACTGATACTCAACCATGGTGCAGAGACATCCTAGGGTGCTGCCAGATCCTTTGATGGGTGCTGGAAAGTGTGAGGTATAAGCAAGGTGTGAGGAGAGAAGCAGATACGTTAAAGCAGATAAGCACAGGCTTAGGCTTAACTCTCCCTGGATGACTCCCCACCCCTGCTGCCCGGCCCTCCACAAGGATGTAAGCACTACTCAATTCACAAAAGTTACTGAGGGATTCCTCAAGTCCAGTGAAGAATGCCACAGGTCCAAAATGCCCGAGAAGCACTGATCTAGGTGCTGGCGAGATCACTCAAGAGCCTATGGGGGCTAACTTGACATTAGAATAGTTATGATCTTGCAGTAAGTTGACCAATAACAGCTAATGGCTGATCTGTGCGCACAGAGAAAAGCATAACCAATGATTTAACTTCAGACTCTAGAGGCCTCTTCCTAGCTTTGTTGTACCCATTTGCTATACATCTCTGATACCTCTTCATTTTGCAGTTTGTTAAATGAGTATAACATTATGTTTTCCTCAATTCTGAGGATCACTTAATGTCTATAAAGCAGTTTATCTCTTTATATAGGCATTTATAGCCTCACAATAGTCCCTGAATCCTATGAGGTATTCAGATAAAAGCACTCGTAATAAAGCAAAGATTTGTTCTTGTTAACCAGTAATATTTAATATTAAAAAGTTCAGCTAGCAATATAAATTTCTTTAATCCCATGTAGGAATCCCTTAAGATGCTTTAAGAAGAATAGTGGATAGTTAGAATGAAGCAGCACATATAAGCAGGCATTCTTGAAATGAGTATAAAAAAGACAATTCAGCTTTACAGGTCATTAGAAGCTCAGGAATTAGCAATAGCACATGAAAAATCTGATCAGAGAAAGAGCCAATATTAACATTTTCAAGAACAGATTCTTCTGTGTTCTGCAGACAAAACTAAATTGCCATCAAATACCTCATTGGTGTGCAGGGATATGCTTCTGTCAGCTTTTAGTGTATATAAAGACCTCTTCACCTGAGGAAGAGGATACACATTTGGATTTTTAGAGTCACTGGTTGGGTGCAAAGTGTCAATTTTGGGGGCTGTGTCTGGATAAATGAGCAGGAAGCCACTTCTGGTACAATCTGAAGGAGGGCACGGAGTTTGGAAGGAGGGCACGGAGTTTGGAAGGGAAGGTCTCTGTTGAACCACATAAGCAGTGATTGGTATTGGCAGGGCCCTGCTTCAGGGAAACCCACTGTGCTATCACATCCTATCTATACCTTACAGCACAAGAGTTCGTGTTAGCTTTACGATTCTAAATTTAAAAAAATGAAGGGAACTTAAAAAAGACCTAGCTGCAGATCAAAAACACAAGCCCTGACCTTTTAGCAAAGGTCCTTAGCAACTTTTATTTGGAGCTATTTGTAGTAACTGGATCAAGATAAATCAGAATTCAGAATCACTTTCAGAACAGGTATAGAGAACCGCCCATCTGAAAGGGGTGGAAATTAAAACCCAGTGACTGAAAATGTATAACAATTTCATATGTGGCTGCAACAACAGATGCTGATATTGTAACTGGAAAGCATTAGGGAGTTGTCAGCATATATTTTACTCATATCAATAGAAAGAAATTCAATAGATGTTAAAAATGAATGAACATCTTTTTGTTAGGCTATCATTATTTTCGCTTTAATGTCAGAATAAGCAAAACAAGAGATAACTTACTGATGTTCATCTATAAGAGAAAAGGAAGTTTTAATTCACATAACTGCATGGCTTATATCAGCTATTCCTGCATATCTGGCTTTATCTCGTAGGCATCTCTAGCAGAAGTCCCGTGACCAGATGGAATTTGTTCACTATAAATTCATCCTCTCCTCCTTCAGGTCTGCCACCTTCTTAGTGAACTTCCCCAGCTTGACGGACTTTGACGCCATGCTCCCAGCCAGCTTCAAGCACTCCCCCTCGTCTCCTTCTACGCTTGTCTGTGTACAGAACTGCACTGATTTCCACCTAGAAAAAAACCTGAAAAAATGGCATGAACTTCATCTCTACTTAATTTGCCTTTCCCTCCTACAATTCCCTATTCCTCTATCTTCGCAGAGATGGAGGTTTCTCATCTCCTCTCCTAGTCTGACCCATCCACTCACATCTAATGACCCCATTTCCTGACCTGCCTCAAGCTTACTTTCACCGTTTCCTGAAATTCTCACTTTCTTCAGGTGCTTTCACTTCAAAACAAGTACTCTTTAATCCCTCCATGAAAGGGTGCTTGGAGAAAAATACCCCACACTTTTGACTTCTTCTTCCTGTACTGCTCTGAAACTACCTTCACCAAAATCTAAGGATTTCTTCCTAAGCACAGTGCAGTACCAGTACAGTACTCATCCTCCTCTACCGATCAGTCTCATTTGACAGAGTCAGTCATGCCCTTCTTGATACCTTGTCCTCCCCCTCAGCTTCCACCAGAAAAATCTCTTTCTCCTCTTTTTTTCTCCCCCTGTCCATCAAATCACTCCTTTAGCACAGTCTTTAGAAAATCCTCCTCATTCCCAGATTCAGCTTCCTGTGCAGATTCCACGTACCCCATCCTCGGTCCAATTTTCTTCAGCATAACATTATCCATAATACACAAATTCAGCTACCATACCCATGATGACAACTTGCATACCTACTTCAGTATTACAGATCTACCTCCTCCTTTTCAAACTAAAACACTGATAGGCCACTCTGACATGATGGGTAATTCAAGCATAACCTGGTTAACGCCAAGCTTTTAATCTTCCCCTTCTTTTTCCTCTATGCTCAACTGCTGGGGACTATGCCGCTGTTTTCCCTGTCCCTTTGGCCCATACTCTAGTCATCATTTTCAAATTAAACCATTCTCTAGGTCCTCATATCCAGGGTATGCCTAAAACTTCTAGATTCTCTCTCTAAAACACGGTTTAAGATATGACCTTTTTATCTCTCCATACAGATAAAGCTGTCATCAACTTGTATCTCAATAACTGAAAAATCCTTTACTCTGGGCTTGGTGCATATATCTTTGTGTAACTTCTACCCCTGCAGAAAACTGTCTGAAAGATCATTCTCCCACACTATCACTTTGGCCATCTCACCCCACTTTGTATTTCTCCACTGGTTCCCCACATCTTTCTAACATCAAATATATAAACTGCTTGCCTTCATCATCTCTCCTATGCAACTGAAATGTCTCCTTCCCTGGGCCAGCTAGTGGCAAGAATTGTCATTTGCCATTGGGTATGTCTACATGAAATGCTACGTTGCCATAGCAATGAGCTACGGGGATGTAGCTCATCACTATCGCAACATAGCATCAGCAGGCACAAACTGTGACACCGACAATATATGGCTGTAGTGACAAGCTACCACTACAGCAACATAGCGTCTAAAAATAACCATGTGCTGCCAGGACTGTACGGTACCTTGCTAAATGACTGCACAGTACCAAATGTGCAGTCAGGAGACTGTGTAGACGCACGCACTATAGACACAACCACTGAATTGAGTTTCAGACTTTCTTTTCAGTGTCAACCTTATTTTATTCAAATCCTTAAAACTGATTTCCAGAAGGAAATATCCTGGGGGAAACTATGAAGTCTGAATCGCTTTCATTATCGCATGATCCAAGCTCCATATTCATAGAAGTTATAATATATTTTTTACCCCAAGAAAAACAACCTAGTTGCATAGAATAATTTTGAGGGCTGTCTTCCAGGAATCTGATAGTAGGCTAGTCAAGCCAAAATTGAACTACCCGAAGAAAAGGTTCTTGTACCGACACCTAAAAGTAGCAGCCCCTTTTGGAAGAGAATTCCACACCTATTGCATTATTGTCGGTATCTAGGAATCAGTCTCTGCAGCTTTTGTCCAGCAGACCATACGCCATAGTATCTGATGACTGTAACTATCACATTTCATTGGAGGAAACAACAGAAAAAGCAAGCTTTCACACAGCTAAGAACTCATTTAGCACTTTAAACTGTATTTCTGCTCTTCACATGTTTCCTGATTTATGAATGAAAGTACCATCAGATAATTACAAATTTGGAGACCAGCATCAACTAAGACATCATCCATCATACAGAAGTGAACACTGATACAGAGGTTGTGAAAAGACCTGAGAGACTATAGAAAAGGTGGTAAGCAGCACTTACAGGCTTAGGGTGCATGGACAAAAAAAGGTGGAGAGAAAGTAAACTGGGAGAACTGCAAAAATGGTGCACAGAAGCCACATAAATATAGAGAGATATGCTATTAAGTCTATGATTATTGTAAAAACTAAAACAAAAATAAAAAATTGTTTTCAAAATGTAAATCTTTTGACTCTCTCTGTGCCAGCTGCAGAACTAGAACTTTAACTTCTGCAATCCTCAACCCACTGGGGAAAACAATGTTGTATGTAATTCAGAGAGTGAACATATTGCCTGGCAATACAGCACTCACCCTTTTCCAAGATACAAATGATCCAGGAAGAGCTGGGTAGTTTCAGTTAAAAAAAATTAAATACTAATGACATGATGGCGAAAATGAAGTTGCTTTTCTAACACATTTTCCACAAACTGCTTCTTTATGCATTTCCCCCAGAGCACAGAAGGTAGCATTACAGAAATACTGTTAAGTTCTAAATACTGCTCTAAGAACATTTGAGAAAATGCATTTGGCCATTATTATCTAGGGCATGGTGAGTGGGCTGGGCAACTTCTATTAAGAGGAATGCTTACTGTGCATTAATAAAGGAAATGTGCTGGGGTGGGGGGGGCTGAACATTCCTTCTGCCCCCCCATTCCTTCTCTCTCTCGAAATATCAGATGAATTCCAATCTCCAGATTTTCCTGGGTTTTCAGTAGGACAAATGGAGAATGAGAGTGGATTCTATAATAAAATGGATGCAGCCTGCCTTTTACTACAGGTAAAAGCAAAAGCAAATGAAATGAGAAAAGGAAACAACTGTTAGCAGAAACCACTTTGGGACCTAAAAAGCATATGTGCTCACCAAACAGGTGATTACCAGTCACAGGAAGAAAGAATGATGTGAGGCAGATAATAAGCAGTCTCCACAGATATACGTCTATACAGGCTAGACACTTAGGACTTTTTTTTTATGGCATTACATGCTCACTGGCTTGGACTTCAATTTTCCTAAAACTCTGAGCAGAAAAGTATTAGAGGCAGATATGGAAATGCAGTACTGAGTGAAATGGCTAGATCTGTGTTCTGCTTTCATACAGCAGCATGAAGGGGGCTGTTTTATAGCTAGCAATTGCAAATTACTTCATTCCCCTCCAGGTAAAATACAGCAGCAAGCCAAGTTCTGGGCACTGCCACAGCTCACTGTAGGAAAAGGCTGAGGTGCTAATCAATAAATAACAGGTTTCTCTTTTATACTAAGTAAGTATAATTGGGGGAAATGTAATCACAAATGTAATCACAAATGCTTAAGCAGCACTTAAAAAGGGAACTGTAAGTATGAGAAATGGAATTTTAAACCAATAAACATGCTCTGGTGTTGTGGCTATGAAAGTTAGGAAGCTATTAGCCTTTAAGCTATGATAATCACCCTCTTGAAACTACAGATCAGGTATTGCAGACGGGTCCGACTGATTGGGAATAGCTTGAGTAACTCCAAATACTCACGTGCCCATAGATCGAGCATATCACTGCCTGCCAACACCCATGAAAAATAGGTCATATAGTTCAGATGACCTGCAGCTGCATAACTGTCCTTAACTACTGTAGAGTTTCTTTTGCCCCAGAAGACAGCTGCCCTTTGTGACCTGAGCTTTCGGTGAATTCCCAACACTGCCAGAAGTTATTTCAGTTGGTGTCTGATGAGGAGGCAGAAAATAACAAAGCTGAAGATGAGCACTCTCATAAAAGACAAAACAGTTAAACAACAGGCTCTTCATTAAAAAGGAGCATTGTACTTTAAATGTCTAAAAAAAACATATCCTTGTAATTCCTGCCTTATTCTTCCATCCAAGAAAGGACAAGCCTAGAAATAAAGTGCAGCCACAAATAGCTCAGTTGTGTTTGGTTGTTGAAAATATTAGTAAATATTGCTGGCTCACAGAATAGCATATTTCTGCAAAATAACTCTCATGTATATCATTCGCAGGGATCACTGATACTTTTGTATTGCCTTGCTTCAGGGTTTTATTTACACTTCTTAAGCCTGATTATAAATAAGCACATGTCTCAGAGAACTTACTGAGCATTGAGTATTACCTCTCTTCACTTCTTTGGTCTTCATACTGACCATTGAGCATAGATAACTATTTGCTACACTCTTAAGTTGTCATACAAGCTAATTATTTTAAATTCAAAGCAATCTTAAACCTCTTTCCTTGTTCTAAGAAAATTATTTTTTTCTTGTTAAGCATCTGAAGCGCCTCTCTTCTCTCTCTGGTTAAGATCTTCAGAAATATAAAATACTAACCACCTTAACAACTTGGTTGGGTTGGGGCAGGGAGAAGAGGAGAGCTCTTGTACAACAGAGAGGGAGGTATGAAAAAACTTCTTCCTCCATTTCATCCTTGGCCAACATCTAAGCTAAAAACATCAAGATTGAGGCTTGCCCAGACAAGAAAAATCAGAGGTCAAAAGTGGGCTTCTCTTCAGCTCAGGTCAAGAGACGATGAAGAAAGAGTACAACCTCTCTTTTTAGAGACTCTTTACCTTTACCATGCCACTTATACAATACTTCAGGGACCGTAACACTTACTCAAAGTTGGGCCAGCTCTCTCTCCTACGTCTAGGTAGAGTGAAAGCTCTCACCTACTCTGCCGATAATGGAATGGATTCTATACATCTGCTTACCGAAGTGAACAATTCTGCTCTCGTTGCATTCAGGTAGCTTTTAGTTTTTGAGATCAGAGATCAGGCCTCACAAATTTCAACCCAGCTGTAACTTTTAGAAAGTGAGCAAATAGGGGCTATAGGAGAAACAGACCAGCAACCCTAGTCACTGGCCCTGAATACAGAATTATGCTGGCGAGGTTTTCCTCGCTCGTTCTAGGGCAGAGGTGCTGATAGCTGCAAAGGTGATGCTTCCTTTTCTTTTGTCTGACTTGCTATTGTTTTTCATATTATTTTCATATAATATTGAATATTTACATAGGGGATTTTGTGGGGGTTAGATTTAGAGGCTTCTTTGTACATAGCTGGAAAGATCACCTGCCTGATTCAGGAATTTTGGGAACACACCAGCAGTTTGTTTATTTCCAAAGTTTATTGCCAGCAGTCACAAAATGATTTCACAGATATGCTCTCCTCACAACTAATGACTTCAGCTATGACGGGTAGTGACTCAATCTTCTGTGAAGCCATTTAGACTCCATGCTGTCTCACCCACATGCCCCTGCTAAGTGCTGAATTGTGGCAACTTCCAGAAAGTGGTTTTGTGATATGCATTTCAAATTATCCACTGGGAATTTGGCTAAGATACCCATGATCTAAGTGGCATTGTTCCTCCTTTACAGCAGGATGTGAGAACAAAATCTGACCCTCAATACTTTTAAAATGACTACAGTCTGTGTTTTTTAAAAAATAGCCATTTCCAGGACCTAATTGTGTTATTTATCTCCTGCAAAGTGAGCATAAAATATGGCACAAGATGCTACATCATTCTAATTCTTACTTGTTAGCATTTTGCTACCATCTTACAAACATATAAAAGACAAGATAGATTGCAAATTGCTCCCCAGAGATCTGGTGATGCAGTTGTCCTCTCAGTCACACCTGTGTCCATTCAGGGTAACTCCCCTGAAAATCTTTGAGGTGAAAACCCAGGAATTGTCTCTGAACACATTTTTAAAGTATTTCTTTCCCCAAGACTCTCATCCACCTATTTCTGAAGACTTTTTCTGTCATTTGCAATATTTTGCCCACTTCAAATGAGGGATGAAGACAAATGACACATGTATATATATGTGCAAGTCAAGAACCAATTTTTCTCATTCTTTATATTCTTTAAAAATACTGAAACATAGCAGGCAACAATTACTGGCAACTTACAGCATATTTTGTCTTTGTATTATCATTCAGTATTATTTGGGAATGATACTTATTTTTCAGTTATCACAAAAACAGTGCATAGGGAGAAATGACTAGATTCACTTTCTGCCGTGGATTCAATGCTGTTTACAGGAATACCTGTATAATACTGCTTTCCTAGATTTATTCTTCTTTAAAGAACTATCTCTGAAAGTGTGAAAAAGCATTTTTTCTTTAAAACTAAAATCTACTGATGATATGTGTTCAGCAGCAAAATAGTTCAGTTTTGCTCATCATCATCATCAACCAGTAATAGTGTGACACAGAGTTAAGATAAAAAGGCCCTGATTAGCACAACATAAGTATCCAAACAGAAGCAAAATCTCAGGTCCCTGAAGTGGAAATATTCCCTTTAAAACCTGTAGTGTTTGTAAAGCTTGTTTGTGGGACATCAGACTCCTGAGAGAGAAGAATCTGATTTTCTTCTTTAGACAGAAATTTGAAATGTTAGGCATACATCAACGTAAAATAAAAGCTGATGCAGCAAATCAGCATCAGAGAACAATGCCACATAGCATCCTGTCATTTGCTCCATGTTGACTAGAGCTGGTGGCATTAATGAAAGCTCACATCTTCAAATATTTGTGAATAAACAACTCATCCTTAATTTGCTTCTGTTCAGAGTAATCATGATATGGGATCATACAATCATTCATAAATATTAGATCAACATTCATAGAAATATTCGCAAAATTTTCATGTTTAACAAATTTCTGCCGGAAGCATGTTAATCTTTGTTCTCTGCTTGTCTTTCATCACTGTTTGCTGTTCTCCTAGTCAAACATTCAGCCACCCAATCAAAAAGCAGCAACACCACCATATCACAAATCCCATTCTACACTTTGTGAACAGTTGTAGCAAATAGCTTCTGAAAGATACCCAGCATGGTAATTAATTATGTAAAGATTTGAGGAAATTAGAAACAGTTTCACAAAAATGGCTAAATATATCACATTTTAGGTTTTTCAAAATGTAAGCAACCAGCTCTAATATAAATATTTCTCCCTATAACATTGTATCAGTATTCTTTTATTATTCTCATGCCTAAAATATGCCATATTGCTCAATCGCATGGAAGCCAGAAAGAACTAAATCTTTTCAAGTTAGGGAGCGGCTTAAATTATTGGTCAAGCATTATACATAAATCCTAATTCATATAAATTTCTCTATAACATCCATGAGATAGCAATGTCCTAAAGATGGAGATAATTTCAAAACGTAGATGAGCTTCCATGGCTTTGCAATTAGGCAAAGGACAAGACAAATATCAGGCAAAGGCATACTGGCTATATAACACAGGGGTCTGTTTGGAGCACCTGAAGTACTCACCAGGTGCATCAACACATGGTGTTATGTCACTGTTGCAATGGAAAAATGGTACCTTCTATTATTGTTATAAATAAACCTTAGAAAGCGATGGGAGGAAAACCATTTTCCTCTGTTTCGTCCACAGCAGACAGCACTTTATGTTGATGCTCACTCAAATCCCTCTTATGCATTGCTCTTACAAGAAGAGCCCAGTGGTGCCTAAGTATAGTCCTATTCTATTCTGCTCGAAATCCCTGAAAACCCATTAAACATATCTACATATCTGCCATTATCTTAACCACAAGATTACATCACAAAAAGCAATGGAGAGTAGGAGGAGGAAAACAAACCCATTTTTGTGTAAATGGTTTTCAAGGACTCAAGCAGGGTGCAAGAGCAGCATACTGGGCACTTATGAACCTAATAGTTGTAACAGGATCAAGTCCTAGGTTTCTACTACATCTGTACTCTTGCAGGCTGAATTGCAGGCCTCCTGTTTCTTACCCTTCTTATCCTAGAGCCATGTTGTATGGGACACTTAGTACACATCACATGCATTTAAAACACAAGTAACCTCACATTAAAGAGGTACAATGTGTAAAGTGTATGCATATTGTAGAAAGCTTACAATTTTTCACATGAGAACTATCTTCAGATTGTCTTAAGGAACAACTGCTCAGCTACTGTCAGTCTACTCCATGAAGATAATATGAACATTTTGTGGTCCTCCTGCATCCTAAGATGCACCACTCCCTGTTTAGCTGTTTCCAGCCATTTTTGGAAATGAGAAAAGGGCACTCCCGCACAGCGCGCTGGGATGCCTGCTCACCAGCCCTCTAGCAGCAGAGTGTGAGCTGTTCATGTTAGCTTCACAGTGAGCATTACCATGCATCTACTCGGAATATGTTCCAACTTTAATACTGCATATTAGCACATTCCACAGACCAGCACGTATTTCGAGTCCCATACAAAAAGGCCCTCAGTGTCCAAACTGGATGAGAGGAGGAATTGTCACTCTCAGAATATTTACTTAAAATAAAATCTAAACAGTCTATTAGTGGAAATCTCTATTAGCACCTCTGAGACCCATAAGGAAATTGAGGATCACTCAGCATAGCAGAACTTCTACATGACCGCTTTACTGGGCAACTGCAATCCCCAGAAATCCCCAGTCATAAAAACCATTATGTTCCATGTCACGCTGGGGCAGGACCATTTCATTAAGAGAGCACAGGAGAGGGAAGCCCACCTAGGGAAATGGGCAACCCATTCCTTATCGTTTTAGGAAAAAAGACAACCAAGTAGCTCTGCAGTAAGTCAATTCAACATCAGACCTTGAGCCTGCGACATACAGTTCTGTTGGCTCAAACCCAGTTAATTTACCAGGGTTTTTTCATTAACCATTAACCCATATCTGCTTATAATTCAGTGTCTAGAATGGTGATTCTCAGCCAGGCACCCTGGGGTGCCCCGAGATCCTTTCAGGGATGCTGCAAGGGGTAACACATTGTTAGCACTGTTAGGTATACTGCTAGGTTAGCACTGTTAGGTATACCATTTTCCAAAGGGTGACTTGAGTCTATTCAGGGGTCGCTTGAGGTTAAAAAAGGCTGAGAACTACTGGTCTAGAAAGAAAAACAGAAGCCTATGCTAAGCCTGCTCACTTACACTGTTGAAACAGCACTGGTTTTCCCATGATATATAATACTTTCCCATTTTAATTTCAGTATATGGATAAAATAATTGTTTGGTCTTTAATACTGAGTCTACGTTTCAGTGATTTGCATTTAAATGTGTTGTCAGAGAACTTCCAGAAATCTTTAATAAGAAGACTGATTTGCATTTTAATGTGCACTTAAAGAATTTCAAGAAATCTTTTAATGTGAATACAGTGTTATCTGAGCAATGCTCACATTTTGAGGGGCATGAGAACTGTCGATTTACTGAGAAGTACAATTCAAACAAAACTGGCTTTGAGAGATACCACAGCTTTGTTGAACTCTGTTTAAAAAAAAAGATCATCTTACAGAAGATGTGATTTGTAGGAGAAGTCAAGGTTGTCAGAAACAAACTATTAAAAGAACAGGAGTCTGAAGAGCTAGGCAAGTACAAGTACCTGAAGATGTCACCTTACTTAGAACAGTTTCCACACTGGTTCTCATTCGTACTTTTAAGTTGAGAACGTTCAAGACACTGAGGAAGCTCTCAACACTAGGCACTATGAGATCCTATATTATTAATCCCCTGTGACATCCATGCATAACTGATCCAATGATATGTTGCAAACATAGTTACCAAAGAATCTGGGCCCAATTCTGCTCTCATTCACCCTTCTAGAAAAATCAGAACCTCACAAGTAGAAGCTGGAGTTACAGCAACACAAAAGCAGCACTGATGCGAGAAGCAGATGTCTTCATTGGAACATCATCAGGTATGCTGTGACATCTCACAGCAGAGCTGATCATGCTCCAGGAATTAGGGCTGTGCGAAGCATCGAGTGGTGATTTGATTCGGAGGAGATTCGACACAATTCGGTGGCCGAATCTCCGAATCTGAATCGAACCGGGGACCAGTTAAAAGGTCCAAATCTATTCAAAGCTCTCTGAATCTTCGGAAAAGATTCAGAGAGCTTTGATCATTTGGGCAGTCCCCACTGGCTGCAGCAGCCGACTCCAAGCTGATAAGTACTAGGCGCAGGAGAGGGGGATCTGGGGGAGGAGACCATGGGGAGGACCCCTGCCAGCCCCTGCCCGCTCCCCCAGCCCCGACCCCTGCCCACTCCCCCAACCCCCTCACAGCTGCCCCGTCCACCCCAGCTCCTGGTACTTTAAAAAAAAAGAGCCCCGGTGCTCACCGGGTGCTGCCAGGCATGGGGGGAAATCCCTGCTGCCTTCCTCTGCCCCACGCCGCATGAGCCCCCTGACTCCCCCTCACTTCCACAGCCCCCCACGGATGCCCCACCCAGGTCAGGTCTGGCTCTTTAAGAAAAAAAAACCCAAGACAAGCCCCAGGACTCACCACTCCTGCAGCGGCCTTGGGGCTCCAGGGGTTCATGCAGAGCCCCGCCACCATGCAGCATGGGGCAGCGGGATCACCCCTCGATGGCAGAAGCAGTGAGTGCGGGGTTTTCTTCAGAGGGGGGGTTTCTTAAAGGGCCAGAGCCATGTCGGGCAGGGCAGCTGTGGGGGGGGCCAGCACAGTGCGGGGGCTGGGGGGCTCGTGGCAAAGCCCCCCACACTGTTTAGGGCTCTTGGGTGCAGCAGGGATCACCCCCCCATCTGAGTCAGGGCCTCTGAGTCGGGGCTTTTATTTAAGACATGTCAAGAGCTGGGGTGGGCAGGGCAGCCATTGCCAGGCTGAGGGAGATGGGCCTGCCTGATTCAGAGATTCGGCAGCAACTGAGCTCCGAATCAGATTCAGCTGAATCAAATTGGACAGCGATTCAAATCACTGAACCGAAGCACTGTCCCCTGAATCGGCTGAATCTGAATTGGAAGTGAATACTAACCACTTCGCACAGGCCTACCAAGAATGTCTGCAGAAACCTCGGTTGCCATGCCCTGGCTTGCAGCGTGTCTGAGGGGAAAACCGCCACTTACAGACATGCCCCACCCCATAATGGGCAAGTGGGAGAATCCCCTGCAGAGAATTTCTCCATGAACCCTGAAAGCATGGAGGGGGGACTCGAAGAGCAGGGTTGTGGGAAACTTCAGGTGCTGCTTTGATTCAGGGGAGAGTTGGCTCGATTTGGTGGCCAAATCTCTGAATCCAAATCTAATCAGGGGACCAATAAAAAGGTCTGAATTAATTCAGAAAAGATTCAAAGAGCTTCGGCAATTTAGCCAGTTCCTGCCCACTGCAGCAGGGAGCTGGACCTGGACTCTGAGCTGACAAGTAGGGGGCAGAGGAGGGGAAGCTGGAGAAGGGGACCATGGAGGGACCCCTGCCAGATCCCATCCCCAACCCCTACCCACTCTTCCAGCTCCCCCCACCCCCAGCTCCCAGGCCTTTAAAAAAAACCTCCCACTCACCACCTGCTGCCTGGCAGGGAGGAGCAATCCCTACTACCCCCACTTCCCCACGTCACATGGGGGGCTCTGCCACAAGCCCCCCACACTCTCCCAGCTGCCTAACCTGCCCCAGCTCTGGCCCTTTAAGAAAAAACAAAAAAAAGGGTTTTTTTTATAGACCGGGAGCTGCATCAGGCAGGGCAGCCATGGGGGGGCTGGGAGAGTGGGTGGAGGTTGGAGAGCTCATGGCAGAGCCCCCCATGCAGTGTGGGACAGTGGGGAGCAGCAAGGTTTGCCCCCCTCCCCACCATGCCTGGCAGCACCCGATGAGTACGGGCTTTTATTTCTTCAAAGAACTGGGAGCTGGGGCAGGTGGGGCAGCCATTGAGAGTGGGTGGAGGATGGGACCTGCACGAGTCAGAAATTCGGCTGATTCAGCAGCAGCCAAATTCGGGGCAGCAATTCAAATTACCAAATTGAATCGCTGTTCCCCGAATCATCGGAATTCAAAGCCGAAGCAAATACTAGCCACTTTGCACAGGCCTATCGAACAGGGATCCTCTGACCCTGCATGTGCAGGTTGGTGTAGGAAAATCCCTCTGCAAGGGATATCTTTCCCCACAAGCATGTCTGCAGGCATGAGGAGGTGGTGGCGGGGGGGACGATGGACGGGGATGTTTGCCAGCATGCATTCCTGGCAGCAGCATGGACCACAGGTTGCAAACGTGGAGGGGAGACCCCACTATGGAAGAAATCTCTACTCTGCACTTGGAAGTGCACCCAGGGGCCTTCCCTGCAGAGGGATTCCACGGCATGCAGCACACGGTGTGCATCTGCAGACTGGCCCTGACTCTGACTTGCCCCATTTGTCCAGACCTGTCCCTGGAGGGATGCATCTGGTCAAGTGGGGAAAGCAAGGCAGGCCCTGCCAAGAATTACGGGGGATAATCCCCCCCAGGAATTCCCAGATCATTCAGGTCTGAGCCCCTCAAGCCCAAGGAGCCCCTATCTCAGGGAGGCTGGAGAGCCTGGACAGCTTCAAAGTGCCTAAGCTCTTCTGCTGTAAGCAAGCTCATGGGCCACAATAAAATGGCCCAGTTTGTTACTTCATTCTATTGCAGCCACTCAAATTAAGCAGTTGTGGTAAGACAGAAAGTATGGATTCTGGCTGACGTCCTGTAAAGTATTTGCCTTGTGGACATTCAGGAGCAAATCTACCCTGCCTTCTGTCTGACATTTTGTAAACCACCAAAGCCAGCATATCACAACCCTTATGTCAAACAAAAGCTTGGTCTAAGCAATTCATTCTGAATGTTCCTTTGCTTCCTTTCAGCGACATGTGTTCTGGGACAGCCTGGCACGCCAAATTTGGAAGGGAATTTTGGGGGTTCATCGATCATCATGATGGGAATGAAAGTCTTTAAGGTAAAGACTGAGCCTAGTGGGCAAAAATAAACAGATGGAGTGTGAGCTTTAAAATCGGCTTGTTTTCCAGAGTTTGCAGTTTGCTACAGCTTTATAAATAATTCAGTTAGGTAATGTCTCACCATCAGCTTCACTGTAATTTAAGGGGCCAGCAGCTATTTTTTTCAGAAGTGAAAATAGACAAAACCTTCATTCTCCTATTGTTCTCTACCACAAAATGCATATTTCAACCTCCATGTGAGTCTTCCCCTCTGTGGGTCTTTTTCAAGCCTGCTGTAATATTTGAATAGTACTAGGATACTTATGCCTTTGATTTATAAGGTGACCCTCTAGCATTCCAATCAATCCAGCAACTTGTGTCAAGTGGATACCAACAGAGAGCAAATTATCGGGAAAAGACAGTGAAGAAACTTAGCAAAGAATTCCTGAGAACAAAAAATATGGAATAAATCTTAATGAAAGCATGCAACAAAGATGAGGTGCAAATACTTAAAATAATTAGCTATAGCCAACACCAAATTTGTTGCCTTTTATAACATTAGAGTTCCCAAATCCTCCTGCCTCCCTGCTGTCTACCTATTGACTAGAATGACAACAGACAGACACAGCATGTGACCCCTGTAGTGTTCTTTTCAAAAGGAAAGGGAAGACAACTTCAGGTGCTGTGCCAGTATTGTGCAGCTGACCAACAGGTGTAGAGAAACAAGTGTCTGCTAATAGCATCAGTGCAGATGTCTGAACAGCCTTATTTGCATTTTTGCCTTCAAAGCAGCAGAATATTAAGATGTCTCACTATTCTTATGTTAATCACAGGCATGTAGCATGGCTTAAAAGAAAAACAATCTGCTCCTCTGATTATCAGTTTGACTTATCTTATCAGAGTGTGTGTACAATATACTTTGTAAGGAAACCCATTATGAAGCAGCAGTGACTTAGCTACTGTTAAGAGCTTTCACATCAATTTAGATTTTGGTAACACTCAAGATGAAGAAAGAGATCAAACAGAACAGTAATTTCTAAGGCTGCCCAGATTCTTTTATCCTCACTTTTTAAAAAGGAAAGTCATCATTTTATAGTTTCACCAAAGAATGAATATGTTCTGCATATACAGCTATAATAAATTGGGTTATTATAGATTTAGATAACACCTTGGAACCAGACAAAGTCTTACCAAGTCAATTTTATCTCATATGTATCAGGAACACAGAGCTGAGGCACAGATATAATCCCTGCCAAAATTCATAACTTGGATTAACCTCCAAAATAGATTAAAACAAATTTTCAGGCAAGAATGCCCAAACCTCTGGGGAAGTTTGGATTCAAATGAGATGCTGGTCTTAGCTTCATACTTATCTGCACAGGTATCAGAGAGGCTCTTTCCCTTTAGTGTCTACCTGAAGTTAAACTCCCAGGACTGCATGTTCTTTTTCCATTAAAAGCTGCAATGAACAAATAAGCATGGCCACCGGTAGTGCTGACTGTATCAAAAGGATGAGAAAGGAGAGATAGAGGAAGAAGGGTAGAAAGAGAGAGAACCCACAGAGCCAAAAAGGGAAAGCGAGGACATCAAAGGCTTAGCTACAATATGAATGAGATCAGTTCTTGCAGACTTCAAAAGTTACTTGAGACTGTAACCATGCTGATGGAATATAGAATATTGTCAGAGGTTGATAATGTCCCGTTACTGAACAAATTCAAAGCAAAGCTGAAGTGTGTATCAAAAATAAATTACAGGAAACCAAAATGTTTATTTTTAGAAGACAAAATTATTTTCTGATGATGTTCCATTCAATTCACATAACTTGACTTATACCAAATGACTCATGTTGTTTTAATCACCTCCTCCGATGCATGTTAACACACCAAAATGACAGATGTTCACTGTGCCTACCATTACTAACCTGTTGCATGGTGCCTCGATCAAGCACAAGCCTATTTTGAGCAGAAAGTTACATTATAAACCCAGATATAGGCTCTAAAAATAAGTGTGCACTTACTCTATCTGCAATAGAAATGTTTTACTATAAATCTAAACCTGTCTTTAAACAAATACTTTTCCACTGCAGTGTCTGAAATTCAAACATTGCATGATTATAAATGAAAAAATATTCCAAACTGTAAATGGAAGTGGGCTGCCATTTCCCAAGTGGAGAGACATGCAAAAAGGATAGCAAAATAAGTAGTAAGTGGTCAATTAGATGTCTTAAATAAACTAAGGCAAAATTGCTACATAAAAAATAAATAAATAAATAAAATATGTATTGGTTTAAAACATTTGAGGTCTGTTCCTGTTACCACTTAGATCAGTTAAAAAACAGCAACTGACTTTAATACAGGAGACTAAGAGTTTTAAAATAATAATTCAATCAAAGACCAGGATATCAAAGTAGAGTGATAGACTAATTTTTGCCTGGCTAAAACCCTTATTATGTTGTGTGTGTGTGTGTGTGGGTGGGGGGGTGGGGGAGACAGAAGGGGGATTTTATTTTCCTTAACTGAAAAGCAACTCATAGATTTCTGATGGCTCCAGTGATGCCAACTCCTGCAATTTCATCATAATATCTGGAGTTTTTATGCTCCAGATCATGGAATCAAATTTGAGTTTTGAGTGCCTTTACACACTGGCACCTACAAAACTCCTGTACAACAGTTTGCCTAAACAAATGATCCAGGATAGCTCTACCAACACTGATACTGGAGGCAACAGCACTTAGTGATGCAAGTGCCCCTACAGACCAGTAGTGCTCTGGAAGCTGTGGTATTTAATGCTGCTACTGCTCCCCCCACTGCCAAATTTGTAGACATGTGGGGAGCCCTGCAGGCCAGATGACAAGGCCCCACAGACCTGACTGCAGTGGTACATGGGGTCACCCTGTGGCCAGATCTGGCATGCAGTCAAGTCAGTGCATGGGAGTCAGGTCATGGCCAAATCTGGCACAGGAGGCTAGGCCAGCATCCCAGACTGCACCTATGTACCAATCCCACCCATAAGATCCAGCCTGTAGATCAGTCCTGCACCACTCATCTGCAAGGCACAACACAGCCATTTGTAGACATTCTCTGAACTAGCGTCAAATGAGCCAGCTCACATCCTAGAAGCAGGACAGCTATGTTAGCATAGCTCTGCACCTGGGCTAATAAGCCCTGTTCATCTACACTAACATGGCTACACTGCTTCTAGTTCTAGAGTTAGGCTTGGTCTATACTAAGAAGTTCTGCCAGGTAAACAGAGTATGCCTATGCCCAAAGCTACTCCGCAGTGGCAGATCTCTCATCCTTGCTGATAGCTTCCCTTACTCTGCCTAATAGAGTAAGACTTCTGCTGTTATCTTTCCATACCTTCTACCACTTTAATAGCTGGCACCTTCCCAGGATTCACTCCATGTTCTGGTGGTGGGTGCTACCTGCTGCCAGATATTTAAGCAGGAGGGCAAGTAAAATCCAGACAAGACACAATTTTAAGGAATTGGTGAAGGTAATTTTAGAGCCACTGGCTATCCTCTTGGAGAACTCATGGAGGTCAGGTGAGGCCCCAAATGATTGGAAAAGGGCAAATATAGTGTCTATATTTAAGAAGAGGACTAAGGAGGATCCAAGGAACTACAGACCAAATCAACTCAACCTTGATACTTGGAGGGATCATGTAGTGGGTTCTTAAGGAATCAATTGTAAAGCACCTACAGAAGATGATTAGGACCAGCCAACATGGATTCACCAAGAGCAAGTCTTGCCTGACCAACCTGATTTCCTTCTGTGATTAAAAAGACAGACTCTGGATAAGGGGAGAGCAGTGAATGTAATACACCTTGATACTGTTTCCTGTAACAGTGAGATAGTAAGATGGCATACAAATCCATGTAATCAAATCTTATAAACATTAAGAAAAATCTCATTCCCATTTCTCCTTCTATAAAGAACTTCTCCATTAGTGATAAACTTCTGAAATCCTGCCTATTGCTGAAATCATCAGAGTGGGCTCCTTAAAACTGCCTAATTGCCAGATTGCAAAAGAAGCCATTTCTATTCTTCTTTCAAATAACATCCAGAAGGCATAACTCAAAGAGAAACTGCTACTAGTGGATCCTTGAATTTAGTGAAGAAAGTCCATTCATCCTTTTGTTTGTTTCATATTGTTAAGCCATTTTAATGTCTGAAAGCAAAAGGTTGACAGTAATTCAAAAAAATGATTGAGTATCACAAACCCTATAAAGGCAGCTCAGAAATCATGTGCTTTATACAACAAATAAAACTACAACACGTGCCTACAGGGAATACTCGAAAGCAGTGGTGCTCAACCTTTTGGTGCCATGGGCTGAAGAGTGGTACAAGGCCAGTCTGTGGCCAGATCAAGCCCTGCACACCAAGATCAGGCCCCCCACTGCCTCACTGGATCATGGCCCACACTGCCCAACTGAGGCCAGCCCTCTGCATGCCAAGATCAGGTCTGGACCACCTCCAGATGCCCATCTAGAATGCTGTTCAGTCCACTGGCCTCCCTCCCCACGAGTCCAGAAATTTGGCAGCAAGGGAGAGGCAATTGCTGCCACCATTCCCCTGCCACCAACTTTTCAGGTGACTCAGGGACCACTGCAGACTGGATGGTTGGCTCTGCGGGCCAAGGACTGAGCATTTCTGCTTTAAAGGATTGACTGAAATAGAACTAACACTAAAACAAACTTACTGGTCTAATGACCTTTTGCAACTCAATTTGATTCCAACCATACAAAAGAACTAGGAAAAGATTTAAGACATTTTATCTAGGGCCTTCTAATTAGTTTGTGTAAACTCTAACCTTTGATAATCCAGGGATGATCAGACCATTTTGCTTTTGTTCTACGACATGCAGTATTTGTCTCTTTCCCCTAATGGGAGGTTGTTCTATAGGCAGTTATAAACAGCCAGGCAGATGCTCTAGATCCAGGAAGTATTCAGATGGAAGAATTAAACAGTTCAGTGAAATCTTGGATATTGTAAATTCAAACAGCTTATGGCAAAGTATGTCTTTTTCAATTGCTCAGCGTTGATATATCTTTGGGATGAAGTTGTGTCAATATAAATTAAGTTGGTACACTGCATATGATGAGCATATGATGACATGCTATAAATGCAAGCAAATACCACAAAAAGTGTATGAGTTTTTCTTTGCTTGTCTATTTAAAGGTAGATAAAAAAATAGCCTTGGATCCAAAATTTTTACTTTGTCTCTTCAGTGTTTTACTGTAAAGTCTTTACAGCACAGAGGCAGAGTTTAACACAGCTCAGTTCTAGGAGGCAAAGGCAAAAGCCACTATTCCAAACACTGTTGTAGGGCGGGCAGGTACCATATACCAGCAAGAATCATTGAGTACAGTATGCTACTTGCAGCCTTGAAACATGATAAGCTGACCTCTAATGCACCACGTTTTTCAGGAACCAAGGGAGAGAGCGGAGAAAATGGCATAGATCTGGTATCACAACAAAAGGGGATGTCTTCAGGCCAAGGAAATCCTTAGGCACCCATCTGAGATAATTGTGTGGGGCCCTTGCATTTCACTAATGTTCTTACTGTTTGCCAGATGACAGCTTTACAGATTTGGGGGAGGGAAGGTCCCACAAATGATTAAGTATCATTGACTGTATGTCTTGCAGATATAGGAGTCAACATTTGGTCCTAAAATTATCCCAGCAGCCAAAAAACTTCCAGGCATGTCCTAGTTCTATATAGATGAACCACTGTTTAGACTCAAACAGATCAGTTTTTCCACACCAAATCAAAGCCACTCCAAGCCAATATTCTTTCCCCTAAGAAGAACCAAAGCATACTTTAGGATTTCATTAACATTTAACTTAATTTGCTCTCTTCAGCCACTTCATCTCTTGGGAGCAAGCACATTAAAACAATGAAGTTCTCCTACAAGCAAAATGTATTACACTTCCACTATCAATACAGACCTATATAAAATGCTTCAATATGTAGGGATGAACCACAGTGGGTGCATTTAGATGAGACGCTTACTGTACAGTTTATTACTACTGCACTGTAACTCGTTACTACTGCACAGTAGCATCATTGGGCACAAACCATGATATGATGCTACTGCACAGTAAGCATCACCAGGCAACTGAGCCAGGATGCTACTGCGCAGTAATGCCTGTTACTGCACAGTCATTTAATACTTGGTTATGCAATTACTAAATGACTGCGCAATAACAACTGCATCCTGGTGTCTTGTACAGATGCGCCCGGTAGGAGTGCAAACAGTCTTTGATCATTTTTTTCAAACGCTTTTTAATCTCAGGTGTATCTCACAACTCTGTAAAGAATGCACTGACAAACAAGAAATAATACAGTATTTAATAAGTGCTTTTCCTAGAGCTGAACAAATACATTCTAACTGATAGTTTCCTCAAATTTTCATTCTTCCCTACCCCCACCTTTACTTGGAAAAATGTTTAAACCCAGAAGCCTAGCAAATGTCTTCATCACCTAGATTTTTGCTTCATTTTTACCACTGGGATATTTTCTTGTACCAATGCTCACAAACAAGTGATATCAAATGTCTGATATTACAAGATCAGAATTGAACTATATTGGTTACTTATATAAGTCCATGGAAAAGTTTCTGTTTCCCAAGCGAATGATTCATATAAACCAGCCAACACAGCACTAATTTGGAATGCTGCATTTGAGCACCTCATTTGAAATGCATTCATGAATTTCACAAGCCTACATAAGGCCTGTGCATTAATTATGTTCTGGATAAATGCTGTTTTCAGGATTTAGTGAGACCCTCAGGCCACGTCCAGATGAGCAGGGGCGTGTGCTTGCAGTGACACAAATTGCCTCAGTGAATGCCCCTGCACATGCGCTTCGCTGTGGGACAAACTGCCCTTGCTCAGCTTCTCCTGGGTCTTCAGCCAGGGACAGCTAGAGGCTAGGGCCAACACCTGTGCTGGCTCCAACAGTCTTACCTGGTGGCCCGGTGGTGTGCTGGAGCAGCAGGGGCAGCACGGTAGCCTGGCTGGCAGCCAAAGCGTTACTCTGGATAGCCTGGCTTCTATTTGTTCTGGCGCGCACTTGTTTTGCGTGCATTACACCACCTGTTTTCTCCAGGTTTTGTTTGGTTGGTTTTTTGCTACCAGGAAATCCCAGTAGCAAATTTTGCCACCACGCTGCAGATTTGGTGTGGTACACATTTTAACATTCACCATGTACAGTTTGTGGCATCACAAACCATGTGCCCCTGCTTGCCTGGACACGACTACAAAGGCCAAATTTGGAAAAGGTGCAAGAACAAGTTCATTAATTTCACAATTCAGTATAAACTCATAAATCTGGATATCAAAAATCTGGAATTCTTGAAAATCTGGCACCTTAAAAAAAATACACTACTGCCTGATGTGGAGGTGGAAGCTCGCGTGTGTTGGCCACCACCATCAACCACCACCCCATTCCACGTGCAGCTGCTGCTCCAGGACCAGCTGCTGCTATACCCCCTGCCACTGCCCTGCGACCAGCCGCCACTCAAAAATCTGGACTTTTCAAATTTCCAGCAGGTGGTCCCAAGCATGCCAGATTTATTAGGTTATACTGTACAGACTTCACAAACTCCTTTGTTTATTCAGGTCACTATGCAGCGGCATAAGATGTTTAAAAAGGTTGGAATAAAGCATGAGAATATCTTCAAGGAGACTACGAACAAGTATAACTGGTGTTAAAGGGGGAGAGAGAAAGGGGTACAAGTACTATGTCAAAGAGGGGCAAAAGTTATATCATATGTGTGAGCATACAGCAATTCAGTACAGGAACAAGCTTGTAACTAGCTTACTAATAGCTGGCATAAAGTAAAACTGCCCCAGATGAGACAGCAAACCAAGCAGCCCAGGATACAAAACCACTATATCACACATGGAGAATCATGGAAGAATGATTACCACTAGTGAGTAGTATTGCTCACAATCCCCCTTCACAGGGCTCTGCCGCCCCTACACCCTGCCCTTACCACACCTATGTAAGAACCAGCACGTGACCCATCTCTGGGGCTCATCCTCCCACAGGCAGTGTATTTAGACCATGTAAACACCCAGCCCAGCAATTAAGAGCCTGAGAAGGAAAACAAACAAAGCAGGGCAAGTGAGTGATATAAAAAGAAATGTAATCCCTTCACTTCATTCAGGAATGGCCAGACAAATAACAAGGCCCTGCTTGTAGGATTTCTACAGCCAATTGAGAAATGAGTTCATGACTAACCTGAGCCACACTGAGATGCCTGACAAGTGACCTGGTAGGCAGCCAGGATACAAAAAAGGTGTTAAAGAACCCTGGCCACATTTCCACCAGGGTAAGCAAACCTCAACCATCACTGTGGCAGACTTTTATAGACCAAGCTCCCAAATCCACACTACACAGGGCAGGGTACCAATATTTAGCATAGACACCATGAAGAATCTCAAGATTAAAACTAGCAAATTTAGATATGGAAAGCCAAGACCTGAAAGAAATACAGATCTGGTTAAAAAAAGATGTCAGAGAAAAGGAACAGTTGGCAACACAACCTGCTTCACAGTGGGGACATCTACACATGCAAATAATCTGAGAGCAGTTTACTCTTGAGTAAACTGTCCCAGCCATGTGTCTTCATGTGCAGGAAAACAGAAGCAGATTTGTGCTCCTATCAGCAGATTGCTCCTGTTCTCTGCAACCCTGCAACATGTCCCTGCAACAGCCAGGGGGAGCACTAGGCTCCCCCCAGGTGCTATCCCAAGGGCCAGGAGACATTGTTTCCTGCCCCCAGGAGCTGCCGGCTCATGGGGCAGGCTCTACCACTGGAAGCTGGCAGGGACAACATTCCCCTGCCCCAGCTCTGTGGTTGCCAGGGCTGGGCTGGGCGATCCTTATCTTTGTTCTCAGTCAGGCATCTACACATGCACTACTGTGCAGTAAATAATTTCAAGTAAATTTTCTGTTTGCATTTGCATGTAGCAAATTTACTCATGATCAGAGCCAGTTACTGCACAATAAGCATCTGCATGTGTAGACATGGATACTTACTGCATAGTAATTAGTTCTACTGTGCAGTAAAGTATCTCCTGAAGATGCTTTCTATAGGTAATGCTGTTTCAAACATATACACAACTACTCTCCAAAACAGTTCCCATACGCTGGCCCTGACATACAAACAGTGAAGTGGGAGAGAGACAGATGCTTGGTGGTCAGAATCAAACACTGAGTGGGAAGTAGCATGTGAATGTGTAACAGCCATTTTACACTTGTAGATAGAAACATTTCACAAAACTAACACTTGAATTCCGGCTACGTGATTCCTCAGAACAGTACTAGCAAAAAGAAAAAAAAAAGTCACATTTAAGTTCGCTTACCTAACACAGCTTTAGCAGCAATACAAAAAAGAGCCACACATTATGGATTTTTCTGGCTTTTCTTTCTAAGACTTGTGAAAGCAGTTCCAAACTGCAGGTAAAAAGAACACATTCTCCATTGTGTCTAACACAACAGATTACATGGCTCGCCACTTGTATTTGAAATGCAGATTGTTCTCATATTGCACCTCCTACATTTGAAGAATAAATTACTTCACGCCAGGAGCCTTTTATGATAATTTGCTACTGCTGGACACATTTTCAATTTAGTGGTTTGAAGAGGTATTACACCATTGCCTATTGACTCAACACCTGCCACAGGAACAGACAAGAATAACAAAGGCTTTTTTCTATGAGCAGAAGTGACTTCTCCATAAAATAAAACCTTTAATGCATGGAAAGACTCCTTTTGTTGATAAAACCAGCACTATAAGGAAACCAATAGTTTGCTAGTTTATCTACATTTTCATTTTCAAGAAGCAGTGTTGGAAAGGAGGACACAGGAAAAAAGCTCAAACCACACCCAACAATTAATTTAAATCTTATTTTGATTTATGGTCTGCACAGAACAAGGAGCACAGTTCACCAGCACCCTGCAATCCCAAACCACTTGCCATCAGAGGTAGACCAAGGTATGGGGGGGACAGCTGGCTTTCGAAAAGCTTAAGAAATGATTATACCGTGAAAAAAGATTATTAAAAAATGGCACAAACAGATATGCTCCCTACATCTATAGGCAGTCAACTGATTTTAATAGGAAAAGGAAATGTTTACTACTATTCATTCAAGTTGGCCTGCAGAACAAACACAGCTGTGGGTAACAGCTGGATTCCAACTTGTTATTTGTACTACCATTCTTTGGCTCGTGCGGGACCAAACTGTTAGTTATGTTCCATGTTAAGGCAAATTCTATTTAAGTAAAGACAGTGGGACTGCATAGATAGAAGTGGCAGAGTGGCACTTATAACATGCCTTGAATAAAGACTAGCATATAGATGCACTATCCATGAGCAAAGAAAAGAAGAATCTGAGTGACTCAAGTTCCTCTCTTATTGTAGATGAGGAGTTAATCATTCTCTGCTTTTGTGGAGCAGTTTACTAAATCCTGTGCACCCAGTCATCCACTCCGACCAGTAATAGGTGTAAGTGGCACAGTGGTGGACTTGTATCCTGCTCTCATTCTCATGACAGCTGAAATCTGCACAGGGGAGCAAAGGAGAGGTTACCCTGGGAAGAGTTACGGCTGTGACCATCTGGCTCTAAAAGGTCAACGAAGACTTTGTGAATCTGGCCTGCAGGAACCAGGAAAAACTGACTTTCAGAGCTCAGGTTCAGCCTTTAGGGCTGGCAACTAGGAGGGGAGCACATTTTTTTTCGTATATAAAGTTAGCAGATGCAAAATGGAGTCACTGAGGGACATACAATAAAGCCAGTAACTGAGCCATTGATACAGAGTTACTTTTGAAGCCAAACTGCACACCAGTTGGTGATTTTTTCTCAGGGTTGATTTTATTTCTTCTTGTGCTTGATGGGTAGTCTGAGGCTCTGAGCTCAAATGCATCTGCCTTGCAAGGCCTGCCATGCTATCTAGAATGAGACAGGGAAAAATATTATAGTAGTGACCATGCGGCCCAAATATTAAGGGAAGCTTTAAGCCGAGACAGCCTCAGGGCTCCATGGTCACCTTCCCAAATACTCTTGCTGCTGCTTCTCTTTTATGCTGGCATGCTACACTGCCTCATGTTGTTACTTCTTTGCTCACCTTGCCCCAGGAGCAAGTCCTGCTTTCCTGCACATTCTCTTTTAGTGTGAAATGCAATTTTATTTCCGCTTCACGGTAACCTCCTTTCTCTCTTCCTATTAACTTGCAGCACTGATGGGATCAAACATGAGTAAGAGACTAATGCCCCCCTTCAGCTGTTATAGTATGACATAACTGTTGTGTAGCAGGCCACGTGTTTAAAGAAAAAAAAAGTCTCTTTCACTGCTGAGGACTACAGTGCACCCAGGCCTCACTCCAGTCATGACTGGGTCTTGATCGCTCATCATATACACTGTGGACTGAAGAGCACTTGGAGATAGTCCTTGAATACCATCTGGCATCACAGAAGAGGATGTGTCATCCAGAGAAGGACTCTAAGAGACATTTGTAGGGAACATGTGTGAGAAATGAAGCCCATAACTGTCCTCATCCTCCAGGAAAAATATACCTACCTAACCTCAGTCTTATTGATGAGATATAGAGTGAAATATAGCCCAGCAAAATAAACCAGTCCTGAATTATTAGGACTTCTCTCCCCATCACCTTTTATCTCAATAATATTTCATGCTACTGAAGCCTGCGTGAGTGAGAGAAGCTACTTTTATAATACAGTATTCACTTTCAAAGCCAGTTTTATACAGATGGTACTTAATGCTGTGAGAGTTAGTGACAAGTTTTTCATCAAAGAGACCATTGCATGATAAAAGAAAAACAACTGCTGGGCCATGCACCTCCTTGCTCATGTAGTAGCAGCATCAAAGAAAGAAAGGTAATAATACTAGCTTTAAACTTCCAGCATACACCTGAAGTGCAATCCCTTGCAGACTGGAGCAATGGCTGGGTGCCTTTTTATAAGCTAGCTCCCTGTGATAATGGAGGAAGCGTGCAAGTCCTTAAGAAAAAGACAACCCTGCTCTGGTTCATCTTTGAAGTCTGCTATGATGAGACAAAGGAACTGTGAGGCCTTTTTGCAGCCTGTGGGGCTTGGAGAGACCAGTTCCTGTTGTATTGTATCAGGCTGCCAAGTGTTAAATGAAGCAAAGCTTGGGAGGGTGGGGAGGACATAACTTTCACATTTCAGACAGCACAGCATTTGGTTTTGAAGGTAATATTCCGGTTGTAGCATAAAGTGCAGAAGTTAATATTTCATAGCTACTTAATCCATTCACTCAGAAATAGCAACACAAACTTTCAAATATTTATACTGCAGAGACAAAACATGGCAGATTGAACAGAGCATTGTGCTGTTCTCTCTGCTGCTGCTTCTCAAATCCCTACAGGGCTGGTAACCAAACAGAGAAGAATACAGTCTTGTGTTAGAAAGTGGCTGTGATGATATGCTGACATGCATTGTTATGTATGTGCAAACCCCCATCATCCACCTACTTCTCATTACAATTTAAACATCCCCAAAATGAACTAGTTGAATAATGACCTTCAAAACCCTACTCATACCTGTGCAGGATGTGGCTGACTGATGTATTCCAAGAAAACAAATCAGCTAAAATACCTGTGGGTGGGTTCACAAACCATTGCAGCCTTAAGCAAGATAATTTGATTATTAAAAATAATAAAGTGTAGTCTGTCTTTTCGTAGAGCTTGCTGGGAGGGCTAGGAGGTTACGACCAACTGCTTGGTAAACTGGCAGGAAAACAAAGGTTTCCTGTCAAGTATTCATGTTTATGCCATGCTAGTTTTAGCTAGCTCTCTCCCTGAAGCAAGGAACCAACTTGACGTTCCTTATAATGTAAGTAGGCTGTCTCCTAGTACCCCAAAGGAGGAGAGCATCCCATTGTAGACTTCAGTTGGAAGACAACTGTGAAAGGCTTTTTCTTTTTAGAATTTATTTTTTGGCACCTATCATCAATACATCTACCAAACAAGGTACAGTAGATACAATGAACCTCCCCTTGCTCTCATGCTATATGTTTATTTTGCCACCCATCTTTCTGTTTTGGGTAAAGACTGTGCTAGTCTCTGAATAGCCCATCACGCTACCTGCTGAAATGCAGATGAGTTTAATCATGACACAGTGAACAGCCAGATTCCTTTGCATTCTCCATCTCAGAAATAATACCTAATAATTTTTTAGGAAACATTTCTTCGCAGTCAGGGTGTCCAGACTGCGGAAAAAGCTCCCTCCTGAAGTGGTGCAATCCCAGTTGTTTTTCCTGACTAGTGCAGGGGGCTGGACCCAATGATCTTACGAGGTCCCTTCTAGCCCCCTACAATCTATGAATTAAATAGTCCATGATTGGGACCTTCAAAATTACAATATAATTCCCATCATGCATTATGGAGCAGATATACTACTGTTATATGCTTTTACACTTGTATAAAGGTGCAGTGGATGCATGAGGCACAGTCTCACACCAGTATAAGGCATTCTGCTTCAGGGTTAAGTTACCCTACAAAAGACATACAAGTTATTATTTACCATATTCTCCCACATATCATGTGCCCCCAAACAAAATAGGAACCTTGTTTTCCGGAAGGCAGAACATAGGAAAAAAATGATTTTTCTAGTCACGGCTGACTGCATGACACAGTATCCAGGAAGTGTGGCATCCCAGGAGACAGTCTGAATAAGGCAGCAAGAACTTTCTGGTGTGGCAGGATAGCAACAAGACTAGGCCTGAAACCTTTCCAAGGGTAGTAGTAAGACTGCTACTTCTTTACACTACCTAGTTCTTTATACAAGTCCCTGTAAATAATAAAGCATTATTTCCAAACTCCAGGCCTCATCGAGATGCTACAGACTGAATAAAACAAATCACTCATGCTGAGCCAACTTAGTGGCTCATCAGCCAAAAGCTACAGCCTCACCATTGGCTGTGAAAGGGTTAGCACTGGACTCTGCCCCTGATGTTGCAGCCCCAGGAAGAAGTGACAGCTATGTTAGCAGACATGACTCACTGGGCACATCCAGACATGCTGGACATGAAGGTGTTTGTAGTGCTGCTAATTTGTAGCACAGTGGGGGGTAGAGTTTTGACACTGGTAAATCCTGGTGTCAAAAAACCCCATAGCAGAAAAATGAGGGATGGCACACCCAAAGCCAGAGCCTGGCCAGCAAGAACCACACTCCAGCTGCTGGCCAGGCTCTGCATGCCTGGATCACTGCTGCTGGGGCCAGCCCAGGTGCTGGCCCCAGCCTCCCCTTCCCCACACAGAGTACTTTGCCATGTGCCAGAGTGCACGTGTGCAGGCATTCCCCAAGACAAGTAGGAGGAGCACAACTATGTGCCACAGCTATTTGTACCCGGGGAAAGGGATGTGCATGCTCATCTGGATGCTCTCACTGTGTCTGCTTTACTTCATTCCACCCTGCTTCTATTCCAGTGAAGAAAAGCCAGCTTTCCTGATTAAGACATACACCCTGTGGGAGTTTCATGCCTGATGGTGACTACAAGAGTTTTCTGCTTGATGGTGACTGATCAGTAACCACTGTCCCTCATTCTAGATTGCCTCTATTAATGTTTTCCCACCACACCTTGATGTTCAAAAGAAGAAGGAGAAGGAGGTGTTTGTTACCACTAGTGAGTAGGATTGCTCACAATCCTCCTTCACAGGGTTCTGCCTCCCCTACACCCTGCCCTTACCTACCACACCTATATATGAACCAGCACGTGACCCATCTCTGGGGCTTATCTTCCCACAGGCAATGTATTTAGACCTCATAAACACCCAGCCCAACAATTACCAAGTTTTATTCTTCCTCTAATTAATTAGGGTTTATACCTCCATTGAGCACACACCATCATGGCATCAATTTCCACATGAGTTATATCAATTAATTAATGTCCCTTGTCTATGGTGTGCACGCTAGCACAACATCAATTCATTTCTATTCCATTCATCCTCTGGATGCTCAACTATAAAGTCCATCAGCATTTCATTAACTAATTCCCCAACAGTTTAGTCAACTAACTGGCTTACTGGCTGTTATTCATTCATTTCGCTCATCAGTTCATTAAATTCAGTGAGGGCCAGCTTCTTCTTTAAGCCTATCGGACAGGATCCCCTTACCCAGCAGCTCTTATCGCTTAGCCAAGTTCAGTAGCCTGGACATAAACCCCTTTAAAAGTCCACTTTAGTGGTCTGTGTAGCCCTTTTCCTTCACCGTGGCTTTAAGACTGACCTCACCTGTGGATACATGCAGGCTTTCAGTGTCCTGCTTAGCTTTACTCCATCTTTGGTCCATTGGTCTAGCTTCTACTATCAGTTCTGCGCCTCCACACAGCTCACATAACCTCTGCCTCGCATGTGCTCCCCCTCTCCAGGGCTGGCATAGCCTTATTTTTCAGCCAGGCTCCTCTTGGCCAATAGGAGCCAGCTCTGGGCTCCCATGACCTGGTTTCCCCATGTCAGGCATGGAAGCCACCACGTCTACCCCAGACATCACCATTACAGCTCCCTCTGCCACGTTGCCAGTCCTTCACCTCCCAGTAGGTCCTCCAGCATGTCTGGGTCCAGTGATACTCTCCAGACCATTACAGGGCCCAAAAGCAGTGCCCCATTTTTAGAAGACTGATTTTTAGAGGAAATGTGTGCATGGAATGTGAGTAAATATGTATACTATGCTGTATCTTCTGAGTCCTGTGTCTGCAGCTCTAGACAATTTGAACTATTCTGGGACAGTCCTTTCTTCAATTGTTATCAGCTCCCCAGTTGCCTGGTGGTCCGATACAGTAATAGCAACCTGCAATCCACTACTCTAGGAAATGGCAGTCTTCTTCCTTTCCAGATGCTGGTGTAATTTACATCAGTGTACAAAACCACTGCTAATTACACCAGTGTAAATGAGTAATAGACTATTTACATTGTTGCTATCAAACCAATTAAACCCTAAGTCAAATAAACAAATGTAGTTTATTTAAAAATGTATGCACATTCTCACACTGACCATACTGAACTCAGTTTCCTTCTGTACAACCAAGTTCAGGAATTGCCCTGGTGTATTTACAATATGCATTATTTACCACATTGCCTATCATGTGAATGTAGACTTTAGAAGTTTTCATAAACAAAAACAAAAACAATGTAAATATCAAACCTATATTAGCATTTAAATAGATACTTATGGGCTTTTAAAATGCTGATTATTTACTCAGTGACTCTTAATGGCTCATTAGAGTGTAAAATCCTATTCTATAACACCCTAAGAAGTCTGATCTTTAACCTACTAGACCCTAATGGCACTGAATAAGCTCACATAGTCCTAGTGAGTCTACAAGAATGTATGAACTTGTAAATTAGCAGACAATTCAGTAACCAGTTCACAACAGAACCATGTGCTAAAATTCTGTGACTGTTCCCCTGGAAAAAAATGTATTTTCCTGAATACTTCTGATATCTCATGAAGAAGAGTACCTAGAGGCAAGAATAATGACACCTGGGAATGGGTAAATATCATAATCTCAGCATCTTGCTTTCCCCTTACCTAGCTCATTGTAAGACTAGGTGCAATGGCTTTACTGTTCTTCAGCTGAAATGCAAAAGAGCTTAATCATGGCACAGTGAGAAGCTAAACTCCTTTGAATTCTCCATCTGAGCCAAAAGAAAATCAGAATTACAGCCCAAACCAGGCATAGGTGAGAAAGGGCTTCTGAACTGGAACTTCAAGCTGTAGGACTCCTTCAGAGTCTACATCAACAAGCCATTGACACTTAGGAATTCAGGGTGCAGATAGAAGAGCAGCTCCCCGCTCTAAGTCATAACGCTTTGCAGGAAGTGTTCTGAGTTACAACAATTCCCCAGACCAAACACAAGTTCACTGTTGGGTCCAGGGGGAGGGGGCCTAAAGGAATCAAGCTGTTGGTTGCCAACTGGCAGCCCATTTCCCCTAGCAATGGCCCCTCCTCCTTCCCAGCCTCGGCACTGTTTTCAGAATGGGAGGGGAGGAAAAGAGAGCAGAGGAGCTCATTCTAGGGGTTCTCCAGCTAGCGCTGGAGGGTGAAGTGGGGGGACTGGAGCCCCCAACAACCTCAGTGGGTTCCAATCCACCAACCCCACCCTCCAGCGCCAGCTGAAAATACCCCTGACCAAACTCTCTCCTCTCCCTTTCCCCTCTCCCATTCTGAAAACAGCTCTGAGGCTGGAAGTCAGGCAGACACAAGTTACAGAAGATGCTATGTTTTGAAACATCATCTGAAACCTCATGCAATGAGGGCTCAGATTTTCATGGGATTGGACCCTTTTGAAGTACTTTGTAGCCATACGCTTCTGTTTGGTCATGGCTGTAAAGCATTTCCAGGGGCCAGATTAGGCAACAATTGTCCCTTCCGTCTGCACCCTAAGTGCCTCTGTCTGCCCCAGTAGACAGCGATCTTCCCAGCATACCATGAAGGTTGAGCACCTTCTCTCTGTTAAAATAATGGAGGCAGTGACAACAGGCAGGAAGACTTTTACACTGAAAATGAGAAAAATGAGTAATGGTAACAGGGATGAGGGAGGAATAAAAGACTCCTGATTACACAAGCACCTGCGAGTACCATCTTTGCCCTTCTGCCATATGTTTGCATCTTCTTTCAAAGAAACCTGACCTTTAATCTTAGGATGTAACATATGTGTGTAACACAGAAGGGCTGGTAAGAGTCTGAACTTTAATTTTTGCTGGGCCCTGTCTCATCATGCCGAAGTCAGACTTTTAGAGGTGAATTCCCTTGTCAAATGACAGGGGCAAGTAGGCAATAGTTCCAAGGGTTATTGTTACACAGGTGTCCTGACTTTTGGATCCAAAAGATGTCAAAGTATATCTCTTTTAAACTTCAGAACAGATTTCCCTTCCTCCCAATTCTAAGAGTGGCATAAAGTATTAAGCTGTGCAGCTGTCCTTCCAGGTGTTTTTTGGAGCTTAAAAACAGATTGAGTCTTAAAATATACATTTCTTTCTGTTTGGAATGCAAAAATGTCTCCTGGAATAGAAACCTTTTGCCTCATTTCAAGCCACAGAAATTTTCCTAAAGTAAATCTAACTACCAGATGATATGCTGTTTAACTGCTTAATCCTGAAAGATGACAGATGTCCTCACTTCAAGTGGAAGCTTAAGGTTCTGATGTTTGAAGGCGCTCAGTACCTTTAGGATTAGGCCCTAGAATGAGAAAGCTGGCCTGTGCTTTTACTGTAGCATTATAATCTTACCATCACAGTCATGATAGCTAAAGATGCAGCTGCTGTACTTTTTTCAATATAAAACTTGCATTTGTGCAATTCAGATGCTTTTCTAAGGCTCAGAACGAGAAAGGGACAGAGATTCAGCACCACAGCGACTGACTTTTAAGCACCTGGATCCCTTAGCAGAATACAGACAGGAGTTAGGAGGATCTCTCCTGGATGGGCCTCAGAAAATAGGATCCACAAAAGCCAACTCAGTGAGTAGGGAGCCATCTAAATTAGTCTAATAAGGATATGGATGCATCTTAAAATACCAGTCTTCTGGACAGCCAACATGCTATGCCCAGCGCTATGGAGAGATATCTCCCTCCCATTTGAAATTCCCAGCCTAAAACCCTTATCTGTAGTTAAGCAAAAAGCAAACAAAGTCCAATCTTATTTTAAAACTATCATAGTGTTCTCTTTTTATCTCATAGTTCAGTGATAAGAGCATCCACCCAGGCATATTTACAACCAGGTCTTAGCCTGGTCAGTGCTTAAGTCATTCTGGAGCAGGGAGTCAGAAGACCAGGAAGAAGCAGATTCCCATGGACAGACAATGAAAAGGAGGGATGGGACTGAGAGTCATAAGTTTAAAATGAGGATTGCAAAGGGGACACTCAACAGAAAGCCCTGGACTCTGCTCACTGCTCATCTAAGAAGTCGGAGTATTGCTCAAAAGGACCCCAATGACAAAGAACCCCAAACCCCTTTCAACTCACTGTCCTCGACAGATGAATAGCCATCTTGGCCAGAGCTAGAAGGAGGGTAATTCAGAGGTCCTGAGGCAGAGGACCATGGAGAAGGTGCATCTGAAAACAAGACGCACATGGACGTTCTGCCCGCACTTGTCCTTGTGGCATGCATGTACCAACATCTCCCTTTGTCGTCACAGATAAACCAAGCATTGTGGTAACTTTGTGAAATGTGTCAAAACCAGGCACGTGCTTAGTTCCATAAAGAAACTACTGATTTCTACTTCCTGCAGACCAAGGTTCAATAAAAATTGGCCTACTGGGGCCCTCTCCCTCTATACGTATTAAAATTACCTGCAATACTTAGTTTTTACGGAGGGGGGAAACAAGAAATTAAGGAAATAAATTAAGAAAATTTGTATGAAGCACAAATTGCACAGACATTTTAAAAGCACTTTGATATCCTTGCAAGAAGGTTACAATACATAGTACATGTAAAAAAATATTGACTCAAAAAAATTGGTTGTAATACATCTATACCAGGGTTCACCAGCAGAAAAAATAGCCCAGGGTTTTATTTTTCTCTGTAAAGGAATAAATAGTCTTATAAACTGTGCCAAAAACAGGGAACAAGGAATAAATAGTCACAGTTGTTTTTTTTTAAAGTCTCATTGTGACATGTTTTTCTCATAAACCTATGTTTAGAAACAATATTAAAAATCAAGGGCTGTGAGATTGGAATCTTAACCTAGACACCTTCATTACAACAGTCTTTCATTTTTCCATTCACTAGTATCTCGCTGTACTAACCCTCTCATGGGAATCAGCAGCATGGGGAGATTTCAGTGTCTGGCTTTCAGCGAGCCTTGGCATGGGATTTACTCTCCTTGGTGACAAAGAGGGCAATTTTCCCCAGGAGGGAAATAAGATGAATACGTAGCACTGACACCTACAGTGAGCTAAGCGACTATAATAGTTCCAGTCAGGTCTTTCACAGCAGTTATTACTGCAAGGATTTCAAAGAGGCAACAGGTTTTAGGTGAAAAGGAAAGGGCCTCTAGGAAGGTGAGACAAGCTAGAGGGAAATGAAATGCTGGGAAGGTATCCAGGAGGGAGTGCAAGTGGAGGGATTATTTTGACCACAAAGTTTCAGAAAAAAAAGAAAAATAATGAGAATATTTGCAACCCCCTTCCCCTCCCATCATAACTGACAAGTAGAGCAATAACAACAATACTCATAAAGTAATTTGTGCTTAACCTGTTCAAAATAAAAATAACTGGTGCACAAGTTCACTACTTGGGCCATCTGCATCTCATAAGCATAAGTTTAAATCCTGACACCATCTGTTCAATTGGAATTTTAATACTGTACCAATATGCCAAATCACAATTATGTTAGCAAGGACAGCAGCCTCCCCATTTACAAAACAACTTGCTACCGTACTTTAATGAGATAGGGAACTAGAGGCAGCCAACTTGGAGCAAAATGAATCAGGTTGCTTGCTGCTAGCCCTGATGTGGAATAAACAGACACATGCTGTCGAAGGAACTCAGGGAACCACCCTCTCACAGTATGAGCATTAAAAAGTCAATCTGTAGGATTTATGAAGAACAAAAATCCCTCCCAGATTTTCCAGATTGTAGTGTAGTGAATTTATTCCCAACACTGACAGCCTCTTTGACATTCAGGAGGGTTTGGTTGCTCAAATAATCCCTTCCATATGAGGTCAATAAATTATCACAGCGGTGAAGGGTATGAAGTCACTTTATGTTATGATGAAGAAGATGGACAAGAACAACTAGAAGTGTCTACCAGCACTATCAAGCATGTTTTCCTATATTTTAGAAACAGCATAAAGAGCTACTGTTCACATCTGGATTTTTCAACCAGGTCTCAATCAGGTTCAGGTTAAGCTTGGGAGTATGAGTTCAAGGGCAGTCCAGCACTTGTGTCTGACTTTGTAACAAAATTCTGTGAGCTAATCCAGAGATAGTGACAAGGATCAGAAAAAAAGTCTTACAAGCATAGGCGGAAGGAGAAAAAATTATTGTGAGGGGGAGGGGGAGCTGAACGCATGCATGCATGCACCCCCCAACAGGTAAGTCTATGGGCAAAGGGGCAGGGAGAAGGGAAAGGGCCATGGGGAGGAGTAGATCAAGGGGCCCATGGTGAGAGAGGAAGCGTAGCACAAGCAGGAGCAGGGGCTAGGGTGCATGGGGCCCCAGCTGGGCTGGGTGGTTGGACAAGCGGAGGCCTGGGGAGCATGTGCCCCCCAATCTGTGTGTAGGGCAGAAGCAGCTACTGCTACATACTGGGCTTTGAGCCCTGCTGCCCTGAGAACCACACGACACCACATGCATCCCACCGCCAGGTGGGCTGGGGGTGCGGCGCAGCTGCAGTGGGGTTCAAAGACCAGTGTCCAGTGGCAACTGTGTTCACCCTGCGCACAGATCAGTGGGGCACATGCCCTCCAGGCCTCCGCTTATCCCACCCAACCCAGCCTGGCCAGGGCCTCATTCACGCCAGCCCCTGTTCCTGCCTATGCCCTGCTCCCTCCCTCACCACTAGGGCCTCAATCTGCCCCCCTACAGTGGTGAGAGAGGGAGGGAGTGGGGCTGGGGCTGGGGCCAGGGCAGAGCATGGGTTGGAGCTACAAGCAGTGTCCAGGGGGACTCAGCATGGGGATGGGGTGGTGACTCCTGCCGCTACATGCAGTCTAGGAGGCCTGGAGGGCGTGTGCCCCCAGATCTGCACGGGGCGAGGGCAGTGAGGGTAGGAAGCCCTCTACCTTAGACCTCTTGGACGTGTCTAGATGAGTGAGCACATGCTTGTTGCCATGTCTCAAAGCAATCTGAGATGTGGCAAGAGGCACACTGGGAACAAAAAAAATATTCCCTACGCTGCATATTTGCACTGCAGACTGAATTTCATACCAGGAAATCCCAGTATAAAAAAAATACATGCTGAGAAAAAGTGGTGCAGGGCATGCTCCTGGAGCGTGCCTTGAAACAACTGGAGGCTGGGTCCTTCAGAGAGATGCTCTGGCCTTTTCCCCTGCTTCTCCAGCATGCTGCCTCAGCGTGCTGGGGCAAATAGGAGAAGAGCAAGGCTGCAGCGGTGTCTCAGATCCAGGTGCTGTCCCCAGTAAGCAGGGACATGGGGGTGCAGGGACTGTGGGGATGGGGGGAGGTTGTGTGTGTGTGAAGGTTGGGGGAGACAGTGAGGCAGGCACTGTGTGTGTGGCGGGGAGGACTGCTTGGGAGGGGTGGGGCCCCTGCCTGCCTACCCTCTGGCATGGAGCACAGCCCCCCTGCAGCAGCATCAGTGGCTGGAGTGCTCAGGCCCAGTACTGGCAGCATCCCCGGGAGGTGTGGCACAGCCCCAGCTGCCTGGGACCTGCCGCCACTTGTGCCACATGGTGCAGGCCTGGCCCGGCCTGGGAGCATACGCCTTTGGGCAGGACCGTGGCCACTCCTGCTGTCACTCTGGGACCCTGGCACCATATGCAGGGGCTGTGTGTTGGGTCCTGTTTCCATGGAGCCAACCCAGACCAATGGCATATGGGGAACTTGGAGGCAGAACCGAGCCCAGCCCAATGCATAGCTTTTACATGTGGTGCCGGGACCCTGGGCAACAGCAAGAGCAGCCTGATCCTGCCCAAAGGCACACGTGGGAGAGGCCCTGAGTGCCCTGATGGCCACTCCTGCTGCTGCGGGGCAGCTCTGCACTGTGCTGGGGCATGGGCACAGATATTGGCTCCAACTGCTAGTTTCCCCTAGCTGAAGATCCGGGAGAAACTGGACAGCAATTTTGCACTGCTGCTATTTGAGCTACTGCAAACACATGTTCCTCCATGTGTGGGCAGGCCCCTTAAGCATACTGACAGCATTTTATAAAAGCAGGACCTTAGCTGCCATGGTTCCCCTGCTTGACCTGTGGCAGGTAGGGTATGAGATCTATGTTGTATCAGGGTTGAGAGCAGTCTAGTCTTATGAAGAGTTTAGATTATGGTTCTACGGGATGGTTTGGATAGGACTGATCCTGCCTCAGGCAGAGGGTTGGACTATATGACCTCTGGAGGTCCTTTCCAGCCCTACTTCTTTATGAGCCTAGTACTCTATTAATCGCCCATTTTGGTAAAAAGTGACTGTGTCTTTTTAAGGCACCTTTCCCCATGAGGTGCCTGGTTAAGGTTTTCCGGAACAATGATAATAGAAACCATTATCATCAATATGAGTCACTGCCATATTTTAGCATATTTCAAAAATAAAGACATAGCATGAAACTGATGACTATGCTATAAATATAACTAAATATTGTATGCAGTTGAAGAGCTGCATACAATTTCCATGGCTCCTAGTGAGAGAAGTCCATTGTATAATGGAGATTTAAAAGTCTGAAGAGTCTGATCGCTATCTTTGCAAAATAACTTCATGGCTGTCTTCTCTGTATATGTGAAATCTTAGAGTGATACGCAAACAGAGCTAGAAGGAACTTCATGAGGTTATCTAGCCCAGCTCCCTGTGGCAAGCAAGATCCTGACTGACTAAACCATTCTGCCCAAGTATCTGCCCAAACTGTTCTTGAAGACTTCCAAGGATGGAGATTCTACAACTTCTCCAGATAGCCGGTACCAATGCTTAACAACCCACATAATCAGAAAATTCCTCCTAATCTCCAACCTAATTCCTTCTGTTGAAGCTTGAGGTCTTTACTTCTTGTCCTGTCCGCTATGGTCACAGAGAGGAGCCCATTTCTGTCCCTTCTATAATCATCCTTCAGGTATTTGAAAACTGTTATCAAACCCCTCCTCAGTCTTCTATACTCCAGATTAAAAGCCCCTCGCTCTTTCAGCCTATCCTTGTAAGTTTTGCCTCCCATGCCCCAATCACTTTTGTAGCTTCACACTGAACTCTTTCCAATATTTCCACATCCTTCTTGAAGTATAGGGCTCAGACACTAGGGCTGCAAGCTTTGGTCCCCGATTCAGTTTGGTGGAGATTCAGCCCAATTTGGTGGCCAAATCTTTAAATCCAAATTGAATCAGAGGATCCTTTAATCTCTCTGAAACAAATTGGAACCCTCCGAATCAATTTGGAGAGATTCGGTGATTCAGACATATACACAGCTTTAAATGTTTTTTCTACATACCTCTGGGTAGCAGGTGGCTCATGAATGCTACGATGCTGGGGCAGATGGAGTATCCCACAGAAGCGCAGAGGCCTCCCTAGTACACACAGCAGCAGACCCAGAAGTGGAACGGAAGCACTTTCAGCCCACTGGGGAGCATTCTGGAGTCCCCCCCAGCACAGCAACTGGTGCTTCCTGGGTCTGGAGGGGGCACTTGGGGTCCCCCCACAGCCAGGCACTGAGTTGGGGGTGAGGGGCCTAGTGCACTTCTCAGCAGACCCAAAAGTAGATCAGAAGTACTTACAGTTCACTTCCAGATTTACCTCCAAGCACGTGGAGGGTCCCCCCAGACTCCTGTGGGAGGCTCCATCTGCCCCAGCATCGCAGAGATCATGAGCCATGCTGGTACCTCAAGGTATGTAGAAAAACATTTAAAGTTGTGTCTATCTCCGAATCGCTGATTCTTTGAATCAGCATCAGATCTTCAGATTTGAATTTGGCTGAATCAAATCAGGGACAGTGATCCGAATCAATGAATCAAATCACTGTCCCTGATTTGCACCAATTCTTCATTCAAATCAAATAGGGCCCCCTTCACACATCCCTACTGGGAACACTACTCCAGGTGAGGCCTCACTAGTGCTGAATACAGTAGAAGAACCACTTTCCCTGATACACACAGGACACTCCTGTTAATATAATCCAGTATACTGTTGACCTTTCTCTGCAACAGGAGCACAGTGTTAGCTTATATTCAGTTTATGGTCTACTGTACACCCTAAGCCCTTCTCTTCAGTACTGCAGCCTAGCCAATCATTCTCCAGTCTCTATTTGTGCATGCAATTATTCTGTCCCAAGTGCAGGACTTTGTACTTAAATTTGATCTAACTGACTATGGACCATTTTACCAATCTATCCAAGCTATTGTAGATCCTAGCCCTGCTCTCTAAACTGTCTGCAACTCCACGCAACTTAGTGTCATCAGCACATTTGCTAAGCATTCACTCAGTCCCAACATCAAATCAACACTTAGGTTGTTGAACAGTGTGGACCCAGGAAAGACCCTGGAAAACCTCACCTGATACCTCCTCCCAACTAGACACTGAACCATTGAGGACTACTTGTTGAGAACAATGATTCAACCACTTATGTATTAGGACTGTGTGAAGATTTGGTCACTGATTCAATTTGGAGGAGAATTCACCCAATTTGGTGGCCAAATCTCCAAATCCGAATCACATCAGAAGAGCCATTAATCTCTCTGAATCAAATTGGAAGCCTCTGTTTTAATTTGGAGAGATTTGATGATTTGGCCATAGACACAGCTTATATGTTTTTGTTTTTTCTACGTACCTCAAGGTACCAGGTGTGGCTCATGAACGCTGAGATGGTGGGGCAGATGGAGCATCCCACAGGAGCACGGGGGAGTCCCTCGTGTTCGGCAGCAAACCCAGAAATGGACCAGAAGTAGTTCTGGTCCACTTCCAGGTCCACTGTGGAGCACGCTGGGTACCCCCTGAGCCCCCCCCCGCTCAGTGATTTGTGCTTCCTGGGCCTGGGGGAGCACACAGGGTCCCCCCGTGGCCAATAACTGAGCCAGGGGGATGGGGGGGGAGACACCTGCATGCTCAGCAGCAGACCCAGAAGTGGACGAAGAATTCTTCCGGTCCGCTTCCAGGTCCACCACCAAGTGGACGGGGAGCTCCCTCCTCCCATGCTCCTCTGGAATGCTCCATCCATCCTACCATCTCAGCATTCATAAGCCATGCCTGGTACCTCAAGGTAAGTAGAAAAAACGTATAAAAGCTGTGTTTATGGCCAAATTGCTGATTCTCCAAATCAGAATTGAATCTTCAAATTCAGATTCAGGCAAATGGAATTGGAACTGCAATCCAAATCAATTAATTGAATCACCGTCCCCTGAATCAGACTGAATCTGAATCCGAATCAAATATTGCCCACTTTGCACACCCCTAGTATGTATCCATTTCTCTGTTCTTTCTTCTAGTCTGTATTTTCAAAGTTTGTTAATACTTTATTATATTAATGAAGTTGGTCCACTGGGCATCATCCTGGTTCTCAGCATGAGTGGGGGTCCAAGACCAAGGACTGAACACCAACGGGGAGTGGCTGGAAGGGGTGGGGGGAGGTCACAGGGATGGCAGGAGTCCCATGCACACACCAGAGAGACAGCCCCATGAGCACATGAGACTGGGTAAAGTGCACCAACATGGACCAGGGCTGGTATGATTAATTTGTTAATTCTTCAAGAACTGGTACCACATAAAAGGAGAACAAGAGTGAGGACATTAGCTAGTTAAGTACATACCTAAGGTATAACACAAGTACTATTTTCAGACCAATGGAAGTACATAGGAATGTTCCTGAAATTTAAGTTCTATGGCTCACAGACGCTGATTATATATATTTCCCTACAATTATTTCTTTACTGCCTGTCATGCAGCTTTTAGTTTTCATCCAGAGAGCAATCAGTCACTGCCACATTTCCATGTTCGTTAGCAAATCTGGTCTCATTTCTGGTTTCTTCAAACTATTTATTGACTATCTTACTATAAAGAACAATCTATAAATGTTTTTATACTTACTTCAAGTCTGATGCCAACTGCATGGAGGCAACTATCAAAACTCAACTGAGCTTTGGCTCCATGCAGGGTCATAACCCCCAGCTACATACTAAGATCAATGCTCTATCCATCTGAAAGCTGTCAAGGTTCATCTTTCCCATACCACTCTTCAGTACTCTTAAATCTTGTGAAAACTCAGGATTCCCATTGATTTTAGTGGGAAGGATTGAATGATAACAAAAAGATATGGACATATTTTTTAAAGATTTCTTAACAACTAAATTATGGAGAATTCTAAATTTATTATCATTATTATTCCAGTAGTGCACAGAGGCTCAGTCTGAGATTAGGACCTCATCATAGTAGTGTCTGTATGCACACGGTAAGCGGTATTCCTTAACACAATGAGATTTCAATTTAAGTAGACAAGGTGAACAAAAGATGCTTCTTTGCATGAAGAATTGGCAGAAGATATTTTCTAAGTTGTCTCATAACCTATCATAATTTGCCACACTGTAGAAAAAAAGAATTTCTCATGTACTCAGAATCATTCAATATATATTTGTTCGATAAACCAACTATGCCTATCAGAGAGGAGGCTGATCAATGCGTCCCTAGAGATCCATACCATCAATTATTATGTTTTTTCAAGTATTATTTTGTGGGTTTTTCATTATTATACTTCAAGACTGAGAATTTTCAAAGCTGCAAAAAACATTTGGATACTCAAATCCGCAAGGCAACTTTGAACTTCTCAGCCCAAATCTTTTTCATCTTCTATTTTATTTGATTTTAGCACCAAAACAGAGATTGGTCTGTTCTAAAAAGTTTTGATTCAGTACCAAATTTCTCTATACTACAGTTGGATGAGCCACTTGCAAACTTTGATTCTAAATTCAGAGCCCACCAAATCCAGTGTCAAGGAAGATCAAAGTTAATGACTCAAATTGTGGGCCTGCACAAACTCATGAATGATATCAGGATATGAACCTGCATCCAAAACATTAGTTCAGCTGTATTCCTGTAACAGTAACTGAAAAACACGTGCAGTATCAAAACAGAGCAGAATGTTGTTTGAAACAGAAGTTTAGTTTATGGATCAAATTCAGTTCTGACAGAAGATGTAAATTATCCTGGAGTCAGAAATTTGACTGTTTATAGATTCATAGATGTTAGGGTCGGAAGGGACCTCAATAGATCATTGAGTCCGACCCCCTGCATAGGCAGGAGAGAGTGCTGGCTTTAGATAACCCCAGCTAGATGCTTATCCAACCTTCTCTTGAAGACCCCCAGGGTAGGGGAGAGCACCACCTCCCTTGGGAGCTGATTCCAGACCTTGGCCACTTGAACTGTGAAGAAGTTCTTCCAAATGTCTAGTCTAAATCTGCTCTCTGCTAGCTTGTGGCCATTATTTCTTGTGACTCCCAGGGGTGCTTTGGTGAGTAAAGCCTCACTATTCCCTTCTGTGCTCCCGTGATAAACTTATAGGCAGCCACAAGGTCGCCTCTCAACCTTCTCTTGCAGAGGCTGCAGAGGTCCAGGTGCCCCAGTCTCTCCTCACAGGGCTTGGCCTGCAGGCCCTTAACCATATGAGTGGCCCTTCTCTGGACCCTCTCCAGGTTATCCACATCCCTCTTGAAGTGCGTTACCCAGAATTGCATGCAGTACTCCAACTGTGGTCTGACCAGCACCCGATAGAGGGAAAGTATCACCTCGTTGGTTCTGTTCATCATGCATCTGCTGATGCATGATAAAGTGCTATTAGCTTTTCTGATGGCTTCGTCACACTGACGACTCATGTTCATCTTGGAGCCCACTAGAACTCCAAGATCCCATTCCACTTCTGTGCCACCAAGCAGGTCATTCCCTAGGCAGTAGGTATGCTGGACATTTTTCCTCCCTAAGTGTAGCACTTTGCATTTCTCCTTGTTGAATTGCATTCTGTTGTTTTCCGCCCACATGTCCAACCTGTCCAGGTCTGCTTGTAGTTGTTCCCTGCCCTCCGGCATGTCCACGTCTCCCCACAGTTTTGTGTCATCCGCAAACTTGGACAGAGTACACTTCACTCCTTCGTCCAAGTCACTGATGAAGACATTGAAGAGTATCAGTCCAAGGACCAAGCCCTGCAGGACCCCACTGCCCACACCCTTCCAGGTCGATACCAACCCATCCAATAAAACTCTCTGGGTATGACTCTCTAGCCAATTCACCACCCACCAGACTGTGTAGTCATCCAAGTCACAGCCTCTTAACTTGTTCACCAGTATGGTGTGGGATACCGTATCGAATGCCTTCCTGAATTCTACGTAAATGACATCAACCCCTACTCCTGCGTCCAGGTGTTTTGTAACCTGGTCATAAAAAGAGACTAGATTAATCAGGCATGATCTTCCTGCTATGAACCCGTGCTGGCTTTCCCTCGGCATAATTTTTCCTGCTGGGTTTTCACAAATGTGAGCCTTGATAATTTTTCAAAGACTTTGCCAAGTATGGAGGTGAGACTGACTGGCCTATTGTTGCCCAGGTCCTCCTTCCTCCCCTTCTTGAAAATGGAGACCACATTGGCCCTTTTCCAGTCCTCTGGGACCTGGACCGTGCGCCTTGAGTGTTCAACTATTCCTGCCATTGGCTGTGCAATTATGTCAGCCAGCGCCTTCAGTACCCTCAGATGGAGCTCATCCGGACCTGCCGACTTAAACACATCCAGTTCCTCCAAGTGCCTCTGCACCATCTCAGGGTTTACTTCAAGGCTGAATTTGGCCCTAATGCTATTATTGCTGAACAGTAAAATGTTTCACACAAAGAAAAGGGCTCAAAACTCTGCTGCTGCAGCAGAATTAATTTTAGAACGGCAAGCTGTGTAATAGTGTGCAACACCTGGGCAAAAGAGAAAAAAACCTTATCAGTTGTACGGACGGGTGAACTCCCAAATGGGAAGTTTGAACTGTTTGTCTTGTCTTTAGAAATCAAAAACATGCAAGAAAAGCAGTCATTTTCTAACAATTAACATGACTTGGCTGCTAATGCACCACCTGTTTAGTATTAACATGACTGAGAATGTGAGATCTGCTGTTAAGGGGGAAAAAACTGTACAATTACTGAAGCTTAAAATGGGCCGTCTCCTACAGCCTTTAAATTGTATTTACTACACTGGAAAGACTATTTTGGCTTTTTAATCTAAAAAGCCTTTAAAAACAAAGTAAATACTACCATTACCCAAGTACAAATCAAGCCCTTCAGAGATTCCAAACAGAATAAAAATTTGTGGTAGGTTAAGAATCCTTCCTCACCTTCATTGGATCTTCGCCGCATCTACCATATCCATTGCACACACATTTACCATAAAAGATGAGGAAAATGACCGGTGTAATTCCACACCTAGGAATGCTGCTTTATCTTAGAACAGTAAACTAGATTCTTTTATATTCATTGCCCATCCCTAGGAACAAAAGATCTAACACATGTAAAACAAGAAAAATAGGCTGTAACATCCATTTCCATTTTAAATGCAAATAATGTGACAATGCAGTGCTTTAGGGATGGAACATATTCATTTTATTTTATTTATCATAAAGGACAGTCCCAGTGCCTAGTGTATCAAGTAATACCATTGCCATTAAACTCTCTGTCTTTATGATAACATGAAAAAATGTAAGCTTGTTTAGAAGTCTGACTTCTAAAACCAGAGGCATCTGTTTTCAGGCCTGCATTAAGATGACGATAATGCTCCCTGATGGTCAAAAGGAAGCAGGGAGCTAGAAGGGCACTGATTTTAGTAAAAACTCATGCACTGGAGATTTCAACGGAGCAACATAAAGAGTTAATGATAATGATGGGTTTACTGTCTTCAACAAAATTCCACAAAAATTATGATAGTAACTGATCTGTAGTAGATTGTCCTGCAGTTAGAACAAAAATTAACTTTTCATAACCCCTCGGCAAAGCCTTTTGCAATAAATATGTCCCCTGGTTTTTGCTTTTGCCCAAGGGATCTTTTATGGCAATGGGTTCTTCAATAAAATCAATACCAACAGAAATGTTTGACCAGACCCTCAGACCTAAAGAAGAATGTACTGCATTCAAAAACACTCTAAGGCTATCCCACAGAAATGCTTGACCAGAATGCTCATTTAAAAATTCTCCAGCTAAGGCAAGGAGAACAGATTTCTACTTGCCAATCTGTATCTGAATTTGGAGAAAGGATGATGTTGGGAGGACTAGGAGCAAAGAGAAATTAATCAGTTCTATTACTAGTTTTATTACCAAATCATGACATGGCAGCACTCTTTGGGGACCAGGGGAGTAACCAGCAGTGGTGAAAGAACATGTTAGGGACTATTTAGAAAAACTGGACATGTAAAAATCCATGGGGCTATATGTGACACACCTGAGGGTGCTGAGGGAGCTGGAAGGTGTGATTCCAGAGCCACTGGCCATTACCTTTGCAAATCATGGCAGTCAGGAGAGGTCCTGGATGATTGGAAAATGGCAAATATAGTGCCTATCTTTAAGAAAGGAAAAAGGAAATTCTAGAGAACTACAGACTGGTCAGCCTCACCTCAGTCCCTGGAAAAATCATGGAGCAGGTGCTCAAGGAATGCATTTCTAAGCACTTGAAGCAGAAGGTGATTAGGAACAGTCAGCATGGATCCATCAAGGGCAAGTTGTGCCTGACCAACCCGATTGCCTTCTATGATGCGATCACTGGCTCTGTGGATGTGGAGAGAGAAGTAAACATGATATACCTTGACCCTAACAAGGCTTTTGATAGTCTCCCACAACATTCTTGCAGGCAAGCAAAGGAAGTATTGGTTGGATGAATGGGCTGTAAGGTAGATAGGAAACTAGCTGGATTGTTGGGCTCAAAGGATAGTAATCAATGGCTCAATGTCTAGCTGGAATCTGGTTTCTAATGGAGTGCCCCAGGGGTCTGCCCTGGGAAATGGTTTGTTCACTATCTTCATCAACAACCTGAAAGATGGAAAGTACCCTCAGCAAGTTTGCAGATGGCATCAAGTTAGGGGGAGCAGTAAAGCTGAAGGGTAGGACTAAGATTCAGAGAGACCTCAACACATCGGGCAATCAGACCAAAGATCTTATGAGGACATGTGCAAAGTCCTGCACTTAGGATGGAACAATCCCAAGCACCAGTACAGGCTGGGGGCTGACTGGCTAAGCAGCAGCTCTGCAGCAAAAGACCTGGGGGTTACAGTAGGCGATAAGCTGAATATGAACCAACAGTGTGTCCTTGTTGCCAAGAAGACTAATGGCCTGCTGGGCTGCATTAGTAGAAGCAATGCCAGCAGATCAAGGGAAGTGATTATTCCCCTCTACTCACTGGTGATACCACATCTGGAGTACTGTGTCCAGTTTTCAGCCCCCCATTACAGAAAGGATGTGGACAAATTGGAGAGAGTCTAACACAGGGCAACAAAAATGGTGATGGAGCTGGGGAACATGATTTCTGAGGACAGGCTGAGGGAAATGGGTTTATTTAGTCTAGAGAAGACAAGACTGAGAGGGGTTTTAATAGCAACCTTCAACTGTCTGACGGGTGGTTTCAAAGAGGATGGAGCTGGACTGTTCTCAGTGGTGGCAGATGACAAAACAAGGGGCAACTGTCTCAAGTTGCAATAAGAGAAATTTAGGTTAGATATTAGAAAAAACTCTCTCACTAGAAGGGTAGTAAAGCACAAACACAGGTTACCCAAAGAGGTGGTGGAATTTCCATACTTGGAGATTTTTAAGACCTGGCTAGACAAAGCTTTGGCTGGGATGATCTAGTTGGGGCTGGTCCTGCTTTGAGCAGGGGTTGGATTAGATGTCCTCCTGAGGTCACTTCCAACCCTAATTTCTATGATTCAGAGTCTTGGGTGAAGGGTAAAAATCAGCATTTTTTTTCCACTGAATTCAGGCACCTTTGTCACCATGGGCATCTATACCCATGACAGAGCTCTGATCCAACATGCTAATTAGCATGTATCAGAGCAGACTCGATTAATCATGTCTGCTGGAGCAAGCTTCAACAGCCTCCACATCACATGCATTCAGCATCCCCGCATTCCAAAATGATGGCGGGAGTGCTTTAACTAAAGCTTATCAAACAAGCTTTAAAGTGCCCCCACTACCGTTCTGAAGTGCAGAACAGTGAATACATGTTACACTGTAGACACTTTAATTATAGCAGTTCTCAGAACTGCTCTAAATAAAGTACCCCACCTCCCAACCCAGAGTTCAAGTAGATACCCCATGTATACCAGATTCTACAGATTAAATGAAAAGGAAGGTAGTTCAACAGCTTGTGATGAAAACTGTAGTCAGAGTCCAACTGATTGCAACAAAGAATTTGTAAGACTTGTAACATGGCTATATATAACAAGGATAAAAAGATATCTTTGAATCTGTTTGGTGTCTGTGAAGTTATACATTAAAGAACTGTTCCATGTATCTGGTTTCTCTTACTTTGAAAAAATGTATAGCTAGTTGGTGGATAAATTGGCTTGGATTTGGATGGTTGCTTAGCCATCTATGATTAAGCAACCTCCCAAGAGGTTGCTTGATTTTCTCTTTTTTTCTGCCTGTTTTTCAGTCAGTGTTCATCCTTGACATTGTAAGGAGATTTCAAGACACAACCTGGGCATTCAATGCATTCTGGATGTTTAACTGCAATGAGTCAGGTTGTGAACATCTCCCTATCTGAGTGGAAGGTAAGACATTCATCAGGTCTATGATATTTAACCAATTGCTCAGTCATTCTATGAACTATCTGTGGAACTCCAAGTAATTAAAACAATACCGCATACACTACGTGAAGCAACTCTATTGGCATTTGGCTTTACCAGTTAATGACCATTAGGTTCTAATAATTCAGGACCGGGGGGCAGGGGAGCAGATAAGCCCTGCCAATACCAAGATATTTCAGTGTCCATTGAGCCTTTAGAGTTCTTCATACTGAACTGAATTTCACCTAGCGATATAGAAGACACAAAGGGACACTTGATTCAGGCATGTAAAACTGCCAGAATATGCACATAAATTAGGGTTGTACATGCCAATGTTTCATAATAGAGGGAATGTAAAGAAGGATGCTCTTTCCAAGTTAAAAGACATGCAGTGACTCCATAGAATAAAATATTATCTCATCTCATTTCTGTTGGTGAACACAACAGTCTGCTAAGAAATGCTGCACAGCCTTATGGAAAGAAGACTTATGCTTGATGTCTTAATGAGCAGTTGTATTCTAGAAGGCCATATACTTCCTTGGCAGAAGCAAAGTAGTTACAGATAAATAATATCCGACATAATGGAAGAGTTCAGCCAAGCTATAAATGCAATAATTACCTGACAACCCTAGGGGCCAAATATTTCAAACGGTTGCTCAAGTGCTAGCTGATGCTGCAATGGGGCAAAATCTCTTCTATGGGCTGGCAGCTGGATCATGTGACTGTCATGTTATCCAGCATGGGACAGGAGAAACAGAAGTAAACTAGCAGGGTAAATATAACCAGATGATAGCATGGAATCATAACATTAATAGGATTAGAAGGAACCAGAGTCCAATCTCCATGTTAATTTCTAATATCTGAAATAGCAGCCTCTCAAGAAAACACAACTGTGTTTCAAATTAGATATATGAATAGAAGCATATTTGCTATACTTGTTATGTATAGGAATAAAAAATCTTTAATAGAGAGTCTGTCTAATCAGCCAAACCACCTGGGGATATACCTTTGTCAGTGGAATAGAGAAGTAAGTACAGTAATAAAGCACTGTAGGAAGCCTCTTGGCCAGACCCTCAGCTACTGTATATCAGTAGAGCTTCACTGAAGTCAATGGAGATATGCCAATTAACACCAGCTGGAGATCTTGCTCTGCCACCAGAACTGGAGGGTTGAGATTCAGAAAGCTTTTGGGTGGGTGGCTAAAAACAGAAGGAGAATTATTCTTTCTAGAATTATTATTATAGAAGGAGTATGCCATTGGGTAGGTAATGAGAAGAATAGAAGTTACATAAGAATATCGCATTTGTGGCATCTATTAAAGGGGTATTTGTACAAAAGATACCACGATGAGGAAAAAGAAGAGATTATGAGAATATCATCATTGTTTGTATAGAGATGGTGTCTCTCTATATTAATACAGTTCTTTGATTTACTGAGCATCAAGCAGGTGCTCAATTTTGCACAAAACATGAATGAATGAGATCTATAAAGCACAAAAAATCATCTCTAAGGTCATTAGTGCACAAAACTTTACAAATGCAAAATAGCAGTATTGTTGGCCTTTGAGTCTGGAAAAAAGATCTCCTTCAATCTCTGATTAATTGCTGATCTCAAAGGGTATTGTTTAAAAATTAGTGGCACAATAGTGCCATCATTATGATATGCCATGTGAAATGGAGGAAAATAGTTGGCACTAGCTGCACATTCCCTAGATTTCCCAAATGTCATGTTTCCCAACCTGAATTGATGACTACTAGCGGTGTGTGAAGCAGGCCCTATTTGATTTAGATTCAGCCCAAATCGGGGACAGTGTACACCCAATGGAAGGGAGGGGCCATCACCAGGAAGGACCATAGACTATACCTCTGTTGCTCGGGACTGTACAGGGCCGTCAGGAAGGCCAAGGCAGAGACGGAACTGGGACTAGCTACCCGGATCAAGGACAATAATAAGTCCTTTTTTAAATACATAGTGGGTAAAAAGAAGGTACTGGGTAATGTGGGGCCTCTGCATGACACTCTAGGAAATCTGGTCATTGCACCAGACAGCAAAGCTAACCTATTTAACAATTTCTTTGCCTCCTTTTTCTGATTTTTCTGAGCAGGGACTGGGTCATCCCCCCACTGGGACCCCCATAGGCCCCAGGCCTAGGGTCAGAGAGGACGTAGTCAGGGAACTTCTGGAGGGACTGGACGTATTTAAATCAGCAGGTCTTGATGATCTCTACCCCAGAGTGCTGAGGGAGTTAGCAGAGGTCATTTTGGCACAGCTTTATGAGCACTCATGGTACTCTGGCATTGTGCCAGAGGACTGGAAAAGGGCCAGTATAGTTCCCATTTTCAAAAAAGGGAGGAAGGAGGACCCAGGAAACTATAGGCCAGTCTTATCTCGATCCTGGGGAAACGTTTTGAGAGAATTAGCCTGGTGCATGTCCATGAGGGGCCAAAAAGGGAGATTATGTTTAGGGGCAACCAACATGGGTTCATTAGAGGCAGGTTCTGTCAGACCAACCTGGTTTCCTTCTACGACCAACTCACAAAATCTTTGGATGCAGGTGTCACCATGGACATATTCTTTCTGGACTTTAAGGAGGCATTCGACACTGTCTCTCACCACATTCTCATTAAAAAACTAGTAGACTGCGGCATGATACCTACACAGTCAGATGGGTCGCTAATTGGCTGGAGGGCTGCACCCAGAGAGTGGTGGTGGACGGGTCTTATTCGACTTGAAGGGATGTGGGCAGTAGGCTTCGCCAGGGCTCGGTCCTTGGGCCCACACTGTTCAACATCTTCATCAGCAACTTGGACGGGGGGGTAAAAAGCACCCTGTTCAAATTCACAGATGACACTAAGATGTGGGGGATGTGGGCACGCTAGAAGGGAGGAATAGGCTGCAATCAGACCTGGACAGGTTACAGAGGTGGGCAGATGAGAACAGGATGGGTTTCAACACTGACAAGTGCAAGGTGCTGCACCTGGGGAGGAAGAACCAGCAGCAGACCTACATGTTGGGGAACTCCCTTGTCGTCAGTGGAGAGGCAGAAAAGGATTTTGGAGTCACTATTGGTGCCAAAATGAACATGGGCTGACTGTGTGGGGACACAGTCAGGAAGGCCATCCATACCTTGTCATGCATCCACAGGTGCATCTCAAGCAGGTCCAAGGAGGTGATGCTCCTCCTCTATGCAACACTGGTCAGGCCACAGTTAGAGTACTGTTCACTTCTGGGTGACGTACTTCAGGAGGGATGTGGATAACAGAGAGGGTCCAGAGGAAGGCCATCCGCATGATCAGGGGTCATCAGGGCAGGCCCTATGAGGAGAAGCTATGGGACCTGAACCTGTTCAGCCTCCACAAGAGAAGGCTGAGGGGGGATCTAGTGGCTGTTTACAAACTAGTCAAGGGGGACCAGCAGGCATTGGGGGAGTCTCTGTTCCCCCAAGCACTACCAGGAGTGACAAGAAATAATGGTCACAAGCTGACAGAGGGTAGATTCAGGCTAGATATCAAGAGGCACTACTTCACTGTCAGGGCGGCTAGGATCTGGAACCAACTTCCAAGAGAGTGGTGCTGGCTCCTACCTTCGGGTCTTTAAAAGAAGGCTAGATGAATACCTTGCCGGAGTCATTTGACCCCAGTACTCTTTTCTGCCATGGGAGGGGGATCGGATTTGATGATCTGCTCAGATCCCTTCCAACCCTATTGTCATGGCAGGGTCCTGTAGGAGGGCCATGATCTCCTTAAGGCCCCTCTTCTGTGCCAACTCAGCCCAAGGGCACCCTCAGATTCTCACCCACTACATATTTGATGTTAAATTAGATTGGGAGGCTGCCTTACGTCTCCTTGGGCATGGCTAGTTGGGACCCCCATCCCCGTGGCTTCCCGGACTCCTCGCTGGTCTTGTCCTACAAATGGGTGCTTCCCAGGCACCCTAGCCTTATTGGCTATGCGTGGCTCCAACCACCCCTGATACCACGTCCCAAGCCTCACAGATGGGATGGACGTTGGTCTGTCAAAATACACTTGCCCACTCTCTTGGGGCCTCCTCTACACTGTCGCCCTCTCTTGGGGCTTTTCTGTACTTCTCAGTACCACTGCCTGCTCCTGGGGCTCTCTATGCCCACTCTGGGCCCTCCCAAGAATGCTACCTCTCTTTTGGGGCTCTCTCTCTCTAATACCGCCCATCTCCTGGGGCTCTCAGTGCCCACTCTGGGCCTTTTCTGTAATGTTGCCCCTCTCTGGGGCCTTCCCTATGAAGCCACCCCTTTCCTGGGGACTTCTGTGCCCACTCTGGGACTTCCTGGTTAAGCCACCTGTCTCTTGGGCCCACCGCACTGCTATCCCCTTTCCCCAGGTCTCACCGCACCACTACCTCTCTCGCCAGGGTTTACCGTAGCACTATGCCCTTCCTCTGGGGCTCGCTGTGCCCATGCTGGGCTTCCTAATAATACTGCCCCCTCTCTGGGGCTCGCTGTGCCTATGCTGGGCTTTCTCAAATGCCCCTCTCTGGGGCTGGGATCTATGCACCCTGTGAGCTGCGCCCTCACTGGCGCCGGGGTTCCCACACCACTGGGGGTTCCCCCTGAGGATACTGCACCTTCACTGGCACTAGGGCCCCACACCACTGTGGGTCCCTATGAGTATGCTGTGCCCACTCGGGCACTAGGGTCCTCACACTTCATTGCGAGTTCCCAATGAGGCCTCCTCCAACCCCTAATAGCCTCACCCTAGTCACCGGTGTAATACATAACACAAACTCGAGCCTCCTGGCTATAATTGCTCACCTCTGGTCAAGCTGTACTTGCTGTTAGGCTTCTCCTCACATCCTCACTCCAGAAGATCCTGCCCCTCTGGCTGCTGGCAGGGAATTCCTAGCCTGGCCTCAGCCCCTGGGCCTTATGAGGTCCAGGCCCTGCCCCCTCCAATCAGCTGACTTCCTGGTTGCCCCAGGCAACTCACAGCTGTGCTCATTATTCTCTGCCAGGGCTCTCTCCCTGACAGTTTCTCCTCTCTAGGAGCAGGGCACCACAGTGCTCTGCAACACCTACCAACTATGAAACTATGATTGATTGATTCAGATCACTGCCCCCGATCCGATTCAGCCAAATCCAAAACTGAAGATTCAATGCTGATTCGGAGAATCGACAATTTGGACACAGACACAACTTTAAAAGTTTTTTCTATATACCTTGAGGTAGCAGGCATGGCTCATGATCACTGTGATGCTGGGGCACATGAATCGTCCCACAGAAGCACCGGGGGGGAGGCCTCCACGTGCTTGGTAAACCTGAAAGTAGACCAGAAGTACTTCCAGTCCACTTTCAGGCCCACCGGGGAGCACAAGGGGGGCCTCCCCATGCTGCCTCCCCCCCACCCGGCTTGGCAATTGGCTGCAGAGGGACCTTAGGTTCCCTGCCAGAGATAGGAGGCACCAGTCACTAAGCTGGGGTGTGGGGGAGTCCCCCCACGAACTCCCCAGCAGACCCTAAAGCGCTTCTAGTTAACTTCTGGGTCTGCTGCCAAACATACTGGGGAGCCCTCCACACTTCTGTGGGACACTCCCAGCATCGCAGCATTCACAAGCTGCTATCTAGAGGTATATAGAAAAAACATTTAAAGCTGTGTCTACATCCAAATCACTGAATCTTTCTGAATCTCTCCGAATCAATTTAGAGGATTCTGATTTGATTCAGAGAAATTGAAGGGTCCTCTGATTCAATTCAGTTTCAGATATTTGGCCACTGAATCATACCAACTTTCTGCTGAATCGAATCAGGGACCGAAGCTTCGCACAGCACTAATGACTACCTGAAACTCTGAAGAGCAAATCAAACAAAGGAAATGTAAAGCAAAAGATTTGTTATCCGGCATGAGTGGGGCAAGGGGGTGCTAGTTAGCTAAACATTCTGGTTACTTGAGGCAGGGGTTTTTGGCCGCATAGGGAGCAGGGCGAGGGAACCCACATGCAGAGCGGTGACAATGCAGGGTGGTGAGTAGAGGCCACATGCAAGGTCCCCCTCCTCCACATTGAGCCAGACAGCCAGAAATTTCAGTTAATAGAGTATTCCGTTTACTAAAATGTTAGTTAACACAGCTTTTACTGTACTTTTAGAAGTATAACCAACCCACTAAATTCTTCCATGTAAACTTACTAAAAATGCAGTAGTATCATTGTCTATGTTAAAATGAATATTAATTTACAATGTTCATCTGTTTTTCAGTAAGTATTTAAGCTTGTCCAAAGACACGAGCTTATATTTTCAGTAATGGTCCAATTTCAAAAACATTAACACACAGTAAGACAAAAAATCTTTCCAATATTGATAAAGAAACAGTCTGCGTGAGCTATAGATATGCGCATTTTACAGATAGTTCATTCATTATCAAGAGGGTTCTGGGTTTTCCATTTGCCATGGAAAAATGTGGTAAAACCCAGGTTTTCTCATTTTAAGGAGAAAAACCTAGAAAACTCAAGTGTCCCCTTGCAGGCTGGCAGAGTTCCAGCCTGAAAGGGGCTGGAGCAAGAGAGAAGAGGGTGATCAACGGGGGGCACCATGTGCCTGTGCACACATACACATGGACGCCAGGCAGCCTTGGAAGCAGCTCCTCACAGATAAGTCTGGCATCAGGGGAGGGGGGGGGCAGAATTTGAGGCCCCCATAGCGAGGGAGGGACAGAGTTGGACAGGACTGGGGCTGAGGCTGCTGCCCAGCCTAGGCAACGTATAGAACTTGAATGCTCTATAAGTGGCTGCAGGGCCTTGGCAGGTAGCAGAATGGGGCCATGGGCAGCTGGTCCAGGGAGCAGCAGTGGGGTTGGCTCCCCACCACTGTGTGCAGTCCTGGAGGGGGCATTGGCGGGCATATCCCCCTAGATTTGTGCCTGGGCTGGGGGCAAGTGTGGGCTACCCACTGAGGTCTTGAACTACCCGCCCTGCTGCCCTCCCCCTGGGGACTCTGCAGCCCAGCAGGCAGGAGCCAGCACAGCACAGCACAGCACAGCAGGGTGGGAATGCTTGTTGCCACCACTGTGAGCCCCATGCTGCCATATCAAGGTGGCCCCTGCCCACCTGGCAGCAGGGGTGGCAGCACCGAGTTGCACTTCTCACTGCTGCTGGGCAGGCAGGAGACACCTTGCTGTGGTGACCTGGAGCTCCCAGAGGTGGCAACGAGCTTCCCTGCCCAGTCTCACTCTGCCCTGCCATGCTGGGTCTCATCAGCTAAGCTGCAGAAGCCATGGCAGTAGGGCAGGGAGTCCAAGCATGCAGCAGGCAGCCCATACCCATCCCACCCCACAAAGGGCTCTGCTCTGGCCATGCTGCCCATGGGGAAAGGAGAGCCAGGCTCTGTGCCCTATTCCACTGCAGCAGTGGCAGCCAGGTATTGGGCACTGCTGCAGGGGGCTGCAGACCTGGGTCCCCGGCCCCACAGCCCTGGCAGCTGAGGGCTCACTCCAGCAGGTCTGGGGGGCAGAAGGCTGTGAGTGGGAAGTGAGGGGCACCGGAAGGGCTGTAAGTTGGGAGTGAGGGGCAATGGCATGGGCAGGACACCAGCCAGGGGCAGGGGGAAAACAACTGCAGCTGGATCCGTATCCTGGTGAGCAAAAGGGCAGCGGGGGTTCTGATTTTCTATTATAAAAAACCCAAAATCAAATGCCAAAATATATACGTATTTATTTTATTATAGTAATTAAGGCACTAGTAGGCTTCCAAATTGCTTTAAAATTGTAAATATACAAATTAAATATTATGTTCAACTGATACCTATGTATACAGTGGCATTTCATTTTAATCATGGAAAAATGCAGATTTTGAGGCTTTTAATCAGAGAATTTGTAATTTTTATCAGACAAAACCAGGATCCCTGACAATAACAACATATCCAAAGGAGTATATAAATAGCTTATTTGAAAAAGCCACCTGGCTTTCAAATACAGCCATTAGCTGTCATGACAGCCTTTGAAAATTTGATACTGCACACCTGAAGGTTCTTAAGGTATGATTTAAAACTCTGAGCTGTAAGGAATTGAATTGTTTTTTTTTATACGCGTAAACATCTAGGCAAGCAATTCTCACTTTCTCAAGTTGTGCCCTATGTTTTGTACCATTAGGAAACTTAACTACCCCACATGGATCTCTGTCAGAACCACTAGGTTCCTCTTGGTTTTATTGCAATTCCATTTCATTTAGATGTAAAAATAGGGACTGTTCCAACTCACCTGGGAATTTGTTCAAGACTTACTTAAAATGAGATAGAGATTCTCTCTAGAGATTTCCAGAGAATGGGAATACTCCTCTAAGTAAAGTTTGCAGTACCTGTTCAGAGTCTGGTAAACACACAGAGGTGGAAGGGAGGGTGTGTATTCCCAAACATACTATGCAAATTCAGAACATGCTATATTTCGTTTTTTTCAAAAAGGATTATATCATTCTTAACAAGAGCCGGAGCATGTTGAACACTTTCCATACTTCAGCAGCCACCTCTCAAAGAAGGCCTACATCAATGAGAAGATCCAGTATAGGATCCAATGTGCCAGCTCTGCCTTTGGAAGACTGAATCATTGTGTGTTCAATGTTCACAATATCCAGACTTGAACAAAGCACCTACAAGGTTGTGGTAATACCAAATCTTCTCTACAGCTGTGAAGCTTAAGTGACCTAAAGGGACCACTTGAAAAGCCTGAACCGCCATCACCAACCCTACCTCTGAAAGATCCTTGGTATATAGTAGAAGGGTTACTGCACAAATGCCATTGTCCTCACTGCCACTAGCACAGCCATTATGGAAGTGCTGATTATGCAGCATCAGTTGCAGGGGACGGGGCATTGTGTGTGCGTGCCTGATGTATGTTTGCCAAAACAACTGCTATACCCCCAACACATCCAGGGCCAAAGGATACATGGGGCCCAAAGAAAATGCTTCAAGGACACCCTCAAGGCAAACATTAAGACGTGTGGCATTGACAGCACAAACTGAGAAATACCAGCCCAGGACAGTTACATGGTAACACCTTGTGAGAAGGTACATCTTACTTGGAGGAAAATCATCCTGCCCTGGAGACAGAACAATGACAGAAATGGAAGGAAAGGAAACAAGACCAAGAAATCTGTGATCCAGTTTTCCCTTTAACTACCGCTTGTGGCATTTGCCAGAGAGTCTGCAGCTCTAGGATCAGCCTTCTTAGCCATCAACAGACTCATTTACAACCCTTTACTTGACCCATGGGAGTGATCATCCTTGACCGTGAGGGATTGTTACTGCCACCGATGATGATATCATTATTGAAATCCAGTGCACAGTTTCTAAGTCAGACAACTTTCCTAATGTTCATTTTGAGCATATTTCTTCCATATCAAGTCCCAAGTCTCCGTCAAACCCTGGCTCACCAGGTTTGTAGAAGAGAAACAAGACAGAGTGTATTTGTTTTTTACAGAGAAAGATTATACTATGTAAAATAGGCTCAAATCAAATGGTTCCAACCTTTACAAAAATAATTGATGTCAGATGGAGGATATTAAAAGGCAGTTAGCTATACTAAGAGAAGGGGCACGGTGCGTATTTATAACAGCACATTGAACAAAGTTCACCACCACCCTCACTATTCAATCACTAATACCAAGCTCCCAAAAGACAGGGATAGTTAATAGTTTTGCCTTGAGTCATTCAAAAGGCAATTTAAAGTCTCAAAAAAAAGATGTCAGTGACATTTCCAAGAATGCTTTCACCTTAGGAATAAAGATGGAATATTTTAAGAATGGTGAGGAAGTAAGCAACAGGTCATTTTCCTCAGTTCCTTCCTTCCCCTCTGAAGAAGTTGCATACTGACTCAAGGTGAAATGCACTCTAATCAAGACTGAAATAGTGCTGATGAACTCTCATTCCCTCCTGCTCAACATCACTAATCGGCCATTTGTTACAACTCCCTCAGACCCTTTAGCTTCTGCAGCCAATAGAACTACATAACAGCAGCAAGTATGATTTTGTTTTTCTGCAAGAGTCGATACCAAGCAATGTAAAATCATCCAGAAACTCAACACCTGGAGCAAAGTGCTGACCATGCTCACAACACTAGTATTACAATAATGTCTCAGGAGCCAAAAAAGAAGCAAACAGAACATGCCACTAATCAGCTGAGACATAACATTCAGCTGCTCATTAACTATGGTCACTTGTATAAGGGATTTTCAGGATGGATTAGAAACCAGGATGGCCAACATTTTCTTTATTATTATTTTGTAGGGGAGGCAACAGTGCCTGGAACAGCTAATCAATGAGCCCCTACAAATTGCCAATCATTTTGGTAGTAGATTCAGGAGAAGCACTAGAAAATTATTAACATTAGTAATTTATGAACCAGCTTTGTAAGCCTGTTCATCTATTACAGCTATAAAACAGTTACATCAGCATTCAGCTTATACATGAAAGGGATTTTTATGTGACTGATATTCAATAAGCACTGGTCAATAGGATCACACTGTCTAACTGTACAGTTTATATATACGGGGATTTCAACAATGCTCATAAACAGCCCTTTAAATATAAAACTCATCATATTTTCAGATTATTAGTTACCGTTAAAATTATTGTAGAAAGGCTAACATATCAAGCTTACCTGTCAAAACCAAGAAAAAAAGCATGCAATATGCTCATGCGCCAAGGACACTGCTCCCTGGCCTTCATTTTGCTTAGCCAGTAGTAATCACCAGCACAAAGAGTACCTAGGACCTTTAGAAAAGTCACAGCTACTTCAGCCTTAGTACGATACCTGAACCTCAGGGATTAAGGCCAAGACTGGCAAAATATTTAGGTAACCACCTTCCCATTGGTACTCCATACCTGAGTCTGATTGGCAACTGAGAGAGATGCCATCACATTTATTTAGTTGAATATTATATATAAATGGCTTTCAGAGATGAGATGAGGCTGTTTCAATAGTTGTTAAAAAGGAACTTCTAAAAATCAGCCATCTGTGGGACATGGTGTGCTCTCTTTTTAACACCAATGCCCTCTTATTTTTAATAAAGAAGTAACAGGAGTCCACTAGGACTCACTATGTATGTCCTATTATAATATGTGCGATTGTAATGGCAAATTTGGCTTCAAAATAGCCTCTCTGGTTTGCATTTATGCTCATCTCTTTTTATTGACTTGCTCATATCCTTTGAAAGCAATTATGCAAAATCACTAATATATACTTGGCATGTCTTACTCCCCACTTCATTTTAGAGATTATTTAAATAAGTCTTCCAAATCTAACCTGCTAGATAACTATTTTCCTTCTTTACAAAGAAGAATGTGTTTTAGGGTAAGATTAATAAAATTTCCTATAACTCTCTCTCAAACTGCAATTTAAATTGTGCTTCCAGTTTTTAAATGTGCTACAGATTATTCTAGCATTTCAAAAGCTGCAAACAAAGAAGTAGAGAAAACACTGCAGCTATAAATTCTACCTATTCCTGAACAACTTAAAAAGACTGTCATAGTGACACATTTGTTTATATAGTTCTATATGCTTGTTAAGATGTAGTTAAAATAAGTATCTGCATTGTACACTCTCATTCATACTCTTCTGTTCTTTCTGATTTGATTTCCCTTTAAAAAAAAAGCATATATACCTTTCAACAAACATTTTTTAAAAATCTAAAATCATCAGACTGGAAAAAGGAGTGGAGAATGTACTATTAAGGGCAATTCCTCACTGGTCCTCAGTGAACATATCAAATGACAGTCATTTCTATTACTAACGTCTATCACATCTGGAAGGTTGGAACTCTTCTCCTGGGTATCTTCAAAGAGCCCAGTTCTGGATTTCCTTTCTTCTATGCCTTTTCCACTGCTAAGATACCTCACAAAGATGTACTAACTTTTCATTACAGTGCCATTCAACCTTGAAAAGATCAAAACTGCTTGGTTCACAACTAAAAGGATGCATTTTTCTGCCACCCTTGTAAACTCAAGCTGAGCCCTGATAGTCAAGTTAGATTCTAAGTGGCATGCACATCAGCAGCAGCAATTAAGATTTTGCAGTATAGATTCTGCCTTTAGTTAGAAGAACTGAAGAAGGATAACTGAGAGCAGAATTCAACTTGGAACTTGATCCACAGTTCATTAAATTCAATAGGAGTCTTTCTATTACCTTCATTGGCTTTTGGATTAGGTCCTTAAAACTTGATTAACAATTCTGTTGATAATACCCATGCCAGAAATGTATTCAGCTCACTTTCCTGTGCTGACTCTACAGTGTCAATTAAAGGGAAAAAGTAATAAAAATGTTTTGCCATCAAGATAAGCTACATGAGCTGTGGCATACAGCAGATGAGTAACACTACCTAGGAAAGTGTCCTTTTTACATAGTCCCTTTTCAGATAAAAAAACCATATGGTTTTATGAAAAAGTGAACCATCCTATAAGGATTAAGAACTATGCTTGTTCTTTAGAGTTCATTAGATTAATTAATATTCCATAAAACAGAAAGTTTATTATCCTTTATTACATTTTATAGGTGCCTAGAGCAAATTCTAAATCAGTGGTTCTCAACATCTTTAGGCTCAAGGAACCCCTCCATAAGTTTTCTGAATTTAGCAGCACCCCAGTTGAAAAATCACTGAGCTACAACCTAAATTCAAAAAAGTTATGGAGATGTGCATGGAGACTGAAAAGGCTGAGAACCAGTGCCATAGACTAGAGAGCTGGACAAGTCCAGGGTGGTTCCACATTTTTAGTGCAGTGGCTGGCAGTATCACAAACTTCAAGCTCCAATTACAAGTTTCCTGTAGAGCACAGATAGCCAAAATATGGTCCGCAGGCCAGATCCAGTCCACCAATAGATTGTATCTGGCTCACAGCTGCCCCTGCTGCTCTCCCGACAGGGCTCAGCACTGCCTATTCCCTATCAGGCAGCCCATGCCATGCTTCCACCCACAGCTGCCAATGACACCACCCTGGCCCAGGTCCCAGCCAGCATGCACAGCATCCCAGCAGGACTGCTCCTTCTGCTGTTGGAGGCACCCGGGTACTGCTTGACACCCCCTATCTCCTGTGGCTCCTCCTCCTCCTTTGTGGGACAATGAGGTATCTGGCAGAAGGCAAAGAAAATGCTTACCTCCTGGCACAGGGGCCGGGTGCTGTAGCTCCCTTGGAAGGATTTCATGTCACCCCAGTTGAGAATCACTGCTCTAGGCCATTCTATTACAATGCCACAACTCCTGTTTAGTTTCACCCATCACAGTCTACAAGGTTTTTCTGTATATGTCATACATCTATTTTTATGAAGGTTTCTCCTTTAAAACTGATGGGATGATATAATCCAAAATGATTCAATTATCCCTATAGAGTATACAGCCTAATGACAGACCAGCAGCAAGTCAGGAAAATCATACAGCCAGCTGACCAGGTAACATTCAGAAGCCTTCACCTGAAGTTTTAGCTGTGAATCACAACTCCTCATCCTGAAAGGAGGCTGAGGTGAGCATGGAAAAGCAATGGCTTCCCTTCCTTCCCTTCTAGTAGATCTTCCACAGAATTCAGTCCACCACGAAAGGGATCATTTGTACTGGCCTCCATCAACATGGAATAATTTATATTGCAAGTTAAATAGTACTTTTAATGACAGCAACATGACAGGTTGACTTAAATAAAACGTGAATCAAGCATTCAAATCTACAAAGAGCATATCCAATGGGAGATTTAAGAGAACCGATCCTTGTGGTAAGTACTGCATAGGTGGAAAGGTCAAATCCCAATAGGTACCATTACTGGCTCCTGAACAACAATGCTGGTAACTATTTATAGTCGAATGTGATAGAAAATGAATGAGCAGAAGCTACTTTTGCATAACTGCAAAAGCATTTTTCTTCAAGGAATTTACTTTATTTAATTTCTGAGGTGAGAGTTTGAAATAATCTGTAGATCAATCTGTTCGTAATAAGACTAGGAAAAGCCTGATTATTCAGGCTATAAATCAACACTATCAACCAAATAATCAAATTCCTGATCTGTGGGATGACTCTAATCAGACTGTTCCACTAAAGTTAAATTCTGAAGAGCAATCTCTTCAGCCCGGAAAACAAATTGGACATAATTTAACCCTCACTCATATCATTCAGAAGTGCCTTTCAATGTGGTCTTTGAAATCATCTGACTTTATAGTAACATAAGTATGAAAACAGACTTGTTAACAGAGTCAGATCCTCACTAAGCTGCAGAAGTGAAGTCTAGTGAGATTTCAAACTAACCCCTGATTCAGCATGATGGACAGGAAACACCGCTTAATAAGCATTTCACCAAGCAGTTGGAAGCAAAACACTGATGATGATGATGATGATGATGCGGATGATGATGATGATGATAATTAATCAGTGAGGGTTTAAACATCTCATATCTGAAGGAAGAGTGGATCATATCATGAAAAGCTTTTGATTTTATTTTGTCATTTTTCTGGTTATTTTGATCTTCACTTAAAACATGTAAAATTACACTGCACAAAGAACAAAAAAGGCCATAAAATGTATTTAAGGGACCAGTCTGAAGAGGCAGGAAGACAGTTAAGATAATAGTTAATTTATATGCCTAATCCTTATGATTTTATAGCTGTAGATTTCATAATATAAATGTAGTGAATTATATTAATCCAACCACTGAATTAAGGGGGGGCTGTATTATGCACCCATGCACTACATACATACATAAATGTACATATATACACATGCACACACACATACATATGTACATATATTTGTTATCAATCTATCTAGTATATTATAGTATACTTTCTACTCTCTCTCTCATATAAATAAAATGTGTGTGCATATGCTTAATATACACACACTTACGCATACACACGCCCCTAAATAACTTGGTCTTAATGCAAAAGTTGGATTCATAAGATATGTATGCATTATATAATATATGTATACATTATAACAGTATAAATATATGTATGCACATACAGACAGACTATACATATATGATATATATACATAATTATAGTGGTGACGATATATTATATAATGGTTATATTATATATAATTATTATAATGGTTATAAATTAAATAATTGTTTTGAAAGAGAGAGAGAGAGAGAGAGAGAGAGAGAGAAAATAACCATTATATACTCACAACTAAATTTTTTCACCTGTATTCACATAAAACCAGTGATATCCTCCAGCTGATTATATTAATCTCGGGTAAAATTCCATATGAATAACCCAAGGATGATCTATAACCTAGATTTGCACATCAAGTTAGATGTCATCAATCTAAATTCTGTGGATACCAGCTACCACACCTGTTCTTCTAGGCAGTCCTACTAAATAGAATATAACCACTTAACCAAGGGTAATTTGAAGTGTAGTCCTGAACCATTTCCTTAAGTCAAACAGGGAAAAGGGGGAGGAGGTGGTGGGGGAACAAATAGCAGCATTTTCTTGAAAGAATAATGTGAAAATAGGGCAAAAAATGACATCCGTTGCCATAATGAGTTAAGACTGAGCATGTCTTTAAGGAGCAAGAATCCTGTCAATTAATTTTCAGCCTACAGTTATATTGCTATAAATGTCTCGAAGTTTCCTTTGAACATTTACAGTTACTTGAGTGGTTTTACGTGCATAGTTATGAAGTGGTCTACTCAAGACTAGATTTAAGGGAATGTGCATAAATTCTTCAAATTTCAAAGTAATTTTCATGCTTGCTCAGACTTTGGAAACTGGCTCTAAGAATTCACTGTACTTATTACACGGAGAGTTACTCTAGCTTGAGTTACTCTACTTTTCCTTTGGTTGGAAACCAAAGGAAGGTAGGATAAATTAAAGGATGGGCACCCCTATAGAGTGCCTTCTCACCCTATTTTGGCATCTGTCTCTTGTCTGTTCACTTGCTGTTTATCTCCAGCTGTTTTTCCACTATTCCCAATGTATTTATACCTAGAGATTCTCCTATGTCTCCTACTTCTGATTCCTCCAGTTAAGTAGAATGCCACCTGCTGATGGGTTAGCACTGATGCCACCCACAACCGTCCTAACAGCTGAAAGAGTAAAGAAAAGAAGCTTATCCTAGAAGTCAATAGTGGAAGCCTACAGCCATATGCATTAGACTTGTTCCCAATTACCTGAGGTGCCTTTAAGATGCAGAGAGAGAAGATGAGTGGCTTCAAAGGACAACTTGCAACACTATTTATGACATCAGGAGCTTGTCTGCAATGAGGGCAGAGTCCTGTCCCTCCCTGACCTGGCATATTCTTCCACTCCGAATCCTTTCAACTACTCTGGCATATGAACACATTTTAGGATTAGGAGTCACTGAGCTAACAATTAGAACTAGGACATTTCCGTTTCCAACTTATACTTTCCTATTTCAGGTCTGAGAACTCATAGACATTTGTGTGCAAGACCCAGCCAACTGCTCTGGCAAGAGTGTCATTTTAGAACCAGGTGGAAAGGTTTACTTTCCCTTATCTGTTTATGAGACAGCAGAAAGACCATAAAAGGAGTTTGCACATAACATATTTATATATAATATATTGTATCATACTGCTTTATAATCAGGCATGGACTCAGGCCATAAAGTTCTGATCCAGTTCCATATTTCAAGCACTCCAGAGTTTAAGGGATGTTCAAAACACAGGAGAACCAGGGGGTGGAATAAAGAGAAAGAAATCTTCCCTTCAACCCATGGTCAGGCCCTTAAGCCCTCAGCTACTGCCCCACCTCTAAGCAATACCAGTCTGTGACAACTTAATTCTCCCTGTACAGGAACTCTGTTCCCTGGGTCCATTTAATTGTAGACCTAATGTTCAAATGCTGCCTGTCTCCAAATTCCCTTTTGCATTGGCCTATTTGAAACTGGAGTAGAGCCCAGCTGCACAGCACGCAAGGACTGCGTAGTCATCCTGAGTTTCTGCTCTGCAGCACATCTCACTGCCCCCCTCAGCAAAACAGATGCAAGTTTGCTGCGTTGGATGCTTTCTGTGGCCCTTGTAATCGTGGGTAAGTTTCACCCAGCGAGAACATGAATCTCCCATTAGCCTTAATGGCCCCTAAATATAAACTCCAAAGGGAGCATAAGTCTCACCATATTAATAATACATTTCAACAGCATATGCTGTATCCATTAGTTTATCTGAATAGCTGCCACTTTGCACAATTTCCTTCAATCCACCTGATTGCTTTCAAATGGATTAATTTTCACATGCAGAATGTTCTTTAAAGACATGCCACCATGAGCTTTTAGAGACAAATATTTTAGGACATAAAAATGACTTTTCCTTCTATTCTTCTTGTAGAAATGAACCACTTCCACACACATTGCCTAGCTCAGATGTATCTGAGCTTCAGGTTTACACAAGAGGTAGTTAAGCTGCTCAGCTAAGAACATCTTAGCATGTAGCTAACTAGTTGCATTAGAGCACCTCCCATGTTTCAGCCCATTAACCTGAGCACAACAGCTTGATGAATTAAGGCTTATATAGGCACAGTTGGCAGCTTCTAATTAAATAATTATGGCTAAGCAGCTGCAGAGAAGTTATAATGTCCCACTAGAAAGCCAGCTGTCAATTTTATCGGTCCTCAAAGTTTAAAATAAAATGACTTTCGAAGATTTGATTTGAAGGGCCTTCTTTGACTAACATATTCTGTAAGTATTGCCCCAGTTCCTACATTAGCTCTGCCTGAGATTGGATTACTAATGCACAGCTGTACAATCCTTGCAAGCCAACAATGACAACTGTTACAATAACTCGAGACAGGTTCAAGTCACAAGTCAGACCTGGATCTAGATTGAACAGGCTGAGTTGGCCTCTTGGTCATTAGTTTAGCTCATTCTAGAGACAAAGCTCATTTAAATAAATTCTGATCCAGATCCAGGCTTGAATTTTAAAGATCCACAAAGCTGAAATGTGGTCAGATAGGGCCAGACCCAAAGCCTGTTGAATGTAATGGGCAGCATTCCAGGGACTTCAGTGGGTTGAGCCCAGGCCTGTGTTGCCAAAGCTACACATTCATATTCTCCTTTTTTCTCTTGCATATATTTCTAAGATGCTTCTGACTTGGGCAACTAAGCACTAGTACTGATAAAAAAAAGAAAAGTAAAAGCTAACAGTCTTGGAAGGGTAAGGATGGGAAGAATACAAGAGAACTGTGATCTGTGTTTGCTAATTAGAACAACATGATTCAGGGCCTATCTTCAATTATGCAAGAGTCTCTAAATAAAGCACAAGTAATCTTCCCTATTTTTTCAGAAAATGCTTTAATTTAAGGTTCACTTCAGCCCATTTGTGGAACTACATTAATTTTGCTTCAGTAAGAGATATGAATTAGAAACTTATTATTAAGTTACCAATCTCAGCCTGCCCTCAAGGGGATCCAAGGCCTTTGAACTATTTTATAAGAAGTCAAGACAAAACATACTTTTTAATAAATCTATGTATATAAAAAACAGAGGAGCCTATTACAGAATGCGAACCTAAGCACTGTTACCTTAGCAGATCTGAGGTGTCTGTTGAGAGGCCCTAGCATTGCACTGTAGTGTATTACACTTGTAATAATAAAATACCCAAGTCCTGCCACATCTTTCAACATAAACTTTAGTAAATTTTTCACGTTATTGGCATTGCTAATAATAGTTACATGTAGCGTGACAGGTAAGTAGGACAAAGTAGCTATTATTCACCTTCCTTTCTCTCCCTGCCCAGCAACTTCAAGATATAGGACAAAGTCCACTTCAATAAATGGAATAGGGAAATATTCTCTCCTTTACCCTTTCAAAATAAAGTAGAATAGCTAGGTCAGCTCCTTGAATATTTCAGTCCCAGAGGTTATGGAATGATTTTCTGATACAAGATTATGGAATTAAAATTACTCTGATGTTACCATTGGTAACAGTGCCCCTGCCTGAACATCAACTTAGAAATTTAATGAGCCTGCTAGAGCTATCAGATGAAAATTAGTACAACAGAATGTGATCCGATGTGACTGCAGTTAGCAGGGCAGATGCATCTAGTTACGAGGAGGGCTATTTTTTCATAAGCATGTTGCATAACAAGATGAAACAATCTGCCTCTCTATCCACTGAACCCTCATTTTAAAGTATGCGAACTGGCTCTGGGAAAGACCCTTGCTGAAAAGGAGACAGAACAACTGGATTTTGTTTCTTCTTCCCTGCATGTAAGTGTGTCAGTTTTGTTGACAGATGGCTTGGCTGGCTGTGCCTGACTAGTATCAAACAGCTATTACCTTTGTAAATTGAATCTCATTTGAAGATTTTCTGTAATTAAATCTGCAGTGTGTTTGCAAGGCTTCTATTGAATCCAGCAAGTACTCAGAAAATGTGTCAGGCAGTCAGATAAATGGCAGATTTGCAAAGCCAAGCATAGTCGAATCTTTCAGCTGCAGGGGGGAAAAGGGGTGCTTTTGGCAGTCTGTGCTGCCACCTAGCCAAGACGATACCATTGCGTTCAGCATCAGTTTGTAGTATAAGAGCTTAACCTAAAACATAGCCACTGGGATCCCGTTTTATCAGAAGACAACTTCCGTCAGCAACAGATACAGTAAAATCAAGTCTGCCAGTGCTTTGAAACCAAGAAAAATTTGAAAAAGAGACCGACTTTAAGCAGATGATTAATTTTTGCACTGCAAATAGCTTGTACTTACGGTAGAAGACGTATTCAGTATAGCTGGACCAGACCTTGTCATCTGTGTATTGATTGACAAAAGAAGCCGTTACTGAGGAATTACAGGCCACCATGTGGAATCCGCATTCTGACAGCATGTCAAAAGCCCTCTCTAGGTGCTTGAACTTGAGATAGAACCTGGAGGTGTATCTTTCCGGAGCCCTATCGGGGTCTCTGCTCTCATTCAAACTTTCTCCAAAGACCTCTTTGACTAGAGCAATCCTTCCACAAACCAAAATCCTTGGAACTCTCCTGAATTTGGCATCAGCTTGGCTCTCTCTGCCGATGGTGCACGACCCCCTGTACCCAATGGTAATGAATCCCCACTTTCGGTCAGAAGGTAAAAGCGATGATGGGGGGCATATTCTTGTGTCACTGCTTTGGGAAACCTCCTCGTAATCACTGTGGCAATAGTCATCAGGGCTTTGCTTGATATCATCAGGAGTAAGGAGTTTGACCAAGTCTGGGAGCTGGAAGTATTCAGCTTCCCTCTTGAGCCTTCCCTTCTCTGGGAAGTGGTCAGGCAGGACCACTTGCTTGTCCCTGAGATAGTCCAGGATGTAGCGGAAAAGAAAGCCATCCCTATCAATGAAGAACCTTCCCTTGGAGTCCTTGGCTAGATCATTGGCTGTGTCTCTCTTCGGGGTGAACATTTTCCACAGCAAGGAGTGGGGGATGCCTATCAGGGTGGAATGGCGAGTGAAGTAAACTTGGCCACCCACATTTAGCTCCACCACTTCAGGGAAGGAGTGAAGACCAGCCCCTTGTTCTCTAGCAGGGAGGTAAGTCCTGCAGTTTCCACTCAGAGCCATTGTATTTTCAAACAAAAATCAACCACAAAGAAAGGCAGGGCTATAAATCACATCAAAGTATAAAATAAGGCTCCTACCATGTAACAGGAAAAGGAAAACACCAAGGAGTTTATTTAAAAAAAAAAAAAGGCAGATTTGTCCATAAGTGACTGTGTCACAGAAGCTGGAAAAGTGGCTTAAACAGTGGATGGAGAGCAATTGCCTTGTGAAATGCAATCACATCATCAGATCTTCCAACAAAGCCCCAAAAATCAAGGTCATGCCAAGCCTACGATTATTCACAGGTCTGTTAAAGAGGAAAAATAAAACAAAACAATTATTTCTCTGAATATCATAAAAGTTAAAACAAGGTAAAGCAGGTTAGTCTATAAAGCTAAGAGAAACCTCTTTGCTAATTTTCTTTTTACTGGGGTTTTTTTTTCCTCCCCCAAGCAATAATTAGTGTGGGGAAAATATACATGACAGCATTGTATTAAGAAGAAATTACATATTTCAGCTTTAAACGAGCCGGGCAGATGGGAAAATCAGAACATCAAGTCTTACCTTGGTTACAGTTAATGCATAGTTCTTGTCAAGAAAAGCAAATTGTCAAAGCAATCAGAACACACGGACAGGCACACTGAGTCCAATTAATAGCAAATCCAACCCCAGAAAGGTACACAAAAGGTAAGAAAAGTGCTCTTAGCAATATCCATGTAGATCTCAAGAGTTAAACCGAGTCACAGGAAAGTTAACCATGGCAGGTGATGATAAGAAACCAGTATGTATAGCAATATCTGAGATGGAAAAAAAAAAACAAAATAAATCCCAATCAGTATCCTTAAGAGTGGGGGGAACAGAGAGAGAGAGAGTGTTTCAGAAGGGACCTTGGCTCAGATGACTTGCAGAAACCCCAGAATTTGAGAAAAGAACTGACACGTTTCAGTGGGATCCCACAGTGGTATCCAGCCTGCCAGTAAGGGCACAGAAGCTCCCATGTTCCCAGCAAGGTTGAAAGAAGACAGCCAGCAGCAGTTTGAAAGGATGCCCAAGGTAGCTGCTTGGTCTGCTCTTGCTGCCCGAGCTGCTGCTCTGGCTGCTGAGCTGGGTGGTTCCACAGTTCCCAGTGCAGTTCAGATGCTGTTGTTTCAGCAGTGCAGGGAAGAAACCATCCAGGGAAATGACTATTACATCATCTTAAAGGAATATGGCTTTGAGAAAACAGAGGAATCAAGAGGAGGACTTTCTGATTCAATTCTCTTTCTTATGTTTTAACAAGTTACAGAAAGAGAAGCACTGCACAATCTTGCCACATACAGCTATTCCCAAAGCAGGCAGAAGCTCCTCCAGGGAGGTGGTACTATTACCTTCTGTTTAATCCTCTTGATGGAAAGTAAAAGATTCCAGCAGTTTTTCCTTTTGCAAAGCTGTTTTTAAGTTAAAATAAAGTTATTTAGTGTTTTAAGAGCAGATCTTTTTCTCCCTTTAGCATTAGATACATTTCTCCTACAGAACAATAATGCATCCCTCTGGCACAAAACAAAAGGTGATGACTTTCTAAGGGTTCCAACAGACATATGGAGCAAAATGATCAGAGGAATAAATATTCAAAATGAGCCTCTCTCTATTTTTCAAGATGAGATTTTTATTTGATCACAGAGCTGTTGTCCATAATCTGAGATGGAATAAATAGAATATGCAGGAGGGGCGGGGGCAGATTTAAAATATCCAAGCAAGTACAGTTTTGCTAGGGAACTGTATTTTCCTAAACTAACTCCTAGGACAGTTTGTAAAACAGGAGTTAAAAATAATGCTAGGGACATTATCAAAGGGCTTGCCTAGATTAGTAATATGAGCAATGTTTGCAAACATGTTAGCTAATAATGTCAATTAGCAGTATTTTACTGGTGTACCCAGTTTCATGAACTATTAAAGTTCTGAGAAATCTTTCAGGCAATGCTCTAAATAAAATGAACATCATTCAGTTGAAAACACAGTATAATGCTTTTCTCATTTGCAATGAGGTAGATCAACAGAATATCTACTAAAGTTACTCACTCCGCTAACTTCCAGAGAAGTGACATGATTTAGAACAGTGTAAGACGGATCAGAATCAGTCACAGCACATTTGAACATGGTCAAAATTATTTTCCAATTAATATATCAAATTCATATCGCTCAGGCATTCTGCAGTAATTCATCACAGATTTCTGTTTTCTATTTCACATATTTAACCTTCTTAATCTTACAATTGTTATAAAAGGCAAGCATTCCATACATAAAGCCTGGTTTAAGCACTATCCTCTTAATAACATCCAGGTTGATTTGAATAGTCAATACATTAATAAACACCACTGCTTACTTTATGTTTAACTCCACGCTCCCTTTCACCAAGTTCTTAACATGTTCTGGTCTCATATAACTATTTTCTGTTGCAGCCCTTATCTACAGTAGATGTTATTCTGCACACTTACAGTGACACCTAATGGCTTAGGACTATAACAACATGCTGGCTGCAATTCTAAATCTTTAGTTAGCTTTCACGTTTTAGCCAGGAAGCGTTGTCATGTGAACTATTCTTGCATTTGTTTCATTCCAGTTCAGCAAAGTACATGCTAAACTTCACTTCTAGTCTGGAAAGCATATGCTTAAAATTAAAACAATGGGATTTATATATGTGCTTGGAATTAAAGTATACTCTTAAATACTTTGCTGAATCAAGGCCATAGCAAATAAAGCAGACTGAGACTGGTTACAATGCAGGTCGAATATTCATTGAAAAAAAAAAAAAACTGGTCCTGTACCACTATACATCATTCTTTAGCCCAAAGCATACATTGTTCAAACTTCTCATTTAACTGCAGGTGTGATTAAAAAAAAGCCTTCTATTCAAAAGCTCTCTCACAAACTGAAGGCACAGATTTAAGCACAACTTGTATCTATAAATTTTATGACAAGGTTTTTTCATAGGATTCCAAAAAAGTAAGGATGGAAAGGACCTCCAGTCACCATCTAGTCTAACCCCTTTCTCTGGGCCATATTTGTCTAAAGTAAGGGTGCTCGGCCCTTGGCATGCAAGCCAGATACAGCCCCTAGGGCCATGTCATTCCAGACAACTTGCATACTTCCAGTGATGGAGCTTTCACAGCCTCTAGGTAATTGGTGCTAGCGACTGACCATCCCCTTATAGTTAGAAAGTTCTTTCTAATTTTTAACCCAAATCTCCCTCATTTCAATTTACTTCTTAACCTGTTCCATGCGGACACAGAGACAATTGATCAACTTCCATTTTTAGGAACCCTTTTGCATCAGAAGACTGCTGTCAACTCTCTTGTAAAGGGTCCCTTTCCACATTACTAATGTGCTGAGACAACACAAAGTTGTGGTGCTTTAGGATTAAGGTCATGCCCATGTCTCTCTCGATCAGTCCCAGGGCTAGCATTAAGAGGGTGTTACAGCTCGTCCACCAGATGGCTTGTCTACACCGCAATGTAGACAGCGAATCTCAGCAGAGGTGTAAAAAGAGGTTCCAAGAGCAGGGCAGGGTAGGTGCAGGAGTCTTGCCCATGCCACAAACTCCAAAATAGCCCCAGCTGCTGCTGCCACCACTACATCCTCTGCCTGCCCCAGCTCCTGTTCTTGAAGCAGCAGCAGCAGGATGTCTGTGCACCCGCTGCTGCTACAAAAGCAACGCCACGGGACTACTATTGCAGCCAGGGCATGGATTCCATGGAGTTGGGGGATGACTCCAGTGCATCTCTTATGTTGGTTCCCAGGGCAAGTGCCCCTCTTGCCCACCTGTAGTTACACCACTGTGTCCCAGGCAGGATGGAGTAGAGCACGCCCAACCCAAACCACAATCCCCTGGCATAGTCTAAACCTAGTTTTCTGGTGAGCATACTCAAGGGCATCCATTTGCAAACACTCTCGAGCACTTGATTTTAGGTGTGCTTGACAGACGAGTGAGACTGAGCCCAGAGCAGCCTTATCAGCATACTTCCAGATTTGGAGCATGACTGTGAGACAACAGGCCATCCTGACCAGAATATGCTGCTGCTACAGTGTAAGCAAGCCCAAAAGGGACCAGGGCTCCAGAGCCAAGGACTGTGCTGGACAGCTCCCAGCAGAAGGTCAGAGATGCTGAAGCAGAAGCAAGTGGTAAAGACTGAGAGCTTGGGGCAGTGAAGACTGAGGGCCCTGAAGAAAGCAGTGGGATCAGGCATAAGATGAAAGAGCACATAATCCATGCAACCAGCCGGTCCCATAAGATTAAGGAGCACTGGATTTCTCTGACAGAGTGCAGCAGGGAAGGCCAGAGCACAAAGTCGATAAAGTTATGAAGGACATTTTGAGTGTAGAACATGTGTGGGAATACTGCTACACTACAGCTAGTGCAAGAGGAAAGCTAGTTGTTGCAATGTAGGCTGGAGAAGAAACCTGCCTACATCCCTATTCAGATTTCTCCAGAATAAATAGTCACTATCCTTCTAACCTGTCCTCATATGACATGTTTTCTAGACCTCTAAGTATTTCTGCCACTGATCTCTAGAATCTCTCCAAAATGTATACATCTCTCCAAGATCATTACCCAAAATGAAAAGGTACTCAAGATAAGGTGTCTCCAGTGCTGACTAGAATAAAAGAATCACTTTCTGTGACTTGTATACAACACCCCTGGTAATACATCACCATATGCTATTATCCTTTCTGCAAAAATATTCTGTTATTGACTCAGACTGAGCTTATGATCCACTATAACATCTAGGTCCTTCTGCAGTACTGCAGCCTACTCTGTCATTCTGCTTTCAGGTTTTGTGCATATGATTAGTTTTTCCTAAGTATAGTACTTTGCACTTTTCCTTATTGAATTTCATCCTATTTAATTCAAACCATATTTCCAATTTATCAAGGTCATTTTCACTTTATATCCATTCTCTGGTGTCTGTGCTGCCACCCAGCTTGGTGTCATCTGCAAATTTACTAAAGGTATGCTCACGTCCATTCTCCAAGTCATCAATTAGTCTAATTATCTATACCTGTCTAGAGCACTCAGATGCAATTTATGTGCTTAAGCCTGGAATTTTTGTGCATTTAAAAATCGAGTAATCAAAAATTGTTTATTCAAAGCTGTATCTGCACTTTCAGAGATTAGCTTGAGACTACTCTAAAAATCTATCCATAATTTTATTTAAATAAAACAGTAAGTCATTTAACAGATGTAATATATGCAAAACATTTATTTGTATGCTTCCTGATTTTAAAGTTAATGGTAAAACCTAAAGCTGAAGACTTTAATATATCCTCTCAAAATTGGTATTCTTAATAGTTTAATTGAAAGCAGCTGCTGAACTAGAATCTAGATGAGATTTTTCAATTTGACCTCTATATCCTAACAATACATCTTTCAGCCTTGTCTAAACAAGGCCAAAGAATCTATTTTGAACAGGGATAGAGTTTTAACATCACTTCACTACTGGTCCATAAAAGTTGACCTGTTTGTATCAGGGCCAAATTTACCTTTACTGTTGCCTTGAATAACTTCTAAATTCTGATTCCAACCCTCTAGGCTAACAGGTCAGGGGCACATTTTGGAGGCACAAGGCTCAGCCTGCCTCCCTTTACTTTATACTGCCTCATTGACAAACAGGTTCCAATGCAGAACATGGCAATGCCTAAAAAAATCCTGTGAAACATTCTGGCAAGGATCGCATGGCATTAGTAATACTGAACTATTAAGTTCCAAGTCTTTTTGAGGCATTGGATAAGAATTGTCCTTTGAAAAGAACAATTTCTTCATTTAGAGTCTTAATCACAACAGCTTTAGAAATGCATCTGCACATTTCAAGTAATAAATGAAAGAAATTCAATTCAAGATCTTGCTTCTTTACACAGGATGTTTCAAGTCATCTTGCCATAATATGATACAATTTCTTTTGGTGCACTTCCTTACTAAGCATTATGTGATGTTTTTCACTGCCAAGTGCAAGCCATTGGGCAAATTCAGTTAAATTCTACCAGAAAAGGACTGGCACTCTCAAATCTGGATTAAATTAAGTGGCATATTAAATAGTAGGATATCGTATGGGTCAGGGACAAAGTTACGTCTCAGAGAAGTGGTTAAAGTCCTATTTAATAGAAAGGAAGAAAAATAATTACCAGGAGGTAGTAAGATAAAGCATGTTTCTTCTTTTAAAGCATGCCAGAATCACCTTTGATAATCTTAGACGAAAATTTAGCTGTAGCCTAAAGTGTATGCTCCAAAAGTGACAGCAGCTATGCTTAAAATTGATAACTCAATGACCCAATATTACCCTTGGAAACATCATTCTTCAGGGTGATTGCCTTTGTCAAAGTGACATAATAGCATTCAGGCTGTCTGGAAATCATGGGACTAATACCTAAGTTAAGCATTGAGTGCCTGCCTCTAAAAAAGAAACAGTGAATCCTGGAACTGAAGAGTAGATATTTGTCTACATTATTATCAATAATAATAGTTATATATCTTTACATTCAGAAGGATCCCAGAGTAAAACTATGTAAATAACTGACCCACTTTCAATGTGAAATGCAGAACCTACACATAAGTTTAGGTTCAATAATGCTACACAAGTTTAAGACAACTGGAGAATAAGAATACAGTATCTCGATGGAATTGCAGGAAAAAATAACAGTATAATAATCTTGGAATTTGGCCAGGGTATTTGCATTAATAACCTTGTTCTTCTGAAAAGCTCTATAGGAACTATGACTATAAGTGATCAGTATTCCATTTTTACATGACGCTCAAAAAACAGAACCTCCAGCATTGTTCTCTTTAGCACCATACATTGATACAAAAATGACTCGGAGAGAAAAGTGCCACCTAATGAGTCATCACCACCATATCCTGAAATACTTGGTATTTTTCAGCTGTTTCATATTTAAATCCTGATTCACCCCCACCCGGCTTAAACTGTAAAATGTGATCAGATCACAACATATGGTGTTATTCCTGGGGGAGTGGGGTCATTGTAATGTGAAAAGGAAATATCTGGGCGTCACACTCTGGGGGAAAAGGAGGAGCGAAGACAAATTCTCATTCACTGGCAGAGGAGTATAAAGGGATGATATATAAATAGAATCAGAAATGCGTCTTAGAAGCAAACTCCAACAATTTCAACCAATCCTCCCATCTAAAACTGTGACATTTCTTTTCAGAGAACAGCAAAAGAGCACTCAAAGGCTGCAAACTCAAAACCAATCCAGAATAACACACCTGCAATTCCAGAATTTTTATAAAAAGCATGCTGTAAAAAACATGTTTATACTTAGCAGCCTTCACATTTCTTGGGAAGCCTTGCAAACTGACAAACTCTACCAAGCATTGTGCCTGATAAAAGAAAGTACAGCAATCAGTTGAAATAATAGGTTGTCCACTGATGCAGCAGTATGAGTTAACGTGGTAAAAGTCTCATATGATGAAATCCAAAAGTCCATGGAAATCACAGTAAAATCTTTCATTTTGGAAAAAGTACATAAGGAAACACTAAATAGAAGACTCTGGCAAAAAATAAATAAATAAAAGACTGGCAAGCAACAGAGCTTGAATGCCATAATGTCTGATTCATTAAAAAATACACAGTATAGCATTATGCGATTTTTGCTCCAGATCCGTTATTCGTAAGTTGAGCGCATAATGCACTTCCATTAGAGAAGGGAGAGGAGAAAGAATGACTATCACAGTTGCTCAGCATGTGGACAAGGTATTAAGTAGACAGAGCCTGCAATTCTCAGATGGAATGTGGGAAAACCGTTTTTTTCCCCATGTAATGTACAGGATTTGTGTAGCTTCTGCAGAGAAAACTGCACGATGCTTTAACCAACCACCCTCCAAAGAGCAAAGACATTACACAAGTTCCCCGGTTTACAAAAACTGACAGCAAGGTCAAACATATTCAATTTATTTCAATGGTAGTCATTGAAATATTTCAAGCAGGAATTGATTAATCCTTCATTGGTAAATGTGTTAGGCTTTTCTTGATTCTGTTCTATACACCAGTTTGATATACAAATACCAAGTATGTAGCACTGTACTCCACAGCACTGCACTAAAGATAGAGATAGATCTTATAGTGATACTCATACAAAGATCTGGAATTAATAAAACCTGTAAAGAAATTATTAAATTGTTATCCTATTACCCTTTCATAAAGCACTTCTGCTTCGTTTTGGTCCTGCAGGTCCTTTTCTCGCCATATCTTTAGGAATAATGCAAAGGATAAATATTGAGGGCAATAAATGTTGGGCTAAATAAATTTAGCCTGCATTAAAGACCTTCATATGATGACAGAAATAATCTGAAGGGTGACATTTTGCATGTGCATTTGAGGAACTGAACAACAGAGATGAAAGTCAGAGAGAAATGACAAGCCATCAGTTCAAAATTAAAAGTATTGTCAAATATGCCAGTGAAACTTGCAGATAGACAGAACATCCCAGATTTGCTTATAGATAAGATGAATAAAAAGAACGTATTCTTGCAAAGCATCTTCACTGCATCACCCAAGGAAAATTAGTGTAAAATCCCAATTAGTCAGCCTAGAAAAAGAATAATTGCAGAACCCATTCACAACAAGCTTCTGAAACACTGTAGGGGAGAAAAGGGGAGAGGGGAAGAAATACAATCTACTTATATTGGGCTTCTTAAAATATGCGTGTGCAGATAAAAATATAAAGCTGAAGTTTAAAGCACATAACTGTCTGCCCGTTTTGCCCCAGAGATCAAAGGACTTTTGTTTTGTTTGGATGTAGGTCTTTGTGACCGACTATAAAAAACACCTGGTAGCACCAAGGAGAAGCTATCAAGGTTAAAATCTATATTCAAATTCTCACCCATCATGCATTTCAGCAGAGGCTATTCTACTACAATTTTATAGGCTGCTGGAATGACTCTCACATCCTCAGAGGATTCCCAATCTGGAATCCAGACATCTAGATGTGAGGACTGGGCTCACAGTGTTATGGAAACATAAAAAATGCCCACAGCAAGTGATAGCATTTGGGATAAAAAAGATATTAATAAAGGGGGGGCTTCATCATGCCTCTTGCAGCAGCACTGCATCACCATCTTTTGGCAACAATTAGGGACAAGAAAAGCATCTGAAAGCATTCATACCCCCAGGCCCAAACTAATGTACTCTGCCCAGGTATGTAGGCATGTTCACATGATTAAACTCACATTCCTAGTCTATACACATATATGTATCTTGTGTCATACTGGGTCTGTTTCCCCTATGGAAGGGAAAACATGCTAGTGATAAGGCTTCTTTCTTCTACTGGAGAAAGTAATTCTGAAAATAGGACTTCAGGTCAAGTCCGTTCCTTCTCTTATCTTGCTGCAGTTCCACCTACTGCTAGTTCTTGGTTTCTCCTGCTCTCACCTCTGTTGTCAGATCTCTAAGAAAGAAGGATGAGGCGTTCTAGAGGTTCTTCCATGCTTTAGAAAGGAGAAAAAGTATGATTTGATCTTCAGCTTTTTCTCCCCTGTTTTATTTGGTATATGATCTTAATCCCTGCTATCAGTGATGGGTGAAATGTATGCTGCACACTCTAGGGGGGTCTTCCCTATCACGACAATGGGTTATCTTCTCAGCTCTCAAAGGATAAGTCACCTAACGCATGAAACTGCAAACAGCAGCCTATGCTATGGTTACTGGTCTCTGTGGATATAATTCCTGCATCATTGTTTCATCCTGTTTCAACACACACATATTCTGGAGGGCTGCTTTTAGAAGACAGTCAATAGACTGCATTGCAAAGTGCCTTTGACAAAGAAGGTTTACAAAGAATTTCACTGGAACTAGAATTCGAGTACAGTAAGCTCAGCAGCAGATCGTTACATAGCTGAAAGCTTCTGAACAATACAACTAAATGCCTCCCAAAAATGGAAACTGAAGCAGAGAGAAAACTAAAGTCTCCGGTTTTCAAAACCTCATGAGCCCTGTTTGCAAGTGTTTAGTTCTGATGTGCTTAAAAACCAGGGACCTACTGAATTTGCGATTATGCAATTCTGCAGAAAATGCAAAATTGGGCACGCTCCATGAAGAATGGTGGGATCTGTGATTTTGGAGGCCTCGCTGCAAAAACCAAAAGACTCACTGAAAATAAAATGCTGGCTCCAGCAGTGTTCATGGTGCCGTGGCCAGATCACAACACACCAGGTGGGAGCAGGAAGGAGTGCTGCCAGAATGAAAGGCTGCTGGCAAAATGGCTGCTACGCCCACCCCTGATTGGCTGAGAGAGCTGCCTGTTATGCAACCCCGCCATCTCCACCAAGAGGCATCACATGACAGATAGCCCTTGCAACCAATCAGCAGTGAGGGGCAGGGCTGTATGACAGACAGCCCTCACAACCAGTCAGCAGTGAGGCATAGCATTACCAGGGCCCCTTAGCCAGTCAGAGGCATGCGGGGGGTCTCGCCATGCTCAGCCCACAAAAACAGCAGCTGGCTCTGGGATCTGCCCACAAAAGTGTCTGGCCACCTTCTCGAGTTAGGTTGACCCCTAGGCTCACATACACTGAGCATGGCAAGTGTTCACAAGTTCTCAATTAATACATTTCTGAAACTTATTATCATGCACCCATTAAAAAATGACAACAAAGTGGCAATTATATGATTCACATCTGTCTGAATGTCTAGCTAAGCTACATCACCTGGGGTTTCCCCTGACTCTATACCGAAATGGAGGCCCATGTGAGTCAGCAATGAATGCTTCTTGCACTAAGCAGCAATGCCCTCAGACAGCTCATAAAAACAACCCCTAATTAACACAGAGTCTGAGCAGATGCCTCTCCCTATGGCCCTACATGCAAAAGGGGGAGCAAAAATGATGGCAATGAAAGAAGTAAACAAAATGACTGGCAAAGGAATGCAAAGAAAAGAGGAGATCTCTGGAGATAATTAACAGGAGGCCTGCTGCAATACAATAATAGCAAGCCTTAGAGGTGAAGAGAAACATTATTTTGTTATGCTTAATTATTATAAATAATTACACACAAATCCTACATTAAAAGCAGTTCAAATTGTGAAGGTGAGCAAAGTTTGGAAAATCCAGACTGAAAGTCTTTCATTGCATGATCACATCACTTGCAAGCGAGCGTGGCCTGAGAATCTGGCCCCTTTTTGCTTCAGCCACTCCAGCCTATACTTTGTCCTCTCCTAGCCTCCCTCCCAGTTGTCTTCACCTCCTTGACCCAATCTCCCCTTGCTCTCTCTTGGAGCTTCATCACAGTCCCAGTCCCAGTGCACCAGCATGGGGACACTGAGAGCACAGGACGTAGTCTCCCTTGTTTTCATCTCCTGTCCCTGGCAACATAACAATCCTTGGCAGATGGAAAGGCCAATTGTGAGAAAAACTCTCATGCTCATCCACTTTAAATGTGGGCTGAAGCATGCTCAATTTGTTTGTGGAGGTGGCACCACCAAAAAGAGAAATTTTTCCCTTCAATGGGCACAGCAAGCACCTACCCAGGGTAGCAGCATCTTAGTCCGCACTTTCTTTAATGGGAACACAAGAAACAGTAGGAGACTAACAGTAATTTACTCAAAGCTATACATGTCAGTGCCAGAGATAGGAACAAAGATTTTTGACCTCTAACACCCAGCTCTACCCATTGCAATTTATGTGCATGCATAAGATGCATACATCTTTCTCATAGCAGATCACTGAGAAGAAATTGGTCAAGGAAATAAACTCAAATGCATACTTGCTCCTTTCTTTAATAAACGTTTTTAGTTATAGTTTCAAAACAAATTGTCATCAATTAGTTAATGGCCTTTATTTTTAATTTTGTTCCTGATCTTTTTCATGCATTTCAGATGCTGTTACCATTCCCAGACCCACATATTGTGTCAGGATACTATATCACAACTTAACTTTAGGAATAATGCAATGGATAAATATTGAGGGAAATAAATGTCAGCACATTTTACGTAGCTGTTTGAAATTAATGGATTTGTACATACAAGGTAGCTCATGTGCAGGGGTCTGGGAAAATGGAAAAAAATGCAGATTTTCTCTTTTAACCAAGAAAAACACAGATTTTTCATTTTAACAGAGAAACACTCAGATTTTTCACTTTTGCAAAGAGCACTCTGCAGACCGGTAGAGTTCCAGCCTGCAAAGGGCTGGGGGGGAGCAGGAGAAGGGCAGTCAGGTGGGGAGGCACCATGTGCATGTGCCCGTGTACACATGCACATGGCCTCCAGACAGCCTGGAGAGCAGCTCCTGCCTGGTGGGGGAAGAGCGATTGAACCCCCCATACAGAGGAAGGGAGGGAGAGTTGGGCAGGGCTGAGGCTGCTGCCCAACTGGGGTGGTGCGTGGGGCCACAATGTATGTCTCCAGGACCTAGGAGGGTAGCAGGACGGGGCGCAGGTGGTTCACCTGGTGGGTGAGGGGTGGGGGGTAGAGAGTGGCTCCCCGCAGCTGCATGCAGTCCCATGGGGGGTTAAGGAGAGCACGTGCTCCCTAGATCTGTGCAGAGGGAAGGGGCAGGTGCAGGCTTCCTGCTGGGGGCTTGGGATCCCTGCCCTGCTGCCCTCCACTGGGGCCTCCACAGCCCAGTGGGCAGAACCCATGCAGCAGAGCAGAGCAGGGCTGGGGGGGCAAGCTCCTCACCACTGCGAGCCCCATGCTGCTGCCACTGCCCACCTGGCAGCAGCGGGGACAGCGGTGCAAAGTTATCCCCTTACTACTGCCAGGCAGGCAGGGGGTATTCCACCAGGGCAGTATGGGGGCTTGTAGTGTCAAGGAGCTTTCCCACCCAGTCCCACTCTGGTCTATTGTGTCAGATCCCACTTGCTGGGCTGCAGAGGCCCCAGTGGAAGGCAGCAGGCTGGGGAGCCAAAGCCCACAGCTACCCCCCATCCTAAGGTCTCTGCTCAAGCCATGCCACATGTGGGAGAGGGGGAACCGGGCTTGTACTGCATTCCACCACAGCAGCTGCCACCTCCTGTAGGCTATAGCCGGGGCTTGGGCACTGCTGCAGAGGGCAGGGGCCTGTGGGCCCAAGTCCCTGGCCCTGTAGTCCTGGCAGCTGGGGGCCCCCTCTCAGAGGGCTGAAGGAGGGAGGGGGCTGTAGTTGGGAAGCAACTACACCAGCAGTGCCAGGGGGTGGGGGCTGTAGTTGGGGAGTAAGGGGCACCAGCAGGGCTGGGGGGCTGTAGTTAGGGAGTTAGGAGCACTAGCAGGGTTGGGGGGCTGTGGCTTGGGAGTGAGGGGCCTGGACCTGTGTCTGGTGAGCAAAGGGGGCAGGGAAGCTCTGAATTTCCATGATAAAAAACACAAATCAAATACCAAAGTTTATAGGTACTTAGAATTTATTTTATTATAGTGATTGAGGCACTGGTAAGCTTCCAAAATGCTTTAAAATTGTAAATATATCAATAAAATATTGTGTTCAATTGATAACGATATATATATTTTTATATATAGTGGCATTTCATTTTAATCACTGATTTGGGGTTTGTAAATCAGAAAACTTGCAGCCTCCCAGCTACCTGCCACAGCTGGCCCAGGCTCTGGGCAGTCTCCAGCCACACGACAGAGTCCAGGCTACTCACAGCAGGCAGCAGGGAGGCTACAAGAAGCTGCACTGAGGTCTGTAGAGCCCTGGCCCATCTCATTGCTGGTGGTAGGTGTATATACACCTCCGGGTGGACAGCAGGGCAGCCCGATCCTTGTTGTGTCAGTGTAGCCCCAGCTCTTTCCCCACCATCTGCCCCAAAGCACACTTGCCAAGCAAAATGCCTCCACATGCCACACACTGTGGCACATGCCACACACATGTGCTGGAAGTTGCCAACCCATGCCCTAACTTAATGTGGGAGAATTGATCCAGTACAGTCTTTCAGCAGTTGTTTTCTTTCCAATCAGCCACTTCCCCCCCATGCCCACCCCCTCCCCAACCCTTTTATGTAACACATGAAGTTTCCTGTGAGATCTACAGAGTAACAAAGTGCACCTTGCTTTCTTTATGGAATCTGAGCAGATCAGAGCACAGACTGGCAGAGCTTCAGGCAAAATTACTTCAAGTAACCAAGCTATGGGCTTCAGTAAAAAACATGCCACATGAACATTTATATGAAGTGCCCATAGCTCTAGGGCCAAACTGCTCTCCTACTTAAAAAAAATTGACAGTGAAGTAAAAAAAAAAGAGTTCTATGTAAATCAAGGAGGATTTTATCTCTACTTTGTCACAAATTTAACAATAACACTGTTAAGTTTGGCTTTCTATTTGATGAGCAACAGAAAAAAAAATCCTTGAGAGACAGATGTTTCACAATAGAATAGTTACCTACAAATATTCCACAGTGACCTCAAATACCTTAACATTAAAATTTAAATGGAAACCTTCTTCTCTTGCAGTATCTGTGCTTGTATTCCAAAGATAACCAAAATGAGTGCATCCAGTTGAAAATAAGTTATGGTGGTAAACATAAATAAGTAAATATGGTGGACTTGGCATACACTAAAAATTTGATAGACAGACTATGTATTTGAGTTTGGGAAGTTAGATTAAAAATGAATAATATGCTCACTAAGGATGAAATGCACATTGTCCACAGAAAGCCTGAATGATTTGTTTTATGGAAATGAAATGGAGCGGAAGAAAGGTTAGGGAGGTGTGATTAACCCTTAACCCAATGCTGAGGCATAAAGCCACTGCGTGTGTTTCTATAGCTTCTGTCTTCTGATGCTGCTACCCAAGACCGCAGAGTGGAGTGACAAGCCCCATCTTTTAAGTCTTCTTTTGCAATCTGGAGTTTCACTTGATTCATACAACACAGATCCCACAATCAGTCCCCTGGACTGCCGCAGATTCATTCCAAATTGACCTATGCATGGCAGTCACTGACCTATTAATATTGTGTTTTCCTATTCCTTTGTTTCCTGTTCAGGGGTGTTACTCCTGCTTAAACAGCTACGTTCAACACCTCTATCACAGTGGAAGACTTCTGGTTGAAGTGGGTTTGTAAAGACTTTTCATACCAAGGTAATGTTACTGTGTGAAATCATAATCAAAAGCAAAAACTTTACGTATAAATACTAGCTTTACTAAAATACAATGAATATGTAACACCACTTAGCAATTACATGGAACATTACAATTCCCCTTCAAGGTAAGTTGGTTAGTATTATTGCCATTTAACAGTTGGCGAATCTGAGGCCCAGAGAAGGCAGTCATACAAATCAATATTTCTAAAGGACAGAGCAATCAGTAATGCTTTTCTGTCACTTGACAGCTCTTGGATGCTTCGTCTGTTATGCTGTGAAATACGCAATGCACGAAAGAAAAGGTTTGGGCTAATGTTGAGTAACAATCTTACAGCATAGGAGAATATACAAAGAAGCCTGTTTTCCTATTGTTGAATAAGAAATCTGTATGATTTAACAGTTTTTAATAGAAGTTATTTACAATAAACTCATCTTCAAGTGTCAGTGGAAGAACAGGCAGCTTCACTTCAAGAAGGAAGAACATAAAATCAGCAGAAGTTCAGGAGAAAACACAGACCTAGCTCTGAGATTCCCAAAATGCAGAATAGTAATATATAGTACAACTTACATATGTATTTTGCAATGAATGCCAAAAACATGGTGTAATATAATTACCAAATGATTTAATAACATTGGGCCTACTTTTAATACATTTCCTTAGTTCTTCACTGGGCACTGGGTATGTCTACACAAGACATTTACTGCAGAGTGGACTAATTAGCTCCACAGTGAATATCTCACATCTACACATGTGGCACTATTAGGTTGGAGTAAACTAATTAACTCCTCAGCAGGGTAGTACTGTAAATACAAGTACTTTCCTGTGCAGTTTTTCAATTCTGCAGCAGTGCACTTGTAGACACTGATGCAGCTTGGTTGGGATACAAGGGTGTTTCAGTGTGAGGGCTGCCTGCTGGCTAGCTGCACGCTGGAGCATCTTCGGCCCCAGCCAGTCTCCCCACAGTACATTGAGCTAGATCAGAGCAGCCCCAGGCTGGCAGGCTGACCCACGAGAGCTCCTGCCAGCCACGGCTGCTCTAACCCAGTACAATGTGCTATGGTTGTGGGTGCATGTGTAAATGCAGCGCCCAAGAGCACTAAACCCTGGTGTGATAAGCACCAGACTTTATTGTTTCACCTTAAAAGCGCTTGTAGACATGCCCACAGAGACTGTACCACATTTCACTCAACAATTGTAAGAAAAAACGATACTATAATTCAAACTGAGAGAAACTTTCAACAACTGCATAAAGAACAATAAATAAATTAAAAAGGTATCATTTTGCAGTTAAAATGTTCCAATATTCCTACTGACAGACTGAAATATGGAAAATTCTGACTTACCACTTGTATAAATCAGACAGCTGCAAATCCAAAACTCATCCCCTGATGGACAAAGGAAGATTTAAACAGGCAGTAAAAACAGATGAGACATATCGATCAGAGAACACTGCAATATCCATTACTTTGTGTAAAGCAAGGGGAAATAACAATTTCACATGAATGCAGATGCAATGATTTAATGAATTCACAAAAACTTGTTCCAGGCAATGTCTCAAAAAAAGATTTCAATATGGGCTCACATACATTGCTGCACATTTTGATTAACAAACAGACTAAACATTCAGGACAAGTCCTTACTTATATGAGTAGTAGTCTTATTCCCTGCATAAGACGTATTTGCAGTCTTGAGATTTATTTTCCATAGCAACATCTGAAGAAAAACTGTACTTCAGTGTCAATGAATGCAGAATCTTCTTTCAAAACTGTAACAATATCAGAGTGATGATCTAAAATCATTACAAAACACTTCAGTACATGTGTTGCCTATTGATTCCTGAATTGTTTCATTCATGTGCTGCATGTCAGATATTTTAGAAATTTTAGAAAAAAATGATGAAGATTAAATAATACTCAATAGCAAATGAGCAGAAGAAATTTTCTTTTTAAATTTCAGGCACTAAATATAATCATGCAAAGGAGAATTACTGCACTCCACTGGTTAACTGAAATTTTCAAACATATTCATATTATTCACTGTATTTAAGATTTTATTGGGCTTTGTATAATAGATAAAAGACTATACCTACACTTCAGTTCACCAGAAGTCGGAGGTTTCACATTCATCTTCAATAGCAGCAGGACAGGCTAAAGAAAATTAAAAGCATTGTAATTCTCTGTTATGACTCTCTCTAGGACTACATTTAAAATTAACAAAATAAAAACAAAATTATGGTTGAGGATACTTTTTCTGAATACCAAATATTTCTTACTCAATACCTGAGAAAGAAATTAAGGTTAAAAAAGGTCTACTGGACTTTAGGCAAATTCTGCATTAGCTGCATATCTGTTGAATGCACGGCATTTTCCATTATTTCTTTTTCCTGAGAACTGAACTTGCTGACTATTTTTAACACAGTTATGGGCAGACAAGTCACATAAAACTAACAGCATGATTTAAGAATTGTTCGTCTCTTGCTGAAAAAGGTCATGTATGATATCAGTCTCTGAAGCTGATCTAAATGGATCCTTATTCATGATACAGAAGATAAAGTTTAGGCTAGTGATCTGAGCACAGGTCTAACAATCAGACATACCTGCTTTTTAATTCTATTCCTGACACTTAACTACCTCTGTGGCAGAGGCCAACCTCTATTTCCTCTCTGCCTTAGTATCTCAATTTATGGAATATTTTATTTAATCCATACATTTTTGAGAATACTAATTAGGTCATATTCTAAAATAAGACATTCATTAAAGCAAAAAGTCACTGCTCTTTTTTTGTCTCGGGCTAATAAAAGCTGTTGCTTAACACCTGATAGCTGCTCCCAACACATCTGAAATAAGACCTAATACAAAGCGATCACATAAAAAAAAAAAAAATTCAGTGAATTATGCAACCAGGGGGGCCTGAGGCTACAGCCCCACAGACATCATGTTGTATCCTTGTTTGCGGCCTCCGCAAAGATGATCAAGTGTGAACAGGAAAAGTCTTAAACTGACCTGTTCTGTTCCACAGTGGTAGTTCCACCAGGCTGATATTTAGGTGCATTGGTGGAGTCACATAAGGAAAAGTCTGCTCCGACACTACCCAGGTCATACCTTTGAATAAAAACATAGGTCTTATGAGCTTGGTTCTGATCTCATCTACCCCACTGTAAAGCAGTGACAGCTTCACTGTAGGAAAACAGTCTGATCAAAAGCAGACCTTCTTCCTTTCTTCAAACAATTGCACCAACACAAAATTTGCCTTAAAAAATAAGAACAGCCACTAACACTGGCATTGCAGTTCCAGGTCTGCAGCTTCCAATGTTTACATACTTGTTTACCATATGTGATAGGAAATGTAATTAAATGTTTGGTATATTCATAATAGTTCAATTATACTGATGAAAATTTGGGGGAGGAGAAGCGGGTACAGGGATACACCGAAAACCTTCTCTCCAAATGTGTTAGTAAGTATATTGGCATCGATTATATATATATTATAACATCACTTATAACATATATATATATATATGTTATAAGTGATGTTATAATA
>JAGPOW010003447.1:23362919-23445641 GCA_030014935.1 Caiman crocodilus
TTTCCACTGTGTAATCATATAAACACATTTTTAATTTTATAATAATAATTTAACAGAGTTCAACATCTTTAAAAAATCAACTGTTATATATAAGGAATATGTTAACTCCAATTAGCTAGAATATATAACAGTTGATTTTTTAAAGATGTTGAACTCTGTTAAATTATTATTATAAAATTAAAAATGTGTTTATATGATTACACAGTGGAAATCAGTAAAAAAAAGAATATAAGAAATTCCAGTAACAAAGCCCTAACAACTTGGGCAATTTGACAGGATATATAGTATACTAGTAGCATGACCGTTCAGTTAAGCGACTCACATTAACTAACATTGTATAAAAATTTGCAAATACAAATTGCATCATTTCACTTTACCACAGTAGGACCCCCTGCGGTAATACACAATACATTTTCCACCATAGTATTTCCTAGTGTTGCATTGTCTTAATAAGTTAAAATTGTTCAGCCATCCATGAGAAAAATATAAGCAGGTAAGAGAAAACTTTTTTGTAAAAATCGGCATGTATAGCAGCTTGACAGCCCAGGGAGCAAGATAATTAACTTTCCAAGTCAGTGAATATTATTCTTTTAAAATCACAGAGAAGCAGGAAAGTACAAGAGGTTTGCAAAAACTTGATGCAGCTTATTAAAATTATATTAAAAAAGAAAGAATTAACAGACACGAGGTAATTGTCATTTCAATCTCTAGTAAAATACTACCAATGGATATTAAGTGAAAAAAAAAAAGTCTATGAGCACCAGAAAGTACCCAGGGGAATAAACATTTCAAACAAAGAGATCCACTGGGCTGTGAAGCAAGTCTATCAAGAAAAGCCCCCAAATTTAATTCATTTAAAACCGGGTGGCCAACCTTACTGCAGGGCAATTTTATCTTATTCTATTCAATGTACTAAATGGTTTTAGTCTTCCTTAGACTCAAAGCGCGTTCAGAAAAACTCCAGCTCTTCACTTTCACTCCTTTTTTGACAACAGGCAACCCACCCCACTTACGGTTTTGCTTAGCGCTACTTCGCTATAACGCTCATTTTAAATTGACACCTGATTTCACTTTGCGCTCAGCAAGTTTTGCCATCTTGGGTCATTAAAAAAAAATGCGGTCGCCACCTTGGGTCATCAGAAACTTTCGGTTTCGCTTAACGCTCAGTTTTTCAGGAACCAATTAAGAGCGCCAAGCAGGGGTTGCCTGCCGAGAAAATAATGGAGACATTCTTGTGTTGCAAAGAGCACACAAAGACGGCGAGAGGCCGGCACGCTTTTGATATTACGGGGTCCTTTTTTTACGTCACCAGGGTCAGCTCATGAATCACAGCACCCTTAAAAGGATCTTCGCAGCACCATCACCCCTCTTGAGACTCCTGCTCCATATCCTGATGCATCAGAGCCATCGCTGTTGCCTCCGCCCCTGCGTTTAGTGACATCTGCCACCTGTTTGCTCTCCCTCCAGGGCGGATGACACTGATTTGGACCCTTTTTGATTTATTGGGTCAGCCACCACACTCCCCAAAACAGCCCAGATGACTGGCCCCAGATACATGCAAATGAAAGCTGGATAGAAACCAGCTATAAAGTTGTTCCGCATTTTCAAGCTCTAACTCAGTAGCTCGTTGGGCTTTTGTAGCTGGATGACCATTTTGGGGGTGCGATAATTATATTGCGCAGTCAGCCTAAACGTATCACGTCATTCACCAGTTAACGGCTTCACCGTGCTTTCCATGAAATGTAGCGAGCGCTTCACCACACCAAAAAAGCAAGGCAGACCCACCACTGCGCATGCGCCACGCGCGGCAAGGCTGCGGGAGCCGGAGCCGCTACAGCGCATGCTCAGTCCCTGCACTTCCCTGGAGCTCCTCAGCGCGCATATTCCTGGAAGTGCTCACCGTTTGACCCGGAAGTGCTCGTGTTGATTCGTGACACGTCGCACCGGCAGCGCGAGGGGAGGAGGGGCCGCCAGGTGAGTGCCGCGGGTCCCCCTTGCCCTGCCCTGCCCTCCCCGCCCGGGCCTCGGCAGGGAGCGCGGAGCCGCCGCCGCCGCCGCCTCCCCCGAGGCTAGGTCCGGCTTCAGGCTTTGCCGCGCGAGATTCAGAGGTCAACATATTTATTTATTTATTGTGACAGCCAAACCAGTGTCCTGTTGACTCTGCAGGTATTTTTTGCAATGTCTGGGTTTGACGGCTTCAATACGGATTTCTACCAGACCAGCTACAGCATCGACGACCAAACACAGGCCTACGATTACAGCGGGAGCGGAGGAGCCTACAACAAGTAACTCGAGCAGCGTTTTCAGTTCTCTGATCTGTTTGGGTTCAGTGTTTGCTCGGTTTGTCCGTGTTGCTGGGTCGGGTCTGGGAAGGTCCCTTGGTCGGGAATGTCACCCCTGTCTGTGGGAAATAACCGGTTGCCAGCTAGATTACTCTCCCAATTCAGTGAGCGGTGTGTTTTTATATCTGCCTGACATCATCAGCTGAGGGAATGATTAGTGTTTCAGGTCAGAAAGTATTTTTAGTTGCATCTTGAAAAGAAGATGAGTCTGCAGGTATAAGAGTGCTGCAAGAGATTTGTCTCTCATGTGCTTGGCCTAGCTGAATAATAAATTGGGGAGGAGCATTTGGGGAAAGAAATCCCCCCCACAACTGTCCCATATCATTCTGCCCTCGGGCAGCATATGCCCCCATGAAAGGCACCTAAGATTTTCTTGGGTGTGTTTTTTGCCTGGCTGAATAACAGATTGGGGAAGTGCATTTGGGGGAAGAAATGTCTTTCTCCCCACCCCTTAACACCGCCCCATATCATTTTGGCAGTGGGCAGGGTGTGCCCCATCACGGGCACCTCTGCAATCTAGGAGGTCGTATTACCATAACTTCTTAGCACCGAATTATCTTGGGTGCACAAGTAAACCAAACATGACGGAAGAGGTGAGACTGTCGAAGATGGACTAGTACATTCAGAATTTAGTAATATTTTAAATGACATCTAAAGACATTCTCCCTATCAGTCTAAAGACAGATAGATACACCTATCTGGGTATCACAGTAATGATACTTTATTAAAAGTGTGAAAGATTCAGAGAGATGCATTTCATTTACTTGTCTAGAAGTGTTTTAAGAGTAGAATCATCTCATATTTAGAAAAAATAAAAAATGACAAAACTTACAGCTATGTTATAGTTCTGAAGCTCAGGTGTACTGTCAGGTCACTGACAAATTTAGGATTAGAAAATGAAATTACTTGGGCTTCATCCATTTTTTGCCTGATGTCATGCTGGTATATGTCATAATGTGTGCTTTGTCACCATATGTAAACTAATAGCAATACTGATGCTTTTTTATCAGGCATTTTTGACTAGGCTGCCTGTCTTTCAAATGCATGAACATATAGGAAGCTTGACCAAGATAAACTCAGATCTATAAGAATGAGCTCTTGTAAATATAGGGTGGGTTTATACTGAGAATATAGACTTGCATGTTAACTCTGATTAAATAAGAGTCAGAGATGCACAATTTAAGGAGCTACTTAATGATGGACTTTAGAGATTTTTTTGGGTAGTCTTTTCTCTGCTTGTCAAACTTGCAAATGAAGTGAGTTTGCAATGGCATCAACATGAAAATGGTAATACTTATACAGCTTTTTTATTTTTGGTACTGTATGATATCTCATGGTAATATGAAACCTTCTAACCAAGATGTGGCTTGATTTCATACCTAAAGACCACAAAGAGTCCATAGAACTCATGTATCATTGCTGCACTGTACCGTTCTCCAGGGGTTTGGTTGGCTAAAGTACATGTGCAGCTGGGACAGGGTGCAGATTTAGAACAGAGGAAGGTTATTGTCTAAAAATATTATAGCCAAAGTTCTAATAATTAAAACAGTGTGTAGTTTGATGGAAATTTTTACAAAATCCTTGCTAAAAATATATTTTTCTTTATAGACAATATAGTGGATATGAGTACTCTCAACAAAGTGGATTTGTCCCTCCAGAGATGATGCAGCAACAGCAACCTTACACAGGGCAGATTTACCAGCCAACACAAACATACACTCCAACTACAGCACAGTCATTCTATGGAAGCAATTTTGAGGATGAACCCCCATTGCTAGAAGGTACATCTCCTCCTTTGCTGCTAGACTCTGGAACTTATCAGTTTTGCATTAACCTGGGAAAAAGTGTTCTTAAAGAAGCACTGTCAACTTGAATTTCTGTTAACTGAAATCCAGTGAACTAAAAACATTAATTTGATTTCCGATTTCCGTTCCTCTATCAACTTCTGTAGTTATCAGCTTCTGTAGTTCTATAGTTCTGTAATCTTATGTATTTCTACCTTATTACTCTGTCTAATAGATAAGTGGCAAGCAGACTGAACCCATTTTTTCTATCAAGTCTGGAAATAAAACTGAAAGCATAGATTTTCTCTTTCTTTTAGTTGGAAATACTTAAGATTATTATAGCAGCAAAAAGAAAAATCTTCTAATAAAATTTATAATATTCTTTTAATTGTAAGTCATTGTGATTTTTTTTTTTTTTTTGGTTTCTAGAACCCAGATCCTTATTTAAGAAAGGAGTAAATACATAATAATTGTCCTGCATATAATAGTGTCTATAGCCTGCACAGGATGCCAGAATGGATAGATAGAAGGAATACTGATGGAAAGTGGGAGCTTTGTAAAGTACTATGTTTTATAAAGAAGATGGGAACTCAAGTCTTCAACCAGTATTTAAGACACATTATCCATGATATTACTAATATCAATGAAAGTACAGTTTTGGCAGAAGCAAATAATGCACATTCTACTGTTAAGCTAATAAACTAAATGTATATGAACAGTGAGTCCTAGCATGCGAGGGGGTGAATCGTGCAGTGCACAGGACAAAGGTTTGAAATAATTCTGTAGTTAGATGCTTAGATACTTGGATTCAGGGGTCATCCAAGTGGATCTGATTATGAAATCTGGGCTTCAGAAACCGCCTGTCTCTCACTTCTGCATCTTGAAAGGCGGAGTGCGACAGAGGCAGTGCAGGCAAACCCAAGAGGACTAAAGGCTCATAGGAGTTATAATTTTAGGAATGGCATTTTATAGCTTTCTTGTAGGCAATGTCTTATCATCAGTCTGAAAGTTATGAGATTGGAGGAGCAGAGAAAATAATAGAGGTAAAAGGAGAAATAGCGGGAGAAGTGAATCTGAATAATTCTTTTCGTGTGACCTGTAGAATTAGGGATTAATTTCGACCACATCTGGCAGAAGACACTAACGGTACTACACCCATTAAAAGTAGCAGATGGCAGCATCATGAATGAGACTGATTTGGCAGGACCAATGGTCTTCTGTCTAGCATTTGGAGCCACATTATTGCTGGTAAGATAGAGACTGTGAATTATTACTGCATATCTTTATTGACGTTCAAAAGCATTGGGGGTGGGGAAATAGTTATCCATGGGTCTCTCAAATGAAGCTCTGTATCCTGGAGTCCACAAAGTATACCTCTTGACATGATGCATTATTTAGAGCTTGATGCAAAGTGCTTAGAAATTTAATGGAAGTCTTTCCATTCTGTCAGTGTACTTTGGAGCAGATTTTTTTGGCTCAGGTTTTAACATGCGGTGCATCTTTGTTCGATGAGTTCTTCTTGCTGTCTCTTGCATTTAAGGAATATGTTCCTTTTATCATGAAAAGGCGGGGGAAATAAAATTGATCAAATGATCTATTTTGTCCTTTTATTTTTTTCCTAACGATAAACCTCTGTTTTTCACTTCTTATTTCTTCTACAAATCGAGCTTTGATTAAAAAATACACAATAATTTTTAGTGAAATAATTATTGCACAAATGTTAATATTCACTCTTGTTTTTGCTCTTGATAGTCAGCTTTTCTGTTTAGTAATTGTTTTCTGTCATTTCAGTTTCTATTGTGCTTAATTTCTGCTGTCTTATTCTAGGTTTTTTAACACTTCATTATATTTTCTCTGTTCAGCATACTTAATTTATTGATGGGCTTGTTCCTTTGGCTGTTTATTCTTTAAAAGAGTTTCCTAGTAAACAAGGCTCAAAATTCTTAAATCATTAGTGTGTTTAATAGGTATTGATCTGGTTCATACTAGGTATGACTTTCAATATTATTGATCCAGTAAATCACCATCCAAAATAACAGTTTTTAAAAGGAATTTAAATTTACTGATGGGCTCAGATGGAAACCTGTCTGTGTTTTTAACATTCAATTGTGGTAAGATTTGAATTTAAATTTTTTACATGTGAAAGCAAGTTTAGGCTATCATAATTAATATCTGAGAATTTATAGAGCAATACTTAATTTTAACTTTTAATGATCCATCTACAATGGTGGGTAGACCACTTAATGATTTTTAAAAAAAGTGTTGCTATTGAAAGTGTTGAACTATTTGTAACCTCTGTGTTGGTTTGATGATACTACTGTTCAGGGTACTGCTTTCAGCTTCACAAATTCATGGTGTCAAAATCTGTTTTCCCATTCATATTGCTCACTTTATCATTTAGGTGTGGGGTTATAAGACTGGGCTTTTAATGAACACCAAAGATTTATGCCGCATGGGTACAGTTCCCTTTAGCTGTCTTGGAGTTAAAACATGACTACTGAAGTTTGTTTCCTATCTACCCAACTAATGTGGAACCGAATGCCATGCTTCCAAGTCATACTTTGACATTAATATCTCTATATATAAAAGCCAGATTTTTTTTTTTTTAGTGTAGGATGCTTGCACAACTTAGACTTGTTTCATGTAGGAAACATTAAATAAACAAAAGTGTGTAAGGCCCTTGTTCTGGAAATTCTTATTGCTTAGATTGTATATGGTACTTCCCAAATAAAACAATTTAGCCTTTGGAGCAAGAATCATTTGTAGACATATAGTCACTTTTTATTGTCAGTGTTATTGCATTGTTTTAAGTGAAAACTGTAAATAAACTGCTGCTATAAAACCAGGTACACTTGTAATTAACCAAAGTTACTCTTCTTGTCTTTAGGCTGGTAAAATTCAGTTTGGGTATGTGTATGGAATTAGTGCAATTGGATGTTTAGGAATGTTTTGCCTCCTGAACTTAATGAGTATGACTGGCGTCTCATTTGGCTGTGTTGCCAGTGTCCTGGGATACTGTCTCCTTCCTATGATCCTGCTTTCAAGTTTTGCAGTTGTGTTTTCTTTGCAGTAAGTATCAACCCATAACTTTTTAAAATTAAATAATGCTGCCATGTACTATGGACTCTTTTTCCCATGTGATGGGAGAAGCTGTTTTGTTGAATGGAATTCAGATTGTATTAATACTGGACTTGTGTCAGTAAACTAAATGCCTATTGTGAGGTTAGTCCAACAAAGCAAATTAATAATGGAAAAATATTGTGAAAGTAGCTTTTGCTTATGTCCATAAAGTAATTATGCAGCATTGAAACTACTTGTATTTGCATTACATTTGCATTATAGATTAGAGTAAAATAATACAATAACTAAGCATATCATACAATATCTGTTTCTCAATTATATACTGGGATACATAAGACTAAAAATGATCAATGGAGTCTAATTAAAACTGTAATGATCTATTAAAGTTAGGAGTAGAAATTAGCCTAAAAGAAAATTTTGTGTAGCTGTGGGTAGCATACAGCAGTAGAAAGAAACAAGGGACAATTTTAGTTTCATATTCAACTCTACACCTGTTGCCCACAGAAATTCAATTTTCTTGCTCCATTCTCCCTCATTGAATAATGTAGCTCTGAAATCTTCACAGAGTAGCACTCGTTTTGCATTTTATACTCATTTACATGTACAATTCCATTATACGTTAGAAATAAATATGCATTTATTTTACCCTAAGCATAAAATTCAAAATTAATATTTACCTTTTAGGAATATTCCAATTTCTGTGCATCTTTACGCATCCATACAAAGCTTATATGTTCTGTTCTTGTATGTTGCAGGGGGATGATGGGAATTATTCTCACTGCTGGAATCATTGGATGGTGCAGTTTTTCTGCTTCCAAAATCTTCATTTCTGCCTTAGCAATGGAAGGACAACAGCTTCTAGTAGCATATCCCTGTGCTTTATTATATGGAGTTTTTGCCCTTATTTCTGTGTTTTGAATCGACTATCCTGGCTATTGGACTTTGATGAGCCAAACTGAGAACACCACCTTGGAACACATAATTGGACCAACATATAGCTACGCTGTTGCTGTCATGCAAACTTAACTCCTGAATAGCCTGGAGCAAAGGAAGTAAATGCGTCTTGTGTTCACTTTTATAGGACTTTTGAATACTCTTTTGAATTGACCTGCAGTGTCTATAGCTTTATATAAGTGTTCATGCGTATACAGTTATAAATGTAGTATTTCTTTTCCATTCCTACATCCTTTAGCAAAGTAATTTTTGTTTGGTCTTTTTTGTTTGTTCAGTTCTTGGAGGGAGGGGTTGCAGTTATGCCATAACCTATAAGTTTTTATTGGCAAAAGTAAAGAAAACTATAGACATTGTAGGTTCTTTTTTGAATAAAACTGCAGTGATTAAAACCTCAGTTCCTGTCCCCTGTATCGCAAATAATTTCTGCAGGAATTAGAAAATAAAATATTTTCTGAGTTTTAACAAGAACCTTATTAAATCTGTGAAATTGTTCATAGTGTCTTGGCATTTCAGGATTAAGGGCACTTCAATTATGTTTTAGAAAAGGACTGCTTAAAAGTCAAAGGGGGTGAGTCATTCTTGCAGTTTTGAAATATTAATCTTTAGAATTATGTTGGCATCAGTTTAAGTAGCCACACGTTGGATTGACTAAGATGACTCGCAGGAGTTTCTTTTCCGAATAATGCACGTATTAATGAAATGAAAATAGATTCTCTTGCAGCGCTTCCAAGAAAAAAAACACCATTTTAAAAATGCCACAGTTGTCAGTATTGCAGTTTTATTGTAAAGATCATTTAATTAATACTGATTAAATATCCCCTAAATAATTTTGAAAATTATTGTTGCATTTGACTTTCTCACCCTCCTGCTATATTGTTTTTAGTGAATATAATTTGAGAACTTCAGCTGTCAGACTGGAAACTTTCATAATGGAGCAAAACATTGTTTAGAATAGTAATAATCTCTTTTGGTTACTCTTTGCAGTGTAACTTTTTACTGTACTTAGCCTTGCAGTAAAAGCATAGTTTTGCTTGTGGTATAGGTTAGAGTTAGTATTGTAAGAATTTCAGAAAAAGAAAGAATAGGAAAATTCATGATCTTAACAGAGCCACATGCTGATTCTTAAACCATGCATAAAAGACAAACTGACTCATTTTTAGTATTTTTTTTTTTAAATTAGTGTAACCCTAAAATAAGTTAAATTCATTGTTGCATCTCCAGATTCAGACCAGAATAGCTGTATTATCTGCCCCACTGTCAGATAAATGGCATCACAACTCCTAATATGTCAGGTTTTAGTTAATGTATATAGAATTTTGTGGAATTTCCATCCATAGAAGGTTTTCAAGGCCTTGTTAAACAAAACTTTGGCTGGGATAATATAGTTGGATGGTCCTGCTTTGAACAGGGCATTGGACTGGATGACCTCCTGAGGTTCCTCCCAACCCTAATTTTTCTATGATTCTATATATTTTAAACTCTGTGTTCTGACTCAAATAGCAGGATGAACAACTCATTATGGAGTGCTAGTAACCAGGAAAAATAGCTTGCATGGAGAGAAGCTTTGCCCAGTTTGGAAATTTAAACTTTACATCCCTGGAAATTAAATTCACCATTTTGAGTAGCTGTTGTAAAACTGGTGCACAGCCAGTTCGTTAAGTATTCCAGGGGGAGAAAAACTAATTCTGCAAACAAAAGCAGAGTTACAGTTTCTTATTTGAACTTAGATGATTGTTCCATTTTTCCTCCCTTGCCTTAGTAACGCTCAAATTTAAACAGTTTCAGCTTTTAAATAAATGCTTGTGTGGAGAGGTGCTTTGGTCATCTGGGAAATAACTTCTTGACACCTGACAAACTGGCTGCCCTTACTGATCTTTTTGCTACCCTTGTGTACCCTTAACTGAGTAAGTTCTGTATATTTAAAACGGGTCTCATTTAACAGCAAAGAACACAAGACTCACAGGACCAGGAGAAGGAAAAGAACAAGAGGGAGCATATGTCTTACACTGTCATTAAACCACTTTGCTGGAAGGGGGAATTCCTGTTCCCAGGTCTGTTTTTGTTTTTAATCCAATAACTGTTCAGTACAAAATGCATGAGTGGTATGGAAGCAGGGACCAAAACTCAGGACTGCCAACATGTAGCTAAATCCTCTATGAGTCTACAAGTGTCATACTCCTTGTTCACTTGTTCTTCCTTGCCTGCCCCTAGGATCTCTCATTCTTGACTGGGCAAATAGTGCAGTTTCAAGAAGAGGGATGGAAGATATCCTGGGAAGTAATCTCTTTAGGCTGAAAAAGAGAACCTTGGTCTCTCACTCCTGTGCAATCAAGTAATTGTAAGGCTATTATATTACAAATTAATCAGTTCCAGCCTCTACTGCATTTGGCGAGGAGTCAAACTTGTTGGCTTGCACTGCGTATACTTTGAACACATGGACTGAATCAGGCCTCTTGGGGAACTCAGGCATAATTCTACCTACTTTCTTACAGCCTAGCAGGACATAAGCAGGAGTTAAGGCGTGGTACACATGCCTGTGATGGCATATGCAAGCTGAGCAGGAGGCACCTACGAACCTGTATATGCCTCTAGGGTTAGAGAGCCACTAAATGGAGATTTGCTTAAGTGCTCCTAAGCACCTAAGTCCTTTTTTTAGATCTAGTCCCAAAGTTCTTAATTAATAAAGAACATTATCTGCTGATAGAGCACAATGTCCTCAGTTTGTGCAAGTAAATTAAAACGATTACCTTTTCAAATGAGGACTAATTAAATACAGAACTGTTCCTCCAATAAATTTAAAAGCTCAGATGTTTTCATGGGCACATTGGGTTCTAAGACTCCAATATTATATTTTTGTGAACTAGACTAAAAAAGAAACAAATTTATATATTCAAAGTAGACTTAATTAAAAATCAGCTCTAAATCTGCAGATAGCTTTTGGAGTGATTAATTACTGACTGAACTATTTAAAATAGCTTTCTGACACTCTGGCACAAGAACTCTACGCACAAAAGTAAAACATTCACCTTCTGTTCTAGTGTAACAGTGGTCTTAACTTTAGTACCTCAGTTTGGAATGGGAACTAAGCCATCAGAAAATATTTAAACCTTACATATATCCACAAAAATGTCATGTTTTACTTACCAGACCTATACGTTTTCCATTTCATTCTGTTTAGAAGGTGAAATTGAATTGGTAAATTTCAGTAGGAGCTCCTGTCTATCAGCTCAGGCTTTGGAGAAAGAAATCGTTTTAAACGTGGTAGGAGTGAATTTTTAATTGATTGTTAACTACTGACATCTCCCCTAATAAAATTTAGAATCAAAAGTTGAAGGGATTTGTGTTACCTATTAGAAGTTCGTGATACGCTAAGTTGACTGTGGTGTCTTTATTTATCCTACTTTGCAAAACCAGTTTCTTGTAACTGTAGCATGCTCCAACTGATCAATCCAGCCAGTGATTCAGTTTTTATCATGTTTTTCATTAGATGCTACCATATCTTATGTTTCACCCATTGGAAGTATGCTTTAATATTTTAGACTCATGGCTAGTTTTAGTATTTGATTTGGTTTTGGTTTTTTTTTTTTTTTTTTTTAAAGTTCATAAATATAAAGATGCCCCCTTGCCCCTCGCCCACTTTTGCATAAGATCAGTATTCCCATCCAGTCTGCAAAAATTATATCGTCTTCTTTTTGTCCTGTATTGTCTCTTCTCTTGTCACTTCCATGTTAGTTGTTATAAGTATTTGAGTACAGTCAGGCCTTGATTTACACAGTATTTTTTTTGCACGGTTTCAGTTATGCACAGTCAATTAATTGTGACCCTTTGTTTTTATACATGGTGTGGATTCACTTTTACACAGTGCAGCACAGTCACCAAGATGTGCAGGTGCATCTAGAATCAGCGGTTACTTCCCGCTCCCCCTTCCACCATGCTGCTGTCAGTGTAGCTGGTAAGTGTGTTGTGGAAGGGGAGGGGGAGGGTTGGGGCATGGGTGGCAGATCAGTTCCCCCCGCAGTGAGGCTGGGAGTGGAGTAGGGACTGAGGCAGGTGCTGGCCAGCCAGGCAGGCAGGTGTGGGACAGAGCTGCAGCTTGTCTGGCGGGGGCGTTTCCCACTGCTGCATGTACCTGCGGAGGGAGGGTCAGGGGGTGTCCCCCAGTTTTGCACAGATTGGGCTGGAGCTAGGGCTGCACAGGGCTCTTCTTGGCAGGTAGCCCTCTCCCAGCACTGCTGCTACCTGCCCCGAGTCCAGCCCCCACTGAGAACGCCTGGGGTGGCCCACGCACCCCATGTAGATCTGGGGACATACATCACCTGTTCCCTCCCAGGTTTGCTTGCAGCGGCAGGAGCCATTCCCCACCACCACCATCACCTGTGCCCCCCGGATGAGCCGCAGCTCTGTCCTGCGTCTACCTTGCCCCAGCCTGGCAGCGTCTTACCCCTGCCCCACTCCTTCCTCACTGCAGGAAGTGTTGATCTGCCCTCCACCCTATGCCCCTTCTCTCCTTCCTCCCCTCCACCACACCAGACATACCAGCTGCATGCAGCTGTCCAAGCTGCTGAGCTCTGCTCCTCACTGTCTGCATGCTGTGCTGCAGCTGCATGCATGTATGGGCATTTATCGGCCAAATTAATGACCGCATCTAGAACCTAAACCCTTATTTCCCATAGCCTCTTGGTATCTTTTTATGCGATTTCTATTTGCACAGTGTTTTTTCAAGAATGTAACCACCATGTAAATCAAGGCCCAACTGTATAAATGCAGCTAATGCTTTTCATTTATGGATTTCCTTATCACCCTCTGCACTCAAACTGGTAATTTGGCAGAAAGTTCATTTTTCAAGCTCCTTTGCTTTGGTAACTTAAACGGGTTGACTTTTTCCTAGAGGCAGCATCTTTAGCAACTGCTTAATTTCACAATGTGCCCAACCTTAAAAACTGGATGTATTTCTGGATTTCTTTTCCTTTGTCTTTTGTTCAAGATTTGGTATTTACTGGTTGACAGGGGATAGGCATCCTTAGACCAAACCTGTCGGTCTACCTAGAATTGGCTACGAGGGCTCTAAATGTGTGACACATGTTTCTCAGGTGCTGCCTTCCTGCACAGAGTTCTGAAGACAAGGATGTTTGTCTTGGAGCAAATGACTTCACTTTTTTTTCCCTCCTCCCAGTTCCACCAGTTCTTTCCTTATTAGTTTGTTCTAACGACCTCATAATTTAGATGAGAGATCTGGAACCATATATTGGGGGGCTTGAGGGCAACTTAATAAATTTTGGAGGTGGGGGAATTGGTATCTATAATCTTGCACATGGAGTGAGGCTAGGGACAGGCATTCAAAAAGCTTGAACCTGAATGGATTCAATCTTTGCAAGTTAGTCTAACCTGGCTAGGCTGAATTGGTTTTGTAACCAGAGACATCCCGCAAATGCAGGCACAAGTCTGCAGTAGCTCAGGCTAGAAGGTAGGGGATGCTAGAGCAGCTCCCCCTTCCCTTCCACAGAGCTGAGCTGAGAGGCTGTGGCAGGACACTGTGATTAGAGATTCTGGGGGAGTCTGATTTCAGATAAACCAGCAAGGGGTCTGCGACAGACATTGCATAAACCTGTTTGAACCAAATCAGTTAAGTCTGATACTATATTCAGCCAGGTTTATCTCAGACTGGTTTCAGACGTTCTCAAACTGGTTTGTGTGCACGGAACATCTATTATGTTTCAAATTTAAACCAGTTTCTGCTTACTTAAACCAGTTTGTGTAATGTCTGTCCCTAGCCTGAACATCCAATATTCAAAAAAAGAAAAAAGTTAATTTTCAGCCCCATTCAAAATAATGTTTTCTACATGAAGGAATATAGAATTCGGGATAAATTGGTATTTTCTAACTTCTAAGAGATACGGTTAGTAAAATAATAGAAGTGGCACTATCCCTTGGATGCCTTCTACATGGGCCTTGGATTAAAATGTTTGGCATGGATTTTCTCTTTAGTTTTTATGACTGTTGAATGATTTGAGTTTCACTTGATTTCTTTTGGGTATTCAAGCTGATGTGCTTTCATCATGCCTTTTGAATTACATGCACTTGTAGGAATTAAATCATCACTTGTGCACATTAAGCCCTGTAATTTATTGCATGACTAGATGTTAGCAGGGCTCAGGGAGGTGAGCCCCTGAAAGAAGTTGTATTACTTATTTAAACTGCTGTTCATGATCAGACCTATTAAAAGGAAAACATTACACAAGAGAAAAGGCAGAAAATCTGTTACATCTACTTTCCTGATTAAATCCATTTTTCTTTTTAAAAGCAAATAGTGTTGTCATACAGGGCTAAAACACTTAGAACTGCAGATATTTTGGGCAACTATGAAAGCATAAGACAAACAGTTGACAGAAGTATTGCATTTACTTTTAGACTTTGCTATTTGGGTGTAATATTTAATATTCAAGAGTAAATAGAAGTTAACAAATAAAAAGCCTACTCATGTTAAATGTATTAGCATAGACTCAGAGAAGTGCATTGGAGAAGTTACCAGTCTAAACAAAAGCCATGCATTTGCTCTGATCCTGATGACTGATGGTAATGATTTTTTAAAAAAAAGAAATATTGTCCTCTTATTCCCCCATAGAATAACAACAATACTTGCTCCAGACGTGTGAGCAAATAGCTTTTCTTATTACTTTCTTTTGTTCACAGTAATAGTTCCCATGTCACCCAGTATTTTATTTCTAGAAAAAGGATACACTGACTATTTCCAGCTCCTTCCATGCACCTGGCTTAGATTTGAAATTAAACTTTCATTGGGTCATTCACAATACCTAAGCAGGAGGAGAACACTGTTTAACTACTCTTGTAGCGTAATAGCCTTTCCATATTATAGGTTCTTATTAAAATTAGGCCGATAATACAAGTTGTTAATGGCTTCTGAATTTCTGAAGGTTATATCACCTTCACTCTCATTCTGTCCTGGAGAAAAAATTGTACTCTAGGCTGCTGAGCCCATGTTAAAATGCCAGTGTACATATCTTCTATTTTTTTTTTTAAGAAGATAATGCCTGTGAAATTTAGTGACTATATAAAATACAAAGTGGAACAGCTTCAACAAGAAGGATGGTGGAAGAGAGTCCCAACCTAGGGCACCTTGTAGTCTGAAGACAGAATTTGACTCAGCTTTCCACATCCTGTGCAAGTGCTTTAACCCCCCTGAACTGTGGGACAGAAGTCAGGACACAAGATGTCACCATAACTTAATTAAGAGCTAGCTTAACAAAATTGTGAATCATGATCATTCCCTACAGTTCAGAAAAAGAAACATCAGTCCTGGAAAGCTCCTAATATTCATTACACCCCTATTCTTTGTTTCTTACTGGCTTTTCACTGAACTGACTCCTGTAGATCCTAGTCTTAGATGACTAAGTCTCTCCAGGAAAGGGAGTTTGGCCCAGCTCTGTAGATTGCACGAGGCAGACAAGCATTTTCAAGTTGGGTGGTCATTGTTGCAATGCCCACATCCTCTTGTAGATCTAGCCCTACAGTGAAACACTTTGTCTCCCTCCAAAATATTTGATGCAAACAAGTGTTCTAACTAGTTTTAAAAGTTGCTTAATTTCTTTTTTCTTGGTCTTCGAAACCATGTACAACTCAGCCATGGCCAGCTAGTTGTAGAGCTGCTTAAAGAAAGCCTGTTGACCTGTTTGCATTTGCTGTATCCCTTTTTGTACACCTAATTCCCAAAGACTTTCAGCAAAATACAATTGTGTTGAAACTATTTTTCCCGTAAACTACAGAGCCTCTGAGTTTAGAGTTGCAGTTCAGTTTCATACATTTCTTAAAAAGAAATTAAATAGTTCATTTGGACCAAAAAATGCTTGATCATTCACTAAAGGATATGTTGCACTAAAGCTCAGAGACAGTTGTGGGTTGCTTCTTCAAAAGCTCAGCTGCTTAAGAGCTTCAATCTGACCTTCTCTTTTCACCTATTGGAAAGCCTACCTTTATTCCTCTTCGGCCACAGTATGAAGAAGTACTTTTACTGTAGCCAACAGCTGGATTCACAAAATTACATTTATGTACAAGTGTGATTTCCATGCAGTATTGAACAAAATTTCAATGCAAAGTCTATTTTTCAAAGCATTCAGAGAAGGTTCTCAAGAAAAAATGAGAACCTCATAATATCTGAGCTCAATAAACATCTTGGATCATAAGTAGTTGGACTTGAAATCTCATGAGAAAGTCCTTCTGATGTTTATAGTGCTCTGCTCTAACCTTAGACAATAGACTTGGCCTGTTGGTTGAACCTGGAAGTTAGAAAGTATGTGTTTTTTGTTTTTCCTCCTTTTTGTGTACTTCAAAACTTCTGAGTTTGACATCCATTTCTGCAGTCTTAGAAAGGTTCACTGACCTAAATCAGTATCAAGTAAATTCCCACACCTTAGAGTGCCTGATTTAAGGCATTTTGTGATTCTCATTATAGATGAAGGAGAAAAATTAAAACAACTGCATGCCACAGAAATAGCCTCTATATTGCTATGGGTAGAGTCAAACTTTACTTAAGTGCTTGGACATAATAGTCTCCTTTTATTCAAGATAAGTATAAAAGAAAATTGCATTCCCGTATGGACCCAGAAGGCTGAAGCGATAGGAGTACTAATGAAAACACCCACACATAACAAGGTTTGAACAGAAGTTGAACCATATAGTCTAGAAGGGGCTCATCTAACACAATGCTGAACACTTGCCTTTAGTAATCAACCCTCTATAAGCTATTTCAAGCAGGACATCGCAAACCATTAATCGCTTTGAAAATCTGCCAACATTTTCAAAGGACTATACAGTAGATAGGCATTTAATTCACTCTATCTGGCATTCGTGCTTTAGAAATTTTCCCGTTGCCTTTTCCTATATTAGTTCAGAGCTCTTCCTTGCCCACTCACCCTTCTCCCCTCACTACCCTTCATTAAAGAGTTTTACATGTCCCTAAGGATTTTTAGATTTAAAAGCACAGGCACAGATAAAACCAAACCTAAGTTACCTGACCTGAGTTGTAGTAAGTATATTATACTACACTTTAAAAGGAGAAAGAATTATTAGGCTTGTTATATTCCAATTCTCCACTGGGTGGGCCTGCAACATATCTGAAGCAGTTTAAGCCTGTGTTCTCAGCTACCCCAGTTGATCAAAGAAAACCTTTTTTCCATCCCTCCCCTGCTGTACCTAGCTACATCAATAGGAATTCAAGTCCCAAGCAGTTCAACTCCCAACTTTTACAAATTCAGATCTATGTCCTGCAAAGGATGAGGGATTCATTTCAATTGCAGTCTTTCAAATTGGCACAGATGCTGTTGTTAGCCTCACAGATGCAATTGCAACCCTGGTGGTGACTGAGAGGGCATCACCATTTCATGTTGTGTGCTTAATGCTCTAATTCTGTACCCTGCTCTGGTCTTTTTTCCTTTCAGCAGGAAGTCTCATAACCTTCTGTAACCACATTAAAATCAATAAAAAAAGTATTAGTTTGTCTCGGTGTAATAAATTCACCCCACCTTACCCTCAGATCAGTGTAACATGTAAGAATGGGGCTTCTCAAGCTATTTCCTAGTATGAAGAACAGTATAATAAAGTGAATGTTCTTGTAAGTTTTTTTTTCCCATCCAGTGATGTATCCTTCTGTCACCTAACCCTGTGGCACCTAAAGCAATTATATACACATTTACTATATTTTTGTTGACTGTCTAGCTGCTGTACTTCTGACCCCAATTCCTCGGTAGTCTTTATGGCACTGTCATACAACAACCCTTTGAGGCAAGGAAGGTTGGGACTAATGTCCCATTTAACAAGCTATGGCTGGTCTACACAGCAAAGTTTTGCTAGCATAGCTATATCAAATATGGGTGAGAAAAGATCTTAAAAACCCTCTGAGTGGGTGGAAGCTATGCTGACTAGGGCTGCGCGATAGGGCCTGATTTTGCGACTGAATCTCCGAATTGAATCTAGAGACTCTTTAATCCCTCCAGATTGATTCGGAGAGATTCAAGGATTTGGATATAGACACAGTTTTATATATTTTTTTCTACATACCTCAAGGTACCAGGTGGCTCATGAATGCTGAGATCATAGGGCGGATGGAGTGTCCCAGGGGAGCACAGGGGCGTCCCCAGCATGCTCGGTGGTGGATGCCCCTGCTCCACGACTGGTGCCTTGGTCTGGGGGAGCACCCAGAAAAAGGTTGGGAAACTGCAGTATAGGAAATAGTGATATAAAAAAGCAAGGATTTTCTGATGCTCATTAATAAAGATTTACTAGGAAGTCTGATGAAATGTGAACATGTAGAAAATTAGGCATTAGAATCGCTGAACTGGCCTCCCCCCCACCAAAAAAAAGTACTTCAGTGTCTCCTCTATATTAAGTATGGCTGTATCCCATTCTTTTGCGTGCTAAGCCCTACCACAACACTTCTCAGCATTGTAGTCCTATTACTATTATTGTTCTGCATTACTATTAATGATATTTTAATGTCAGTGTTTCCCAGTCCTCCTCCTCCTCTGCAGCCACATCAGGAAATCTAGTTGTCTTGGATGTATCTACCAGACCCTCTTGCTTTCCCATTCATGGAATGTGCATCTGCTTTTATGCAAGAGCTGATGACAGAGCATAAGAAGGATTATATGGTTCCATTGGAAAGACTATGAAGTTGCCCACATTCCCACCTCTCCTTCACTGCACATAGTCTCTGTAGTGACTTGAAGTTATCATCAGGCTTTAGACCAGACCATATCAAAGAGACTCTTTACTTGCCCATGACTCCTCATGGGAGGAAGTCTATTGAATGATGATTTATTGCTAGAGAATAGCCAGGAAAATTCCCCATCTCTAATGTATGTGTTCTTTTGTACAATGCGCTAAATAGCTCCCCAGGCAGAGAATATACTTTCCCCTTTTGTGTATATGTCTGTGATTCACAGCATTAGTTGTTAAATATATTACAGAAAAGTCTTTCACCTTGGTCAGCACCTTTGGGCATTTTTACACATGCTACCAGGATGGGGGGGGGCACTTTAACTAAAGCAGCTCCAAGAGCTGCTCTAATTAGAGCACTTGCAATGTCTCATGTATTTGTGTCCCCATGCTTCAAAATGGCAGCAGGGGCTTTAGTTAAAGTGCCGTATGAGCTTTAGTTAAAGCGCCCCCCACTGCTGTTTTGAAGCACGGAGTTGCTGATATAGCACAGTCCAGCAGAGCCAATTAAACAAGTCTGCTCCAACGCACTGTAATTGCAGTGCATTGAAACAGTCTCAAAGGGTGTCTGTAGACGTGGGGAGGCTATCTCATACCTCTCAACCCACCTATCTTTTCAACCCAAAAGAATCACAAAAAAAAAGCACTGGAGTCAGATATGCGCTGGTGGTTCAACTGTGCTCGCATCCTGGATTTCTGCTGCAAAGCCTTTCCATTGGCACAGTGCAAAGGCAAGGGTTTCATATATAAAGTGCATTTCTCAGATTGGCAGATTTTCATTTCGTATATGCATCAGATCTGGAGGGTCTGACTCTGAGCCTAATCCATCCTATTGATTTCAAAAGTAGCTAGATCAGAACCTTCACTTATTCTGGCAAAGTCCCCAGCTAGATCAATGGGAGATTCAATTGAATCAGCAACATCAGGATATGGCCAACTAATTATGAAGCAGGCAAATCACAATTATTCTCACTGCACTGATAGAAAAACATAATTACACAGATTGAATAGTTTGATACTGCAGAATTGAATCAGTCACAATCAAAAGTCCAAGCCCCTGCCTCTGAGTTTGCATGGAGGACCATGCATCATCTATAGAGAGTAGGGTTTTATTTACGTCAAATAACACAACCCCTCTGAGCAACACCCTTGAAGTGATGGAAAATATATTCAGAGATAGTTCAATTTAATAAAATACGCCTACAGAAAGGAAAAGGAAAAATATGTATTTTAAATAACCTGCTGTGTTAAATTGCCCAATAAAGTGGGAGTTCAGATTATCATAATCACACCATAGAGACAAATACTAAAGATTCCTGGCAGATTATTGAGCACCTTAATGAACCTAGTGCCTTTTGGTTTGTTTAGTTAATATTCAGGTTATTAAAATGAGTCAACTGTCTGATTTTTTTAGTAGCTGGTTCAAATGTTAATTGTCAACAAGAGAAGATAATCCAGCATCTTGGCAAAGCTCTGCTGATACTGCGGCTGCTTTATAGATTCACAGATGGAAACATTTAAATTCAGGATGATTTTCTTGTTCCAGCATTTTGTCCCAATTAAAAGTTATTGGTTCAGACAAGGTTACGATATCTGAAGAATGCAGCATCTGTACTTAACCAATGCCAGTAACAGCTGTCACATTTGTTTTTCCCCCATCTCTTCCCTCTCACCAGGTTCGTTCCGCCAAATGCTACCCACCCTCCATAGTGTTATATTTAATGATTCTGCAGGGTAAAGAATCAACTTTCATTGATTTAAAAGGGAGTTGAGAAAATGTAGCCGTAAGGAACCCAAGGGAGGTTTTTTGTCTTTGGTAATAGACCGTTACAGAAAAGTACTTTAAAGAGTTAAATATAGGGTAAAAATTGAAAACAATTGCCTCACCTCATCACCTCTCTCTTGCCAAACTCAGTGGGAGTTCAGCCTAGTGGCTGCATAAAGTAGGACCTTGCTCCAAATTATCTAATATTCTGATGTTGTCGGTTCAGACTTGTTCACAGAAATCCAAGACCTCCTCCTCAGTCTCTGTGGGACAGGGGTGTAGGTTGTAGCCATGTTGGTCTAAGGACATAAGCAGACCAGGTTCTTTGGGTAAATATGATATCATTTATTATACCAACTAAATAATTGGAAAATTTTTTCTTAGCAAGCTTTCAGGTTTAAAAACCCTTTGTCAGGCTGAGGAAGCATCTGCAGTTGGTGTGTGCTCTTTCTGGATGGAAGGAATAGTAAAGCGGCCAGAGGCTGGGCTGGAGCAAGACAGGCAGTCAGTGAAGATGTAGATTGAGGAGTGAGTGGGTGAGAGACAGGCTGGGGAGGAGGAGAAAAAAGGGGGATGAATAGTGGAGAGGTACCTGGGGAGTCGGATGTCAGGCAGGTTATAATGCATCATAAATCCAATGTCTATATTTAGTCCATGATTTTGTGTATCCAGGAGGTTGATGAAGTGGAGTTTGTAGGCTCGTCTCTGAAAAGTGTTTTGTAAGTTCCCTCGGAGGATTAGAACTGAGAAATTGGAGACAGGGTGGTTTCCTTGTGAAAAATGTGCCCCCACCACTAACTGGGTATTCTTGTTTTTAATAGATTTCCAGTGTGCGTTCATTCTGGTGTGCAGTAGTTGTTTGGGCTCTCCTACGTATTTTCCATCAGGGCATTTGGTGCATTGGATGAGGTATATTACATTTCTGAAGGTGCAGCTGTAAGATGCAGGGATGCCGATAGCTCTGCTGCGGGTGTAGTAATTGTGGGGGTCGGGGGATGTGTTGCCAGGTTTTACATTTCTTGTCATGGCACGGTCTGGATCCATTCGGTGCGCTCTGGGCCGTAGGAAGTTTGCTTCTGGTGATGAGGTTAGTGAGGTTCGGTGCTTGTTTGAAGGCTAGGATGGGTGGCTCTGGGAAGATCTGTTTAAGAATAGGGTCTCTATCTAGTATGGGTTGCGGTTGTTTGAGGATTTGATGAGGGAGGAGTGATGTCATAGTCAGCGGTGTGCGATTTCTGGGGGTTTTCCTTCTGTAGTGCAGCAATTCTTCATGTGGTATCTGGGTGGCTCTTTCATAGTATCATAGTATCTAGGGTCAGAAGGGGCCTAGAGCAGGCCATCTAGTCTGACTCCCCGCCAATGGCAGGAACGAGTGCCAGGGTCACAGGACCTTCCACATCCTAGCCACCCTAACTGTGAAGTAGTGTTTCCTAATGTTTCAAACATATGATCTTTCTCTCTGGAGAAGTGTCCTTGTTGAGTGAAAGCCTTTTTAAGATTTGTGAGGTGGCAATCTTGGGTATTTTCTTCAGTGCAAACTCTGGTATCTGAGGGCTTGGCTGTATATCACAGCTTTCTTGGTGTGTTTAGGGTGATTGCACATTCTGTGCAGATACGTATGTTGGTCTGTTGGTTTCTTGTATAACGTGGTCTGTCTTTTACCATCCTGGATACTGATAATCTTGTCTAAAAAGGAGATGATGGTGCTGGAGTATTTAACAGATAGTCAGATGAAGGGATGATGATTGTTGAATTTCTGATGGAACTCAATCAGAGATTGACATCTTCATTTGGCCTGAAAACCTGCATCGATGTATAACGGGTTTGATGGTGTGGTCTTTGAGGAATCCGTCTTCCAGGCGGCTCATGAAAAGGTTGGCGTACTGTGGGGCAGTTTTGGTACCCATAGCTGTGCCAATGGCCTGGAGAAAGTGTTGGTTATTAAAAGTGAAACTTGTGTGTGAGGATGAAATGTGTAAGACCAGTAAGATCCTTAGGTCTATACTTTGAGTTGTCATCTTGCTCTTGTAAGGCAGGTTTGGATGCCATCCTGGTGTGGGATTTTGGTATATAAGCTGGTATATAACATCCATGGTGGCTAGGAGAGTGTTGTTGTCAAGGTGGTCTATGGTTTTTTTTTAATTTTTGTAGAAAGTCTGTAGTGTCTTGGAAAAAACTCACTCTTTGGGTGACAAGCAGATTTAGGATTGATTCAACAAAACCTGATATTTCTTCAGTGGAGAGGAATCTGACTCCCCAGGTTCCTCTCCACTATTTACCTGCTACATTCATCCCCCTCCTCACCCCCCGGCCTGTCTCTCACCCACTGACTTCTCAATTTATATCTTCCCTGGCTGGCTTTCTCGCGTGCAGCCCAGCCTCTAGCTTCTTTACTATTCCTTCCAGGAAGAGCACACACCAACTTCAAATGCTTCCTCAGCCTGCCGAAGGTTTAAACCCGAAAGCTTTCTAAGAAAATATTTTCCAACTATTTAGTTGGTCTAATAAAAGATGACCAACTGAGCCCCCGCATAAAAGAGACACCCCCCCCACCACAGGGCCCTTATTAGGAACTTAACATAGCCCCTCATTAGGGCTTAACAGTGCAGAGGAAATGCGCAGATAGGCTTTCTAAACTTGCCTTTCACCCTAGGGCGTTGTCTTTGGGAATATGGGTTACATAGGTCTTGCTGGAAGTCATATTATAGATTTTAACTTGGTGCTGATCTCTGAATGTTCTCACGTCAGTTTGATCAACTGACAATCTCTGCTCAGAAAGAAGTGTTGAACCGTGGAGAGACTGATAAGTCATATTTGAAGTGCCTCAGCCAGACTGGACAGGACAAGTCCTGCTCACCCCTGCTCCTTAATCATGAGAACTGAAGTGTCCCCAAGTCACTCAAAAATGAAACTACTAGTGTTTATAATTTAATTCCACATAGAAAATGCATTTAGATTAAAGCTCAACATGTTAGTATTGATCTACCAATTATAAATGTCACTGAAACTGCTAAGGAACTTAAAAACAATGCTTAATTTGGGGAAAGAGGTGCACAGAGACAAAGACTGTAACACATGGAATATCAGTGAGTTCAAAGAGCTTCTGGTCAGACTACAAGACATAAGTTAATTGGCTCAGCTTAATGCGGAATAAAAAAGTAAAGGTTAAAGAATAACTATCCAATTTTGAGAGCTAATTAATCTTCATTTAATGGGACAGTCACAAATAAGAAAAAAAGAAATTTTATAGACTTAATTCATAGGAAAAATATCTTATAATTTACACTTCTAACAGTGATATAATTAAGCTGCCAATAATATTAACAAAAGGCTCCAGGACAGAATTTTTAACAGATCTCAGGTGGATATGTAACATCATCAGTCTGTGCAAATACATTTCCTCATATCATCCTCCTCAACAATGCAAACTGCATCTAGAAATGACCCTCATTTTCAAGAAAGGGGATCAAGCTACACATGCAATGGAGCTCAGTGTTAAGGTGGGGAAGAAGAGGCCATGGGCTATGGACCCAGACACGCTCCTCTCTATTCCTTCACAAAATAGGCTTTACGGTCTGGGTCGTCCCCTTTGCTGACTGTGCGGGTGCTGTAGCTAAGGAATATCCATTGTACTTCAGGTCCGTACTGCCAAGGAAGTGGACGCCAGTTTCCAGGCATAGAACGTCCACCCATGTTATCTAAGCCACACATGAATTCTGGGAAAATCTTCCAAATTTGAGAGGTGAGCCCATATACGAGAGTCATACTTCTCACCTGACAGAACAACCCGGAGAACACTTGATGAAGGAAATGTCCCGTATAGCCCTTGCCATGGGTTTTAGCACCTGATGGGGTGATACATAGCAATGAAGACTGCAGTGAAGGCTTATTAGTTTAACCACACTAGTACCTGGTTTTCAGGGAAACAGCATCCTCTGAAACACCCCTGATTTTTCAAGGAAGTGCTCAGTATCTCTGCAAATCAGGTCACTTGAGAGCAAGGCAAGGATTTTTGTGGGTGATATCTCCCATCATTGCCACAACATCATTTCACCACCTATGAGCCACCCTTAAAGCTTGAACATACTACAGTTTTGATCCAAGTTCATTTTGTCAATTAAAAAATGGAATTGTTTCTTCCGGAGCCTGGAGTATGTTCTCTGAGTTGGAGTTGGTTTCTCTCCAGGATCTTTACAGGCAAAACTGATGAAAGCAAAACCAAAGCAATTTTATTTTTAACAACAGGAAAAGCAAAAGTTAAGCACTATGGTACAAACGGATTCAATTGGCATAACGTTATTAAAATATTTTTAATATGAATGATACATACTTTAATGCCAAAATGACATTAACACAGATTTACTAAATTCTATTTGTATAATTGTGTATCTACATGATACATTAAAACAACTGACCTTTTTCATAACCACACTTGTCTTTTGCTTACAGTTAAAGAATGAATAGGGAATTTTTAATATAATGTTGAAAAAAGGAGAGCCTAATATGGATTCCAATGCAGTGTAACCAGCCTGCTATTATTTGTTACATTAGCTATAGCTTGTTTTAAAACCAGTCTCTTTCTATTGTATAATCTCCTGGAATTCTCACCATTTAAATCCTGTTATCCATACTAGATATATTTAACTACCATCCAATTTGAGCTGGTGGTCAGAAAATTAAAGATTCTGTATGCCATTAACAATGTCCTGAACCATCCAGCTGTTTCTTATTAAGTTTTTTCCATGATCGCTAAATGATTTTGTTATATCGCATGTCTTTATTTTATTTACTCAAATGTACACACAATCAGAATCTAATTTTGAAACCCTGGTCTAATTTATCTCTAATCAGTTAATATTTAAGTAGCATACTTGCCTTCAATTATAAAATTATTTTAAGAGAAAACTCTTTCCTCATTCCACTCTATCCTTCCTGCTATTCCCTTGAAGATTGCACCGTCACATCAGAATAAAGCAGTAAAATTGCACTTAAAATAAGCATGGTGAGGAAAAAAAATAAAGTATATGTTCACAGTAAGGAGAGATTGGACAGAATATGGGACTGATTCTTTTCTGAGTTGCATCACTATGAATGGGAGTAAGCCTAACCGAGTTTCACCAACACATGGGGCATGTCTACATGAGATGCTGAATGTACAGAAGACTTAAGTCTATTGCGCATTAGCACAGAGGTCAAAACCCATGCTAATACACAGAAGAGTTAGTTTAATGCACATTAACATCACTAAAAAAGCATTCATCTGTACTAATGCACAGTAGCACCAGTTATAATGCATTAAGTTAGTACTTGTCATTTCTGGTACTAACTTAATGCTCCATAATTACTGCACATTAATGAATGTGTAGACATGCCCATTAGGCCTGTGCGAAGCAGCCAGTATTGATTTTGGATTCAGATTCGGCTGATTCAGGGGGCATTGATTCGTTGTGGTATTTCGAATCATTGTCCCGATTCAGTTTGGCCGAATTTGATTCGGAGATTCAGCTGCTGCCGAATCTCTGAATCACCCAGACCAGGTCTGTCCCCCGCCCACCCTCCCAGCCTGGCAACGGCTGCCCCACTCGCTCCAGATCCAGTCCTTTAAGAACCCCCCCCGAGCAACCCCCCTGGACTCACCATTCCTGCTGGTGGGGGGGCAATCCCTGCTGCCCCCCACTTCCCCACACCACATGAGGGGGCTCTGCATGAGCCCCTCCTCAAAGCCCTGAGGCCACAGCAGGAGCAGAGAGTCCTGGGGGTTTTCTCATTTTTTTTTCTTCTTAATGAGCCGGAGCTGGGCAGGGCAGGGCAGCTATGGGAGGGAGGACTGGGGGAGCAAGGAAGACTGGGGGGTTTGTGGCAGACCCCTCCACATGGCATGGGGCAGTGGCGGGTAGCGGAGATCGCACTCCCCACCTGGCAGCACTGGTGAGTTGTGGTTTTTTTTAAGTACTGGGAGCTGGGACAGGCAGGGCAGCCATGGCAGGGCTGGGGGATCAGATGGGGGTCAGGAGCGTGCTGGAGGAGCAGGCAGGGGATGGGGCCTGGCAGGGGTCCCTCATGGTCCCCTACCCCACCCCACCCCACAGCTCTGAGTCCAGATGTGGCTCCCTGCTGCAGCGGGTAGGGACTGTCCAAATCATCGAAGCTCTCCAAATTTTTTCCAAAGATTCAGAGAGCGTCAAATTGATTCAGATCTTTTAATTGGGCCCTGATTCGATTTGGTTTTGGAGATTCAGCCACCAAATTGAGCCAAATCTTCTCCAAATCAAATCACCACCTGAAGCTTCACACAGCCCAAGTGCCCATGAAGTATCAGTCTCAATATCCTATAATTTTTGGCTGATTGAAGTTTCAACTAGATGTAAAAGGCCAAATTCTGTTCTCATTTCTGTTTCTCAAATCTAGCATAACTGTCATGGTTTAATTCCAAGAACACACAGCTCGTCTATACAAAAAGTTACTCATAGTTTTCCTTTCCAATAATTTCTTCCATTAATAGGCATAGGTTTTTGGGGATCTTTTTTAATGATTTAGAATATAGTGCAGAGGATTATAATGTTCTTTTTTGCCTGGTAAATTATTTATTTGCAGATCATTTAAACATATGCCTATATGGAAAACAATTACATTTTGCGTATGTTAGTACTATCTTTTTTCGTAAGATTTATTGCAAATATACAATGGTTTATTTAAGGACTTCCAGGGTTGCGTAAGCCACAACCCTGGTCTCAGAGCTTCAGAGTGAGGTACATAATAGACCATAATATATTTAGCAAATGATAATTAAAGGCACAGGATGGAAGGCAGAAGGGAAAAATACATTCCATGGCAATGAAGCTGTTTAAGAGTCAGGGAACACTGCTCAGGAGGGAATATTTTTTGGCTTCTCTACCTAGATATAAATCACTTCTAACCATATAGCATATCTGACAAGATATAGCAAGTTCTATCCTTAAAGTTATTTTGCTGCGTTCTGTCCCACTAGCCTGTCTCCAATATACTCCTACACAGCTATTAGGAGTTAGATGGTTTTAACTCCTAGTCCTGCAAATGGTTACACCTCCAGATAGATTCACATTGCTCAGTGGGATTGTATTTGTGCATAAAATTACTTCACATGCATAAGTGAAGAATCTGATGGTTTTTCCAAGGCCTAGGGAAAGTTAGCTTTGTGTCTAAATAGAGTTAGAAATTCAAATAATCATAGCCTCACAAACAGCCATTCCTGACATTTTATACATAGCAGTGCCTGAAGCAGTATGTTAGAGACACTCTGCCCCTAGCACACCTGAGCCTGCTTATACTTGTGGAGAAAATATAAAACATCAGTTGGTGGAAAACACTGGCTTTTCTTTGCAATGGTTTTATTTCAGTGCAGTTCAAAAGGCTGCTTTGTATAGAAAAGTTGCATTTGCTTGAGAAATACTTTCCATCATGTGGGAGTAAAAGCTTCTTGAGTTTCACTTTTACATTTTCAAATGCACAGAGGCAGAATAAGTATTTTTCAGTCTAGATTATTTTTTGTTTAGGAGTAAGAAAATCCAATAACAAAGAAAGCATATATGCCATGTTGCCAGGAAAAAAACACAGGCAACTAGAGCCCCAATTCAGCCATGAGCAGGTATGTGTTTTTTTTCCTGAAGTTACTGAAACTAGGGATAAGTTAATTTAGAGCTCATTGTAGGATAATAACTTTATAGGATAGCAGACAGAAGTGCAGCAAATCACCATAATTCATGGTGATTTGCAGGAAGCGCCATGAGTTAAAATGATTCCCTGGGCCCAACAGACAGTCACTGTTGGGTCCCAGGGGTTAGGGGATCCAGCTGCAATTTGGAGCAGGTGCAAGTCTGCAGCTGCTCTACCCTAGCTCTGCTCCACCCCGGTCCCAGCCCTGGTTCTGTCTTCAGAATGGGAGAAGGGAGAGAATAGAGGGAGTTCCAACTAGGGGGTTTTCAGGAAGCACTGGAAGGTGGGGCGGGTGGACTGCAGCTGTATCAGCCCAACCTTGCGCCTAGTGTGCGTGGACACAAATGAATAAAGTCTTTGGAGTGCCTTCATGAGCACCTTCATGTAATGAGGGTTCAGATTGTTGTGGGATTCAGCCCTTTTAAAGTGCTCTGCAGCCATGCACTTCAGCACCGTACACACTGTGGAGAACTTTCAAGGGGCCGATCTCACAGCAGACAACTTCTGTCTGTGCCTATAGTGTAATGTTTTGCAGCAGTATGGAAACTTAGAGTTTTCTCTAAACAGGCACTCTTCTGCTTTTAATGGCACAGTATTTAGTTATATAATAGTTTCACAGCTAGATTCATAGTACTTATTTAGGTAACACTTTAAGCAGTAAAAGAACTTTAACTGTATAGTTAGTAAGCTTTCTACCTGCAAAAGTGTACTTGGGTGTAGTACACTTGCAAAACACACCCTCGCTCTACTGCTCATTGATGCAATGAGCAAAGCAATATGCATTACTAGCAGTTAAGTATGAAGGTTATAAATATCATGTAATGCTTGTTTTACTTCTAAAGTCAGTTTTTTTGGGGGGGTGTAGGCTAGCTTCTATAGGCTACAGATCACAAAAAGACAAATGGGAAAATAAGGGGGAAGGGGGGAAGGTTAAAACAGGACTTTGAAGACTCAGAGGAAGCTGCAATCTGACAGAGCAAAAATCATTTCTTTTGAGCATTTTGCTTAGTATTTACTTTCAAGTTAAACTATGATGCTTGTTCTTCTGATACAGCCGTGTTTGAACATTAGCAACTTAAGTAAATTGATTTGCCTTCCTCATGAACTGCTGCAATAAAAAGCAGAATATACCTGGATAGCAGCCACAGTATTTAAGCCTGGGATCAAAGTCCAGCTGCAAATGTATAGGACCTCACTGAAACCTTCATTTGTAACTGTCTGATTTTCCTCCTATTCATGTAAATAACTAATACTCCACTGAAGTGTATTGATTTGCATGGGTGGAGAACCAGTGTGAACCAAAGAAAACCACTTGCTACCCACACTGCCACTGTTGTCTGCGAGCAGTCAGCGATTGCCACTGCTGTCACTGCCGGTGGTGTCTGTGGGTGCTCACCGCTCACCACCCAATCTCCCCGCTGCTAACAGTGCCAGCAGCATTTGCAGGAGCTCCCTGCTTACCTCTGCCACCACACTCCCAATGCCACCAGTGCTGCCATGTCCCACCAGTCACCAGCATTCATGCAGGGGACCCACCCTTCCTAAGCAACCCCCACACCCACAGTCCCCCCAAACCTAACTACACAGTGACTCCACACCCACCAACCCACATCCCCCCACTCCTCCTACCTTCAAGTAACCCTGAGCTGCTGGCCAAGGCAGGTTTTTATACTGCTGGGGACAGCACAGGTGCAGGCCCCGGGCTCTAGCTCCCCCTGGCTGCAGATCCAGGAGGAGCCAGGCAAGGTTATTTTGCCCCATGTGGCACAATTTGTTCCACAACAAAGTGTATGTCCGAGCACATGCACTGAGGCAAAAAGCCCTGGCTCAAATTTGCACCGCTTCTATTTGAACTGCTGCAAGCGCATGTGCTTGCATGTGTGGATGCGCTCATAGAGTCCCATTTCTCTGAACATAGCAGGATTTGACCAAGAAGAGACAGTGTCTTTCTTCATAGTTACAGGCCTCTTTTCAGGCAACAGTGCACTTAGCTCAAGAGCTGTCTTTCTCCTTCCCTAGCAATTTTTCTCAGTGTACATCCTCAGTGCTTGTTTCAGCTTATCTGGTATTTCCTTGCTGCCTTCCTTCTCACCTTCTCTGCCCTTTTCTGCCTCTTTTACAGATACACAGTCCTTCACAAACTAGTAGCCTGCAAAAACCCTGCATTCACATAAGCCCTGTATATTCCTTTGCTTGAAGCAGTGATACGAGTCTGTGTTTGGGATGGAGGCTACAATACTTTCAACTAATTTCATAAAGGAGTTTAGTTGTTTTAAGAGTAGTGATTACAATTTTAACATTATGGCATGATGTCAGAACTCGATTTTACAATGGATCTGATATATCCTGGCTGTTATCTGTATCCATCTTCCACTAATTCTCATTATCTCCCATAAAACATTTCATATTTGCGACCAGACCGGTTTTGCCGTGGTATTCCAAGAGGATGTTATATTTAAAGATGACTGTGTTTTGCCAAATTATTTTTATGATCACATATAGTATTAAAAGCAGAGTCCTGCTTTGGGAAACTTTTAAGTGTTAACTTCTTGGTACATCTATCCAATAGATGAATTGGGAACATTTTCATTTTGCAAATTATGGGCAGAAATGACAGCTATCTCTTCTAAGCACAGTTTTGCCAAGCAACCAACCTTCCACCTCTGCTGTGAGTAGACTTTCTGGACAAGGAATTTATCTTGCCATGCTTGCACCCAGGTGTGCATATAACTGAGGGAAGCACAGTCTGTCTTAACCACACATTTCCTTCTCCCATTCAAATAGTGAAAAAGTTCTCTGACTGTAGCTACCTTAAGGAGTTTCTTTTTGGGAAAATGCCAGGTGTTGCTTTAATTCCTTAAAAAAAAAAATCTCTTCTTTGTTTTAGGCCTTGCTGTTTAAGACTTGTTTAAACAAGCCGTTTTCAAGCCTTGCTTAAAAATAATTCCTTTTCTTGGTTTTAGACCTTGCTATATAGGCCTTGCTGACAGGCTGTTAAAATTCTTTTTTTCTGTTTCCAGACCTCATTTTACATGTCATGTAATACCTCTGAGCTCTATGGACATATATCATAGGGGCAACAATACATCAGGGCTGCTCAGCACCCCAAAGCAGCAGGGACAGCTACAGTTGGACCCACATCCTGGTGCAGGGAGGGAAGCTGCTGCCAGGAGGGAGCGAGTAGGGAGTAGGCAAGAAGTGAGGGGTACTGGCAGGGACTCGGGGGGTGGCTTGCGAGTGAGGGGCAATGGCATATCCGGGCTGCTCAAAATCCACAAAGCATTGGTGGAGGTGGCAACCACAGCTGGTGGCCACCCGCATCCTGGTGGCAACTGACATCCTGGGGGTGGCAACCTGCATCCTGGTGAGTGAGGGGGCAGGTGCTCTGATTTTCCATGATGAAAGAACCAAAATCAGAAGCCAAAATGTATAGGTATTTAAAATTTATTTTATTATAGTGATTTAGGCACTTCCAACTTGCTTTAGAACTGTAAATATATCAATAACACATTGTGTTCAACTGATACCTATAGATATACATATATATACATACATACATACATATATATATGTATGCATGAGATTAAAATGAATGACCAAAATCATTGGTGTATGAAGTAGAGGCATAACTAGGCAGTTCTGTGCCCTGGGTAAGAATGGCACATGGGCATCAGCTGCAGATGGGCTGCTGGTGGTAACACAGCAGCTGGAAGAAGAGCAGCAGTGGCTGCTATTTTTGTGACTCTTTCCCCTCCCCGTTCTCCCCACCATCATCCCTCCTCCCCACCCCCTTAGATCAAGTCTACCAGTGTCTGCCAAGCTGGCACCTGGGACTGCTGCCCCAGTCATACACAAATATCACTACTGGGATGCAGTTATTTTAACTGATTAGCAGGCTCTCATTGACTTCATTGGTAATGCTTATATAAATGAGGGTTGGTTTGGTTCACGGTTGGTTTTAAACCCTGTGGTCATGTCCAGATGAGCATGGCCATGTAGTACATGGCACTGCAGACACATCTGTGGCACCACATACCGCATGTTCTGTTGTTCTCTGCGCTGCAAGGGAGCAGCACAGAGGGATTTTTGACCCCTGAACATCCAGAGGTCAAAAAACCCATGAAAAGATGGAGCAGCGCACACAGTGGCAGTATACACGGCCCAAAGCCAGAGCCTCCACTACTGGCCAGGCTCTGCATAGCAAAATCACTGCTGCTGCAGCTCCAAGAGGCCACCAGGAACCCAGATAAGACTGCTGGGGCCAGTCCAGTGCAGGCCCCAGCCTCTCCTACTGCACCCAATGTAACTTGTCCCATGCAGCGCAAGCATCCCCCAGGGATGACCAGTAGTGCTACAAGGTGTGTCATCGCTAGTTGTTCCCAAGAAATCAAACATCCACACATGTCTGGACGTGGCTTGTATGTAGAAATAATGACTTGGTAGAATCATATAATCCATCTTGTGAATTTTGGGTTGTGCAATGCACTTTGAAATTTGACAGAAGATGAATTTCCACCTCTTTTTCTGGGAACAGAGATACAAAGTTAATGCAGTCCAGAAATAGAGTGCATCTATTGTAGGTTTTCATAAGTTCTTTCTTCCCTTTGTTATCTGAGAGCCACATAAATATATAACACAAAAAGCCCAGCAACAATCTTTTCTTCCTTCCATGTTCTGTTGGAGATATGGCTTAATTGCTGTATTGGGACATTTTTGGTTTGCGTTTTAATTCATTTGTTTGTATACGTGAGTGGGTGTAGTATTTTTCTGAAGAATTAATTTGCAGGAGCACTAATGTTTGCATGCCACGTCTGAAGTATTCGTCTATGTTTCTCTCCTGTTTTCAGTACATTTGTTTATGGTTAACTTCATACTTCTGCACAGTCTCTTAAAGAGTCATAAGGGCTATTTTCTCGATAGTGTTTTTTCAGTGCAATCCTTGTAGTATTTTAGAGCTGGGTATGGGGAAGGAAAATACAGATAGGGCAGAACCTGAAATCAGATGACTCTTTTGAATAAAAAGAGTATTGCCAGGAATCTGTCTGATTCCTGTTAAAGCCACCATGCTGAAGCTTCAAAAACTCCTCTCTTTAGTTTACTTGGTAATTCAGCAGAAAGTATGTTTTATGGGAATTCTTACCATGGAAACCTAAAATATAATTCTCCAAACATGTGTTTCATTCTAATGTATTCAGGGCTAATGTCTGAAAACCACTGGGTTATGTTAGTCTGGTTGCTATGATCATGTTTTCTTTTTATTATAACTTTTGATTAATGCACAAACAGTGAAAAGGGGTTGGGTGATTTCAGTACATGTAAAAGTGACATGTGGATTGCACTGGCTCCGGACAGGCTTAACGCTGTACAAGTGCCCTCTAAGGAGTTCTGGCAATATAAGCAGTCTTGGCCTGAACATACATACTCTCCAGTCCCCTCCACAGCTCTGCCACGTTCACTCACTACTAGTTGTTTGCTCTCCCTTCCCTCCCCTCCTTAGTCCTCTCTTGGACCCTCACATACAGCTCAGCCAGTTTACCTTAACTTAACTGTGATCAAGAGCACAGTTAACTTAAGTTATATTACTATTCCCATTTCAGTCTCTCTCATGCAGGAATTAAAAATTCTGGTAAATTGTGGAAGAGTTTACACAATGAAACAGTAGACACTGGCAGCTCAAACCCAGGACATCCAGGATAAAAAAAGTATTTATCCTAGTGAGGCCTTTGTCATATTTATACATTGTCATCAGATTTCTCATATTTACACCTCGCTTCTAAGCAAGATAGCAACCTTTGTTGTGAGAAATCAAGGGAAAAACTTCAACTTTCAAGCACAATAACAGCCATAAAAATTAAGACAGATGAAACCTATAAAGTGAGGAATACTCCATACTGATTTTCTCCTTTTTGTCTGGAAAATTGGGCTATCTTGTTCTTCCACTGAGGCAATGGAACCGTCATCCTACTGAGGAAATTTAACCGAGAATATAAAAATTGTATTATTATCCCATCTAAGTAGTCAGCAACATCATTGTCAAGTGTCTGCATAGGGCTGTGCAAAATTTCACCACCAGTTTGTTTCAATGCTGTTTCAACTCTTGGAGAAAACTAGGAGTAATGGTCACAGTCTGGACACCCTAGTTGTGAAGCAGCCTTTCCTAGTGTTGAGCCTGAAATGAGCCTGAAACAATCTTCCAGGTGTTTGTGACCATTACTCCTAGTTTTCCCCAAGCGCGCCCTGGTGAACAGTTGTTCACTGAGCCCTAGATGTACGCTTCTGATGTAGCGGTAAGCTGCTACCAAGTCCCTTCTCAGCCTTCTCTTTTTCAGGCTGAAGAGTCCCAGGTCTCTTAGCCTTTCCTCATATGGTTTACTGTGCGAGCCTCTGATCATATGGCTGGCCCTTCTCTGGACTCTCTCGAGATTTACCACATCCTTGATAAAGTGTGGAGCCCAGAACTGGATGCAGTGCTCCAGCTGCAGTCTCACCAATGCCGAGTAGAGCAGGAGAATCACTTCTTTGCAATGAGTTTGCTGAAGACGCATCAATTGATGCATGCCAGGGTATTGTTGGCCCTGCTGGCTACAGCATCGCACTGCCAGCTCATGTACATACTGTGGCCAATTATAACCCCCAGGTCTTGGTGACAAGTGATGGGGGATCTTCAGTCCTACTGCCTGATGAGAGGCAGCAGTTGCACAAGCACCCATGTCACGAGCTAGGGGTGCAGGGCCCCAGAACCTCCCTGCACCGATCTCCTTGACAGCTGGTAGGCTTTGTGACCACATCAGGGCCTAGCAGCCAGACCTGCAGTGGTTCCCCCCCAGCCAACGCAGACAGACACAGTCCCACAAGCACCCATGACACAAGTTTTGCCTGCCTGTGACCAGAGGTGCAGGGCCCCAGAAACCCCCGCACCGATCTCCTTGACAACTGGCAGGCTTTGTGGCCTCAGCAGGGGTTAGCATCCCTGCAGCTTTCATCCTGCCACGCCTTAATACACACAGTGTCGCCTGTCACAAGTTTTGCTTGTCCTCAGCTTGAGATACAGTTCCCCCCAAACCCCTGCCCCTATCACCTTGAAACTTGGCAGGATTTGTGGCCTCAGCAGGGGCTAGCATGCCTGTAGTTTTAACCCTGCTGTAGCTTAACACATACACATGATATAAGTTTTGCTCTCAAGATTTTGGGGTGTAGTATCTGCATTTCTCCTCCTGACTCCTCAGTCACTTACAAAACAGAATAACATTGTCAGATAACAAGAAACTACCAGTTATACACAAGAAGACATAATTAAACGTATGTACCCATATACCCTCAGTCATACATCCCACCAGATGGCAATCTGTTTATACCAACTTTTTCCTGATACAGAGAAATTAATAGTTAATGAAACAGCCATTCAGCAACTCTGGGTGAAGATTTTCTGTATCACTACATCATTCATCATATACAATAACTTTGTAAGAAATGGTTAACATTTGGCCCTGTTAATAACTAGTCTTTGTTCATAAAACTCTGCAATATGCATTTTTGGATTTGGCTGAAAGGGATACTGAACAGTGATTCCAGTGGGAGCTGCAAGCGATCTGCTCCAGGGTCAAGCTGTCTAGTCACTGGATTCAACAAGTCCAACCATGGAGTTACTGAAGAATAGTCAGTGACATAGCTATGTTTGCCTAAACAGTCAATGTTCATTTAACTCACGATCCTCAGTTATACTAAGCACTTTAAAGGTTACATATGCTCTCATATCAAAATCCTTTCTGTTCTATAAAAATCAGGACCCACTGAGGATAAAAGACTGCCTGTGTGTGATAGTGCAGTGTTATAATCCGTTTTTAATAGAGTGCCCCTCCTCCCCCCAACTTGTTCCTTGAGGAATAACATTTCCACGCTACTTCTGGCCATAATTAATATGCTATAATTCAAATTTAAAAGGCTGCATAAGAAATGACTCATCCAACCAACCAAGTTTAAAAACTGCAGTAGCTCTTTAAAGTTAGCTTTGCAACAAACCAACATAACACAGAGGAAACAAGCAAAGTACTTCCCACATATTATTTTAAAATATTTTCCCCGTTGTTTTTAATAATAGCCCCTCAGTTCCCTTTGTTGTTTGAAACAGAAATCAATCAATTTAATGTGCACACTGGTTCATTAAGAATACCTAGTGCTTTCTTCTTGGGACTTTCAGCTATGTGGATTGGTTTGCTGTTACCGGAAGAGTTCTGCACGATGATTTGAGATAGCAAGGATATCCAGGAGCACTGACCTGATGTTTCTTATTTTATTTCATTTGTGAGAAGAAAATACAGAAACACTCACAGTGATATAGAAAACTCATTTTAAAAAGGGCATCAGAAATCTGAGTTTGGTTGAGCGCAGCGTTTATTTACACGGCTAGCCAGTGGGGAAATCCTGCCTTTGCGAGGCTCTGGCGCGTGCCGTGTGGAACTGGTTGTTGTGTCACACACTAAACAAAGCAGATCTCTGCCAGGCTCCTCCTGAAGGATTTCTAGACAATAACATGGTACTAGGAGAAAAAGCAAAGACAAAACCTCAGGTAAGAGAATGGAGTAGTTTAAAGCCTCACGTTAACAACAGTAATGAGGAGGACAACGGGAGGAGGTCTAAGCAGTAATTCACTCTGCAATAAAAACAATAGTTTTACCACTGACAAGACCTGATTCTGATGCATGTGATGTTTTTAATAGTTTTCAGTTAACTTGGGCAAAGGATTCTAACTATAAAAAATGAATTACAGAAGTCTTGAGAAGTGCTGCATTCTGTGCAAAGCTTTGGACCTTGATATCAGCCCTGAAAGTGTCATGGGGAACCTACACTTTTAAGAGGGCATGGAATGGCCTAGTTGGCACCAGTTGTTGTGTTGTGCAAGAGCTTTATTATGCAACATTGATGAATTAGGATTTAGTTACTCAGTGAAGTAGGCTTCTATTGGACTATGTCGCTGACACGACTTCTGAACAACGCACAGCCCTAGCATGGAGATAATAACCCATCTTCCACATGGAGAGCATGAAAAATCAAAGGCCTCTGCTACATGTTACATATATTATGCAATTAACTGATTAATTATGCAATAAGTTTAGAACAGCCATATGTGCAAAGTAGGACCAGCCATAAGTGTAAAGTAAGTATCACACAGTTAACTGGTCAATCATGCAATAAATTTAGACCAGCTACACACGGAAAGTTATTATCACATGATAAGAATGACTCTCCAGCTATAAAAAAAACCAAGTATAGATCAAGTTAATTCTTGAAAATATGTAACAACTCAATAGCAGAGTTCTATCTAACTCTAATCTGAATGTGTAGCAGGGCCACTCAGCTTTTCCCACAGGGCATATCTCTGTTAGTCAGTCTCATCCCTGTCAGTTCTTCAATGGTATCTCCCTCTTTCCAGGTCAAGAACGGTGATTCATACTGTTTCATGTCCTTTGAGGGTCTTTGAGCCAGGTCAGGCCAGCCTGCATGTTCTGAGGAAGTCAAAAGACTTGTTACTTATTGTTCGACTATAATGGGCTCCAGTGATTACTCCAGTTGCTTCTGATAGCATGAGGAACAATTCTCTATCCAACCCACTCACCCAGAACTGCAGTCATTCACAGTCCATATAGATTTTGTTAAATTCAAATTTTCCTTATTCCAAGCCAAATTAGCCAAATTAAATTCCAAATCCGTGAGTCAGTCCAGAACCATAATTGGCCCTACTACCAGCAAACATCCTCCACCCCCTTCTGGGGCTTCAGATATTCTCAAATCCTTTGGCAGGCATCCTACTTGTAGGTCCAAGCCTGGAGGCTTGAGGTTTGGATGTCCCAGAGTTTTACTTGCCCTTAGCCATAAGGCCCCAGGAGCAAGCTAGAGAGGAGTCTCCCATTTCCATAAAGTGGGCATAAAGCCAAGGTTAACTATGCATTACCTATGCGGGTACTATCCCATGCCAGCAGAGCAGCCTTCCGCGGGTGCAACTAGGAAGCCACCGTGGTGATCATGGTATTTCCCCTACCAGGCGAGCATAGGACTAGGCTTGATCTGAGCCGACAAAACAGTCCATAAAGATGTATGTGTCATTTATAAAATTCATGAATGCTGTGATTTCCATGATATCTGTCACAAGTAGTACCCCTGAATCCCAAAACAATAAATAAGGGGTGAGAGTGCCTGGGATCTTACAAATGATTCACACCTTGTGTGAGATCAGGCATTTACTTTCACCTACAGGTACATTTCACTCTGATCACGCTCTAAGAACCGGAACTTCTCTTTGATACGTACCTTCACTGCCTTGCCCTCACCATTCGTCCGCCCCCATTTACTTCTGTACTGGAAACATTTAGGTGTCTGTGTTCTAACCTGGACTTCTGGTGCCTGCTTATCCTGATGTCTGTGAGGGGGTAATAGAAGAGATATGAAGGATGAAGTGTAATGTGAGGTCAGAGGGGGAAAGAAATGCAACACATTGGTGTCTCGGGTACTCCAAGAGCTAAGGAACATACTCATTTAAATAATTCAGCTATATGATAACATTCATTATGTTGTTACAGGGATTCAGGTTTTAGCCGTGTTGGTCTAAGAAAACAAGCAGTCAGCGTGCTAGAGGCAATGTATTTTATTAGACCAACTAGACAGTTGCAAAAAACGTCTTACTTTCTCTTTATTTGCAAACTTTCAGGCACACACCCTTCCTCAGGCATAGGAGAAACGAAATGCTGAGCAAGGGTGTCAGCTTCCAGGTCTCAAGGTGTTGAATTTTGCTTCCTTCTTATAAAGTTTTGAAATTGTTTTTGAACCTGTCTAGCTGGTCTAATAAAAGATAATGCCTCTAGCACACTGACTGCTTGCATTCTTACACCAACACAGCTAAAACCTGTATCCCTGAAACATGGAAGATATCATAAGTAGCTGTTTTGAAATGAAAACTTCATAATTTTACAAGAAGGAAGCAGCCTTGAGCAACCTGGAGATCTGGAAGCTGACACCCTTACTCCAACCTCTTGTTTCAAGCCAAATTCGCATACTTGCAAAATAATCTCAACACAAGAAGAAGAGTGTGTGCCTGAAAGCTTCCAAATAAAGAGATTTTTTTTTTTTGCAACTATCTAGTAGGTCTAATAAAAAGATATTGCCTCTAGCACACTGACTGCTTGTGTTGTTACGGTAACTAACATTCTAGATATTCTAAAATAAAAGATAAAATGGTACATCAAATTGTTATGACAACTGAATTTTTAAAAAATAAGTTGGTTATACATTTCTTTTTTAACTTTGTCATAGCACAGCACTTTGGAAAATCTTCTAATTTTTATAGTTGCCCCATTTCTTTTATGGATCTATGAGCTCTAAAAACCCAGGAATTTTTTTATATCCAGCAGGTGCATCGACACATGTGCTTTAATGCTCATTAGCTTATTTTTAACATGCATTGCGGTGTCATAAAAATCTGTGGGCATTCATAGCCATGCTCTAGGAGGTGAGGGATGCTTTAATTAGCTCTGAGAATCACTCTAATTAAAGTGCCCCTGCACCTTGTTCAGTGAGCTTGAGTTCAAACACCCTCACTGCCATTCTGAAGTGTGGGGAGGCTGATACACAAGACACAGGGGGCTGATTGATGGAGCATGGTAATTACCACACTCCAACAGACTCGATTAATTGAATCTGCTCCAAAGTGCTGGAATTCCAGTGTGTCAGACCAGCCTCCACGCTCATGTATAGGTGCGCATGTATAGGTACTAGATTTAATGCACATTACCTAAAGCTCATCAGTGAACAGTGGCAGTTGGGGACTAATTCAGCATTTAGTCTCATTTCATGATCATGTACCACGCTAACAGGATGACTTACTAGGTCTTTTCTATCAACTTGTGCAATTCTGTGTGCGCACAATACTATGGTTGTCTTGAATCAGCTGTCTTCTTTCTGGCATTAGAAGAGATGCTTTGTCCTTTTTTTGCTTATATAGAAAAAGAATGAGCAAGAAATGATGTGTGGGGTTTCTTTTCAAAAAACGAGAAAGCTCTTGAAAATGTTGAAGACATCACAGGGCTTAGCAGGTTTAAATAGCAAATCTTAGAGCTGTACTGTCTTGCAGAGAGAGTTACAGCTAACAGACTGTCCTGCTTACCACTAGGTGCTGCTTTTGAACTAAAGTTTGAATCATGGAATACAATCAACTTAAGACATACTTGGAACAATTGGCAAAAAGAAAGAGAGGCTTATTATGTCAAGATCCAAGTTGCAGCTGCAATCCTTTTATTAATCATAATTAAACTCCCATGGAGTCTTACTCATAAATGTGCTAGCAAGGGAAGGCAAATCAATTCCCTTCAACAGTCCTGACCTGACCTGGCAATAATGATTACTGAAGATGATAGGCTACAGGGAGGACGTTCGCCTAATATCATTTAACAGAGCAACATATTAGAAAAAAAACCTTGAACATTGTTTTTTTCCCCTCTTATCTAACAAGATTATGGAGTGAAATGACCCAGCTAGGAATCCCTCAGTTTCTGTTCTCAGTATCATTGGGAAAACCCTATAGCACTTCTCACTTAGAACATAATCAGCAGAAGGTGCTGATTACTCCATCTTTGATGATGGAAGAAAGTATTTAAAAACATGGTTAACTTTAAATACAAGATAGACCCATTTACTTCAAGCTTACGTGATTAATAATGTTGAAATCAGCAGGTCCACAGGCAAAATGAAGTGTTCCAGGAACATAAAATCTGCTTCTGGGCAAGTCCAGAAATACTTCGGTCTTGACAATCCTGTGCAGCTCAGTATTCATCTAACACCAAAGCCTTGCCAGCATTCAAAAACTTGGCATCTCTGTCTGTCTCACTTATGGAGTTCTGGCCACAAGCAGTTCTTAGACACTAGGGGCATTTATACGTGTGCTCAGGGGAAAGAGGGAGATGCTTTAATTAAAACCCAGGAGTTGGCAACAGGGGCAGGCTGCATGAGGAGCCCCACCTATCTCTGTGGCATAACTACTTAGTGTATTTGGCTGTTAATTCAAAGGTTGGTGGCTCAAGCCCACCCAGGGATGTCTAGTGGGGGGTGTCTCGTTTACGAGATTGACACCTATTTCTGCTCACTGCAGGACAAGTTGTCCTGTGTATAGACCACCCAGGAGAGACATGCAACAGGGGAGTGGCAGAAGGTATCCACCAGACCCAGGGCTTCTTGGGTTAGCATGGTAGCGGCTCCCCAGGTACAACTTGGGAACAGATATGAGGCCCTGGCAGCCTTGGAGGAGAACGATGAAGAGGATGTCTCTGGGGAGGACAGTGCCACTCCACAAACGGCACAGAGAGAGAGCACCAGGAGAAAAAAATGCCGAGTCCTTGTCATTAGAGATGGGACCCTTGTTCCTGAGGGAAACAGAGGGTCCCATCTGCTGACCTGACCCCATGGCACCAGACATCTGCTACCTGCCTGGGGCTAAGGTTCAGGATGTCACAGAGAGGATCCTGGCCTTCATTTGACCCTCAGACCATACCCCATGGTCCTAATCCATGTGGGAACAAATGACACAGCCCGGGGCAGCCCAGAACGCAACATGAAGGACTATAAGACCTTGGGGGCCAAGCTTAAGGAGATGTGGGCACAGGTGGTATTCTCCTCTATTCTATCAGTAAGTAGATGCAGATGGCATCACGAGGCCTGCACCAATGAAGTTAACTGGAGGCTTCGGAGTTGGTTCCACCAGGCAGCCCTCGGGTTCCTGGACAAGGACCCTCATTTTCGCAAAGGGGGCATGCTTGGGTGGGATGGGCTTCACCTCTCCCCTAAAGGCAAGCATGTCTTCTCTTCCAGGTTGGTTGATCGCATATGGTGTGCTCTAAACTAGCTTCGCTGGGAGATAGGGCCACAGAAAGACACCAGGACACCTCCCAGCCAAGACAGGTGACGAGCTCAAGAGGTACCCAAGTAAGTGATAAGGGTCCAGATATTCCTAGGAATCAGAGGGGGTGCATGCACCAACAGGAGGCCTTAAATGCCTTTTCACTAATGCTCAAAACATGGGGAATAAGCAGGAGGAACTCGCCCTCCAGATAGCTAGTACAAACCCAGATATAGTAGGGCTCACTGAAACCTGGTGGGATTCAAACCACTATTGGGCATTAAACACTGCGGGCACACTATACAGGACAGAACAGGGAAGAAAGGTGTACGTCAAAGAGCAAGATACATCCTCAACACAGGATGGGGACAGAGAAGGGGCAGGCTGAATTGCTCTGGGTCAGAATACAAGGGGGTCACGGGGAAAGGGACTTAACAGTGGGTGTCTACTACAGGCCACTCAACCACGGGAAAGAAATGGACCAGGAATTCTTGGGTCAGCTCACAGAGGCAGTTAAGTCAAGGAATGTGGTTGTCATGGGTGATCTAAACTACCCAGACATCTGCTGGGAGGAGCAGTCGGTCAGGTCTGACTGCTCACATAGGTTCCTTGCTAAGATACAAGACCTCCACCTAACCCAGGAGGTGCATAGTCCCACCAGAGAGAATGCCCTGCTGGACCTGGTCCTGGCCACAGGCAACGACCTGGTGAGAGGACTCCAGGTCCTCAACCACCTGGGCAATAGTGATCATCACCTACTGGAATTCAGCATCCAGCACTGGGTGTCAAGGGCCTGCAGTAAGGCATTAGTCCTCGATTTCAGGAGGGCTGACTTCAGTGAGTTAAGGAGATTGGTAGGAGAGGCACTGTGGTCCCAAAGAGTAGGGGAACTAGGTGTCCAAGACAAGTGGTCATTCCTTAAGGAGACAATCCTCCAAGCCCAAGGGGTGACAGTCCTAATGCAAGTCAAAGGGGGCAAGAGTGCTCAAAAGCCCCCTTGGCTCACCAAAGGCACTCAGGAATGTCTGAATGCCAAAAAGGAGGTGTACATCCAGTGGAAGGAGGGGTGGCTATCACTAAGGAGGATTATACCTCCATAGCAAAAGTCTGTAGGGAGTCTGTTAGGAAGGCTAAGGCAGAGACAGAACTTGAGCTAGCAACAAGGATCAAGGACAACAAAAAGTCCTTTTTTGAATACATAGGGAGTAAAAAGAAGGCACCAAGCAATGTGGGGCCCCTGCAGGATATGCTTGGCAAACTGGTGGTTGCACCAGATGAAAAAGCAGACCTTTTTAACAAATTTTTTGCCTCCATTTTTCTGAGCAGGGATTGGGACTTCTCCCCCACCAGGATTCAAGATGGACTCAGGAGTGACTCTGCCAGGCCTAGGGTCATGAAGGACGGAGTTAGGGAACTTCTAGAGGGGCTGTACATGTTCAAATCAGCAGGTCCAGATGCTCTCCATCCTAGGGTACTAAAGGAATTGGCAGGGGTCATCGTGGGGCCCCTGGCACGGCTTTATGAGCACTCATGGTGCTGTGGCCAGGTGCCAGAAGACTGGAAGAAGGCCAATGTGGTCCCCATTTTCAAAAAAGGGAGGAGAGAGGACCCAGGCAACTACAGGCCTGTTAGTCTGACTTTGGTCCTGGAGAAGCTCTTTGAAAAAATTCTCCAGGAGCATATCTGGGAGGGACCAGCAGCGGGGATGATGCTCAAGGGCAACCAGCATGGGTTCCTTAAGGGCAGGTCCTGTCAGACAAACCTGATAGCCTTCTATGATCAGGTCACAAAATCACTGGACGCAGGTGTCACGGTGGATGTATTCTTTCTGGACTTCAGGAAGGCCTTTGACACTGTCTCTCACCCCCTTCTCATTAAGAAGCTAGGTGACTGTGGCATTGATGCCTACACAGTCAGATGGGTTGCAAATTGGGTAGGAGGCCATACCCAGAGAGTGGTGGTGGATGGGTCATAATCGACCTGGAGGGAGGTGGGCAGTGGGAGTCCCACAGGGCTCAGTCCTTGGGCCCGTACTGTTCCATTTCTTTATCAGCAAGTTGGATGAGGGAGTGAAAACACCCTGTTCAAATTCACTGAAGACACCAAGATTTGGGGCAAGGTGGGCACGCTAGAAGGGAGGGACAGGATACAACTGGACCTGGACAGGTTACAGGGGTGGGCAAATGAGAATAGGATGGGATTCAATACTGACAAGTGCTGAGTACTGCACTTGGGCAGGAAGAACCAGCAGCATACCTATAAGCTGGGGAACTCTCTTCTTGAAAGTACAGAGGCAGAAAGAGGTCTTGGAGTCATTATCAATTCCAAGATGAACATGGGCCTCCAATGTGAGAACGCAGTCAGTGAGGCTAACACACCATGTCATGCATCCACAGATGCTTCATGAGCAGTCCAAGGAGGTGATCCTCCCCCTCTATGCGACACTGGTCAGGCCGCAGTTGGAGTACTGTGTCCAGTTCTGGGCACTGCAGTTCAGGAGGGATGGGGACAGCATCAAGAGGGTCCAGAGGAGGGCCACCTGCATGATCAGGGGGCAGCAGCGCAGGCCCTACGAGGAGAGGCTAAGGGACCTGAACCTGTTCAGCCTCCACAAGAGAAGGCTGAGAGGGGACCTAGTGGCTGTCTATAAACTTACCAGGGAGGACCAGAGGGGAATAGATGAGACTCCGTTCCCGTGAGCGCCTCCCAGAGTAACAAGGAATAATGGCCACAAGTTGATTGAGAGTAGTTTCAGAGTAGACATCAGGAAGCACTACTTCACTGTCAGGGCAGCTAGAATCTGGAACCAGCTTCCAAGGGAAGTGGAGCTGGCTCCTTCCTTAGGGGTCTTTAAAAGGAGGCTTGATAATTACCTAGCTGGGGTCATATGAGCCCTGTATTCATTTGTGCCCAGGGCAGGGGGTTGGACTTGATGATCTGCTTGGGTCCCCTCCAACCCTACATCTATGAATCTATGAAAGCAGCTGTGAGAGTCGCTCTAATTAAAACACCCCAGAACATCACATGTATCAGTGTCCCTGCTCTGAAAAATGGTGGTATCCTCATTGATAGAGCTTTAGTTAAAGCACTCCCATTGCCATTTTTCAACACAGAGATGCTGATACATGTGATGCTCTGGGCATTTTAGTTTGCCAAGCTTTAATTAAAACACCTCTACTGCCATTTTTCAGTGTGGGGACTCTGATGCACGTGACACTGGAGTCTGCTGGAACACAGTAATTACCGTGCTCCAGCAGACACAATTAATTGAAACTGCTCCAATGTGCTGTAATTATAGCAGATCAGAGCAGCCTCCCTACACATGTATAGGTACCCTAATGGGTTAGACTCCATGCAAAACATGGATGGGGAGAAGCTGGTGTCAGTGCCCTTCTCCTATCCAGCAGCTCAGTGGTTAAAGTACTCGCCATGGGAATGGAAGGGATTTGAACCCACACCAAGAGACTAAGGAATATTTGAGGAATATCTCCTGTTGAAGCTGCTTGTCGCTGCATTAACTACTTAATTATTTAGGCCAGAGATAATGATTTCACAGCCTTGTGGTGAGGACATTCATCTGGGAGTGAGGGGAGCTGTGCAATATGCAGTAGAACAGGGAATCCAAGCCATTCATGCTGTCTCCCAACACTTGGGTGTCTAAGTGAAAGACGAGTAATTCTGTCTTCCTGAGGTTTTCCCATGATCAATAAAAGAGAAGGGAGAGGAAGGTTTGGATCAGTCTCCCAGACTGACTGGTGGAGTATCAACCCACTGTGAGGGAATCAATCCTCCAGTGGTAAATCAAACTCCTGCCAATCCCTGATGTAGGGAGAAGATAGCATGGTAACCTTAGAATCACTGAATCATAGAAAATGAGGGTTGAAGGGACCTCAGAAGGTCACTTAGTCCATCCCCCTGCTCAAAGCAGGACCATCCCCAACTACATCATCCCAGCCAAGCCTTTGTCTAGCTGGGTCTTAAAAATCTCCAAGGATGGAGATGCCACCATTTCTCTGGGTAACCTGGTCCAGTGCTTTACTACAATCCTAGTGAGAGAGTTTTTCCTAACACCTAACCTAAAGTTCCCTTGCTGCAGCACGAGACCATTGCTCCTTTTTCTGTCATCTGCCACCGCTGAGAACAAAGTTATCAATCAGAATTATTGATCTTCAGCAGGAAGCGTTATCAATCAGGCAGTAGCAAGCTAAGATTGGCCCTATGATGAATTCTACTTCAACAAAGCCTGTGCCTAAATGGGCACAGCCAATACGACCCATCATCCTTTGCCTAATGATTTATTAGGCTCATAATCATTTTGCTTGTGCCATAAAAATACTTTTTTTTAGCTTATATTACTTGGAATTAATTTGGGATTGACACGATAATCTTGTTCATTTCAGGCTCGTGGTTTGCTTTTCATTGCAGCTGGGGTATTACTACATCACTGCTAAATGGCAAGAACATCTGGATACGGGGCCATAATAAGGACATTTTAGACAATACAGATGAAGACCAATGACTGTTGGCCCCGTACTCTGTGTGTCAGCAAAGTACCATTTAATTACATAAACATATTTTAAATACAAATCCACATTATTTTGGTGGGTGCCACAAAATAAATGTATTTACAAATAGCAACATGAAAGGGAAAAACAGTGAGAGCTATCATACTTCTGGCATCCTAAATTCTGACAGGAATAAATTAACTGCCAAAATCATAATGTTCTTCCTTATATGCGTACATAAGCGTAGTGTAACTTCTTAAGGGCAGTAAATTATTTCAATGCATCTTCCAAGTGTTTGAATGCTACTCTGAACTTTGCTAACCAAAACGCTAAAAGTAAACTGTATAAGGACGGTATGTACAGGGGCTGTCACTTAAAAGCTAACATTTACCCACAATCATTATTAATATTGCAATAGTAACCAAATGTACGCAGAGATGTATGAAAGAGAGTGTCCTTAAATACAAAGCACTTCGAATGCACACAGTTAGGGATCTCTGAGTAGTAGGCACAGTTGTATCAAATTAAGTCCGTTAAACTCACACCAGTTAACGATTTTTTTTTCTCATCATTGCCTATAAAGTATGCCATCTGTACCCTAGAAATGAGACTGTTCTGGGCTACACTGTCTCTGGGATTTCTGAACGGGTTTAAGGTCCATGTGCCAATTTCTTAGCTCTGTCTTTGGGGTCCATGGGGGCTGGATCCTTAAAGGGATGTTTTTAGGTGTCTGCCTAAAGACATTGCTAAACACTCAGTGGGATTTTAATGAGTGCCTTCTCATATAACTACCTTCAAATGGCACTGGTCAGACTGGCTGTTTGAAATATCCCTCTGTCTACCCATCTGCCTCTGCAAGCACTTAAATACCTCAGAGAATCTGGTGCTTCCTTCAGACCTTGACAGAATGCCTGAATTTTCTAAGAAAACTGGCCAAGATCACATGGATCTTGTAAAAGGAAAGCATGAAAAATGAATGCAAAACTAAAACCAATGGAAGTGCATTGTGTTTAGTTTTGGAGTCTTAGGAGCTCCTCTACCAAACACAGATTTAAAGCTAAAGAAAGGGAAGTCACAGTATGAAATGTTCATTTCTGAGTCTCTTGAGGCCCAGCCAACCCATTTGGGTGACAAAGTGCATGCCCGGTTTTTGAGGCCTGATCATCTTCCTCCTTCCTCCCCCTTCCTGTCTCTTCCTCAAGTGTGAATTTCCCTGTCCCTGCCAGTGCATCTGGGATTAACTCCCTTTCAGTTTGTCTCTGGTGGTGATGGGATCCATTCCTCTCCCACCTTTGACTGAGATCATTAACTGCTTGCTTCCCTCCCATGTCGTGTTGGATCTTTAACCATCGCTTATGTTTTCTTCTCTCTTCTTATGCCCTCCTAGAAGCTTCAAAGCATGACTTCTCAACCTTTCTTCTTTCTTGTGCTTCACAATGAAGGATTCAGGCCTATGACAACCTGGGAATGCTGTTCAACTCATGGTTTCTACATGAGGTGGTGGACTCTGTTGCAGCTATCCTTCGAATGTGAAACCTTTGACTTTCCTTTTGTCTTTTCATCTCCATATTGGGCTGAAACCCCAAGGAGTGGGAGCACAGATCGTTAACAATACACAGCTTATAAATGGAGATGATCTTCTGTTACCATACCCCTATTTTAGGTAATCTAGCTGCCAGCTTGAGTTGTCAGAGGAAGCTCAACAGGCACTTGGCAGAAGTATCTACGCTGATCAGGGATTAACCCAACCCAAGAGTTAGTAGGCAAGAAAAAGGCCAGGAGCTGAGTCATTTGTTCTCGAGTACTGAGCCCAGAGGTAAGGGAATGCCAGGTCTTCCTACATGTGCCCTGAAAGACTACAAAGAGAATGATCATGTTGAATAAAGGGAACTACAACATTGTCAAATACTCTGTAATCTCTTGTGGTTTTATGTTTTAAGTAAAAACTTAGAGGTGTACATTTTAAAAAGTCAGTATAAATCTTTCATGAACCTCTGTTTGTGGGTGTATATTTACCATACACCTCAAAGTATTAAAGCTCCATCCGCCGCACCATCTCAGCGTTCATGAGCCACGTCTGGTACCTCGAGGTATGTAGAAAAAATATTTAAAGCTGCATCTATGGCCAAATCATCGATTCTCCAAATCAGCATCAAATCTTCAGATTCGGCTGAATCAAATTGGGACAGTGATCCAAATCAATGCATCGAATCACTGCCCCCCAAATTAGGCCCAATCTGAATCTAAATCGAATACAGCCCACTTTGCAAACCTCTAATGAGCAGTAGGGGGTGGTCTGTGCACCAGATCCCATGCAGGTTTGGCATGCAGGGTCAGTTTGGAGCTGTGATCCCATGCACTCATCCGGCCCCACAAGCAAGATGCACTGCACGCTGGCCTGACCCCGTGCACCGATGGCCCCATCCTGCGAGCCAAATCCAATGACATGTTGGCCTGATCCCGCACACCTGCATCCAGCCATGGAGCAACCCTGTGCATCTGCCTGCAGTGTCGGGATACAGGTGGGCCCTGGGGCAAAGCATAAGCAGTGGTGTCCAGTTTGCAATCATGAGACAGCCTTCACTCCACCCCAACCCCACTTCTCCTAAAGTGGTGCCTCCGACAGACTCCTTTTCCCCACCCACCCTGTTATATCACTGGCTGCTTGACTGCAGGACACTACAGTCTAGTACACAGGATCATGTTATTTAGCCTGCAGGACTCCCCACAGGTCCAGAAATTTGGATGCGGAGGAGTGGCAATTATCAATGCCACTGCTTCCCTTGTTGTCAAATTTGTGGACCCTGAAGGCTGTATAACACAGCTTTATGGGCTATATCTGTATAAATGAGCTATATGCAGTTGTGTAGGTATAGAATATATATCTATAAAGACGCCTAGATCAGAAAAGAGAACAAAAACATTGTTTAAACATAACAATGCCATCCTTTTTTAGTCTAAAGAGAAGGTCACAATTCCAGATGCTTGAGCTAGCTACTTATTTATATCAGTATTAATCACAGTAACATAATGTCACTGGGGCTAGAAAAGCAAAGCAGCAGCATTTATAATCAATCATGTCCTATTATCTAGGCTGCCCTAATGTATGAAGTAGCATCTATGCATCCTTAAAAAGCATAGGGCATTCATCTGAACGTATTAAGACCTCTCTTGCTAAGTTTTGCTTCATTTCGTTTGTATGCAGTCCTCATAAATTTTAGTCTATTGATAGATGCTTTTGTCCTGAATGTTGTAACATAAATAAAATTATTAAAGCAACCCTGAAGCAAAATGAACAGTGATCCAAAGTTCACCACAAATCACTCTGTGGAAATAAGAAAAGAGGGGAAAAAAATCCTGTAATCTATATGTGATGCCTAGAAAACTCAGATGTTTCAGAGAAATTGAAGTATTTAATCTATCAAGCTTTACCTTCTAGCTAGAGGCCTTCCTAGAAAAGGAAATGATAAATTAAGGCCCTGGACATACATAACAGGAAGGTACATGAACATCCAATTTGATTCCACAGGGGAGAAGGAGAGAGATGAGTCATAAATTATGGAAACACAATTACCTGTTCAAATGATAATGACTTACATTTATTCAGCACCTTTTATCCCACGTGATACACATAGGAATCATTCCAGCCATCACTAGTGTGAAACCACCTCTGGGGAAGGGCACAGAAGCTTTTCAGTAGTGCATAGCAGCAAAAAGTGAGGATTTTAGAGAGAAAGGGAAGATGAGTATTGTCAGCCTCAGTGAAAGCACCAGAAAAATTCTAGCTCGGCAAAGGAAAAAAAAGTTATGTCATTTGGTGCTTTTGGATAGGCTGACGAGTCATCTGCAAGAAAAGGAAGTGAGACTATGTTGTGAATAACTTCACTAATCTCTTTGGCAGCCAGCAAGTAAAGCCTTAGGGTCCAGTTTGATTTCATGCCTGGGTCATGTTGGCTGGAGAAAGTTTGACATAGATAAATTTTATTTGACAAGATCCATTATCAACTTTTTCGAAGTGAATAGTAGCAGAATTAGGAAGGACAATAAGAGAGACAAATACCCTGTCAATAAGCATTCTGACTAAGCAAAGGTATTAGGTTATGCACTCCGATAGAAGAGAAATCACCACTGCCCAAATTTTATTAGGAAAAAAGTGTTTATGTAAGCATTAAGATTTACAACAGCAGTTCCAGTCGAATTAGACCAGGGCAGGCTTATTATTTATGTCTAGTAAAAGAGTTTATATAATTACATGAGACAACAAACTTCTCTGAAGTTTCTCAAACTGGAGGACCTTAAAGCATGCTAAAAAAATCTTTCGATAAGAATCGCTTTGCTTGCTATATAATGTTGAATGCTGGAATTTTACAACAATACACAATGCACGTGCTGTTTAGTCCAGGAAGTAAGGAACAATACAGCGTAATATTAATACTGCCTGGACAATTACCAAACTTTGACTCTGACACACAGTTAACTCTTTCTCTTATCAAAGGGGGCTTAGTTAGCTGTGTTAACCTCAAATCAAGCCAAAGGCTGAGTATATGTGCACCTTAGAGTCTTACCGAAGTAGATATAGATAGATAGAAATTTCTCTCTTCTTATACTCTGCTTTCTTTATGTCCTTTCACAGCACCTGATGAAGTGAGCTACAGCTTGTGCTCTACTTACCTGCCTCACTACGTCAGTGAGCTTAAGGTGGAAAGCTACCCTGCCTTCTTATGAATGGAGTCATTGAGAGCATCCACACGAGATGCGCTTCCCTAACTAGCTCCACAGTAAAGTCCCAGAGTCTACGTGTGCGGTCCTAGTAGGCTGCAATAACCTAACTCCACCGTAAGTTAGTACTTGTAAATATAAATGCTATCTGGCAGCGGCATTATTTTCTGTCCCTCAACATGTGTAGATGCTGATGAGGCTGGCTGGGGCATGCGGGTGCTGCCTGCTGGCTAGCCCCATCCTGGAGCACCCTCATACCCCATGCCCTTCCACAGCATGTTGAGCTGGGCTGGAGCAGCCCTGGGCTGGCAAGCTGGCTGGCTACCCAGGCCCCCTGCCACCTGAACTGCGCCAGAGTTTATTTGATCACATTAATAGCATGTGTGGACGCACCCACTGAGTTTTAATTACAAAAAATGGTCAGATTCTGTCTCTTAGGTAGAACCAAATGGGAATTCTTTGACAAAGCTTTTTATATATGAAGATTTTGAACTGTAAAAACCAAAACTGCTTACCTTAAATATTTTCAGAAAAAAGAAGTTTTGAAATTGTCAAAATAATTGATAGTGACATTCTTCCAATAAAAGTTTCTTTTTTTAAATTTGAAACAACATCTGCTTTTCAAATTAACTGTATTAAACATGGTTATAAACAAAAATGATATTGAGGCAATGTTTTGAAACATTTTTAATTGAGCAGGTTTTTTTTGGTTTTTGAATTACAGAATCACAGGGCATTTATCTATTTCTTTGCAATTCAAGAGGGGGAAAATGGTTTAAAAATTGCAGTCCTGGGGGATAACAAAACCATTTCCCGTCCAATTCTGCTTGCATTAAATCTGTTAAATCATCATCTTTGGCAGTACGTTCAGGCACTGGTTAAGAGGAAAATAAACTGCCTACAGATTCATTAGAGCTGAAGCCCATTGGTTCCTCTTCAAATGTCTTCCATTAAAGTATTAACCTCACCTGACTGCTGAGCTTCTGAAAGCTGATGACAGCACAATATGTCATAGTAAGGCTTTGCTTTAACAATTGGGCATGTTGGATCTGTTCCTTTTTTATGTTCTTGCATGCAGGGATACTTTCATTCATTAATCCCATTTAAAAATAATGCTTTCTGGCTTACCTGCTATGGAGGAATACAATCAGATCTATGAAGTCCTCCACCACTACATCCATTGAAAGTGAGGCTGGAATCTTTACATATTTAATTATTATTTACATATTCATCATATATTTGTGCATACAAATATGGAATTTTTCAGACATTCACATCTGCCTACAAATTATGCTAAAGAAATAAGAAGCCTTCTGACTCATGTTCATAAAATCAAAGGAAAAAATTCATCTCTGCCTCTTCTGTCTCCTACTCTTGTTAAAACATAAGTAAAGGTTTTCATGACATTTTCCATGCGCTGAAGCTGAGATTTTCTTGACCGGAGAATGCATGCACACCCCATCTTTTACAAAAATGTTAATTAATGTGTTCCTTTCTTGATTTCAATATGAGAATCCCTATTTTTTGGCGTTTCTTTTTTTCTCCTCTCAAACTAGTCTGTCGATTGGTGTGTGAGATTGCTTTATGTGCAAATTCCACAGGGATTGACTTTCCATAACAAATTCTCCCATGAACATCTGCTCTACTCCTTGTGTAGCATGGATAAATTATGCTTTAGTCACATAAATATTTTTTCTAAAATCAAAGCAGTGATATCTGATTGGAAACATTTAACTGTTAATAAAATGAAAGGTCAGCCATGCAAAGAAAAAATGCCATCTATATAAAAAGCCACAAGGCAATAAAGGTAAGCCTTTCTGCTCACCAAGCTACAGTGGACTTGATTAAGGCTATTTAAACACTATAAAGTCACACTCAGAAGCCGGGGGGAAATTATTCCTAATCGTGCCTTGTTTTACTTGACTGTTAAAATGTCCCAATCCCAATTCATACCATACGTTCGCTCAAGCCAATGGAAAGGGTTTCTCCGTCCTTACTTTTGTGGTTCGTTGTTCTATTTTTTCCCTATGAAATAGCTTTCCTTTTTCTGAATATTTTTTTTTTAATCAAACCAAATATTTCTAATCGGACTTTTTTTTCCTCTGAAAAACTGATATAGTCTTTCAAACTGGAGCTTTGTAAAAACTTATAGGATCTGAGAGCACTTGTTGTTTTATCATGCATATATTTTTTCCCTCTCCTTTTATTCCCAAATCCCCTTCTCTGTTTTTTATTATGAAGGCTGCTTAAATTAGATGCAGGTGTGTAGTGCAGAGAGCAAGCCAATAGACTTAACTGTCTGTTGCCATACCACTCACCTAAGTAGCTTTTGTGGTAATGTAACTGTTCCCAACATTGCTCCAACCAAAGTTTCTCTGTAGATTAGCATGAAGAATGCGGGGAATTTCTGCCTTCTTTTTTTAAATAAAAAGTATATGTGTCTCAGTTTCCCAACTAACTTTGATAGTGCCCTGTGTGTATGAATGATTTTAATTTTTCTCTTGGAACAGAGGAGGTTAGCAATGTGGGTGGGACTGACACAGATAATTTATTCTCACTCTGACTTGCCTATCATAAGCTGTCAACATATAAATGGAGGCACTTTGGAGATACAATAGCTTTTAACAACTTCCAGGCAAGCAAGGCAGAACAGGTGAAAACAGTCTCAGAGGACCTTGAAACAAAAAGCAGAGGTGTTTGCAGCTTGTGGTAAAATGGTTTAGTTGTGGACATTTGGATCAGAAAAGCTTATTAGTTTTGCTTTTTCCTCATAATCTATGAGCCTTACAGTTGACTACTATATCCTCTCTTATTCTGAGAAAGCTGTCCGGTGTTGTATAGCAAGCATCTAGTTGTACAGCTCCCAAGAGGGATACATGGGTGCTTAAGCTCTTTTGGAACTACTAAAGGGTCCATAAGGAAAAACAGGTGCTGAAGCCACAGATGCCATCCTACTGTAGTATGCCCCAGAGCTCACCGGTGTCAAAAACAAGGTCCTGGGTCCAGCAGGGAACATGCCCAGTGAGACTGTGTAAAGGTGGGAAGCAAACACCTAAGAATTGTGCGACTGCCTAGTCAAATCCCTTCTCATTTCTGGATGGGATGTGTGGCAACAGTGTTAAGTGAAGTACAAGGATGTGAACAGATGATAGTGGAGAACATAGATCTAGTGCAGATCTATGGTTGAACCTCCCAATATTTCTAGCATCAGCAAAAGATTTTGGCTAAAAAAAATTACAGAACCGTGACTGACGTCGTTAGTAGCCATCGTTAGCCATCTCCTTGTAACATATATTTCATTTCTGCCATTGGATTTCCAGAAACAGAGTTCAACATAGGCATCGATCAAGCAACAAGACCTGCAAAAATCCTATACTAGTATCAGCAGTTCAAAACCACTGTTTCTGAAGGCATTTTGGAGATGAAAGAGCAAAGGTTGTAAAGAATGATGAAAAGGTACAGAATGGAGAAGGCAGATGACAGAACAAGGAGCAATGGTCTCAAGTTGCAGCAAGGGAGGTTTAGGTTAGATATTAGAAATCATTTTTCTCACTAGGACAGTAGTAAAACACTGGAACAGATTATCCAGAGAGGTGGAGGAAGCTCTATCCTTGGACGTTTGCAAAACCTGGCTAAACAAAGCTTTGGCTGGGATGATCTAGTTGGAGATGGTCCTGCTTTGAGAAAGGTTTGGCTAGATGACCTCTTCCAACCCTAACTTTCTATGATTCTGTGAGTGGGGCTAAATGTGAATTGGAGAGGCTGGTAATCTCAAATGACATCTAACATAGATAATGCAAATTTAATAATTCCAAAGGTATTGCAAGAAGGATGGATGCCTTCCAGCTTAAAGTGGATATTGCTTTAGATAATTAGCATAGTTAAACTAAACCCCCCAAAAAAGACGGGTTGCAAATGGCTTAACCAATGATAACAAGTTTGTCACAATTTATGAGTCGGCTATCCTCCTGTTTTTTTGGAACCTCCACAGAAAAAAGTCACAGGATAATCCTGAAAGACATCCGTGTGACTATGAACAAGTTAGGCAAAACAGTTAGATTTAAGATAAATGGCAAAATGGTAAGATTAGTGAAAAAGATCCAGAGTCACAGGGAAGTGTGGACTGCAAAGGTTTGGATTCCAGTTAGCTATGCTGATGGCTGGCAGGCGGTAGTGGAGAGAAGGTAACTTAAAGACCTCACAGACCTGGCAGTCTAATAATTCACATTTGATTGGATTGATGGATTTTCATACTAATAGCCCCCAATTTGGCCCAGGGGTTGGAAGAAAGATAACCTGTACCCTACATTTCCTGGATGATCATGAATAACTTCATATACATACGATAAGATTTAAACTATTCGCAGCACGGATTGTCTCCTGATTCACATTTAGACAAAGCCGGGCTCACTGGACCCTGACCTCAACTGGGGCATGTAATTTCTCCTATAATACAAATGATGGTAAGTGCAGTGTCAGTTTAATTACCGACAAGTGGTAGAAACACATCACTTTGTCCCCCTAACTCCCAATCCAAACTTGGGAGGTAGCCTGATAAAGGACTGGGATGAAAATGAGCAAAGCTTTGGTCCATCAAGTTCTGAGGATCTATGAGTACAAAAAAGTGCAAAGGTATTCATGTGAAAAATGTAATACTGCTGAGATATGCAAGCTAGCAGCTCCCACATCATACATAGTCTTGAAGAGATAGTAAGGTCACAGGATCCTGAGACACAGTGAAATGCATTAAAATGACTCCCGATTCCTTTCCAAATAAGGTTGAGATATGTCAGAAGAATGCAAACTGAAGCTGCAAGAAGCAGCTTGAGACAAAGTAATACAAAAGCCAGCTCAGTAAAACAGTAGTTAACAACAGAATCATAAAGTGCTTAGCATGGGTTTTCCGAAGCCATGTCAAATTTTAAAGTATTAATCATATTCTTAATTAGCAGCCTATATTTCTTTCACTATTTTTGATATTTAGGGCTTCTCTTTTATTTCTAGCAAACACACGAACAGCATATTTTGTACTTAGCTGTGCAGTCTTTAGCACATTTAAAGTTACACCGATGGCTGAGTGTTCTTCTGGGGTCATTGCTTAACCTGGGTAACAGGTGTTTTGCTTTCAAACTAATTTTCCAGTTCCATTATCTACTTCACTTAATACCCCAGAGAGCTGCTCCATATATCCTAGATTTTGACATACGTATTTATTTTTAATTTCTTTTTATTGCCAACATATATATCTGTCCTCTAGCACCTTGGTAATAATGTCAGTCCATCATACCTCCAGACTATTAAACTCTTGGAAATTACAATGTACAGTGTCAACCCAAGAGATGAAAATGAAAACCACATGCTCCAGCTGTTTATGTCCTAATTGCATGGCATGAACTTCAATTATTTTTTTCAGCTGTGACCCACTGGAAAGGTGAAAGAAATAAAAGAGCCAAAGAGAAGTTGGTGAATAGGACAGCAGGAGAGTGGTTTAGTGTGTTCAGGCTGTTGTATCATTCTTCTCTTTACCGCTGCAGGAATGCAGAAGACTGCAAAGCAATAGCAGTGCAGCATGAAAAAACACCTGTGGTGTGGTGAGATTTTTTTTTTCCCTCTCTTGTATGAGTAACGTTCCTATTTTATTTTGAATGCCTGCAGAGACTTCCCTTGGTGCCTACACTTTTCTCACATGCTTAAAATTTGCAAAACTTATTTGTTTTGTGAATGCACGGTAAAATAAGAGATGCCAGGCTAAGCAGAAGCAGCAATTGAGTGATTGCATGGGGAGGACTAACCACTCCATCCTTTTGATAGGATGGCCTCAGCATAATAATTTTTTTTCTTTACAACTTGGCCCAGCTGGCAATATCTGCCCAGAATGGACCCAGAGAATAATGAACTGAAGTGAAGTAGTTCTTCCCTATGCTCACATAATACTTTAATGCGTGCTCCATTTTCAGTACCTTATGTATTGGCAAAGAAAGCCTGATTTCAAACTTTAAAAAAGAGTTATTCTAACTTCTTTGAAAACCTGATCCATCCTGCAGCTTCATTGCAAGAAAATTCCTTATGCGAAGTGAACTGTATTAACTCTGATAATCTGAAGAATGCAGATTATTCCTGTGAGTTAAACCATAGGCTTGATCAGGCTCTGAATGAAAAGCAAAAAGCTTTGACTGACCAGGTTCATTTTGTTTTGTTTGCCTGAACTGGCCCCTAAAGATAGCTGTGTAAGGAACAGTGTTTTGGCATTTGTTTTAAAAATTCAGTATTTTTATTAAGAATTATCCTACCAAATTCTGAAGCATGCGAAAACAAATCAAAAGCAATTACTAGTCTGGCTCTTTAAAAGAAGACTGAGGGTACATCTGCCTGTGTGCCAGGTCTGCCTCTTTAGGTGAGTTAAATCTGAAAATACTTCAGGTTACCAACATCTGGGCAGGCCTGTAGGTCTGGGAGCAGAGATCTGTTTGGCGGTGAACGTGGTTCTGCAGGCTGAAGGCAGCAAAAAGGAGCACTGTGGCCAAAGTCTTTTGGTAGAGGAGAGATCATACCTGAAAATGTGTCCTCTTATTGAAGAAGCTTCTCGCGAAAGCTGGTTGAGTCTTTATAGGATCATAGCAAAGCTAAGAAGCTTTAGAAACAGATGCCTGTCGGACTAATAGAGGCCAACTAAGTATACTTGTTGCAAAGCAAAAGACCCTGGAGAAGAAAATAATGCCTGCCTTTGGTACATTGTCCAATTCCTGGTTCCCATATCTGAATCTGTAGAGGGAGTATCTGTGTTCTCCATGGGGAATTTTATTGCAAAAGGTGTGAAGATGGAGTAGGATAGACTGCTTATGGTCTCTGGTACTCGGTGTCGGAGGGCTTGGTGACTCAATTATGCAGAAAACCAAGAAGAAATGTAGTAAATGTCTGCTGAAACTTGCTCAGCCATGCATATACTGACTCCCCAAACAGCAACATTGGAACTATAGGTGGGGAACAAAATTCCTCCCCTACCAGAGCTGCCTGAGTTGTGTGTTTCTTTTGCTGGTTTGTTTTTGTGTGTGTTGTTGTCATCCCTTCCCTGCCTCCCCTTGACTTCTGTAGACCTGGCACTTTAGAGAGGTTAGAAATTGTGGCGTGTAGGGTCCTGCCCCTCATCTTTGAACCATGCTGCAAATACGAGTAAACAGCTCTGACTCTTGCATGGGTATGTGGCATGTTGGAGCAGTGAAGAGAAGCTGCTTATTTTAAACATTAAGCTAGTTTTCCTAGTTTTAAATGGAATAATATGTTATGTGCACAAAAATGTTTTTGCTGTTGAGTAATGAGCCTTTTGGGGAATAAACAACTGGAGACTGGGATAGTGTTATACTTATAATTCAGTACTGTTGGTGATTCTGGAGAAGGCACTACCTCTTCCCACTGAGCAAACACCTGAAAAACCGTGTAAAACAACAAATGGAAAACATAACTTTACTCCTTAGAAACTGTCTTCTAGTTTCACAGCCTTTGGGGTCTTGTACTACTATACCCTGCACTTGGGGTTGTTGGGTTTGGTTTTTTTACCACTCTACCCTCGCACCTATTCTAAGCAGGACTAGATGCCCCAGGTAAAACAAAAACCAAAACAGCTGAGCCTGTCTAAATGCTCTCACTGGTACCAATCTACCTAAAACCACCAGTGTCTGCATAGCCATTACTGCTGTAATCCTAGCACAGCAGTTGAATTGCTCCTTCTCTTGAAACATTTACCCAGGAAGAGTGATCAGTAACACCATATTGCATCTCTTCCAAACTCCTCAAGCACTCTCTTCCAGGGCAGTACTCCAGTGGTGGAAGAACTACATGCAATTTCAAACTTGCTTGGGCCACGATCCTGTGGCATGCGACTCAAGACCAGGTCGTGTGTGCTTAGTAGCCTTTGAGCAACAACCATGTTAAACACTCCTTCAGTGTTTTGGGAAGAGAGATGGGGGTTAGCGTGAGTCAAGGATTTCTAAACGTGCTGTTCTAGAGTCTTAAAAGTGGAAGGGAAGCCAACCAACTGTCTGTATACAAGGTGAAAACCAACCCTGGCATGCACCCAAAGAATATTCATGCTATTTTCAGGTTTCTTTATTGCATCTGCTAATAGTGGTGGTGATACTGCAGTTGTGATTCACACCAACACGTCTGTGATTTCAGCCTCTCCGGAAGAGTAATGATGAAATGTCATTGCCTTTGCACGTTTACTTGCCGTATACTTCCCACTGTATTTGCACTGCCTTATTTTTGCCTAAGCCAGACTTAGCAGTGAGTCATTCTTACAGGTAAGAAACTTTAAATTTCACCTCCCTTGAAAGGCACTTTTCTCTCTAACTGGAAAAAGGAAGCAAGTCAGCTTTCCCACAAACTTATAGACACTTTCATTTGTTCTTTTAGTACTCAAATGAGTGAGAATTTTTGGAAATAGAAACTTTCACTCAAACCTTCACCTTGCAATCAATCGGTCATGAGATGCTGATGATGCAATCCTTACAGCATACACACACCAAAAAGTGGCATCTGCCCCAAGGTGTTTACAAAGTAAAGGACAGAAAGTAGATGCCCTGGGAGATGCAAGGGAACAAGCTGGAATCATTAACTGCAATAACAAGTTAAGGAGTATTAGCATTTAGCTCCCATTTAAGGTAGGCAAAAGAGGTCAGATTTTAAGTATTTAGAGAGCTGCATGGCTGGATTTATAAAGCACCTAGGTGAGGTAGATGAGTTGCGCTATCAAGTTCTGGCAAGGACTTCTGGGGAGGCAGGGGGAGGTCACACTTATATGAATTTGACACACCCAGAGGCTAACAATTGCTCAGACTAACATGGGTACTTGAGGGGGTGGCTCACAGTGAGTAAATATTCACTAGAGTGTTTGAACACTTGCTAATAGGTTTTGATGCATGAGATTATTGTGTTTCTTTTTTAATGGGAAAGTACAATTTTTGGGAATTGTACCTTTTTAGGAGCAAATACAACATGCACCAATTAGCTCAGAGGAATGCTCAAATGTGAAGACTTAAACCATCAGACTGAGTGGATTTCTATCAACACCTGATTCTGAATGACTCGTGAAGATACTGCTGGAAGCATGCATCAGTAACCACTGCCTGCTCACTTGTATGGGTAGGAAAAGATGGTAATGGTAGGAGATTGGTCTGATTGCTTTGAACAGTGGACTGCTTAGTCCATGGTCTTGGGAAGATGTCAGGAAGGGTAACTTTCTGTGTGGGGTGTTCATCTTTTTTGTTTGGTTGGGGGTTTTTTAAACTTTATAGTATCTATTAATGAATAATAAATTACTTGTGCGTCTTGCTGGCTAAATTGCACTTTCTTTTTGAAGTTCAGAGCAATTAATTGGGTAAATAGTCTGCTTCACTGGATCCATAATGTATGCAAATTCTTGAAGTGTTATGAGCTCAAACCAACTTTCACTAGTATTTTGTAATACATGGAAATTTATTTAGAAGTTAAAACTGACTATGCATTCTTAACTCTGCTTATAAGGAAATGTATTTCTTACAGGTAAATGGTTGGCTGTTCTGGGTTTGTTTGTTTTTGTTTTTGTTTTTGTTTTTCTTTAGTAAATGTTGTCTGCAAGTACCCCAACGTGTCCTTCAGAGTCTAGGAACAATGTTCAAACACATACAAGTAACACTACATATGCCTAAACTGGTCAGCCCTAAAGGAAAGTAGTTGCATGCCACAATAGTTGCATCCACAAATGTTTGCCTGACACAAGCTGTAAGAGCCAATCCTCAAAATGTGTATTAAACCTTTAAGTATACTGCTACGCTAACAACTGGATCAGTAGGTCTACAGTGCGCATAATTTAAATGCGTAAGCTGTGTATGTTGCATATAATAAAATGCAAATTCTTGGAGCTAACAAGAATTGTGACAACAATGACATGATTACCTGGGGAAAGTCTTGGCCCAAATGTCTTTGTAGAAAGAATACATGATTTCTAAACTCACCTAGGCCAAAACAGTCTCCTTTCCAGCAAGCCTTTGGCGAAGAGTATAGAACAAAACCTATTAAAGCCAATGAAACAAATTTCCACTGAAGGAAAAATATTAATTTGCGATGCAAGAAAGAAATAAAGCCCTTGATGCAGTAATCTTCTGGCTGAGCTCTAATAGGCCTCAACTAATTTTGGCTGTGGCTGCTTGGAAACTAGCAATCGCCGAGAACCTTTTTAAGATCTGAAGCCTTTTCTCCCTATTTCTTCCATTAATTTTATACAAAGAGATTCAGTCCTCTCCATCTGGGCTGCTGCTGAACTATTTAACACAATTCAGGTCTTGAGTTTGTAGCCATCTGAGCTCATGTATCCTTAAACAAGCTCCAAGTACTTCAATGTTCTGGTGTTTGCCAGTAACTTGAAGGGGAGGGTTTAGAAGTTGTTTGCAGCACATGCCTGGATTTGTCAGGTGCCTAGACCAAACAGGCAAGAGCAGTTACAGCTGCTGTTTAGACCCAATGATGAGTGTGAATGACTGGAAGTTTCTGCAGACCTAGCTCTTGTTTAAACTCTGTCTGACTTCTAATTTGAGGCACTATGCTTGTATTAGTCATGGAAGTAATTGCTCTAGTTTATAGGACTGATTTTTTTGAAGCACAAATGGAATACTGTATCTTCTCACATACAACATGCTTCAGAATTAACTATGCACCTTGTCTTTGAAAGGTGAGAACAGGAAGAAAAGGATATTTCCTTGTAGTAAGTAGTTAAGCAGCAGCTGGGGAGCTGAACCTGTTCACTACTCTGCTCGCTGTGAGTTGGGTATAAATTTTGCTTCTGCTTGTAAAGCAGAAACTTCTTACCCCTTTTTTTTTTCCTAGCATATAATACACACTGCAATGTCCAGATGCTGTGTTTTGGGGGAAAAGGTGTGCTTGTGTTGGGGTGGAAAAATAAATAAATAAAGGCAATAAAGTTGACTAATTTCTGAAGAGCAAGAGAGGGAGAGGGGGATCTTCCTCAAATATAATCATTCAAACTTGCTTGTTCTCTCTATCTTCCAAATTCTTGCTCAGCTCGCGTATTCCATTAAACAGTGCATTGTTGGTTTTCATTGGATGCATCTTATCCAGCATGAATACCTCTGTTCAAAATACACTTTTCTTTTTAAATAAACTCTCCTATCTTGGCATAAGAACATTTCTGGAAACCTGTTCTTTCTTTCTACTAGTAAATGGTTTACTACAGTATAATAGAAAATTAATAAGAAAGGTGAAGAGAACTAATCTTGCACTTTATTTTCTGTTTATGTATTTTAACAAAAATTATACCATAATTTAACTTTTTTTCTTAAATGAATTTAATCAAGTCATGCTTTCAGCTATATAATATTACCCATAACTGGAGATAACAACAACTGGGAATCTGACGTGTGTGTACATGCGCACATATGTTATCAAGGAGGTAGGATGTCTGAATCTTGGGTGAGTGGAAATCTTACTTCACCACTAGTACCAGTACTTCTTAAAGCTAATTTTAACTTTTGTTATCTAGCTTTTAACTGTACTGGTCTCTATCCACCCCATTCTAGTTTGCAGGAGAATTAATCTTTCAAGGATTCTCAAGAACTCCTAATTTATATTTGAAAGCCTACTTTGTCACTGATTTGGGCATTGCGGGTCTTTCACAGGCGAAAGGTCCCAGTGAAATGATAACATGCATTCTTCTAACAGTGTCTCCCAACAGTTCTTACAATGTATTGAATGGCATTTCCTCCAGTGTCCAAACTAGACGTCTGGATTCAAATGAATCCATATCAGCAAAACATACTTTTTTTCCTGCCTCCTTAATCTGCGTTTAAAAAAAAAAAAAAAAAAAAATCTCTATTCTACACTTAATTAAATGACTTGCCACAAACCCCTTGGAACTTGATCCTTCTCTCCTTTGCCAGGGGCTAGGGGAAGAAGCTGCAGGTGTGAAATGTCATGGGGGGGGGGGGATGTTTTTGCCCTATGAACACTTGCTTGTCGGTAGTAATGTGCAGTGATACTGTCACCGAAGGAAGATAAAACTGTGTCATTGAGAGCTTTTAAGCTGCAAGAACTTGATGGTATCTGCTCACAAATAGAACAGTAGAGATGAGCATAAAGTTCACAGGTAGGAAACACTTAAAAATGCTGAGAGTTAACAGAACGATAATAGCCCTTCTCACCCAGATGGCTCTTCCTGTAAGATGAGGCATCACTGCTTGGTCTGACTTCCGTCAAGATTGTGACCTTCCACCAGGTGCAACTTCTGTCTTGGCCCGCTTGCTACCAGTGTTGCTGTACAGTTCTTTCCTGGTCCCTCTGAAGAGCAAACTTCTTTCTTTTTTTCCTCCCAGTACAATGCCATTGTTTAAACTTCAGCAAGTAGCTTGTCAAACAGAACTTGCTGCTACTACTAATCTAAAAGCAACTAATTTTTTTTTTTTTTCCCTAGAAAGCAACACCATGCCAAGCCATCAGTGGGAATTGATCTGTAGTATGCTGACTTTACCAATTTGCATAAGCTAATACACTAACTTCAACACAGATTTACAGTTTACTAAACTATGATGCATACCTTGAGTCCATTTTACCTGAGAGCATATGGCATACATCTTGCAGAGCAACTAATGGTCAAATATGGTAGCTGATGTAATAGCGCATACACTTGTATATCCCGTAATAATCCATGATGAAAAACACTTGAGGAAAAATGAGAGTACTTCTCCCTGGTATGCCTTGCATCAATCTGAGTCTGATTATAGCATAGTGACTTAGATGCCCTGAAGTTAATTCAGACTCCATGTGGAGAAAACATGAAGAAAGCAAGGTCTTCCAAGATGTCTTCCATCCCACAGGTAATGCCAAAGTATTGGCTCTAATGAAGTATCTGGACTTTCTGCCTGAACATCAAGGTTGCTGTGTAGTCCTGCCAAGCTTCCCTCTCCCCTCTCTCTGAAATGCATTTCTCTTTACTTTATACCTGCTGCCAAAATCTCCATCCAACAAGGGTCTATGCTTCACCCATACGACGCCTCATTACCCCAAACTTCTTGCTACACCAGGTGCATAAGATAAGAGTTGGGTTTTGGCCCACAATACTGGTTGGTAATAACTTTTTAATCTGATCTGGTTGATAACTTTTAATATTCTGCAAAGCGTTCCCTAAGTTCTCCTTTTGAGAAGGAGATGGCCAAAGATGCCTTTTTTTATTCCACCCAGCATACAAGTCCAGCATCCTTGTCTGTATTCTTCCTCTCCATATGCAACTTTAAACCTAATATAATACTCCACACATTGCAGGCTTTTATTTTGCCTCTCTCAAATCCTTCCCATAAAACTCTTTTCCCAGGAAGACTTGGCTCACCTGAAGGTACCATTGTCTCTTCAAAAGAAATGTTCTGGCCCTCCCCCCATGCATTTTCTTTATTCAGACCCTGAGGGCAATGCTGCTTTGTCTTCTGTAATGTGCAGCAGAAAAAATTATACCTGAAAAATGTTAAAAGCATACCCCAGTAAGCCATCAGGAGTGCTGGCCAGTACCAGGTTTTAAGTTAATTGGAACTAGACAGGAGTACATTTTGTGCATGTGGCATCTGAGTAATCTTCCAGCTAAACACATTTACCTGAATATTCATAGCTACTTAGAAGGCAGGCAGACCTCATGAGCTCAGCTAATCATCTGAAGCCTGTTGCTTAAACTGCTTGTTTTCCAGCTAGTTCTTCATGAGTTTTGTGTGTTTTGTTTCTTAAAAAAAAACAAAAACCTTATTTCTATGTATTGTCAATGGTTCAGGCTATTAAGATTGGGTAGTTGAAAGGCAGACAGATGGCACCTTCTAAACTAATCTGTTCAAAGAGGTATGAGCTTTCATAGGCTACAGTCTACTTCAGAAGATGCTAAAACATGGCATGGTGCTTTACCTAAAGTCCTCCTTTGCTATAGTGCTATCTTCCCATGTCCTGCTTGGCTACTTAAACACGGAGCTCTATTCTGCCACCGCTGGATTGACACTGCAACATAGCTAGCTTGGGGACTGAAAACAATGGCCCTTTAATTTCATATTTCATCTTAAAGGTAGTAGTTTAAATCCTATGGTATTTAACTGCTGAAATAATACCGCTTTATGAAACCTCAGAAATGGAGGGTTTTTTCTGTTGGGGAAACCAGCAGCTAGTTCCAAGACCTGAGGGGGAAAAATATTGAATTTTACTGGATAGGAGAAAACAGCTACTTTTTTTGATCCATCTTCATAGGAAAATAAAATATTCTGTGACCACGTGAATCTTCCAAATGGGCCAAAATCTGTCTTTTGGTCACAGTGATGGAGTGTTTCTACCACTCTTTCTCCAAGATCTGTGGATCTTATTTTTTTGTTCCATTTTAAATTAACTACTTTTGCATTTGGAAGGAGGAGACAGCTGAACTGAGATGCTACTGAATAGGGAGCCTCCCCACAAAGTCACAGATGTAATTGAGGACAATTGGTCTTGCCATGTCAGCAATAAGAAAAGTGAGAAACATGGCTCAGGAACCTATACTGCCTGCCAGCAGCAAGCAATGAAGCCTCAAGGTTGGCATAAAACTGGTTAGCAGGCTTCTTCCTTGAGGGAGGTTTATCTAAGAACAGATGGTGATGAGATGCAACAGCATTTTATTGTCACCTGTGATAATCCTATAAGAGTCTTTAGGTTTCCCCAAGGGCCACTGGTGTCAATTTTAGCTATTTAAAGCAGAGTCAATTCTAGTTCAGCAAGAAGTAATTTGGATACAAATTACTAATAATGTGAGGACTGAGGCCTAGCCAGGGTATATGTGTTTCTAATTGCTCTTTTTACAGAAAGAGTGGGAACAAATTTTTAAATGTTTCTTTTCTTTTAAGAAAGGAGAATCTTTTCTTTCTCCAAATTTTAAACCTAAGGAGTCATCAGGGACAATGCTGATATTGATTTAATTGAGATGGCCTCCAATGGAGCTTCCAAAACCAATAAATGAAGAGTTGGACCAAATTGCCAGCCAAGCACCTTCCTACAGTCCTCATCCTGAAACATGCTGAGCACCTGCAACTTGATATGCAAATGGATTTAGGCCAAATAGCAAGTGTTGTGCTTGCCAGCTTGCTGTGGCTGCCAAGATCATTAACACCATTAGAGACAGTGGCCCCGATTCTCAAGAGCACAATCCTCCAATCTGCAAGGCATTTCTTATCTGAAGCCCAATACCGGTTTCTACTAGTTAAGGTTTACTAGTGAAAGATTGGCTATTCTCCAGAAATAATCAGTCTGGAATAATACGGTGCTGTTGATGTCTGTCTTTCAATCTGAAGTAATGGAGGCCTTATTTCTTTTGATCACATATAAAGTCTTTCTGACTCACAACAGAGAATAGGTATATCGGCTCATGCCCTCATTATTATGAAAAGCTGAACAAGCTATCTTGTTTGAGCAGTAGACTGAATGCTTTCTCAATAAATGAGCTTCCAAAGAAGATATAATTCAAGCCTCCATATAAATGTCTCAAATATTTGACCGACTTGCCCTTCCATAAATTCCTGTTGACTGCAGATTTCCCCTTGGAGTTAATTTATGAAAAAGGTCATTAGAAATATTGAGGCTCTCCTAACAGTGATTCCAATAGGACTGGCCGATGAAGAGTAGGGTAGAGTAGCTGTTACCGGCATTGTCTAGGTCGGGCAGAGTGGATAGTGTAATGTTAAAGCTAACAAATGATCTCCAATTGAAACAATTAAACAGATGGGAATCTTATGAACCACTGATCAATCAGTTATGGGATGCATAGTTTTGGCTCTTGATAAAGATTTGTTTCTGAGATGGTTAGGAGGTTATTTAATGAATCCTCTAAATTTCACATGAATTGACTTTCAGATGATCTTGAAGAGCTTGCAAATCGGTGTACACCGTGGCAGTGAGATCATGCTTTGGATATCAGTAGCTTGTTGCATCTGTGTTTAGATGCAAAGGGGATGATGTCTACTACACTAATGACTTTTATTTTCCCCCCTCTATCTCCAGCCAATTTTGCTTATATGCAATGCACGACATGCCCAAATACCTCTACAGTTTTCTGTGTTCAGTCACAAAGGATTGTTCAGCACAGTCATTTGACCTGAAGTCTCTGTGGCCTGCCCACCACCACTTACTGCAGTTATGATGGCTTCTGCACTGCTAGGATGGTCTGTTATGTTACCCAAAGGGCCTAGTTTGCAATCCATCCAACTCACTAGAAGAACTCTTTCAGTGCAACTGTACAAAACCCTTTGAGGTTAAGACTCTGATGTCACTTGTCACAATGAACCATGCAGAGAGACCCTCTTTCCCATATCCAGAAAAGTCCACCTGAAACCAACGTGGAGCTGTTTATGTATCACTATAGGAAGTAGGATAAAGATGCAAATAGTTATGTAAATGAGGCAGAGGGGTTATTTCATGTCAGGATTGGCTTATAATGAAAAATCGGCTCTAAAAATATCCAGCCAGGATGCTCTTGAATATATGTGAATTTGTTGGCAGCAATTAACATTTTTACTCATTAGCGGTTAATTATTTTGGTAATAAATAAAATCTTGCACCTAAGCAACTCAAAGTGTTTGACAAACAGTATTAATTAAAGCATCAAATTTCCTGTGAAGCAGGTAAATATGACTGCACTAAATTGACAGGCAGGTAAATTTGGGAAGCAAAGGAGTATACCTTCAGACTAAGAGGTAGGTTTTGATACTAGATGAACGCTTTACTGGGAGCCAGGCAGGTTCATCCGAGGGCAGAATTCAATGAAAAATGCGTGACCTTTTTTTTTTTTCCCCCACTGACAATGGTTCATCATTTATCTCTCTGCAAGAGAAGGCTGAAACCCTGTCACAATCTTCTGGATTTTCAGACCTTGCACATACTTTGCATAAGAGTAAATACCTATGCCAGGCACAAGGCAAGGAAAAGTCCAACGTGATTAGTAGACAAACTATAGGGCAGTATGATGAATGGAACTGGGGGGAACAGAGTTACCCTCATAACAGATGGGGAGAAGAGAAGAGAATGTAGTGGGATTAGTTTCAAAAGACTGCTCAATGCGAAGAAGTGATTGGGTATTTGCTAATAACCTTCTGTGGCTAATAGCCATTTGGCTATTGGCAATGGGACTTTGTATATCCAAATGATCAACTGGAAATAAAGCGAAAAATTTAAGCTTAAAGGTACAACTGGCAGTTGGGTTCCTGACTAATGGACTGACTTCTAGACACCCAGCTGTTTACCTTTTGCTTATTCAAAATATATTTCAGTATGCCAATACTAGAAGTTGGGTATACAGCTATTATCAAAGGCTACTCTTATTTATCATTCATTTCCCAAGTTGAATCTCTTGGGGTCTTCCCCCTTGGTGAAGTCTTTTGTTTCGTACGCGGCGTCGGAGCTTGTGCATGGCAAGATGCTGTTTTAAGAGTCCCTCTGAATACATTGCTTCAAGGTACGTAATTCATTCTGTAACTTTAAAAAGACTCCCAAACCAGTCTGAACCTACTCTTTCTTGTTGCTGACAACTCATGGCAGAAAGGCTACACTTTACATCAGCAACTAGCTGCCAGTAGGATGAAGCGGTATGGATTAATTCCCAGAAGGTATCTTGATGCCTGGTTTCTGGTCCTGGCTCTGCCATGAGCCTCCGGCAAGTCACCTTTTATAATTTGTCTCCATCTTCCGATGTGTAAAATGAGGGTGATACTCACCTGCCTTGCAAATAACTTATAAAACCTCTTTTAGTACACATGCAAAAGTAGAACTAACACTATTCTATAAAACCTCCTGGCTCAATCTCAGACTGCAGTATTGTAACTCTTTGCATTAGAAGACCTGCCAATTTAGAAAATAAATAGTATCATTTTGCAGGACTATCCTAATCCTGGTTGCATGAAGAATCAATTGGATGGGCTTCTGAAAGGAAATGCTATAGTGCCTCTCCTTTCTCCCCATGAATGTATTATCAAGACTAGACTCTTTAATGCCTCTTGAGAGAGTAAAGTGTAGCATTAACAGACCCCTGACACTGAGAAAATAACTATTTTTCATTTAAAAAGAGGTACTATTGAAGATTCATATGAGACGGGAGGGGAAATGACAATGAACTGCCCCTGAAACTCTGCCTAATAACTTACCTTCATTTTTATTCTCATTTAGAAATTGCCCAGAGTTCATGCATCATTGGAAATTTTAGTGAGGCTCCGTAGGAAGTTTTAGCACCAAAGTAACATCTGGCAAATGTTTTACCTTTTTAAAATAACAAGGCATATGAAGTGGTGAGGCAGGTCATTGCAATCAAAGCTACAATGGACGGTGGGATGGAGGTTGGAAGTTTTAGAAAGATCACTTGAAACAAAACACCACACTACAGTACTGCACATGACAGGTGCATCTCTGCAACACTTGCTATATATGGGTGGCCATAGACATACTGGGAAGCTGTTCTGATGTGCTGGAATTAACTAACTGAGTCTGCTAGAATGTGCTAATTGGTGCACTCCAGCCAGCCTCCATGTCTTGTATCAGTGTCCCTATGCTTCAGAAAATGGCGGTGGAGGCACTTGAACTAAAGCACGTTTGGCAAGCTTTAGTTCAAGTGCTCTCACTGCCATTTTGAACCACAGGGATGCTGATGCATAAGACAGAGGTGCTTTTAATTAGAATCTCTCTAAGAGCCATTCTCATTAAAGGACCACCTCCCTCACCCCCAGAGCACGTGTAAAAACACCCTTTGTTTTTATGTTGCATCACAAAAGTCCTAGTCGGATAAGGAGGAATGTCACAAGATGCAACATTACTAGATACACACAGCTGTTGTTTCCCTGATGCTAGTGATTCAAGATAGGGGTGGGGGAGAGAAGAGGGGGTGGTCGGTGGGGGGAAAAAAGTGGTTGATGGGAAAAGGAAGTATTATGTTTTAATCTAATCATTTAGACCATTGCCTCCTTGAATATGTTATACAGGACCTAATTTATGATTTAAATTAGCTTTATGCTAATACAGCATCATTGTTTTGTGTTGTGTGTTTTGTTTTTTCTTTTTGGGTTTTGTTAATTCTGGTTCTTGCTGAGGTTAAATCAAAATCAGTTCTTTGTTTTCGATGGTCTGCCAAGGGTTTGTGGTGGTAAACTATTCAGTGAATATTCAAGATTACAGTATTGGTACATTTTTTGGTATCTTCCCCTCCTGCCAGTAGATAGATGAGATCTTGTACTTCTTCCTCATATAGCTGTATTCATCCAAAATCAACAGCTGACCAAACCTGAAATTTAAAAAATATACTTTGTAATTAGATACAAGATCTCATTATAAAACTTTGTTCTTTCCTGAGTCCCGTGCATATTCTCCAGTCTCGGTTCTTGTATCCCAGTACAGTATCATTGACTTGATATAGTTAGGCCTGAGCCAACAAAGGGTTTATCTGACAAGGCCTAAAAAAACAGATGCTACTTGACTATGCTCGATGAGAGAGAGAGAGAGAGGTGTTTTGCTGGATCACTAAACCTTGTGGTTTAGGTGGGATCACAGTGATTTTACACAGGGACAAAGAGATCAGTCAAATGTTATGATGCACATCTTTGCTATTTTCAGCATCTGATTCTTACTATGAATGCTATTTCAGAAAAAATGGACATTTAGGCTCTGACTGCTGTTCATTCCTATAGATCTTATGGTATTTTCCTCTAAAACTGGGGTTCCCTGCTTTCATGCATTTAACTATGATGTATCCCAGTTAAAATATGGATAATCTACCAAAAATATCTCTTACAGCCCCAGCCCCTGGCTTCAAGTTTTCCAGTTTTATGATCACGCAAATGATAAGTAAGTTGTTTGTTCGTTTGGTTTTTTTTAATATGGACTTCTGCCCGTGTATTTCTGATCTTAATTATCCCTGATCAGACTCTGGCACTTTATGTGCTTTGGGAAGGACAGAGCCACAGGATTGAATGCTCTGATGTCACTAACGAAGCTATTTCTCAGCACAAACACATCAGTTGTTTCTCCAGTCTTCATGGAGAACAAGCAGCCACTTCTGTTGCTCCTAGATCATAAAACAGATGAAAGAAATCACTCCTAGAGGGAAGTGTCTCCCTAGAGAGAATGGATTGCTCTCTGGTACACAGTTGGTGTGATCGGTCTGCTTGTACAAGCCCTCCTACCTCTACTATGGCTCTTCAGCAAGATCGTTCAGTTCGCGTTGAAGTGTACTCTTCAAGGAAATCTATACGCAATTAATTTGGGGAAAAAATAATGACAGTACTTAATTTTATTAAGTCACCTAATGGAAGAAGTCACTTTCTTTGGGAGACGCTCCTGATCTCAACATAAATCTGTGGCAGAAAGTCCTCATGTATTGACTGTAGATCTCTTTCCCGAAGTGTAAGAAAATCGAGGAAAAATCGTATTCGCTGAGTTTCAATTGTGTTCGTAAAACACTAGCAATATGTACGGAAATTTTGCTTTGACCCAAGCTCCTTTGGGAATGAGATGCATGTGCTGGGAGACTGTTATAACTTTTGTCTTGGATTACATTGGCAACCTAGCTATGAATGCAGTAGTAAACAAAGTGGGTGGTTCCAGCATTGCTAATGCTGACTTGTTTTCTTAACATCTGTGTTTATCCCACTTTTCCCTGACACATTGCGCAGAATGAAATGGCTGCATCAAGACAATGAAAGATGCCACCATCCCCTTTCGCACCCACAGTGGTCAGGGGTGAAATTACTTTAAGGCTAGGGACAGACTTTTAAAAAGCTGGATCCTGAATTGATTCAATTTTTGCAGGTTAATCTAACCTGCCTAGACTGAACCAATTTGCAAGTGAATAGACATTTGCTTTTAACTCGGGGCAATGCAGGCACAAGCCAGAAGCTGGGGGCACTAGAGCGAGTCCTTGGCCCCAGGGAAGCTGTGCTGGGCGGGCATGGCCAGCCCCAGCAGTAGGCTAAAGTGAACTGGCCAGGGAGGGAGTTTAATTCCCCTCCCTGACCTACCGACATGGCCTTGAGCCAGAGTCCACCTGGCATCCCCACTCTGCTGCAGAAGCAGGGGTGGGAGCATGGCCAGATGCCAGCTGGCATAGCCCCCTGAGGCAAAGGGGGTGAGGGGTTCCCCCTCGTCCCCCAAGGGTCTGCCAGCCCTGACTGCTGTCTCTGCCAGTCCCCTCCCTGGGCATGGCAAGTGGTGGAATAAGCTCCTTCCCTGCTCCCTCTGCCAGATGCGGGGGGGGGGGGATAATCCCCTTCCTTGTCCCGTCCCCTAATGGAAGGGTTTACTACATTCAACCAGGTTTATCTCAAACTAGTTTTGGCCATTTTGAAACTGGTTTGTGTGCATTGAACTCACGTTCTGTTGCGCATAGGCAATGTGTAGGGGCAATGTGTAGGGGCATGTGCCCCCCCCCTCCCACCGAGATAAGCCACTGCTGGCTGCTGCGGGCAGTTGCTGCTCACCAGCCCCCCTTCCCCCCCGCCCCAGTCTCAGGAGGCACCAGTTCATGCTGTTACAGACTTGAACCAGTTTTGATCACTTAAACAGACTTGTGTAACTTCTGTCCCTAGCCTAGATCTCGGGTAACAGTGAATGAGACTATTGTGTTAGCTCTGGAGACGAGAGTACAATCAGGCCCTTCATGAATGGGGGGCAAAGAGTCCTCTTTTAGGAACCATTATATGCATCTTAAAATATCACTACTCTTAACCATCTATCTTCTAAACAGTTTTGTTTAGCGTGATTATTAGCCTGGTTAACTTTCACTTTGTTTATGAAGCATGAGATGAAATGGGCTTCTACTTCTAGTTTATATCAGCACAAATGTAGGTGAGCTCTCCTGGACTCTGGATTTACTCCACATGTACACCCACATGACAGCAAAATGTTCTCTAGCTATCTGCTGAAGAAGCTAAGCAGCAGTGGATTGCATTGGTGCATGCTCATAACAACTTATTTGACTATGTCTAAATAGCATGTTGCTATGCTACAAATGCACTCTTCACTTGCTGTGTGCGGGAGAAAAGCTGTCTGCTATTAATCTATATGAAACCAATGACTTTTAAATACTTTAAATCTGAGCAAGGCTTTAAAAAAAACAAACTTCTGGCAGGAGAATAATTTGCCTTTTTAAAGAAAAATGCTGTCTTTTTAAGGAGATAAAGTACTTGATGTTTCCCATAATAGCAAAGATGACCAGGTATAGTAGACTTCAAATCTGATTTTTATTAACCTGCCTACACAATGCATGTTCCTTTACCCTTCAGCATTTGATAAATACGATTCATAACTTTTATTTTAAAAAACAGCACTACAAAAAGAACAAGTTTCAGCACATTGCACTCATTTTAAAGCAACTTCCGATTACTATAAACAAGATGGAAGCAGCCAGCACTACTGAGTTTTAATATTAACACCAGAGGGCACACACAGACCTCTGCAGCAGTAAGTTTATCCAAGACATACTAGCGCTGTTGTTTCAGAAATGTAGTTTCTGCTTCTCCATTGATAGGATGTTTACAGTACATTGCAATGAAAAGCTGTGCTTATATTTTGCTAACTTTTTATTATGCCAGCGTGTACCTTAATTTACACTTGGCTATGTTTTGCTGCCACCCCTCCTTGTGTGCTACTTGATAGTAGCAACTGTAGACTATTTCTGATACTGCCACAATGCTTGAAAAGTTTAAAAATGCCTGACCTTGAAACAGGTAGCTGTATTGTTTAACGATGATACTATAACTTGTTTTAATATCTACAGGGTATATTTCAACTGTAAATAGCATGCTTATTTAGTGCTGCTGTTGCCAAGATAGTAGGACCAGGAAATGGTGTATTTCGGTTTCCATCCTGAATGGTAGACTGTATTCTGGCTGATCTACTAGTGCTGGCTAGGATGGATGCTAATTGAGAGTCATTTTAGCTGTTGCTCAGGAAGTGTGTTTTTTTGAGACTCCAAGTGATCTAGTTGGAAGCATTGATTCAGAAAGATGGGTGCAATCCCAGTTCCCATTAAAAATAATAAATTTTAGAGTCTAGTATTGCTTTACCACAGGGATAGCTCGTGTGAATCTCATTCATTTGGATCCAAATAAAATATAGTCCCTAAATGTTAAGTAACATGCTATTCCTGAACATTAAGCAATCCTTTCCTTACCCCATCCACTCAGAGCTGGGCCCCGAAAACTTTTCACCTGCAATATAGATAGATGGGAGAGTGGTAGTTAGCCATGTTAATCTGAAGTCCAGCAGAAAGCAGGGCAGGGTGGCACCTGGCTTGAGAGAGAAAGTGCTCCAACTGGAAATTTTCTGGCATGGCTATATAAAAGTAAATGGTTGAGACTCTTGCATGTAGTATTCTTGTTTGAAGGCAGTAAAATAAAAGTAACAAATATTTCTTAATTTTAACAAACAGGGCATGTCTTAATTCTGTTCATTTAGTGTTTTGTTTGAAGTCCAAACACCAGGCTAGACTGTGTCCTTCAAGAAGAAGTCGGATCCAGTGAGTTGGGTATGAGCTTGGACCTCGGGAAACCAGAGTTTGCTATTCTTTGTTCCCATAGGGACTTTCAACAAGTCACTTTCTAGTTTTATTTTCCCCTTTTTGCATGTGAGGATGACTGCAACTTTACTTCTAAGATCTTTTTGCATTTTTGAGGGGTTCCTGGTTCTCTTGACATAAGCCATGCATCTTTGCAAGGACCGTGGAAGACCTCATTAACTTCACACACATCTCCAATTTTATTGTTTTCAGTTATTGGCTCTTTATCAGTTCCAGATAGGTATGAAGTACTTCATCATGGTATCCACGCTCGGAGGCAGCAGCCTGTAGGTGGTGTTAGTTCTAAGTGCTATTCTTTTAGACTCTTTGAAGTGGCTTAAAATTCAACCAAAAGAAATGAAGACAACCCTATAGGAAACAAAATTCACTAAAATGTCTTCTGTAAGTGCTGGCAAAGATGTGCTTTGTCAGTGAATATTCAGAGGATAGTGTTGGGTATGTGGGTTTAAAGTCTTTCAATTCCCCAGGGAAAATGGCTGGAAAAAAGTGGGGGCCTGCACCTATTTGTGTGTTCAATATATGTTTTAACCATTTCCCATTGAAGGCAGTTCATATCCTTCGCTCAACCTGCCCGTTCCCCAACTATTTATTTATTAGAATTGTGAAAAAGGATGCAGGGCAGCTCACACTTGTTTCCTTGTACTTATTGGAGACGAAAGCTGGAGAAATGCACTGCTAGACTCCAACGTGATCGATGCTCCATAACCATAAAGATTACTTCTTTGACTAATCCAAATATTGTTGTGCCTGCCCATTTTGTATGTTAATCATTCTAGTTATCCCAGGGAGGGGAATGGGTCCTTTTCTCACAGTTTAAACCAGAAATCAGTCAGATGGAGGGCAGAGCACAAAACCTGACTTACTGAGGAGCTTTAGATGACTTCAGAAGGGCACAGACAGATATGACATTTGTCACACAATCAGCACCCTGAAATCGCTCTAAAGCTGTGACCAAGCAAGCGTATGGCTGCAGAGCTTTCTGGTCTCGCAACAAATAAATCCTTATTGTACAAGGGTCAAATGAAGCTGCTCTTAAAGAGTGACTTCATTAATTTCTGTTTGCTCCGGCTGTAGCAGTAGCCCAGCTTGGTGGCTGCTGTCTCTGGATGAGAGGTCCCTCTGGGGTTTTCTCAGCCCTGTTGGAGGGGGAGTGTGCGTGGACTAGAGCCCTCACCTCATCTGCTATAGGAGGTTTCAAACGAGTAACAAGATCCATGAAGGCACAGCTAGTGCAAATAAAATGGGAACCAACGCACACTTTCATTCCAATCTCATGGTAAGAAAAATAGTGACAAGTTTTCTCCCACCTCTTATTCTTTTGTAGCTTTTCTTATCCTTGGACTAACAACAGAAGCACTAAATGCTCTGCTTGCAATACTTCCAGCCCTCTTAGCCAGGTATCTTTTATGAGTAAACCTTTTAGCTAGAGACTGCCTATGCCTAGATCACCAGATCATTCGTGGTCTGGATAGGCATATGATCTACTTAGCAATTATCTGGATCTTTAAAGGCATATGGCTATTTCCCAGGCTAAGGATTCATAATTCCTGCAGTATTTCAGGTAACTGCAGGTAAGAGGCCGGATTTGGGATCCAAGGAAAACGGGTTCTTTTCCAAACTCTGCAACAGACTCTCTCTGTGATGTCAAGCAGATTGCTTGACATCTCCATGACTCACTGTTCCCATGTGTAAGATGGAAAGAATGCTGCCTTGTTATGTGTGCTTAACTGATTCATGTATTTAAAGAGCTGTGCTATCCTCCTATAGAAGGCTGTAAATATTAACTGTGTTGAACCTCAACCACTTCACTGATGGGCTTACTCCACCTTTTCAACTGTGATATTCTTGGCCCTGCCCAACTCCCTCTTAGCCACCAGTATAAGTTGAAGAAGCCAGATACTCACTCCAAGATTTACTTGGGCTGTCTATGCCTCTGAGCAAGCCAAGGAAACCAGGGAATAACTAAAGTTTAATGTTGCACTGGCACCAACCCTGACTTGCTTTCTCAGTGTAAGCCTTCCCCTACAGTCCAGAAGGAGGACAACATAGAGGCACGAAGGCATGCTACACCAGCCTGGGAAACCCTGCATAGGCAGCATGTCCCAAGGGTTATTTCAGTTCCTTTCAATTGCTTGGAGAATTAAAATGGCACTGAGTGCAGAAGAGAATTAGCCCCTCTGCCTTTATTGCATCAAGTTCGTTTTGCCTTTCACTTAGATTAGCTTAACATTGGTATAACCCTGTTGCCCTATGATTTATACCAGCATAAGTGAGAGGAGCTTTAGCTCTTTCTATCTATGCTCATAAATTATTTTTCTGGGTCACTGTGATAAGTTTCAATTATACAGGGAGTCAATTAATTAGAGAGAGCTGGCACCCTACTGATCTGCTGCAAGGTCACAGTCATATTTACCATTTTCTAAAATATTAAGTGGGCAATGGAAATCATAATTCTTGTGGTTTATCTATGAGGTTATTCATCAATTATTGAAATAGATATACATGCACTATTCAGCTGTTAAACCACAGTGATTAGTATCTTAGTAATTGTTGCTCCTGCAGGTATTTGCAAACATGTCACGGCATCATCCTTTTCCTGATGTCTTGGTTTCACGTACTTATTGCTTTCAGTTCCTTCTAATATACGAGAGACAAAATGGGGCATGTATGGAATGAATTTATCTTCACGTTGCTGGTTAGCTTTTGTTTCTGGTTTGGTCTCTCTCTAGCTAAAGTTGTCACATTTGTGATGTGATCAATTTGTAGGCAGCTCCAATTTGAAGTAATTGTGTAAAAATACACTGAATGTTAATAATCACCAGTAAACTGCTACTTTCTACTGAACTAGGCATACCATCTCACATCATAATATACATCTTATATTATGACATAACATATTATATTATAACATAAAACAAGATGATAAAGACATAGCAATTGAAAACTATTACAGTTCTTTCCGCAGGAACTGGGCTTTTGTGATAAACTGATATGGCACAATTAAACTGATAATTGTGAAGGAGCTTTTGAATTTATTCTTGTATGATAAAAATCTACTCCCCTGTTTCCTCATTCTGCATTTGCTATAACATTTGGTGAGCTCTTTAATTACAAATATCTAATTCCTTATTCAACATTCAGATTTCCAAATGAAATAAATGATCTATTTACATGCATCACTAGACCATCTGGTTCCATATGAGAATTCAACAAAGAATCTATTAATTGTCATCCATGTTTATTCATCATTCTTAATTTATAATTCTCATAAATAATTAAATCATAGGACCTTTAGCAAATAAACAAGCCTAACCATTATTTGGAAACCTGAACTTCCATACCTGAAGTAAAAATGAAATTAATAGCTATGTGTAAATACTAAGGAAAAAGAAAACATTATATACAGCTGTATATATATATATATTTTTTTTTGCCAGCTAGATGAGATATTTTTGTCTTGTTTAGACAATCAACATACAGTGCAGGGGATGGAAAAAAAATCAACAAAAGAGAAGTTAGCAAGTTGAACTTTTTAGAAGAAATGTAGAATTATAGAAGTAACTGAATTTCATATATGCAGTACTTACAATAGATGTCTAAAATGATGCAGTTAGCCTTTCATAAACATTAATCCACATGATGATACTGTTGATAGTAAGCTTGATTTATCTCATAAACAGAAGGGCAGAATACCTGATGTGACATAAGAGAACAAGATATTTTGCAAGGGAAAGATGAACAGTAAAGGACCTCATTCAGCTTGTGTTACTCCAGCAAGGGTTTCCTGCACTGCCTTGAGGAGCATTTCTAGTTGGAGTAAACAGATGTCCTCACTAATTTAGATAGTTGGCTAAGTTTGTATAGGAAGGGTTTAAGATGGGATTGGAGTGAAAAATGGTATGAATAACATGGCAGTAAGACCTCCACTGTTGAGGGCCAAGCAGATGATTGATGTGTTGGAACCAGCATCACAGGTAGGATGGGGAGGGGATTTTAGGGTGAACCATCCAGTGTTGTGGGGGGAATAGTTATGGAGGACATTTATAGGTAAAGACAAGATGAGAGATGACAAGAAGTTGAACTTTAAAGCAGGGCAGGGGCAATCACTGGAGTGACTCTTGGTGTGATGTGGTCAAGGCAAGAAGGAAGTAACGTTGATCTCGGAGAGGCCAGATGGTGGGAGACTGAAGTAATCTAGATGATGGTAAAGGAATGAGGATATGAGAGTTGGCTTCAGAAAAGGGATGAGGACCACTTTCACCATGCAAATTCTGAGCTAACTCTGAATTTTTTGCAAGCATCTAGTTGGCCTAATAAAAGTATCACCTCTACCATGAGAGCTCACTTTGAGACATTCAGAAGATATGATGGAAAAATGAGGTGAAATAGGGATTGGATGGAAAAGCACTGTGAAGAGAGTGAGACTACTACATGCAGGGTGCATCTACAGGTGCATTTTGGTGCACAATCGACTAACTCTGCAGTAAGGCATCACTCTCTACATGTGCGCCAGTAGTGGGGCACAGTAAATTAATTTACCCCACCATAAGATAGTACTGTGCTGCTGTCCTGGGCACACGTGTAGACGCTACTCTCGGGAACAGTTGACTCCAGCTCGAACAACTGCAGAGTTTGATTGCATCACATTAATTGAATGTGTAGATGCACCCACAGGTAGCAGTTTAAATCCATATACAGATAAAATTACAGAGGAAGGAATAGAAGGAGACCAGGAAAAAACTGTCAGCCATAGGAAGAAAAGAATAGCCAGCCAAAAGGTAAATTGAAGCAATGCCCAGGAATGAAAAAAGATGAAAGAGAAGACACTGTAATGTAAAACTAAAGTTACAGGAAGTTAAATGATGTTAGAAAGAGTGTGACTGTGTGAGTAATGCTGCAGAGGAAGAGAGATCAAGCAAGGTTCATATGAAATGGAAGCTTTGTGACTTTGTTTAAGAAGAAGGTGTTAACTGTATCGCTGCTACTGGCTTCAGACATCAGAGGCTTGCTAGGTGGTTGGACCGTATTGGAACTGCAAGTAGAAAGACTTGAGAAGAAACCCAGCGAGCATTAGTTCATGTCTACATGAAGGAGTTTGGGCACGTTGCAGGATGGTGTTGGTAAGAGTGCCAGGCCTTCTTGCTAAGTGCTGTGAATGGATGAAGAGCAGGAGGAAGACCTAGGACAAGCTGGACCACTAATATTGGAGACTGGAGGGATTAAAACTGACTGATTTGTACAAGGATTGCAGAAGACCGGGGAGAATGAAGAACAATTATTGCTACATCAAACAATGGTTGGTACAGCCTCAAGACTTACCTGACTTGACATATAGGGGAGAAAAAAGTCAAGCATTCCTCATATAGAAAGGGGCAGGGAGTGTGGGAGTAAAGGGGGAAGTTGGAGAGGGAGAGGGCTGAAGAGAAACGCAGTATTTCCTTCGTGGCTCTTTGAGGAAGTCTAGGTCTTTCGTGCTTGAAAGAGGCCACTGGCAGAATGAGTGAGTGTGGAGGCAGCACGCCCAAAGAAAATGTATGTTTCTTCAGGCATCAGGAAATGGAGGTTGTGGGAGATGAAAAGTAGATGGATGGCAATGATCTTTTCAGTGAAAACTTAGGGGCATCAACAGCAATGTTTATGTATTTTCAATTCAAATGGCCCCTGGTGAGAGCTGATATCTTAGCCTCCTGTCTGACTGCAGGCTGTGTCTGGAAGTTCAAAGAGCTCAAGCTGAGTGCTACTTTCAGTGTGAGTGACTTCAGGCTGGAAAATGTGATTCACTGGAGTTCAGATGTAATTTCCAGAATCATCATCTCTCACAGCTTATCTTCTGGAAAAAAACATTTTTGGCATGTCAGCAGGTGAAAAGGTTGGGCACCCACTGCTAGTTATGGGTAGCACTCTATTACTGTCACTTCTCTTATTTTAACATGTACCTTTGTTGCCTGACATAATCTGTCCTTGAAAACGTAATGATTTCTTATAAAATGTTGGAAGGCTAAGATCCAACACTACACTTCACAAATGTACCTAATATTTCTCAATAATTGTCACAATAGATGCATGCAGATCCCTTGGAAATGATACAACTCTCTTAATAAAATGCTAACGGTTTCCTTCCAGTTTTTCCAGGATACTGTTACCTTTCTAAATGCTAAACTCTGACAAACAGCATGAAAGCCAAAGCCTCCTTGGCAAGTGCTGTCTGATTGGCCAATTCCCTCATCTGTAGAGCAAAGGATGGTATGGAGCTAGTAATGAACTAGTCTTTCACCTCTAATTTACCAATGCAAATTTAGCCCCACTCAACAGTGGCTGAATAACCATTAGGTGGGGATAATTGTCAAAGTGGCTTATGTGAAAAGTTTGGCTGGAGTTTTCAAGAGATGCATGCCACCGACTTTTATTTTATTTTTATTTTATTTTCATTGAATCACATGTGCCTCCATCATTTAAAGAACGTGCTCAGATGGACGGCAGTTGAGAGGTCAGGGAGTCAAAGGGTGTCTTAGGAGAGAAGGAAATTTATTCTCTAAAAGTTTTGACTGAAGTGTACATTAAGCAAGGAAACTAATCCGAGGACACTCTGTTCTCCAACGCTGCCACTCCTACAACTTTTATCATCTGTAAGATGCATAAACATTCTCTGCAATATACCTTACGCTTGCAGAGCCTCGTTTCTGTATGTTACGTCAGTGTTGTTTGGCAATTGATAAACTATGGCTACTGCATTGTCCAGGAGAGAAAATAACTTCATAACTGACTGATTTGAATCAGCCAACTTGGAGTACTTGCAAAAAGGCATGGGCTGATACTTGCTACATCGAATACACATTTGCAAGTCAGGATCTTCATTACAGGATATAAAGTTGCTTAATCTTCCCCTATCGGCAGGAGAATACCTCCATTTTTGTAACTATGCCAGGCAGGTTCTTGCTTGTGACATGCATTTGTCATTCCATCTGGGATTGGGCTACCTTGCGGCCTGGCTTACCTGAACAAGTGATGCTGCAGATGGTGCAAAACCATAATGTGAGCAGTGGGGTACCCCAAGGCTCGGTCCTCAGGCCTGCACTGTTTAACATCTTCATCAGCGACTTGGACGAGGGGGTGGAAAGCACCCTGTCCAAGTTTGCTGATGACACTAAGATGTGGGGTGAGATGGACATACCTGAAGGGAGAGAGAGGCTGCAACTAGATTTAGACTACAAAAGTGGGCAGATGAGACTAGGATGGGGTTCAATGTACACAAATGCAGGGTGCTGCACCTGGGGAGGAGCAATCCAGGGCATACATGCAGGCTGGGGAGTTCCCTTCTTGAAAGCACAGAGGCAGAAAGGGGTCTTGGAGTCATTGTTGACTCCAGGATGAACATGAGCCGCCAATGCCAGACCACAGCCAGCAAGGCCAGCCATACCTTGTCATGCGTCCAGAGGTGCATCTCAAGCTGGGCCAGAGAGGTGATACTTCCCCTCTGTGTGACATCGGTCAGGCTGCAGTTGGAGTACTGCATCCAATACTGGACACTGCACTTCAAAAGGGATGTGGCCAGCCTGGAGAGGGGTCAGGGGAGGGCCATCTGCTTCATGAGAGGGCAGCAGGACAGGCCCTATGAGGAGAGACTGAAGGACCTGAACCTGTTCAGCCTCAGCAACAGGAGGCTGAGGGGGGACCTGGTGAATGCCT